>OW804095.1:31726174-32435540 GCA_942159475.1 Sthenelais limicola
GGTCCTTGCCATTTCTCACCAACACAGCACCATTGCAAGGCTTACCGCAGAGCTTACCACAGCCAGTGGAGACCACCCTTAAAGCTCCTAATAAAGTATTATATCAAAAGTTGAATTATTATAGAGTAGCTACGGGCATCACCCTGGGAGGTGCTGTACCCAGTGGAAAAAAAATCTTTTAAAAAAAAGTAATCGGGTATTGAATGTTAATTTTAAATGGGTTATATTTCGAGAATGAGACATACCACATCGTAGAAATTCAAGGAAAAAAAATGTTTAAAAAAAGAAGTTATGGTAAGGTCAAGTATTGTGTTCTTGGATCAGTTTGTGCTAAATATTCCATGTTCCGCGCACATGGGTCAGATTTTCAGAAAATGTACAATTCAACTTCGCCAATCTTCTCAAATAACCCAAATTTCATACGAAAATAAATTTCAAAATACCGTTCAACCTAACCAAACAGATTGCTAGAATCAATGAAATACCAATATTCACGAATTTACCAAGTATTGTCCAAATTGCAGCCTAACTGCAGAATTTACTAAATGTGTAGAGCTGCCAATTGTACATTTTCTGAAAATCTGACCCACATATACAAGTACGATAATACCAACCGATATACATGTATATATCTCAATTTAAATGAGTTCATGAGAAACAACCATACTTTATATTATTCAACCACAGACAGTTATCATGAATGAGATCTATACAAACATTGGAAAATAAATTCACGATTCGACATTGAAATCTGAAATGTGTTCTATTTTGATGAATATCTCTGTTTGTTATACTTTATCAATACATATTGGCTATATACATAATGAGAGGAGATATCTGGGATGATGTATCTGGACGTATGGTGAAGTAGATAATGACACTATATCATTTTGATCGATGATTCCATGCTATCAGGTTTCATGTAAATGAACGAATATCATGAGAGTCGGTTTATGATTGATATACTCGCTCTGTGCGAATCTGTATGTTGCCTTTCAAAACAGCCAGGCATCTGGGTTATCGCGTAGGTTCGATGTTTGAGTTTAGATATATTGAAACATTATTTTCCGTTTTTATACATATGGGGCAGATTTTCAGAAAATGTACAATTGGCAGCTGTACACATTTAGTAAATTATGCTAAATTAGGCTGCAGTTTGGTCAATACTAGGTAAATTCGAGTATATTCGGCATTGCATTGATTCTAGCAATCTGTTTAGTTAGGTTGAACTGTATTTTGAACTTTATTTTCGTCTAAAATTTGGGTTATTTGAGAGGATTGGTGAATGCGAATTGTACATTTTCTGAAAATCTGACCCATATATGGTCTACATGGAGAATGGGTGTCATGTCTCTCTCAGAGACAGTTCTTCCGACTATAATGATAGTATAAATGATTGGCATTTAACAATGAAATTTACACAAATGAAAATAAAATAAAGCACACACAAACATGTTACAGTATTTTCCACTATGTTTCAGTCCAGAGAAGCGTGCAGTGCAAGAAGCCCTCCATTGGCATATTATAGAAATATATTGCAGATGTAAGATATACTTTTATGATGATTTGAATCCTTAAATCGCCTGCAGCCAACACAGGGAACTTCATGGATAATTTATTTTCCCCATTCTCCTCATTCACCATGAAGAGAATGGCGGATTAAAGTAAAGCTAAAATGTGATGAATCAATGGGTGGCATATGTGTCGTGTTTATATGTATTTCCATACAACCAGTCTATAGTCTAGGGCTAAGATGCTGGGCTCCCAATCAGCACACTGTGGGTTCAAATCCCAGAGCAGCCAGCCATTTTATATTTTCCTCATTTTCGAGTCATTTTATTTTTTAATTTCACTAATATCTTCAATTTACTACGTATGTAGAGCTGCCAATTATAGATTTTCTGAAAGTCTGACCCATATATGCATTCATGATCGCACGACATCCTCCCCCCCCCCCCCCTCCCCGCACCACCCTGTCATCCCAGATGTAACAAAGGGGTCAGATTTTCAGAAAATGCACAATCTACATTTCTACACATCTCTCAAATTCTGCTGAATTAGAGTGAAAAATGATAAATACTCAGTATATCTGAATGCATTTTGTATTGTATTCATTCAATAAATCTGTCTGGTTATATTGAACTGTATTTTGAACCTTATTTTTGTCTGGAATTTGTGTTATTTGGGGGCATTGGGGAAGGTCAATTGTACATTTTCTGAAGATCTGACCCAAAAGCGCAATATATTGAACGGTAGGTATAAGGTATCCCTCCATCCCTCCATACTACGCGCATATTAGTCTGGTAGAGCAAACAATTAAACACGGTGGAATCAATGAGAGCCGACCTGCCAGCAGCCAGGTGAACAGGATGAGAGGTTTTTATCACTTGAACAAGCACAGGGTTGGAGCAATTCCCCCCCCCCCCCAGGAACAAGTGGTAGCTTCTGAGGCACCAGAATGGCTTAATTAACAGAAACCTCCATTTTTAGATACTTTATGCATGGGTTGAGTTGACAAAAAAGTATATAAGTAAATATTCAGCTGGTTTGTTGTACAATTGGGTCAGATTTTCAGAAAATGTACAATTCAACTTCACCAAGCTTCTCAAATCCCTACTATCTTGGGTCGATAAAATCTAGATTCTACATGGTACCCGTGTTCTCATCTCGCGTTTTGTTGGTTTTTTATTTATTTATATGACAGGAACAGTGTATACCAGGGTATTTTTAGATATCTAAGCTACTTAGATCGGAGTGTACTCTCCTCCATGCATTCACCCATTCTCCTTGAGCTCCTGTTACCTTATTCTGATATAACATTGTTTGACACCTGTTTTCTAGATCCCCTAATACTATTTTCCGAGATAAGTAACCGTTATGGAATAGCTTTTGTCTGTGTACTAGTGCTTTTACCTGGAGAATGATCCAGTTTACCATTTTTTCGCTGGTTCCATTTACATGGATCCCAAAGATTATGTGGGTCAGAATATCAGAAAATGTACAATTCAACTTCGCCAATCTTCTCAAATAACCCAAATTTCAGACAAAAACAAAGTTCAAAATACTGTTCAACCTAACCAAACAGTTTGCCAGAATCAATGCAATATCAATTATACTCAAATTTACCTAGTATTGACCAAATTGCAGCTTTATTTAGCAGAATTAACTAAATGTTTACAGCTGCCAATTGTACATTTTCTGAAAATCTGACCTATGTCTTGTAGTGGCTGGAACAGCACGTCCTGCCCCAGACACTACTGGGAAGACAAACTGTATGTGCTTCACTATGACTGAGCAGCAAGGGTACAATATATAACATATATAATAATATATATGGATCTGTGACCAGGGTACAATGTATAGCATATATATATATATATATATATGGATCTGTGACCAGGGTACAATGTATATGGATCTGTGACCAGGGTACAATGTATAGCATATATATATATAGGGATCTGTCATATCACAATCCATCGTCTTACATTCTGAGAATCGCCCTCGCCAATGGACATATATATGACATACATGATGAATCCGGAAAATATCCCGGCACCGACTGGATTAATTGCGAGTTTTGATAGTTGTGCTTCTTGCTGCACTTTTCTTTTTTCAAAACAAATCTGTATTCATGAAATATAAGCTGGCATATGTTGCCAGTTATGTAAGTCTTCTGCCTTACCCTGAGATTTTGCTTCACATATCAGTTATCAAATATAATCTGTTGAGTACATTACCATTTAAACGTATACTATATGGGTCAGGTTTTCAGAAAATGTACAATTCGCATTCACCAATCCTCTCAAATAACCCACATTTAAGACAGAAATGAGCTTCAAAATGCAGTTTAACATAACATAACAGAACTGATACTTTAAATCAATGCGATACCAAATATACCCATAAATACCTGGTATTCATCAATTTTCAGCCTAATTCAGCAGAATTTCTTAAATTTGTTGAGCTGCCAATTGTACATTTTCTGAAAATCTGACCCAAATAGGCGATTTGCATAGCCGCAATTTTGAATCTTGATTCGCATCGTACAATCTACGGAATTGGGGACGGCATTCTTGCTATTGTTGATAAAAATCTTGCCATTGTTTGTCTGATTTCAACAGAATCCATCCAATGATGCACTGTAACAGACATGCGCAGTGGCACATGCAAATTCGCTAGTCTGACCCATATACAACTCCCATAAGTCCATGCGAATCAGGAATCAAGATGGCAGAGATAAAACGTGTTTCTATCCTTGACCCTCCAATTCATATTACCAGGCCTATACTTAGACGATTAGAGTATTAATAGGATCCAGGATTGATGAGATAAAATCGATTCAATAATTGCTAGTAGGCAATCCTTTTGGGAGTTGACTTTGGAGGAAGTATCAAAGGAGATTGTAATGGAAACGAATGGATGTCCCTGGACGTATATCTCTCCCACGTTAGCTCTTAATATTCCATAGATCTAGGATAGATTGCTAAATCGAAGTAATAGCCGGGACTATTTAGACACTGGGTATATTGTTAGAACCTTGGTTGCCTAGATATGTAGACACACAGTGGAGCATAGTAAAGAATTCTTTATATACATATTGTATTTTTATTCTGAATCAAACAGTTACATCAATTTTCAGAAAAGGATGCCAGCCTCTCCCTGGGGAGGTCTTCCTGGGGGATCCTTGTAAAGTATTTAAAGTATTTCTTTTAAAATATCAACCTGTTCTTTATAGAATCAAGTCAGTATTCTTGTAACAAAGAGGTTAATAATTATTCCTATCAGTGTCAATCTAATCACATGTGTTAAATAACGAATTCTCGTATAAATGTGTTTCAGTCTAGTCCCAAAGATGAGATAGTCTAAAAAAAGTATTTCTATATTTCATGTTTGATTACTTTTTAATCTTTTAAACAAAGGGTGCAATATTTCTGGGTGGACAATGACTAGTAACCAAACTAAATACACTCCAGAGGATGTCCTTAGAAATGCAATAATATATTCGATATACATTTATTCATTAGACTTAATGCGCTAGATTAATGGTCTATGAAAACCAAATGCATGATAGAAAAGAAGGGAACTTATGTCATGGAAACATTTATAACACACAGATATTGATATTAGTCCATTGATAAATATTCCATGCTGAACATAACATGTTTTCTATAGATTTTACAGTACCATTAGTCCCATAATTCCATGCGAATCAAGATTCAAGATGGCGGCTATGCAAATGCCCTATTGTGCGAAGGATGACTCATTATTCTGTACCATACCATATACCATAGTGTACTGCATGTTGGTATATATAGAGAGAAAATGGAACGAGCCAGCAATTATAAAAAAATCCGCATAAGCACGATGCCGTAGAGGATTATTGCAGGCGGGTTCCATTCTATATTTATTATATGGGAATGAAACTTGACTTGGTGACGAGGTAGTTCATATAGCATACATACTATATGAATATTTTTATAGCACCCTGCTTATCGCACCTCTCATATGGAATGCACATATAATAAATACAACAAAGGACACACTTAAGACATTACAGTATTTGGCTCTATTTCCTGCTCTGTTATATATCGGCCGTACATACAGGCAGACTCCCCCTTATTACCTAGCTTGCCGTCCGGCTAGTAAAGACCTACAAAGAATCACTTCCTTCTTTTTACTTAACAAGATGACCATCAACTTGATAAATCTCCCCAATTATTCTCAGTTACCCAGAGCGTTATAGTCCCTACCTGCCTCAGCTCCTTTCCCATATAGGTAGTTCTTGCACAGCGCTCCCTAGAAATGGCCTTATTTCTGCTGCTATTTGTTTTCCATGCTTTAGATTGTTACAGTGGAAGCCTGATGGAAATAGCTTTATTCATGGTAGGGAGTATCTTTTGGGGAACATGGACTGGGGTTTATTACAGCCCTATGCTGTTGCTTCCTATACCTTCAGCATTGTATGTCACACTTGGTCAAAGTGGTGCATAACATATGAGTTATGTCACCCTGGGGACATACAACAAGTAGGTCTGCCCAAAACGTAAATTACTTCTTTTATTTTTAATTATTTATATTTTTTATTTATTAATGGGGTGTAATAAATATGGAACAAAGCTCGGGTGAAGTCTGTACACTTGTTAGTGACCTCGGGAGCACAGAAGATCTCGGGCTAACGCCCTCTAACTGCCCGCACTCCCTCGGTCAATAACAAGTGTACAGACTTCCCCCTTGCTAGGTTCCATCTATATATTTGGGTCGGGATTTGGGATTTAAAAGAGCCTACAGGATTCGGGAAAAGGGAAAAGGGATTCAGAGCCAGATTTGTATTGTAGCCAGGTAGGGATTGCAAAGAGAAAAGCTGAGGGATTCGGGAAATTTGGTTTATAATAAATGGGAAACTGGAATAAAGGGTGTGTGTGTGGGGGGGGGGCACTATTATCGTTACCCTGTTTATTGACTGCCTTGGGGCTATTTAGTCACTGTCCAGGTGCTATAACGAACTAGGGCAAAGACTAACAATATTAATAACCCCCATTTCGGGCCTGCTGGTGCACTGTCTGTGTATAATCCTGGGGGAATTCAGGTGCAATAAAGTGGGTGCAATAACCGTATTCATATTATACATGTGCCATATTGAGTTCAACAATATTTTGGGTCAGATTTTCAGAAAATGTACAATTGGCAGCTCTACACATTTAGGAAATTCTGCTAAATTAGGCAGAAAAATGATGAATATCGGGCATATCAGAGTATATTTGGTATGGCATTGATTTAAAGTGTCAGTTCTGTCATGTTAAACTGCATTTTGAAGCTCATTTTTGTCTTAAATGTGGATTATTTGAGAGGATTGGTGAAGGTGAATTGTACATTTTCTGAAAATCTCACCCCTTTACTTAAAGCTTTACATTCCCCAAGGTGGCGATTAAGAATCAGCTGCACATGTTTAGATTTCAATATCAAATGATACATTCAATAAATAGTGAATGGAACTCAGTGTGGTAATCGACCTCAATTATCGGCGCTTTGTTTCATTCTTTATGTTCAATATCATTTCATATATAATATCACAAGTATTTAAACATCAAGCTCCCTGCTAGGAACAGGCCCATTGCGGTTTCACACATTTAGAACTGATTAATATAGGGAATTATGGTTTAAATATGAAAATTAATATGCAAATGACATGACAGAAAAGGAGTTGATAAGGTACTCGAAGGTTTGATAGTTAGAGGGGCCTCAGTCATATGATAACAATTAATATATTGCTTGAATAATTTGGTATTTGGAACAGTTATATACTATTTCATAATATTAGTCTAATGTTTGAGTTCAGAAATCTATTGTGTTTTTGTAGACTGCGGCCGTTTATTGATATTTTATTAAATTCTATTTTAAATGTAGGCACCGTCTGAAGACATCCATACTGGATAAGGCATTTTTATCAGTTTTTATATAACTATAAATATTGTATTGGCCCCAAATAAATAAAAAAACAAAACAACAGACACAATAGATTGTACCAGCTTCCTATACCATAAATAAACACTCACCGCCCTTATAAAACTTACACACATTCAAAGGGGAAATATAAAGGCTAATATTAAGCCTTCAGGCTAAACTATCGATCCCTACTTTCCCAGGAGAAAAACAAGCGCATGACCAAATTAAAGTAATTCCCATATTAAATATCAAGTTTCCACTCCATCCATTTAGGGGAGTGGCCTTGGTTTAACCCATTCCGCCAATTTGTCCACACACCCTCGAGTCATGCCCCGTCAACTCCTCCTGAGGTATTTAAGGGAATACATGGGGGATGGCCTACCATCCACCTTCCCCTCATTAGCTGGCGAGTGACACCTCGTCCCCCCCCTCCCCCGCCATGCCTCCAGGTGCTCTCTTGCCCTCCTCCTCCTCCTGCCCCTCCTCCTCCAAGCCCTCTTCCACACTGGTAAACGGTCAGTATGAAGCACTCTTAAAGGTGGCAGTAAAGGTGATGCTTCTGTGCTTATATCAGCTTATATCAGCTTAACGCTGCTGTGTCAGTTAAAGCTGCAATATCAGTTAAGCTGGGGTGTCAGTTAAAGATTGGGTGTCAGTTAAAGCTGCATTGTCAGTTAAAGCTGCATTGTCAGCTAAAGCTGCATTGTCAGTCAAAGCTGCATTGTCAGTCAAAGCTGCATTGTCAGTCACAGCTGCATTGTCAGTCAAAGCTGCATTGTCAGTCAAAGCTGCATTGTCAGTCAAAGCTGCATTGTCAGCTAAAGCTGCATTGTCAGTCAAAGCTGCATTGTCAGTTAAAGCTGCATTGTCAATTAAAGCTACACTCTCAGTTGAAGCTGCATTCTCAGTTAAAGCTGAACTCTCAGTTAAAGCTGCATCCTCAGTTAAAGCTACAATCTCAGTTAAAGCTACATTCTCAGTTGAAGCTGCACTCCCAGTTGAAGCTGCATTCTCAGTTCTCATTCTCATTCCTCCAAGCCCTCTTCCACACTGGTAAACGGTCAGTATGAAGCACTCTTAAAGGTGGCAGTAAAGGTGATGCTTATCAGCTACAACTCATGCACCTTAAAACGCTACAGTGTCAGTTAAAGCTGGGGTGTCAGTTAAAGCTGCATTATCAGTTAAAGCTGCATTATTAGTTAAGCTGGGGTGTCAGTTAAAGATGGGGTGTCAGTTAAAGCTGCATTGTCAGTTAAAGCTCCACTCTCAGTTAAAGCTGCATTGTCAGTTAAAGATGGGGTGTCAGTTAAAACTGCATTGTCAGTTAAAGCTGCATTATCAGTTAAAGCTGCATTCTCAGTTAAAGCTGCATTATCAGTTAAAGATGGGGTGTCAGTTAAAGCTGCATTGTCGGTTAAAGCTGAACTCTCAGTTAAAGCTGCATTGTCAGCTAAAGCTGCATTGTCAGTCAAAGCTGCATTGTCAGTCAAAGCTGCATTGTCAGTCACAGCTGCATTGTCAGTCAAAGCTGCATTGTCAGTCAAAGCTGCATTGTCAGTCAAAGCTGCATTGTCAGCTAAAGCTGCATTGTCAGTCAAAGCTGCATTGTCAGTCAAAGCTGCATTGTCAGTCAAAGCTGCATTGTCAGTCAAAGCTGCATTGTCAATGGCTGCATTGTGATTCAAAGCTGCATTGTCAGTCAAAGCTGCATTGTCAGTTAAACCTACATTGTCAGTTAAAGCAGGACTGTCAGATAAAGCTGCATTGTCAGTTAAAACTGCACTGTCAGTTAAAGCTGCACTGTCAGTTAAAGCTGCATTGTCAGTTAAAGCTACAATCTCAGTTGAAGCTGCATTCTCAGTTAAAGCTGAACTCTCAGTTAAAGCTGCATCCTTAGTTAAAGCTACATTCTCAGTTAAAGCTACATTCTCAGTTAAAGCTACATTCTCAGTTAAAGCTGCATTCTCAGTTAAATTCGCCCAATAGGGGTTGAACTTTACAAAGACATACATATGATATAGGCCACTAGTTACAGAAAAGGGTTGAGGTGAAACTGGACCGACCAATACCACCCACCCACCCACCCACTGCCCCTCCATCAGACAGCCCCCTCTGTAGGGGTGTAGATAAACACAGTAAATGGCTGTTAGTTTTGGCTGTCCATCTCTCCCCTACCCCTGGGTGGGGGCAAGGGCCCTAAGCACTGGACCTAGAGTAGTGGCATTGGCTGAAATAGCCGCATGAATCATGCATCGGCTGATACAACAAGGTCACAAGTGTCTCTCCTATGTTTAGCATTATCACAAACACACTGTCTCACTAGATTATTCTATGTAAGGTTGAAATCGCCAGAAATTGTACAATTCGCCCTTTTCCAATCGTCGCAAATAATTGAAATTTAAGAGAAGTTTAATTTTAAAGTTTCGTTCAACATACCCCAAGACATTGTTTGAATCAAGTATATTCAGATAAACTGAGTATTGACCATTTTTCAGTCTCATTTGGCAGAATTAATTAAATGTGTACATCTGCCAATTGTACGTTTTTTGAAGATCTGACACATATATATGTCTGTTTCTACTCCCATAGCCTTTCATTTAATTTCACTTATTAATTGCTTAGCTTTAAGTCTCCCCTGTGTCAGTTAATTAGATAAGGGACTGTCTCAGTCATGATATTTATCTCATTATAGAAAAGCAATTAGGAGTTATACAGTTGCTTTAGATCTTGCAACTCTAGAATACTAATCAACAATAAAGAAAGCTGCATAATCTATACACCTTCTGATATAAAGCAGAATTTGAAGGAATATTGTTAATAACAATTTATTTCAATTTATTTATGTAAACAGTTCCATTTCTCATTTCAATGTTGGAAAATAGATCGACCTTCTGCACACAATACAGGTCTTCCAGGAGGTCCTCAAGTTGTACAGTTGGGTCAGATTTTCAGAAAATGTACAATTCAACTTCCCCAATCTTCTCAAACCCAAATTACAGACGAAAATAAACTCCTAACCAAACAGATTGCTAGCGTCAATGCAACGCCAAATATACTTGAGTTTACCGAGTAGGCCTATTGGCCAAATTGCAGCCATATTTATAGCTGAATTTACTAAATGTGTACAGCTGCCAATTGTACATTTTCTGAAAATCTGACCCATATGTGGCGGAAGTTCCTAAATGCGTTATGATATCCTCATTACCTTTGTTGACTAGTTTAAGTAATATACTCTTATGTATACAGAGGTTATTTTGATTTCATGCTAAACAATAATCGGATGTCTTTGTTAATTCATTTAAAACAATTCTTTTAAACGATCACTCCTTATTTCAATGTTGGACTTTCAACTTTTAATGTGACTTTAATGCAGATTCTATTCCACGTTTGATTCCTGAGCCGGTTTCTGTTGAGGTGTATCAGACCCAAGCAGATATCTGGTGCAGCCAGGACCCAGAGTTACAATAACACATGGATATTCATAGTGTAGGGATTGGCTGGGATTGGCACTATCAACCTAACGTTCCTCTACAATTGGAGGCTCAGGCTGCTGCAGACACAAGCTCATCCCGACCCCCGGAGGGTGCGGGGGCCATTTGTAGGGTCATTCCAGGCAATGAGCCCCCAATGAGTCGCCTGACACTGGGTTTGACCACTGGTCATTGGGAGTGTACAATCAGAACGACACAGATAGGTATATGGTGCATTAAATGACAAACTAGTCTGCAGATCCGTATTCCTGGACTTCAGGAAGGCCTTCGACACCGTTGATCACCAGATTTTACTGGGAAAACTGGGTACAATTGGAATTATGGGCAATGAACTTGAATGGTTTAAAAATTACTTGCATGGCAGACAACAACATGTTGTAGCAAATAATTTAACTTCTTCAAAACAACCGGTTACATGTGGTGTTCCTCAGGGGACTACACTTGGACCCATCTTGTTCTCTATCTATATTAACGATTTACATAACCATACTAAATATACTGACATGCAGCTCTTTGCTGATGACACTATCATCAGTAAAGTTGACAAAAATATTGAAATTGCCACCCATCACTTGCAGCATGATCTTGATAACATCATGCTCTGGTGTCGACAAAATAAGATCTCCTTGAATGAGGACAAATCCAAGTCCATGACATTCCATGGAGGGCCTTCCTGGAGGACAAAATGGAAAAATACGTCTCATTTCCATAATCTATTACTAGGACCAAAGATCCTTGAGGATGTAGAGGATTATAAGTATCTGGGGACGGTCGTCGACGGCCCCCTCTCCTTTAAGAAACATCTCATGAACACTAGACGCAAAGTTGTACATAAACTTTGGCTCTTTAGGCATCTGAGGAGCAGGCTGAATGTGAACTTAAGCGCCCAAATCTACAAAACAGCTATATTACCACTATTTGATCAATCTGATATCTTTTACGATTCGGCCACTAAGTCTAAACTCACATCTCTCCAAATTCTTCAAAATCGAGCACTAAGAATTATAACTAGAAGTAATAGATTCCAAAATACCGATGAATATCATGAGCAATTCAGCCTGCTCCCACTCAAGGAAAGGAGACGACTGCACCTATTACAACAGGGATATCGTCTAAGACGTAGTGATAAAACCTTAGCCCCAATAAATAGGAATACTAGGCAGCACGGTCTAGGTAGAATTGTGTTTAGATGTCCGGTGCCCAGACTTGAGCAGATAAGGAAATCTATTTATTACAAAATACCATACTATTGGAACTCTCTTGATACTAATTTACATAAAGCTGACACTCCCAAAGCCTTCTCGGAACTAGCCAAAAAAGCAGCTATCAAGATTGATCAAAATTTCCTCTACTAATTCCAATACTATAGATAACACATGAAACTCCCCTCTTCAGTACAAACTAGTAATTTTACTTTACTGTGATAACCTGATTCGAAACATGTATTTGTTTATATTGATTATAAATGATTGTTCTTACTACATGCTAGCATATTTTTAGTATACCCTTCTAATTGTACAGCGACTTGATTAGAACCATGCTTCTAATTGATTCATAAGGGTACAGCTGCTCAATTTATACTGAGTAACTGTGTAAATAATGATTGTTTTCCATTTTTTGCGCGTAGTGTTGCTTGCACAAACTTAAATAATTAAAACTATCTTTGCAAAGGCCTCCCTACTGTCGTCGACCTTAGGGAGCATTGTTACCTTTGCGTATTAAAAAAACAATATTTTCCGATAGGGCTTGACATCCTCCCTAGTTAGGGAGATTAGTTCCCATCGATATTGTCGCTTTTTGTATTAATGACTAAATAAAGTATCAACAACAACAACAAAAGGTATTAGAGCAGGGTGAGGTGGTACCGGGCCTGCTTGGGGTGCGGTGGGGGTTGTAGGGGGGGGGGGGCGGTTTTGTGTGTGTGTGTGTGGGGGGGGGTTGTATGGTTTATTAGTACTTATTATACACGCATTGCTCTGAAAACAACGTATCTAGAGTGATTTACGCATATTGCGTATTTCACTAGTGATTTACGTGGGGTTGTCATGGCAACCAATCTGTTTTTGTACTAACATTACCGGTAAAATTCAAATATATGACTCGGTCTTTTTCTATTTTCACGATTTAAAGCATGTATAATAAATCTGTTAACTAACTTGTTGGTTTCCGTCACTTAGAATATTGCACTCGTTGCTACACAACATTACTATTTTGAAATAACATCAACAAGGATTGGAAATGAAATCCTAGGATTCATTGGAAGACCAAAATCGGGGGGCAATCGGGGGACAAATCGGCTGTGTGTGTCCACGGCTTAAGCCTCTATTCATAACAATTATTTGAATGTATTAGAGCCGACAAGGGGTGTCCTAGCACTTGTATCTGCTGTAAATAAGAACCACGATGACATACGCCATATCATTAGAATCATTACGTTTGTTTTTTAGACCAGCTGTATAAATTATAAAGATTGTGTTTCTTAGTGTCATCAATGTTGACGGTGGTGTTAAAGGAAGAAAGGTTGGAGCATTGGAGCAAGGAACTTTGTTGATACCTAGTTGCAATTTAGCCATAAATAAATAAGCCATGTTGAATAAAACCCTTAACATTTTTATATCGATCTTTGTTACCACTCTTTAAATGCATTCCACAATAGGGAGATTCAGCAACCACAACGCACCAACACAACACTAACGCATCCACTAATTATTAGTACATTATTACCGTTGTGGGGATATCTCGACAGGCCTGCAATGCAGATGCCCTCAACCTAGCGACACCTGAGACATCCCCACAGCGGTAGTACAATTAGTTAGTGGATGCGTGAGTTTTGTGTTGGTGTGTTGTGGTTGCTAAATCTCCCTATTAAGGGACTTGCATGTCTCAATGTGCATGTCTGTTACAAAGCATCCCGGGATGGATTTTGATGAAATCTGATATACGAATATCTGGTAACATTTTTTCGAAAATTGCAAGCATGTTTTCACCAATATATTAATTGTGTATAAATAATCTATGAAAACCAAATGCATGTTGGGAAAAATGGAGGCATACATGTGTTATGGAAGCATGTATAACACATGGATATTGCATGTCAGAGCATTGATGAATATTCCATGCTGTACATGACATGTTTTCTATAGCTTCTATACTGTACCATTAGTTCAATAATTCCATGCGAATCAAGATTCAAAAAGGCAAAGTTTCAGAGGCAAAGTTTCACCATACTGAGAGAAATCATATAATACCTTAGACCTGCACGGAGTATCTAATCCTCTCTAACGACTCACACATTACCTTTCCCCCAAATGAGATGCTCCTTACAGTGCATTGTACTGATTATTTCAGCAAAGGTATAGATTTAGGGCCTACTAATGGCAAGGAAAGACTTCACCCAATGTCTCAAGATGTTGGCTAATAGGGGATTTGAATGAGCCACTGCGCATGTCTGTTACAGTGCAACATGGGATAGATTCTGATGAAATCTGACATACAAATATTTTGTAACATTTTATCGAAAATTGCAAGAATGTTTTCAATTGTACATTTTCCGCAAATCTAATCCATACTCAGGTTCAAGGGGTAGAAAGCCACCATTACCTCCCATTGCCTCCCATTGCCTCCCATTACCTCCCATTGAATGCCATTGCCTGCCATTGCCTGCCATTGCCTGCCATTGCCTGCCATTGCCACCCATTGCCTGCCGTTGCCTGCCATTACCTCCCGTTACCTCCCATTGCCTGCCATTGCCTGCCATTACCTCCCATTGCCTCCCATTGCCTCCCATTGCCTCCCATTGCCTCCCATTGCCTCCCATTGCCTCCCATTGCCCCCCATTACATCCCATTACCTCCCATTGTCTCGCATTACATCCCATTGCCTTCCACTACCTCCCATCACCTCCCATTGTCCCCCATTGCTTCCCATTGCCTCCCATTGCCTCCTATTACCTCCCATTACCTCCCATTACCTCCCATTGCCTCCCATTACCTCCCATTACCTCCCATTGCCTCCCATTGCCTACAATTACCTCCCATTGCCTCCCATTGCCTCCCATTACCTCCCATTGCCTCCCATTGCCTCCAATTACCTCCCATTGCCCCCCATTGCCACCCATTACCTCCCATTGCCCCCCATTGCCTCCCATTACCTCCCATTGCCCCCCCATTGCCTCCCATTGCCACCCATTGCCTCCCATTGCCCCCATTGCCTCCCATTGCCTCCCATCGCCTCCCATCGCCTCACGACATCCTCCGCTGAGGCAATGCGGGTATCATTCACTGCCTGAGTCAATACTGGACATGTGTAATCAGGACAGGGCTTGCCAGAAACACACTCACCTTCTCAAGTAGAAATTGCCAGCTCTGTTGAAATAGGAGAGGGAAGCTACTGCAAGCCTTTAAATACACCCAGCAAAGCAATACCAACAGTTGAAGCTACCGTGTTGCACCCACCTCCGTCCTACTGATGCAGTATCGCCCTATACCAACCCTCACCTTAAAGGTGAATTTCGGTCAAGTTATTGTTTTAAAATCATTTCTGTCATCATTTGAGGTGTAGAATCGATGTTTTCCATACTGAAACTATTGACAAATTGTATAACAAATGTATTAGCAATGTAACTAAGATCTCTTTAGACTACTCTGTATCTTGGTTATAAATGATATTGTGTAATTTACATGCACAGACAGTCTATAGTTTAGGTAGAATTATATATTATGTAACCAAGAGAAGAAAAACAAGACAGGCGTGGTCTGGAAGACCTCTTTTGGAGATGACTACAACCTTTTTGTCAGCACCATTTATGAGGAATAACAAATCATTTCATTTTATTTCCTTCTGTTTTTAAATCAATACATGGCCTTTCCTTGTGATTGTTTATTTATTATTTGACTGTTATAGGCTGTGCTATCTAATATCGTGTTTATCCAGGGTTAAGGAGATGAAAGGTCTTTAAATAGTAGGATTATTGTGTAACGAAATGAATGATTTTGGTTTTGCACACATAAAGTACTCTGAATTGAGGTTAAGATGAATAGACCTCGATCAATCAACCTTCTAGGTTTCCTTTTTCTAGAGAAAAATGTTCTATTTACTCCAATGGAAACCATGATGTACAACACCAATAAGGGATTTGCAGGTGCCACTGCGCATGTCTGTCACAGTGCATTCTGGGAATGATTCTAATGAAATCTGACATACAAATTTTTGGCAACATATTTTATAGAAAATTGCAAAAAATGTTTCCCCAAAATCATAGATTGTACAAATGAGCTATGAAAACCAAATGCATGATGGGACAGATAGAGGCATGTCTTATGGAAACATGTATAACACAAGGATATTGATATTGGAGCATCGATAAATATTCCATGCTGAACATGATGTGGTTTCTTTAGATTTTGGACTGTACCATTATTCCCATAATTCCATGGGAATCGAGAATCAAAATGGCGGCTATGCAAGTCCCCTATTATATAGGCATACATTTATGATTATGCATTGTTTAAGTTACATTTATGGAATTGATAACATCTTTTCATTTTTAAAATAAAATTAGCTGATAACTCCAGCTGTAAACTCCCACCTATTCAGCACTGCGCTATTCTACTCCCGTAATATCCATAAATAAACCGCAAATGTGCCATTTCCAATTGCTCATTACTTCTTCGTTTATCCTCAATAAAAGCTATTCTTCAATCTAGCCTGGCTCCAGCAAGAGCCATCTCCCATTCGTCTTGGGTTTAATTCGAGACTTTATAGGCTTGTGTTGTGAGTTGGCGGTCTCACAGAGGCAGTCCAGTGCTGAGATACTGGATTTTATTGAATACATCTTTACTTTAAACGTGGCTCCACTGGGTAAGAAGAGGGAGCGAAATGGGCCCATAATCTGACATCACCAGTGTCAGTGCTTGGAGAATCGTCATTGTGGGTCAAATTTTCACAAAATGTACAATTGGTAGCCATACACATTTAGTACATTCTGCTGAATTAGGCTGCAATTTGGTCAATACTAGGTGAATTTGCGTATATTCGGCATTGCATTTATTCTAGCAAACTTTTTAGTTAGGTTGAACTGTATTTTGAAGTTAATTTTCGTCTGAAATTTGGGTTATTTCAGAGATTTTGTGAAAGTGAATTGTACATTTTCTGAAAATCTGACCCTTGTGTGAAGTGAAATATCCATCTTATGGGTGCAGAGTGGGAAGCTGTTGGGTTGGAAGTGGAGAATAAATGCTTGAAGGTATTTCATTTTTGTTAATAATCCTTTTCCCAATAAGTGTCACTTATCGAAATCGTTGTGGGAGATTAAGTTACAACAGGAATCTATGGCATGTTTGAGATTGCTTCAACGGTTTCTTGTCGCATATTGTGATGAACAGCTAGATTTCTGGTAATAAATAGGGCATTTGCATGTCTCACTGCACATGTCTACTCCAGTGCATGCTGGGATGGATTCTGTTGAAATCTGTCATGCAAATATTTGGCATTTATTTTCATCGAAAAATGCCAGAAGCTTTATACCAATATCATAGCTTGTGTAAAAGATCTATGAAAACTAAAATGCATTATGGGAAAGATTGAGACTTGTGTCATGGAAACATGTATACCACATGGACATTGTCATTAAAGCATTGATAAATAGTCCATGCTAAACATGTCATGTTTTCTATAGATTTTAGACTGTACCATTAGTCCCATAATTCCATGGGAATCAAGATTCAAAATGGCGGCTATGCAAGTCCCCTATTGGTTGCGAGTAGAAATATAATACAAGCAAAAAACAATGTTGTAAGTTTGATATTCTTGATTTTGAAAAAAAATTGCAATATTTCTGGATGGTAATTCATTAGTAAATCAGCTAAATATACTCTATATAAGATGACCTTAGAAACACATGGATTTATTTGATAAATTGTCTTGAAATTTGATGTATGTGTATTTGTGTGACCTCAAGGGGTAGATGGGTCAGATTTTCAGAAAATGTACAATTGGCAGCTCTACACTTTTACTCATTTCTGCTAAATTAGGCTGCAATTTAGTCATCACTAGATAAGTTTGATTATATTCGGCTTTGCATTGATTCTAGCAATATGTTTGGTTAGGTTGAACTGTATTTTGAACTTTATTTTCGTCTTAACGTTGGGTTACTTGAGAGGATTGGTGAAGGTGAATTGTACATATTCTGAAAATCTGACCCAGATACCCCAAAGATGAGAATATATTTTTAAAAAAAGATCTTGTAAATGAATCACTTTTTACTCATGAATCGCTTTTGATTCATTTTCCTAAAACACATTTCAAAAATCTTAAATCTCATACACGACCTTTTCAACTCTAATTAGAGTCAATGTGATACAGTATATTCTCTCAACCAAAGGCTGGGCAGAGGAAAGGGGGCTGAAAAACCACTGTTACCACTCTATGATTGAGTATTATTACTGTCCATTGTCAGGACCTAAATATGTACTATATCTATCTCTGACTATTTCAAGATATTTGTACTTATTGGGAAAAGGATTATTAACAAAAATGAAATACCTTCAAGCATTTATTCTCCACTTCCAACCCAACAGCTTCCCACTCTGCCCCCATAAGATGGATATTTCACTTCACACAAGGGTCAGACTTTCAGAAAATGTACAATTCACTTTCACAAAATCTCTGAAATAACCCAAATTTCAGACGAAAATAAAGTTCAAAATTCAGTTCAACCTAACCAAACAGATTGCTAGAATCAATGCAATGCCGAATATTCTCGAATTTACCTAGTATTGACCAAATTGGAGCCTAATCTAGCAGAATTTACTAAATTTGTACAGCTGCCAATTGTACATTTTCTGAATATCTGACCCTTATATGCCATAGGTCACGCTATCTACTACTACAACAAAGGGAATGCATTGTACAATAGCTATTTATGATGTGTTCTTCCCATACATCTATTAGACTTTCCCCTTTGTGATTCAGCCCTGCCAACTCTAATGTCAGGCGGGCTAGGAACTCTAGCATTTCAAAGCATACACATCATCAATGTTTTTCTAGCTTCGAGTATTACAGCAATGAGTCAGATCTTCAGAAAATGTACAATCGGCAGCTATTCACATAATGCAAATTCTGCTAAATTAGACTGAAATATGATAAACACCCGGTAAATCTATAGTCATGTTTCGTATGTGGTTGATTCAGAAAACCTGTTCAGTTGTGTTGATTTGTATTTTGAATCTCATTTATGCATTGAATTTGAGTTATTTGAGAGGATTGGTGAAGGCGAATTGTACATTTTCTGAAAATCTGACACTGGCAGGAAGAGCTCGCGAGCTGTCCCAGTTTGTCCTTTGAATGGCTCAATGATTCAGCTTCCTTTAATTATCGAGCCGCCATTAAAATGTCAGACCTAGGGTGAGCCTATTTCAATAGAATAATTTACTGCTTGTCTTTGAATCCTGAGCATTACTAAAAATGCGGGTATTGTTGTTGGGGAGGCAGCGATGCAGCGAGGACAATGGAAATTTTACAATCAACAAGCCATGGCATCTAACTCTCTCGCTTTCTCTGTTTCACTAGTTCTCTTTCTTTCTCCCTCTTGTTCTCTGGGTCCCTCTCTCTAGCCCTTTGAGACACTCTCTGTCTTCCCTTTTCCAGACTGTCTTGTCAGTCTAGGTCCAAACCCTCAGATCAGATAAGAATGGTATTCAGTGATTAGACGCCTACTTCGCTAATCGGTTTCCGGTCGTAGGACTCGGCGTTCTAATGGGAATATAACGACATTTTGCGGTCTTAAAAAGGAATTATAACGGTACTTTGCGGTTTGAGGCGAGAGGCTGTCCCTCCGTTTGAAGGGACTCTCTCAACTCTGGGCCTAGACTGTTCTCCCCTGTGAATATTTCTTCTATATTCTGCCATCTTATTGTTCCCTTATTTCGGTGCCGATATTCCCTTTCTCCTCATGCCAGTCAAATTTCAAAGTTCAGATGAATGGTGAAACGATGAGACAAAACATCATGCATAGAATGGCTCCTCACATGTGAACCCATTAAAGCATTGTTGAATCATTCCACATTCACAACACAAGGCAACTCCCCCATGTGTCTCTCTGCTCCACTGTTCATGGGTCAGATTTTCATAAAATGTACAATTCAAATTCGCCAATCTTCTCAAATAACCCAAATTGCAGATGAAAATAAAGTTCAAAATACAGTTCAATGTAGTCAAACAGATTGCTAGAATCAATGCAATGCCAAATATTCTCTAATTTACCTAGTATTGACCAATATGCAGCCTATTTTTGAAGAATTTACTAAATGTGTACAGCTGCCAATTATACATTTTCTGAAAATCTGACCCATATAATTGAATCTTCCGATAGCTGAACGTAAATCAGCTGTCAAACTGTTACACAGATGCGACCGTTTTAACTATCTGAACATTTAGTCATAGACATCTTGAACAATGCCCCTAACATGAAGCCTTTATTGGGGATATAATTATGGAGTACTAAAACCAACAATACTACAACCTGTTTCTGTAAAGCTAGGACCCTTATACAAAACGTTAAACTTGAAAAAAAATGCCACATAAATCGTGCTACATTGAAGGTTAAACCATTAGATGCATAGACGCCAATCCATCAACTATTTATGAGTTTTTTCTGTGGAGATTTCCTGTTTATTGCCATGGAAACGCTAACCTACGTCACCAATCCAAGACATTTTACAATTCATGAAATACAGATCATCTGACTCATGGATACACATTTAGTTGATATTAATACATATCAATAATAATGTTTTAATATTACTTTTTCATAATAACCGGGATTCAAAAGTTGACAATAATAAACCAGTTGGATAGATCACCACCACTCATTCACTAGTGTTTCCGAGTTGCTCATATATTAACACATTAAACATTATAAAACCTTTGGTCCTGGGTATGACCATAAAGTGCCTTTCTGTCTCTTCTCTTTGCCTCTCTCTTCCTTCTTCTCTATCTCTATTACCTGGGTATGATCATAAACTGCCTCCCTCTCAGCTCTCCCGCCCTTGATATAACCATATTAAATGTGTTGATAAGGGCGTAAAGCAACCAATCTCACTCACTCCCTCCCTCTCAGCTCTCCCGCCCTTTATATAATCATATTAAATGTGTTGATAAGGGCGTAAAGCAGCCAATCTCACTCACTCATTATAAGACCTTAACATAACCAACGTTTGAGAATAATATTCTGTTTCATCTGATAACTTTGGCATTATAATCTGGCAAGAGAACATTCCTCAGAAGGAGGAGGAACTAGATATGGTGAATGCAGGTCCTTTATGACTTAGTTGACCCTGGATGCGATGGCCCCACTTAAGTCCATAATGTCTCTAGACATCCATTTAGGCGATAGGGAAGGGAGTCCACACACCACCAGCCACATAAAATGCCAGATTTAGCCTTAGGGGTTAAATGCTTGAGTCTACATCACCCTTCTGGTGCTTTTCTGGCACGCCTCATTCTATTGTTTACTACTATATATATGGAATCTGCTTTATATACAGTGATGATGGCCTTCCAGCTAGTTTCTGAAAGTATCCTCAACTCGTTAGGTCTTTTTCATCATTACTTTAAGTTTAGATGGAAGTGCATGGAAATTTCAAAATGTTGCCCGATTTGATGATTTGCTTGATTATTCTGAGATCACAAAGTACTGGATCTTAAATAAAAGTTGCATTTGCTGTTAATACTGGTCAATAACTAAACATTTTGCCAGATTTTCATGCAATATTTATATTTTGGGGACCGCCAAAATTCCTAGCTATGGTGGTCTGATTTATTATCGCTCACCGGCGGTTTTCACCCGGCCGTTCTGACTTCAAATTATTGCATTGCTGCAAAATATTGATGAATTCAGTCCTAAAAGGCCATACTATGAGTACATTTGGTAAGATTGTGTCTCTCTGAAATCTAATTTCAGACAATGTACATGTGCTCATGTGTCAGTTGGCTTAAATTTTACGAGATAGTGGGAGACATTAACAGAAATATCACTATTTTATGTGACATTGTAAAATACAATCTCCATACATCTCTAATTTCAGAAAATGTACAATTGGCAGCTCTAAACATTTAGGAAATACAGCTAAATTAAACTGAAAAATGATGAATACCGGGTATTTCTGCGTATATTTGGTATAGCATTGATTTAGAGTATTAGTTCTGTTATGTTAAACTGCATTTTGAAGCTCATGTTCGTCTTAAATATGTGTTATTTGAGAGGATTGGTAAAGGCGAATTGTACATTTCTGAAACTCTGACCCTAGTATCTTTGTAACAAGATCAGTCATGACCATGAAACCGCATAAAGAATTGCTTGTATTATCTCCTTTTAGACCTTTTACCTTTATTTCTTTCATTTTCTTTAGGGAACATATATATCAAAGTCTGAATACGATAAAGAATAAGGCAGTCGTCCTCGCAGATTAGCTGAAAGGCACTGACAGAAAAAATAATTGAAGCCTCTGGGACCTCCCTTTCCTATTTCAGATCTTCCCAGCAACGAAAACAGCCCTTTAAGATGAAGCTTTAAATTAACTTCCATTACAAAGATTATCCTACTTTTTCAGGATCTCTGAGTAGAAGGATCCTACTGGAAGTACCTACTAGCAGATTTTAGCCAAATTAAGCAGGCAATATTGCTATAAGGGTCAGATTTACAGAAAATGTACAATTGGCAGCTGTACACATTTAGCAAGTTGTGCTAAATGAGGCTGCAATTTGGTCAATACTAGGTAAATTCGAGTATATTCGGCATTGCATTGATTCTAGCAATCTGTTTGGTTAGGTTGAACTGTTTTTTGAACTTTATTTTCGTCTGAAATTTTGGTTATTTGAAAAGATTGGCCAAGTTGAATTGTGCATTTTCTGAAAATCTGACCCATAAATACATAGAGAAGGGGGAGATATCGATCTATCCGCGGTAAGACATGGTCTGGGGGCAGCCCTTTCATTTCCAAGCCTCGCCTGATAAGAAATCATCAATACTGTAAAAATCGTTTATCTTTAAGGCTAATAAATAGCGGAGGAACCGGTACCATAAATGCTGCCAAAAATAATTGCAGGAACAAGAGAGAAAATTTCATTAGACCTAATATCATTAAATTGAACAGAATGAATTTCATTATTCGAATTGCTTATTTCGTGGACGCTTCATAAATTTGTGAGGAGGAACGACCCCACTCCGGCTGATTGAAAAAGGATTTCATTTGATCAAACCTCGATAATTGAGAGCTGTTTTGAATTCAAAACTGGCCGCGAGCCGGACGGAGGCGGTAACACATTTCAATTATCTTGAATTACTGATAATATTGGTCAACCACGGTATTGGGCAGTCAGCAAATATTACTCCCAATGAGCATCATGGATTCGACCAGAAACATGCATGGACTAAATGATCATACATTCTTTTACATATATTTACATACACATATATATTTATAAATAGGCCACATTTCCACTTAAATGCTAGCCTGAGTTAATGGTTTAGTTTATGATTTGATGTTTAAAATATTAAATGGAAATATTCGTTATTTGCTAAAATGTTATACATACACTTGGGTTGCAAACATCTGAAAGTGATTCAGGTTTCCCTGTTCGTGGTGTACGTCACTAATTCAAGACATTTAAAATCATGCATTGCGTTATTTGCATTTAATGAATTTAATCAAAATAGTTGACATTAATTTGACTTTTTCATTTATAATTGATGTCACAAATCTTTAAATCGACTACATTTTCCATTAACAAAAGAAATATTCGACTTAAAATAGTATACCTTAGTTACATAAGGGTCAGATTTTCAGAAAATGCACAATTTACAGTTCTACAGATCTATCAAATTATGTTAAATTATAGTGAAAAATGATAAATACCAGGTATATATGAGTGTATTATGTATTGTATTCATTCAATGAATCTGTCTGGTTATGCTCAACTGTATTTTGAACCTGATTTTTGTCTTAAATTTGGGTTATTTGAGAGAATTGGTGAAGGTGAATTGTACATTTTCTGACGATCCATATAATGACCCATATAATCACAACATCCCAGCAGTCAAGCAACTAATACTGATTACTTCCCTTGGTCCTCTATATGGGTCAGATTTTCGGAAAATGTACAATTGGCAGCTGTACAAATTTAGAAAATTTACCTAAGTTAGGCTGAAAAATGATGAATACCAGGTATATCTGAGTATATTTGATGTCGCGTTGACATATAGTATCTGTTTTAATATGTTAAACTCCATTTTCAAGCCCATTTATGTCTTAAATGTGGGTTATTTGAGAGAATTAGTGAAGGCGAATTGTACATCGTCTGAAAATCTGACCCATATATGTATGCCTACCTACTCGTCCCAGTGATACAAGGTATAGCAAAGCGAGCCAGAACGTACAAGTAATCTAGGCGATTGCCTCTAGTAGTAGTATATGGAAATGAACGTACACCCCAGGTACTGCATATCAATGCCTGTGTGTAGTATGGACCCAGCGCTACACTCCCATACACTCCCCTCTTCCTACCACACCATCGACAAAAGAGAAGGCCGACAAGAAAGTGATACACATCCTCCTTCTCCTCTCCTGCAGATGACTATATCGTATTTCTGCCTTGCAACACAACCTACTATACCCTAGGGATAAATTAGTCCTCAACTAAGATGGGTCCAGCAGCTTGAAGACAAACCGTATACAAGATGTATAAGTGTATGTATATATATATATAGAAATGTATAAATAAACTGACTTACCTCAAATTGGTATACATCTACACAAAATCCAGGTATCCAGTATATGAAGGTTGTAGGTGTAGGTATGTATTGCTATTATAATACACATACACTTATATATATTGACATATATATTAACGGTAAAACACCCTACTGTAATTCAACGTAAGTTTACCTATAGGAGCTTTACAGTGTTATACACCTATAGCAGGTTGAGATGATGATAATGATGATGATGTCCAATTGCAAGTATTGGTCCAAGAGCAAGAAGCGGCGAGGTACAACGTAACAGCAGGAGTTGCTCGCGAGCAAACAGGACGATCGCGAGTGAGTTATTCATACAACCCGATCAGTACAGTTAGCAGGTTGAATAATAACACTGAGACTGGGCCTACTACCTCTTCCTCCACCACCATCACCAACTCACACACTATCCTGCACTTCCCCCTCTCCGACTAAGACCTTGCAGTGGGGATGGCAGTTGGTAAGAAGAAGAAATAACACCCAATCAAATAAATCTCCAGCTTATATATAAATGTTGCGATAACTCGGTATTTCCAATTACTCCCAGATCAATCCTTATCTATACAGTGTAATCTACTAGTTTTTGTTAGTTACTGCCAACACCAGATGATCTAATCTCCTTCGAGGTATAAGAAGAAGAAGGAAGTATCCCTCCGTTGGCGTTGGTTTTCACTGGTTAGGTTTTAAGATATCCTCAGGCTTAAAAGTGTCATGTTCTCCCTGATCCGATTCTCTACTGTTTTGCTGTGCTCGTATTTAGCCCTTACAGTAAAACACAAATCCACAACGCTCCACTGGTCCAATGCCCTCAAGTGTACACTACCCTTCCTTCTTCCTTAGACGAGAGAATCTTCTACTTGTGCTAGAATCTGTTCTGGAATCCCAGGCATTTCCTGACACATGCCTAGAACAAAATCTCTCCTCAATATCCAATTTATTTGTCCTCCTTGATTTCACCTTTTCTTCTACTTCTTGTCTATCCTATCTTATATACCCTGTCCTGGCTGAGTTGTCAGTGGCTTTTACAACATGAAGCATGAACACATGTGATATATATTATATACACACTGGTGAACAGAATCTGTATAGAGTCCTGCCCTGCCCAGACACCACAACACAGAGTATTCTCTCTTTTCTCCTCGTGGATACACCATACAGTGCACGTTCCTCCTTTGGCTACTACTAAACACCCGGCAAGAAGAACACAGACAACCTGCTCGGACACGGGAGCATGAGCTGCTCCTACCACTACTAAAGAACCAGGGGTATTACAATTAGTAGTAGTTCCCCGAACAGGGAAAGCAGTCGTCGTCTTTGCCAGTGAAGACGAAGAAGAAGCTCTTGTTGTCGCTGGCTGCTGGCGGGGGCCTGTGCATGGTAGGAGTGGGTGGTGAGGTGCTCCTGTGAGGGTGATTTGCTCCTCCCGGACTGAGAGAGGATAGACTCTGATCCGTGACTGTTCCACCAGACGAACGGCAGCACCTTCAAACGCTGCTGGTTCTCACTGTCGCCACTACGCGGCGCCCGGGACCAGTGCACAGCTCCCACTTGTGATATCTGCAGTGGAGGAGGAAGTGAAGGAAGGTGTTATTAATATTATTTATTATAAAACTTTTTTTAGTCTATAATTAGGGCTGTCTATCTATGGGTTAATTCGTCCCAAATATGTTTACTAATTAGAAATGTGGTAAATTGTATTTATTTTGATATAGTTAATATACGTTAGTGATGAATTCATTAAAGTGCTTTAGATAGATTGTATTAACTGTTAGCTAGATACATGAGCAGCTGAAGTTTATTGTCTCTGCTTCTGTTGCTATGAACTGCTTCTCACTTTAACTAAATACTCCTAGATTAGATATCAGAAAATAGCCATAAAGTTTATTTTCGGCATAGTAATATAAAATCAAAATTATTTTTTCTCGGTAGGAACTAGTCAGGAACCCGTTGGAAGACCTAGAAGTCACCTTTCAGATACGGGGCTTCTTTTTGCACACCTTTTTCGTATAAACAAAAAATGCTTTGATTTGAATTGAATTGAATAAGTTCATAGAAGCCTATTATATTCGGGAGGTCAGGTTTTATATATAAAACTAGTGCACACACTTAATAAACCCCACCCTGCTGGATCCCATAGGTGTCAGATTTTCAGAAAATGTACAATTGGCAGCTGTACACATTTAGTAAATTCTGCTAAATTAGGCTGCAATTTGGTCAATACTAGGTAAATTCGTGTATATTCGGCATTGCATTGATTCTAGCAATCTGTTTGGTTAGGTTGAACTGTATTTTGAACTTTATTTTCGTTTGAATTTGGAATTATTTGAGAAGATTGGTGAAGGTGAATTGTACATTTTCTGAAAATCTGACCCATAGAATGTCGGAACTTCCATGAGAACAGCAAACTTGTTTTATTTATTTAGAATTTGTATACAGGGTTTCTTCAGACAAGTGACATCAAGCAATATAAGTGTACATTGTTGTGTGAAACTTGCTTCCTTTTTTTTTTTTTTTTTTTTTTTTTTTTTAAAACGTTTATTATTTCACATATACACTGAAAAGGCAGAAAAGAAATCTTCGCTAACATCAAGCGTTGTTAAAGTTTAGGTGACCGAATCATACACATCAATACATCATGGACATGTTTAAGTAAAACGATTAGGAAGTTGCGATTTCAGAAAAATAAAGATAATTGATGACACTGTTGAGCGATCATTACCCACATAAAACAGTGTGATCTCGCTTGTAGTGGCACATTGATCATATCCTACACATGGTTATAAACAGGTCCCACGATTAGTTCTATATATTGGTCAAATCGTCAGAAAATGTGCCTTCACCAATCACCTCTGATATTCCACATTTAATAGAGAAATAATATTCAAAATGCAGTTCAACGTAACTTCAAATCAACGCAATAACATCTACATTCAGATATCCCTAGTATTTATCATTTGTAAGTTACATTTAACCTGAATTAACTAAATGTGTAGAGCTGCCTTTCGTATATTTGTGGGTGATCTGGTCCATAACCTTTCCCACTACCCTCATCACCATGAACTGTGTTTCACAACAGGAGATTACTTAAAATGTTTCTTGTTAAGTTATATTTCCTTGGTTGGCTAATAAATATCTACAGTCCAATCTAGGCTTATATCAGATCGGATGAGATGCGTATTTTTTAAATAAATTTTATTGCGTAAACATTTTCGGGCGAACCCAATAATCTCATGATACACAGTTCAAAAATTTCATAGTTATACCTTTATATATTTTAGTTTTTTAACTTTTTAACTTCTAAGTAATTACAATGCAGGAGGACATACGCATGTATATTTACTCCTGGCAGATCAATTTCATTCTCGATATGTCAGATAGGTACACCTCCTGTACTAATGGCTTTCCCGGCCCGGGAGTAGGCTAAACGCTACCGTCCTAATGGGAGTTAAGAGAAAGAAGTATCCTATGGATTTCATGATTTCATGATCAGGAAAGCTGAATGTTAAAAAAATGTATGCTGCTCTTTCAGTTACCATGGTCAAAGACCTCTTCGGTCAGATTTTCAGAAAATGTACAATTCGCCTTCACCAATCCTCTCAAATAACCCACATTGAAGACAGAAAAGAGCTTCATAATGCAGTCTAACATAACACAACTGTTACTTCGAATCAATGCGATGCCAAATATACTCAAATATACCCGGTATTCTTCATTTCTCAGCCTAATTTAGCAGAATTTCCTAAATGTGTAGTGCTGCCAATTGTACATTTTCTGAAAATCTGACCCTCTTGTCGAGCTCAACTAAAATGTCATTGGGCCACAATTTGAGAGGATGTTGTCCATCTATAACCTAGGACCCAGTTTATTTATTTGTTTGTTTTAACTTTCATTGTAAGCTCTCATACATGTATGATATTTTCAGCCTATGTCTATGTTTATAAAATGTTACCTTGATATACACGTTAATTACAACATCAATTAGAAGCAGGTCGTACAGAATTAAGGGCCTATATGTCCATAACGAACATCTACCTTTAGAATAATCACATACATATATGGTTACATAAGTTACATTAATTAAATAAGGACAATATTAATATACAGCATGTTTTACATATAATAAGATAAGAACATGATGACAAATTGGTGACAGACATTTTTTATTAGTTATGAATGAGGTGCCGTGCGCATAATCGGAGAGACCAAAATCTCGGATATTTCTGATTGCACTCGTATCAAAATTCCTAGTTTGTCCAACAGGGGGGCGTTTCATAAGTTAACGCAGCACGCGTTCGTTATGGTAGCGTAACTATGGGTTAGATAGCGATAAATTTAAATTTAGCGCGTGTTCGTTATAGTAACGCAATGTTAGTTGACGTCAATTTTGGCCCTTACCGCGCGCTATGTTAAAATATGTCGTTCTTTATTTGGTAACGACTGTCGTTAGATCTTATAACACGCGCTGCGTTAACTTATGAAACGCCCCCAGTTACATATCTTTGAATGTATACCATACTGTTTGGCATTAAAGATTCTATATTTAAATCGTCTTTTCTACTTGGTAAATAGGATTTGGAGATTTTGAAGAAACACTTATGAAGCCCAGTAAAGTTGTTATGACTAGACAGTCTAGGCCCAAAGATGAAAGGTCATTGGGCCAAAGTTTGAGAGGATGTTGTCCGACTGTGCCTCATGACAGTCTACCTTTATATTCCACAAGCATCTGTTCAATGTTTATTGTTTCCCTGGAATCACCAATGATAAACACCAAACATAAATTTCCACCAGACAAAGCAACATATTGAGTGAACTAGGCAGTCTAGGCCCAAAGATGAGAGAGTCCCTTCAAACGGAGGGAAAGCCTCTCGCCTCAATCCGCATAATCCCGTTAGAACGCCTATTCCTAGGTCAGGAAACCGATTAGCGAAGTATGCGTCCAATCACTGACATACCATTATTATCTGATCTGAGGATTTGAGCCTAGGCTACACTTCTGCAAGCCCTATCCCTCTCCCCTCCACCCTAGGAAGTAAAGAAGAAGCAAAAGAAAGAAGAAGAAGAAGAAGAAGGAGATGGAGAAGAAAAAAACACTTGAGGGAGAGACATAACACTTGATAGAATAGAGTGTGGCGACACCAGAATGGTAGGCTCAAGTGATTGCATCAATTAGGCTCAGTAAGCGGGCCATTGTATCTGCTATGCCACTACTAATGATCTCCCCACGCCTCTCAGCTCCCCGCTCCATTATTAGTTTATTCTTCTCCCCTGTTGGTTTTTGACGCTCCGTGCGTTGTTGCATATAATCTACAGTGCTCGCAAGTTGCGTTGATGAAGATGCTTTTGGCTTCTGATGGTGGTATATTGGTTGTATCGCTCAAAATGTAATGGGGTGAGATTTTTAGAAAAAGCACAATTCACCTTTACCAATCCTTTCAAATAACTCAAATTTAAGTGAAAAGTGACGTTCAAAATGCAGTTTAACACAATGAAAGAGATATTTCTAAACAACACAATGTCAAACATACTCTGATACACCCATTTTTTATCTTTTTTCTGTATAATTTAACAGAAATTACCAAATTTGTAGATTTCCCGATTGTGCATTTTCTGAAAATCTGACCCAATGGGGTCAGTTTTTTTCAAGAGTGCTGTTTTGCTATTTTAGAATACTTTGTTTAATATAATTTGTTCGTCTGATCAGAATTTACTGGTATTAAAGTCCAGAGAAAATGTTATTCCAACGATTTCAGACGTGTGGTTGTCCGATTATTTCCATTTTTAGTATCAGTTTTTGACAAAATCTATACTTTTTAAAAAATATATAAGTGTTATTTTCACAAGATCTCTTTGTAGGAATATTTTCGTTATGGGGGTATCTACCATTTTAGGTTGTATGGGTACATGAACCAAATTTGAAAACAATGTATTAAATATATCCTTGCGTGTCTAGCGTCATCCAATATAAGATATATTTAGCTACTATACTAGTCCAAGTCCAGGCCGTCCTCGGTTATTCTTATTTAATCAACATATCTATTCCATCTTGATCTCAATACAAATGTTTAATCTCCATATCATATTTCATATTACATACATTGTATAAATTGGTACTTAATATAATTTGTTCGTCTGATCAGAATTTACTGGTATTAAAGTCCAGAGAAAATGTTATTCCAACGATTTCAGACGTGTGGTTGTCCGATTATTTCCATTTTTAGTATCAGTTTTTGACAAAATCTATACTTTTTAAAAAATATATAAGTGTTATTTTCACAAGATCTCTTTGTAGGAATATTTTCGTTATGGGGGTATCTACCATTTTAGGTTGTATGGGTACATGAACCAAATTTGAAAACAATGTATTAAATATATCCTTGCGTGTCTAGCGTCATCCAATATAAGATATATTTAGCTACTATACTAGTCCAAGTCCAGGCCGTCCTCGGTTATTCTTATTTAATCAACATATCTATTCCATCTTGATCTCAATACAAATGTTTAATCTCCATATCATATTTCATATTACATACATTGTATAAATTAATAAACGTCCTATACTATACAAAAGTTCCTAGCCTATTAAGTAACGCTTCTATGAATAGAATTAAATCAAATCAACTCCAAGTATTAATTCAATTATTTGATACATTTTAGCTTTACTGTGAATCAGTTGGTGAATCCAGTTCATACCTTCTCCCGTCTCCCATAATGGAAGATATCAGCCCAATTAGCCAACATCTTGAGACATTGGGTGAAGTCTTTCCTTGCCATTAGTAAATCTATACCTTTGCTGAAATAATCAGTACAATGCACTGTAAGGAGCATCTCATTTGGGGGAAAGGTAATGTGTGAGTCGTTAGAGAGGATTAGATGCAGGTCTAAGTTATATGGGTCAGATTTTCAGAAAATGTACAATTCGTTTTCACCAATCCTCTCGAATAACCCACATTTAAGACAAAAATGAGCTTCAAAATGAAGTTTAACATAACAGAACTGATACTATAAATCAAGGTGATACCAAATATACTCAGATATACCCGGTATTAATCTTTTTTTAGCCAAATTTAACAGAATTGTGTAGAGCTGACAATTGTACATTTTCTGAAAATCTGACCCATATACAGCGTAACTAACGACTTGATTGAAGGAGTGAGAGCGTAGCAACGAGTGAAATATTCTAAAGCCTGATGCACACATGGCCGATTTGGTTCCCGATTGCCCCACGATTTGGGTCTCCTGATGAATCTTAGGATTTCATTTCAAATCCTGGTTTATGTTTTTAAAATAACATAAACCACGGTTTGAAATGAAATCTTAGCATTACTCTCTCTATGGGGGTGGGTTTATGCGCAGTATAAGGGTGAAATCACTAGAAAGTGTACAATTCGCCTTCTCCAATGATCGCAAATAACTCAAATATAAAATGAATGTTCAAAATTCAGTTCAACATAGCCATGACAATATCAAATGTATTCAGATGTACCGGGTGTTGCCCATTTTTCAGTCTAAAATTTTAAGGTATGAAGCAAGAAAGAACTACAAATATTCAACGATTATGAAAAATGTTTTCCCTTGAGACTGTGAGATTATCTATGTACCGCATGGAAACCAGCTCAATAAAATTTCTTAAAAAAAAAATGAGCAGAATTGACTAAAATTGTGTAGATCTGCCATTTGTACTTTATTTGAAGATCTGACCCATAGACACTTGGTACTGGAGTGTTGGGTGGGCGGGCTAGGTGCGAGGTGGGCGGGCTATAGCTTCTGCCTCACCGCCCGTCCCATCGTATATCACAACACTTATTGGATGATTTGTCCCATGTATTGTTTCATCTTTACCCCACGCCTCGTTGCCTCGCTTTTATTCCTTGTTTTACCTAAGCTGTTTTACATGGAGGTGGAGGGGGAGATGCAGATGCAGGGATATAGAGTGAAATATGCCCTCAATAAGGTCTAATAGCAGCAGCAGGAGGTAAGATATAGTCCGTGGGAGGATGGTTGAAGAAATAGAACCTTTCTTGAAAATATGCTTTTTCTATTTGAAATTCCTGTCGTTATTTAAATGAATTGATTATGAACACATTGAAGGTTATATCAAGGGTGGGAGAGCTGAGAGGGAGGCAGTTTATGATCATCCCCAGGAAATAGAGATAGAGAAGAAGGGAGAGAGAGACAGAGAAAAAGAGACAGAAAGGCACTTTATGGTCATGGTCAATGAGTTGATTGTAATACTTGTGTAGTATAAGCATTCTAAATTGTATATTGTTAGTTATATATTATAGTCAGGACTTTTACCGAGAATATTACGTTAGTAACATTTCTAAGCTTGAATGAAAAACACACTTTAAAAAAATGAATGACTGCAGGCACATCACAAAATCCAGTAGATATTGTTCACACAGACCTTTAACATTCCTTAACATCTGGAGATGATTCATCCCCACAGAGAGACACCATTTCTGTAAGACAACTGTTGACAAAGCACATGTCTAATTAGAACATAAGAATGGCATTCTTCATCTAGGTTTATATAAAACATTAGTCAATTGGTATTCATGAAGTTGTAAATCAAATATTCATTTTATAGAAACACAATTCAACTCAAGCTAGGCCAAGACCAATGGCAAGCATTATTGAATATATATGAATATAATATGTGTGTACGTATGTATACATGTATACAAATATGTATAGATATATCTATACACATAGTATGTATGTATACATGTATGTACATGTATGTATGTATTCATGTACATGTATGTGTGTGAGAATATGTTTCATGTTAGGATAGTAGTTTGAAGTGAACTGTATTCTGATGTGTCTGCTTAATATTAATTTACTGTATTGTCAACATTTGACCTACTTCGGGAACATATTCAGAAGATTATCATATCTCTGCAATCATAAACATGATTATTAGTAGAGGAGCAGATCCTGAAATTTGGGATTTTTATCGCCGGCTTCACATACTCGACATTGCACTGGTTTTGGGTTCTAGAGACATTATACTTTGTGGTTCGGGCATTCTCGACCTTCAGACCTGTCAGCATGTCTATTCTATTTGAGGTCAAATGTCAAGGTCACCAAAAATTAACATATTTACAGTTTTTAGACATATGGAGCCATAACTCAGCAGGTTTTATAGATAGAACTCTTTTATTCTACAGAGGTATGGACTTCAGTATGTGCCTTAATGATATTAACTGATGTGACCTTGGGTCAAGGTCAAGGTCACAATTCTCAAGGTCAAACACCTAGTTTTGGCCCTTATTTTGAATATAAGTATGTTTGAGTTGCCATAGTAACCTTGGGTGTCAGAATGTGGACTTGCTATATATACAATAATATTCTCCAAGTCAATAGCTACAATTTGGTATCTTATTTGTCTATATAGTACCCTAAAATGCTTGCACCAGCCATCTTGTTAGAAAATGTATTTTCTTGGAGTTATGGCTTCTGATCACTGTGTCATAGACTAAAATGGTAAAATTTCAATTTTTGACACTAACTTGTTAATATTTCAAAAGTATGTCATAGCAACAGTTTTATATTGAACACCAAAACAAATGCTCAGAAGAACTTAGGAAAGACAAATAACTGATGACCTTGAATAAATGTCAAGGTCAAATTTTCAAGGTCAAACCCTTGAAAACTTCAGATTTCAACAAAATGTTTAGCTTTGAGACATAAATTGATTTAGTCAAATTTGTTTCTGAATATGCATATATATTTATGATGCGACTCTCTGGGAGAACACATTTGTAGAGCTTTAGGCAAGGTCAAGGTCATATTTTCAAGGTCAAATCATAAAAACTTGTATTCTAAGGAAAACAAGGAGGGAATTTCTGGGCCAAACAAGAGAGACTTCACGAGATCCGCTCACCCCATGTGATACACAATTTTTCAGACCTTGTTTACATGTATGTGTCCTAGATTGAGATTATATCGTTAGCTTAGATCAACAGCTTGAAAATATACAGAAAGGGATAATCAGGAGCAAGATCAGAGAGAGATCCAAGAACAGCTTCCCTGGTCAAGCCCATCTTCCCTTTGCCTTAACTTTGCTTGGTGTCTTACATATATGTTACTGGTCGTGGGACCTCAACTTCTGAAAACTTTCATTGGTTATCCACTTATTCCTATTACTCCATCACTAGAAGCATAATTACTTGTCTGTTAACAGTGACAGTCAGTCATACTGAATAACCTCCACATAAAGACACTAGCCAATAATACATAATTATACTAGCATGTAGGTCTGTACATTACAGGTAACTTCTGTAACTGCATATTATTCCTCATATTTATACAATCTTGATTATGTAATATTGCGTAACAATTATGAATATGATTAAAATCAAGGACCAAATTCAACCAAATTTAGAAAGTTCAGTAAATACTACTAATATTATGGACTCACAGCACCTAGTGCCATAACATTTAACAACATTAATAAAAGATCTGGCACTTTCCCTGCCCCAAAGAGTTCAAAGAACAGCAAAGTGACAATTTCAAGACTGCCATTTACTACCTGCCCCTGTATAGGTACACCTTCAATGCCATTGTACAACATATACATACTACACTCTCACCCCAGGGGTGTTTTCATTGTGTCCTGTTCGTAATTCTTTTTAACATTGAGATAAATTCATATCATTTACCTTGTTTTACATGTGTTGTGTTAACAAAATTTTAACAATAGTTAATTATTTGTACAATACCCCACAACAAAGTGTGGGGAAGGTGACGTTAATGATGGGTTAATAAATATGTTTGAGTGATGATTAAATAATGAAAAATATAATGAAGACTTGTGGACAAATTTTGAAAGGTAAGATGATTGAGTTTCGTAGGTGCCTTACATTTTTACAGATTTTGTTTTGTTTTGAATGACAAATACATATCTATAGATGTAGATATCAAGATTCTCATGGATGCGAATTCCATGAAAATAACTTTGCCGGTACTTCTTATAGAGTCAAACTTATCTATTTACAATTTTGGTACTTCAACCAATCAAACAGGATGGCAATGGAGGATATAATATATGTAACTTCCGAACACAATATCCAAGTCAGTTCAGATATTATAAGCAAACAAAGAATATAATATCCAGGAACAGCTAGAGTGAGGGGCATTGCATGATCATACAAAATCTATACAATATGTATGCACCCTGTTAGCAATTCATTACTTCAAAGTACATAATCTTTAAAGCTAGGATCCTATTATATGCATTCATTAGTGTACATATCTACGTTTTAGTAATTTCAGTTTATTTTAAACTATTCTCTCGTCTAATCAAGCATAGCTCAGGCTTAAGTTTTTTCCAGTTTGAAATAACAATGATTTTTCGTCTACAGCATTTTTTTGTGTGAAATTATCTAACATCGGTGCATTAGCCTGTCTAGTGTTCCTTGAGGGAAGGACACCATACCTGTGGGCGACTCTACAGTAGCTATTGTTCTTCATATATTTCACATTTATCACTCCTGTTAATTTCAACAAAGCATGGTTACTAAAAAAAGAATCATGGTTACTAACAGCACATCATTAAGTTAAGTTTAGTTAAGGGAGGAAATATATCATTCTTCGTCCTTTTTTCTGGATACTACTTGTCAATGTAACTGTATTACTGGAAATAAAGTTATTACATACATACATACATACATACATACATACATGGTCACTAACAGCACAGTTACATTCAAAGGCAACTCTCAGTATCCTTACATTTCATCAGCTTGTTAAAAATATTCCTAGCTGTCTTTGCAGCTTTAATACCATCCTATATCTTTTGTCTTGTTGGCCATTCAAAATAATTTTAATATATATTTCCAAATGAATCGGCCTCAATCCCTACAAAACATTGTAAACATCATATGCAGTGATTTCAAATATTTATCTAATTCAACCCACAAATGACATTACTTAAATGAGGAGGAAAAGACCAGTGTTTAACGGAAACAATAGAGAAATACTTCAATAATGAATCTGCCATAAATCCTCCGGGTGAAACAGCTGCTTGTCTGTCAAAACATGGATATATGTTTCATTCTAGAGTTGAACAGAGAGGGTCTTTCAAAACATGGATATATGTTTCATTCTAGAGCTGAACAGAGAGGGTCTTTCAAAACATGGATATGTGTTTCATTCTAGAGTTGAACAGAGAGGGTCTTTCAAAACATGGATATGTGTTTCATTCTAGAGTTGAACAGAGAGGGTCTTTCAAAACATGGATATGTGTTTCATTCTAGAGCTGAACAGATAGGGTCTTCCAAAACATGGATATGTGTTTCATTCTAGAGTTGAACAGAGAGGGTCTTTCAAAATATGGATATGTGTTTCATTCTAGAGTTGAACAGAGAGGGTCTTTCAAAACATGGATATGTGTTTCATTCTAGAGTTGAACAGAGAGGGTCTTTCAAAACATGGATATGTGTTTCATTCTAGAGCTGAACAGATAGGGTCTTTCAAAACATGGATATGTGTTTCATTCTAGAGCTGAACAGATAGGGTCTTTCAAAACATGGATATGTGTTTCATTCTAGAGCTGAACAGATAGGATCTTTCAAAACATGGATATGTGTTTCATTCTAGAGCTGAACAGATAGGATCTTTCAAAACATGGATATGTGTTTCATTCTAGAGTCGAACAGATAGGATCTTTCAAAACATGGATATGTGTTTCATTCTAGAGTCGAACATATAGGGTCTATTTCATCACGGTGTTGACATATTGCATTGGCATTCATGACATTGCACTTAAAGATCTGAACTTAAAATAGCAATGAGATATGCCTTTATCTTTTGTACGTATCTAAAATAGGAATGTAGGTCAATATAGCGGTATCATGCCTCACTTAATAGGGAGATTTAGCAACCACAACGCACCAACACAACACAACACTAACGCATCCACTAACTGTAAGTACATTATTACCATTGTGGGGATATCTTGAGAGGCCTGCAATGCAGATGCCCTCGGTCTAGCGTCTCTACAGATATCCCCACGGCGGTAGTAATGTACAAATAGTTAGTGGATGCGTTGTGGTTGCTAAAACTCCCTATCAATGTGTTCAATCGGTATCGTCCATTTACATGCTTGATTAACATGTACCATGTCTACGTTTATTAGCTAAATTCCACTTATATTAGGATCAAGGCTATTTCCGAATCAAGGCTAATTAATGATCAAATAATGCTGCCTTGAGGCTATATAATGTAGCCTAGCAATGGATGACGTAATACTTTTATTATGAGTACTCAAACATTGATTACCCCTCCCCCCAAAAAAAACAAATACGCACACTTAATTCCATCTGAAATACCATCACTTGTAGAAGATTAAGCCAGATCGAAACGTCTCAATATGTATACATGTACACGCAAGATATCGAAATAGAGTGGGTTGTTGTGGTTTCACATTAATGTCAATTTATATGATGTATTACTACACCATTAGTTTACTATGATTGCCTGGGGTACAGCTGAACTTACTTAAATGTCAATTTGTACTTCCACAAGGGCATATCTGTATTCTCAGACTCCTCCATCGACGGCCAAAACAACCTGGATTGTAACCATTCCATCCCATGCAACACACAAGACACATAAAAACACCAATTGATTCCTATTGCCCTATTTCGCCCACACCCCTACATCCATGGTATATCACAGCACACCCATCCACTCCGAGTGCTATCCGAAAATGGAAACTAAAAACATATTTTGAAACAATTTTCCACTCGCTCTAGGTAAGCCTTGGGAGTGCTCGATGTTCTCAAAAGGATCATTGTTACGGCGAAGCAACGATCGATTTAAAGCTTTGAAACGACGGGTAATGGTGAAACTCTATTAGCACTCGCCATTAGGTCGAGATGATATGCCTTTCAGATCGATCTATACCATTACTGGTACTGTATTAAAGGCCAAGAATGGTTAGATTTTAATGCACAGAACGGCGTTTTTATTGTCAGAGGCAATAACTATTGCAATCAATAATACTATTTAGGGATCTAGACACTAATAGACCCCAATCCTGACAGCCATACCAACCAGTACGGTCTTCTAATGGTATTTAAGTTAACAAGACTAGGAGAGGATTTTTCTGCTGGTTCTAAAGACGGGATCTCCTGCTAAGAGATTATCTCTTATTTCCTCGGCTCTGATACGAAGGTATTGGCGGCGGTTCCATGAATCTCCTCAATGGAGTGGAGTGGACTGGAGGAGGTGAACAATGGGCTTGATATATGGGTCAGAATTTCAGAAATTGTACAATTCAACTTTGCCAATCTTCTCAAATAACCCAAATTTCAGACGAAAATAAAATTCCAAATACAGTTCAACCTAGCCAAACAGATTGCTATAATTAATGCAATGCCAAATATAGTTTTTACCTAGTATTGGCCAAATTGCAGCCTAATTTAGCAGAATTTACTAAATATGTACAGCTGCTACTTGTACATTTTCTGAAAATCTGACCCATATCACGGGGGGAGAGCATGTCACACATTCTGTCTAGCAGGGTAAAACTTTCATCTAAAAATTGCTTTAGAAAATGTGAGATGGTGGGTGGGGAGATGGTGGTGTGGGAGGGGGGTGGGGTGTGATGTTACTAAACATATTGAATTGGCAGATTCTTAATTTGCTTACACAATAAAATGCGGTGCATACAAATGCAAAGTTATATAAACACTGGGGATACCCCTTGATGCATCACAATTTAGCTTTACTGTACTCCCACATTCTCTCCATGGTGACGGAAATAAACAACATCAATCAATCAATTATTATTATTGAAGATTGATCCTGGGTATGACCATAAAGTGCCTTTCTGTATCTTTTTCTCTGTCTCTCTCTCCCTTTCTTCTCTATCTCTATTTCCTGGGTATGATCATAAACTGTCTCCCTCTCAGCTCTCCCGCCCTTGATATAACAATCTTAAATGTGTTGATAAGAGCGTAAAGCAACCAATCTCACTCACCTATTATTGAAGAGAATAGAAATTCTAAACATATATATATTTCTATAATATACCAACGCAGGACTTCTAGCCCTGCATGCTACCTGGACCCTATTTCCCAGACTCCAGTTATAGAAGGAGGATCACACTTGGCATCCCCACTTAGCATAGCCTTAATTGCTGTAGATTCTACCCATGAATCCATGCCACACTCGGGTAATTAATGACTTTCCAAAAATAGATTACCCCGGAAAGAATAATAATTGAGGTATCGGCATTAAGTGTTTCTTTTATTGGAAAAGGAGATTAAATGATGGGTTGAATTTGTTTTATAGGAGAGAGAGACAATACAGCTCAGTGATTTAAGACATCGTGCGACAAATTAAGGTGTGTGTGAAGCAACATTACACATGATTTATATTGAGATTAGACACCCCATGATTCATATAGGTGATGCATGAAAACATGTTATGGTAGTTGCATGATTTATCAGTTTCAGGCCATGTTGCTCGTTCAATGAATGTGATGTGTTTCAGGAAAATAAGACACAGGTCTCAAAAGGGATATTTTCCAAAGTGATTTATTCACTCGATCTCTTTGTTGTAAATCTCTCATTCTTAATACATGTCCTAAATCTCAAGACTGTGCATTGAATATATCCTTGCATTTCAAAGATCATCCTATGGAGTATATTTAGTTACTTTACTGGTAAATTGCCCACCCAGAAACATAACTTTATTTCAAACATGAATCCATCAAACATAAAATATAGAAGTACTTATTAGATGTCCTAATATCTATCATCATTGGAATCCGCTTGATCACATCTTTTCAGATATAATAACATCTCAAAATACTTTTTTCGCGACTTGTGACTCATTTCCCTGAAACACATCACAAATGTCATTGATAGAAATCGAATGAAGGCTTCTGACAAAGAGCAATTGATTCCGCAAGGAATCCTGTCAGAAAAGAAGAACATTTGAGATAGATTACAGCTCATTTGAATGTGTTTTCTCACTGATTTTAAATCTGCCATTTGACAAATTGCCTGCTATCTATCATGCAAGTAAATTTGAGGTAATTGATTGTATGAAAGTCTGTCAAAATGCATTAGAATATTATCCTCTCTTTAATGATAATAGTAATAAAATATAACCATCTGCTAATTATTTGCTTGAATCTTAATCTAGCAGAATTGAAAAGCAGGAGCATATATAGTGCCTGTTTGAACCTATTCTCGGACAGTGCTGGTTCATAAAAGGTTGCAGGAGGTGGAAAAAGAGTATTGAACATGTACTCTAGTCCGCTCTGAAACAATTTGAATAAAATATCTTACTTCTTGAATATCTTACTTTTCCGACTGGTGATATTATCTCAATGTACAGCTATAACTGAGAACAGTATGTTATACATAATTACAACATATTACATAATGCTAGCTGGAATAAAATTGTTTAATTACAAAATACAGCAACATTGAGGATGTAAGCTCCTTCAAACAATCACAGGTAAAATACTATTGGAATACATGTGGTCATGATGATATTTGAGATATTGATTCAGAATGTATAATGAGTATAGCTATGTATCATGCAAGTCAAAATTTAACCGTTAAATCATTTTTCTGAATAAAAATAATGTCAAAAAAAATGGCTGTTATATAACAACGCTCACTCCTTTTGATTCCAATGTATCCAGAGAAAGAAATCCCCACTTATCGTGTTTTTTCAGTACCACCCATTTCTGTACAACCAAACCAGGTTGGATACAAACCATAAGGACTATGAGACTTGTACTGCGTCCCTATCCTCCTAAAGGTCAACAAATGTAGGAGATATGACAGTGAAGCCCTTTCTTGGAAAAACACACAATATGAATGGTACCCTGGGGAGAAGGGAGTCGAAGCAATGGTAAAAATGCAGTACAGCTCCTGGCAGGGAGGAAGTAATGTCAGCTGTTGTCGCTGGGAGGACACGTGAATGCTTTATGCAACAGCGCAGTGTACTTGTGGCGCTGGCAATAGGGGAGTTGCAAAATTTGCAACATTTGCAAAACAGCAGTTGGGTTATCCACCAGTGTTAAGATGTGATTATTAGATAGCATAGGTTACAGTTGGAATACATTGAATTTAATTCCATAAGCATGTCGACCTTTTTGTCACATTAATTTTATAATTTCCGTATCATTGGTGATGAATAAATAATGTTCTAATCTAATCTAATCTAAGTATGTTAGAATGGAAAAAAACTCGGAGGTTCAAGTGATCTTTTAAAAATCTATAGTAATTTAATTCTCATAGCACAAGTACAGACTCTCATTAGAATATGAGGGATAGAAGTAGCATTGCCCTGTTATATCCTGATACAGCCTGAATAAAAAGACTTACACAATACTGGGCAGTTAGGCATAATTAACAATTTTAAAAATATGATAATGATAATAAATGGATATTAATCAATAGTTAATATAAATAAAATGAGGGTATGCAATGTTACATAAGGTCTCATAACACTACTGTGTATGTATGCTACAGTGCATCTTGGGATGGCTTCTGTTGAAATCTCTCATATACAAATATGTGGCAACCTTTTTTGCGAAAATTGCAAGAAGGTTTTCACCAATACCATAGCTTGCATAAATGGCCTGGAAACAGATATAAGACATGGATATTGACATTAGAGCATTGATAAATATTCCATGCGGAACATGACATGTTTTCTATAGACATTAGCCCCATACTTCCCTGTGAATCAAGATACAAAATGGCGGCTGTGGAAATCCCCTATAGGGGAAATAAACTGACACAATTTTAAATATTTTTGTATTGAGCATTGCTGCATGCAAAGTGCATTATTGAGCAACATCACCTACCTACCACCTCTTAACTAAACTGGTTCATACTGGTTCATCAAGTGTTACCTAACTTATTCTCTCTTTTTCTGTTTCGTAGAGAGACAAAGTTAATAAATATACAGATAAAATTATCTTAAAACTGAGACGGAATAAATCAATAGGTAGAGACATTATGAATATATTCCGATTTAGCAGAATTATTAATATAATTAATTACATGGATAGAAATGAAAATGATTCTGACACCAAATTAAAAGGTACAATATCAGAATTAAAAAATGATGTTACAGAATTAACAATTCTAAGACCAAATTAAACATTCTGACACCAAATTAGAAAAACAAAGACCAAATTGAAATGTAGGGACCAAATTAAATATTCTAAGACCCAATTAATCAATACAGAGACCAAGAATGTCTCTCTATCTAACAGAAAACTCAAAATAATGTAGTTAACATTTGGTGCCTTCTATCGCCTCCTATCGCCTCCTATCGCCTTCTATCGCCTCCTATCGCTGTTACTGATTGCAGTATTCATAAGGAAACCCACTTTAAGGGTTACAATACGAAGCATTGGTAACGATTGTGTACAATGAATATATACACAAACCTATTGCTACTGGTGTTGCCACTCTGCCCCACTGATGCGTCCTGCCCACATTGGAATATATGAATAATGCAATAGACTGTCTTTATGGGTGGAACAGTCCACACATTCTCATTCTCCAACAATTTAAAGCTCTGAGAAAGACACTTAAATACAGCATCGGCGATACATGGGCAATGACTTTGTTGATAGTAAAATGCCTCTCTAGAGAGCCTTTAAAATAGTCTATGTATGCAGTTAAAGAGATAAAGCAGGCCCATTCCAAGGAGGATAAGGACACAATCTCTAAAGAAATGCATGTACTACAGCAATTCAATATGAATCGAGGCATTTGTAAGTGGTTCTAGTCCATGCAATCCATTGTGGCATTGAATATAAAAGCAAGAACTTTGCATCAGGGATACGGATATGAATTGCAAAACTCAATTCTTTCTGGTATGTGAATTTCTATGGGAAAGGTTGAGAAGAAGTTGGACTATGGACCTAGACATAGATATATGTTTGATTTATTGATAGTGCCACAGAGCTCTAAGCAGACCTTTATAACAATTTTAGTAGGAGGAGTTGTAGCATGATGGCGATTGTTATTAGAATCATTCAATCTGAAGTATGCAATGGGAAGGTTTTGATATTGTTAAAGGCTCCAAGCAAGACACACTAGGGATTTTTTGTCATTCTAGTACTGGTCTGGTGGAGTTGAATTGAACATAATAGGGTAAATGTGATGTGCTTTAGGGAAATGAGTCACAAGTCGCAAAAAAGGGATTTTGAGATATCATTATATATGCGGACTCCAATGATGGTAAACATGAAGGACGTCTAAGAAGTGTCTCTATATTTTATGTTTGATATATTTTCAGTTTTTTAAATAACAAACTCAAATCAATTCACCTCATCGCAAGATCTGATGTTCTGAAATTTCTTTACCTTTGATATATTTATGTTCTAAAGAAGGTTTGCAATATTTCTGGGTGGGCAATTACAAGTAAAGTAACTAAATATACTTCAAAGGATGATCTTTGAAATAAAAGGATATACTCAATGCACTGTCTTGAAATTCGGGACATGAATGCTACTAATATTATTATATTATTATCATTATACAACTTTTATTCAATATACATATACATAATGATATAGAATAGGGCCATTGCTCCCTCTCCACTGGAGTTCTACCAGTTAACCCTTTAACAAAAAGTAATGAGGTAAAATATTTGGTTGAAATGAGAGTACAGAAAGTTTTAGATCAAATTAAATAACCACCGATCTTTGAATATTGTTTATGTCTTTGTTTTCTCATATGTCTTTGTTTCCTTTGTTCAGGGGATGATTGTCTTATCTCCATATAGATGATGATGACGCCATCATTGTAGTATAATAAATATATATATATACAGTCACCAGTCTTTACGAGTAAATAACAACGGAATAACAATATAAAGTAGAAATATAGTTACAGCATATCAAAATCAATGAAAGATGTTAATCAGCCTGTCCTATACTGGTAGGGCTTCACAGATTTTATAAGTAAACGATCGTTCCCTTTACTGGCAAGGCTTGAAAAAATCTTTGAATATAATGGGTGCTATCCAGTTGCATAACTATTTAACGACATAATACATACATAACAATTCAATCTGTACCCACGTCCCTTCCCACAGTCATTTACCGTTATCACGGTCTTAATCACAGGACTTAAACGCCTTTCCAACATCACTCAACCCTCCAGGAATGAGAGATTTCCAACAAAGAGAAAGTGTAAATAAATCACAATAATAGGATGAAAAGGATCGTGAAAATATCCTTTTTACGACTTGTGACTCATTTTCCTAAAACACATCACAAGTAATCAACAATCAATAATCTATCAATAATAATCATGGGAACAAAGCGGAGGTCTGCTCTATATAACCTAAGAAAGGGGATCACGCCCCATTTCTGGTCAAATAAGTGGGTCTGGAAAGAACAGAACCAAAGGTAGAAAGTCGAAAGTAAGCAGAAAATCTTTACATTTTGACCGATGTTAACTAATTATGCAACTTTAATTGAGATTATATCCTGGTCCGCATTCTCTACCCATTCCCCAGATGGTAATATAATACCCTGGTGGTACAAACCAGTACTAGAGGTGAGTGGTAACACTGAGTTTATTGCTAGTTGGGAGAAAATAAATCAAGTGAGTCACCATGACTTGAAGGGCTGTGCTTAAAAAATGAATAACTTTTTTTGTTCAGACAGACCCAATCATACGCCTCCATTGGACTTGATAACATTTATTGAGAGACGATAGACATTATGGTAAATACTAGCTATATTTGAATATATTTGGTATTGCTTTATTGGAAAATTAGGTTTAGATATATTAAACTGAACCTGGTTTTGTCATAAATTTGGGTTATTTGAGAGGATTGATGAAGGTGAATTTTACATTTTCTGACCACTTCACCCATATTATTATTATTGAAACTGTATTTTCATTTGGCTGTACATTTTTCAGTATTATTAAGCCTACTAAATGTATAGTTTAGATAGTTTACTTATAAACTGGTGAGCCTGTTGATCCACTAGATAATGCAGGCTCTCATTACATTTTTATACCACGATCGGGGGAAGTACACGCTGTAAATGAGTGGATACCTGCCATTGTGTTTGTTGAATGGATCCACGCGTGAAAATATTACCCTTTTTTTAGCCTCAATGTAAGAAGCATCCTCATTGGTTGACGTTTCGCTCGCTCATGACGTCATGCCCATTCGTGACGTCATATGCCACCGTGCCGTCATTGATTAGCCAATCAGCTATACGCTTGTCTAGTGCTTCGGCATAAAAAAAAACAATATGGCGGATCATCGGAGACAAGTGAGGTAAATAAATACTTTGTTTCTTCAATTTATTTTATAATATAAGATCGTGGTATAAAAATAGGATGTAACTCGGTTAGTTTCTGACTTTCTGTACACAACTGCAGCTTCTCGTGAGATCCCTGGTCAAAAAGAACTTGTGACCATTGTGTACAGTAAGTCAGAAACCAACCTTGTTACATCCTATCATAGTATCCATACCACAGGAGCACTAAACACCCCATGAATGAAGTACATTCTAAGTAAGGGTTCTTCTGAGAAAAACATTTAACATATGTATAACATTTCGCGACTTTTGACGACATACTGATGTTCGTGGACCACCTAAAGTCAAAAATCAATCTTGCGAAAACAAAACTGAAGGCTCTTGCTAGGTTAACCCATGGTGCACCTATAGAAACCGTCCTTAATGTTCATAAGGTGGCTATCCGCCCTATCCTTGAATATGGTGATATTATTTATACGGTGGCCTCGGAAGATTTATTAAAAAAGGTACAGACTCTGTAGAATTCTGCTGTGAGAATTATCTTAAAACTGAAAAAATACACCAATCTTGATGAACAACAAAGAAATTTAAAACTAGCTCCATTATATACTCGTAGGGAATCTCATCTTTTGTACTTAGTGTACCGGCTAAGTCTAAGAGAACAGAACCTCGAAGACAAAAATGTATCCTTAAGAAATCATGTGGGTAAAAAAATCTTAAAAACCATTACACCGAGGATTGATAAAGTAAAGAAATCTCTTATTTACAGAATTCCAGAGGCCTGGAACAACCTAGAGGTCAGAGGCCATTAATGTAAGAAAAGGAAGGATTATAGAACTTTCCTAGGAACCGTGTACCTTCAGGGAGTTTGGGACACAGATAAATGATTTAAATTATTCAACTGGCCGTGGACGTCAGAATTGTGAAAAAAATTCCCCATCTTGTTCTTGTTTATATATATGTACTTTGCTTAATGTACTATGTATTAGTGCTCGTCACAAGGCACATAATTACTATGTATTACTATGTATTTGCACATCATAAGGCATATGAAGTCATAAGCCATGATCTATCATGTTAAACTCAGCTACAGTAATTTCAAACTGAACGGTATAACCCTATGTTTTTCCAACAACTTTTTATGTCATTTTCTTCCGATGACTTTTATTGTAATATAATTCTTCGGGCTCACCCGGAAGATCTCCTTTCCAGACGGCGCTTGCCATATTTCTGTCATATTATTATGAAAATAAAATGAAATTATATATATAAATGTTTAAACTGTTCACACGCTGCATATTGCCTGAATTGGGTTGTTGGGATAAGGAGTAACATGTGATGTGTAACAGGAACATGAGTCACGAGTCGCAAAAATGATATTTTCAAAGTTGTTTATTTGCAAATCCAATTTGTTGCAATATTCTCATTCTTTGGAGGTTTGGTGCTGTTTGTAACACATCCCAAGTCTGTAGCTTAAATATATTGTTGCGCTTTGAAGGTCATCCTACCGAGTATATTTAGCTACTTTACTGGTAATTGCCCCACCCAGAATATATTGCGAACCTTTTTTCAAAAATAAAATTAACAAACATAACATATATATAGAAACACTTATTACATATCCTTAATGTTTAACATCATTGGAATCAGTTACACCTCGATCATTTTTTCAAATATGGGTCAGATTTTCAGAAAATGTACAATTGGCAGCTCTACACATTTAGTAAATTCTGCTAAATTAGGCCGCAATCTTGCCAATACTTTGGTAAATTTGAGAATATTCGGCATTGCATTGATTCTAGCAATCTGTTTGGTTAGGTTAAACTGTATTTTAAACTTTGTTTTCTTCTTAAATATGGGTTATTTGAGAAGATTAGTGAAGACAAATTGTACATTTTCTGAAAATCTGACCTATATAATAATATCTCGAAATCCGTTGTGTGCTACTGGCGACTCATTTTCCTGAAACACACCTCAAATATCCACCAAGCTGTTTCCTATTCATACTAGAAACAATGCACCCTCTGGCATACAGAACCGAGTGATCCAACAGATTCACAATTAATCTTTGCACCAATCCAATTTTTGTCGGCTACAGATAAGGCCACAATAGGAGCGGCTAGTGTTTCTAGTTGTTATCAGGGAGTGATCATGTTAAATGCATGAGAGGGCGGTGGTATTTGGGACCATCAGTCATTATTAGACACCTTGGTGTTACAGCCAATGAGGCCCCACTCCTAGTGATGCACATCCTTCAGAAAATATATTTTGTATGTTGTATATTTGTTTGATAAAAGTTATTCTAGCAGAAGCATTGTGCCAGCAAGGACACCATTATCAGTCTTAATAGTTACATCTCAATAAATACGATTCTGATTTTTTAAATTATGTTTATTCAGGACAACAAGAACTACATTTCAGCGACAAGTGTTGATATTCTCAGAAGTTGCCTGATTGCATAAAGCAAAGGCGTTAAATTATTCCAATAAGGCATAGGCCATCATATGAATATTTTATATAGAAATAACCACTTCTAGAACATAAAAGTTTAGATACATGTAAGAAAAATAGTGTCGATTAATTTTACAATCTAAGAAAACCTTTGTTTATAGTTAAATATATATCAATTATTGATAATTAATAAGAAACAACTGTTCGAGGACGAAAAAGACATTAAGATATGAATACAAAAAAACACAGAATAAGATCAGTAGCCCTCTCCCTCACTCCGTTAATTTGCACCTACAAAGTATCGTGATTATATACTTGAATATATCATAACATTCTCGGATTGTCCTGTTTAAGAATTGATACTAGTGTTGCTTTGTCTCAAATCGGTAAGAATATCTTTGTCTAATAGGAACTATCTACATATTCTTTTTGGAATATCCTTCTTTTCCAAGATATTCCAACACATTTTCAATAGAACAAATGCAGTGTTACAGGAAAATGAGTAACAAGTCGCAAGATCAAGCCGATTCCAATGACTGTAAACAGTAGGAGCTCTAAAAAGAATTTCTACATTTTAAGTTTGATACTTTTAGTTTTGAAAAAAAATGTTTGCAATATATCTGGGTGGACATGTACTAGTAAAGTACCTGTAGCTAAATATACGCTATACGGACGATGACCTTAGAAATGCATGAATATGACAAATATATTGAATACACTGTCTTGACATTTGGTTCATGTATTAAGGCTACTGGAAGCGTTAAGCACACTAAACATGAAACCGATTCCACAACTACATCTCATGAATAAAACACTTTGAAAGATGACAATGTTGCGACTTGTGACTCATTTCCCTGGAACACATCACATATATATTAGAATTTAGAACATTCTTGACGGGTTATAACCCCTCAAGAATGTTCTAAATTCTTTGAGGTTGTCCAGAATTCCTGCTCGCTTTGCATGATGCAGACAAACAAGGGTAAGATTTTCAGAAAATGTGCGATTGACAGTTGTACACATTTAGGAAGCTGTGCTAAATTAGGCTGCAATTTGGTCAATACTAGGTAAATTCGAGTATATTCGGCATTGCATTGATTCTAGCAATCTGTTTGGTTAGGTTGAACTGTATTTTGAAATTTATTTTCGTCTGAAATTTGGGTTATTTGAGAAGATTGGCCAAGTTGAATTGTGCCTTTTCTGAAAATCTGACCCCAGTACATTCAAGATCAGGACGCATCGTGAGCTGCTCGGGAGTCCAACCAGCTCCTGATTAAGAAGCCATAATAACCCACTCAATCCTATAAACGACTTCCACACAAAAAATACCTTTCCCAATTCCTACACTGGCCAGTGCCAGGCCAAGCAATAACACTTTCAAATGGCTTCTCCCAAACATCACAGACGTCCAGTTGCCGTCCTTTCATTTAGGCTTAACTTGATTTTTCAGCCCATAAAACTTGTCATTTGGTGCTCTTGTCGCAAAAAGTGCTAAACGGGGGTTGTGTGAAAGGCCAGTGGGGGACCGGGCGCCAGACCACCTGAGTGTTGGGAGAGGAATCCCTGAGGGAACGGCTGGGGATTCCGGACGAGACGAGCTGACACTTCTGATAGAATGGTGTGTGTGTGTGTGTGTGGGGGGGGGGGGGGGGCGGGGGGCGCCAAAGGTAAATGCCAATGTAAAAAAAAAAGAACGAATCATGGATTTTTTTCTAAACTTTGGATTTAGAAAGAACATGGTTGAAGGAACGCAAAAAGCCGAAAAAAACCATATGTCATTGGATTAGATTTTATTTCAGGGACCACTGATATTTACTACTGTTCACTATAGAAGTCTATGGGAAAACGGGTATTTCATGCATTTTCCCTCATAGCAGATGATTGAATAATATGATTTTCTTTGAAATCTATATACATACCTGACATTTTATTCTACCCTTTTTATTGTATTTCGAACCTCATTTATGTCTTAAATTTGAAAGGATTGGTGAAAAAAAACCCTGTATATTTGCTGACCCGTCGAATGCGACTGGTTTGAATTCATGTGATCAGTGTACAAGACTTAGTGTCAGATGTTGGGCAAATGACATATCTTGACCTAGTTATAATTCTGTACTAATATATATGATATATATGTACTATATTGGAGGAATAGTCCGGAAATGTACAATACCTCCACCAATCTTCACAAATAACCTTAACAAAATTCTGGTTCAGAATACCGTTAAACATAAGAAAACAGAATCAACTCAAAGTCAAAAATACCCAGGTACTTATCATTTGTCACCAGAATTTACTATAGTTTACTGAAAGTAAACAGCTTCCGAATGTAAAAGAACTAAACAGAGGCTAGCCATGTTTAGAAGACAGAACAGAAGGGTGAAATCGCTAGATAACGTAGTCCTACAATACGCCTTCTCCAATAGTTGCAAATAACTCAAATTTAAAAAAATAATAATGTTCAAAATTTGGTTCAACATAGCCCAACAGATTGTTTGAATTAAGACAATATCAAATATATTCAGATATACCGAGTATTGCCATTTGCCACTCTAATTTAGCCGAGTGACGAAATGTGCAGATCTGCCAATGGTACATTTCTTGAAGATCTGGCCCAGGAATGCCTGTGGCCTGTAGAGGGAGCGACCAGGGTCAGCTACACGTGGTGTGGGTGGGGCTCGTCAGAACGAGGCTGTTTATGGCCAAATCCCGCTAGCTATGCGCGCGTCGCAGGAAGAGCTGACTTGACTTCCGGTGGTAGGGAGGAATGCTACAAGATTTCTAGTGACAGTGTGAGATCTCATGAGTACGTGTGTGTGTGTGTGTGGGGGGGGGGGGGGGTTCTAAGGCTCCAGTACCACTCATATAACATTCAAATAGCAACATTGGACAGCATCCAAAGTAAGGTGCAGTTTGCAGTTTGCAGTTTGCAGCGAATTGCAGCGAATCTGGTGAAACTTATGCAAAGTCAGGCTATATCAATACCGTCATGTGTGTTTACTTGTGGACTTTTGAAAATGTTGAGATTATTTTGATTTTACTAAATCTAAAGACATTTTTTGAGAGGTTGTGTTTTAGTGGATTGCATTAACTTTATCTGTCTCCTACTGACTTGCCCCCCCCCCCCCCCATTGCCCCTCCCCCCCCCCCCCGATTTGGACCTTCTGATGAATCCTAGGATTTCATTTCAAATCCTGGTTTATGTTTTTGAAATAACATGAACCAGGATTGGAAAGAAATCCTAGAATTCACCGGGAGACCCAAATCGGGGGACAGTCGGGGGGCAAATCAGCTATGTGTGGGCAGGGTTTAACCCTCCCCAACGTACTCGCCTCAGTGGAGATGGGGTCTATAGGGGCAGTGCATCCTGAGTAAAGTAAACTAACAATAAAATCAAGATAAAGCTATTTACCAAATTGGTTTATTCACAAGATGCACTTGTGGGAATGTTTTAATTTTTGGGTCGCTTAACGCCTTTTGTACCAAGAATGCAAGAAATTAAGACATCCATGGATTTCTGAAGTCATCGAATAGAGTATATATTTAGCTACTTTACTAGTAATAAAAATATCAAAGCTAAGATTTAGATATACTTATTAGATGCCTTACTGTTTACTATCATTTGAATCTGATTGATTCAATCTTTGCAAATATCATGATATCGCAAAATCCGATTCTTCTGTAAACATCACATAGGCTATACTAGGTAACTAAACAAACAAAATAACAAATCATAACTGTCAATCTATAACCCAGCACATGTTGGTAATTCTGGATTAAACATCACACAGCACCCCTCTCTCATCCATCCCAACCATCCAGACACCTTTCTCCCCCCCCCCCGCCCAATGGTCCTGGGTAAGACCACTAAGTGCAGTTCTGTCTCTTTTTCTCTGTCTTTCTCTCCCTTCTTCACTATCTCAATTTCCCGGGTAAGATAATAAACTGCCTCCCTCTCAGCTCTCCCGCCCTTGATATAACCATCTTAAAGGTGTTGGTAAGGGCGTAAAGCAACCAATTTCAGTCACACACAACCCCCCCCCCCCCCAACCTATCCACCCCTCTCCCAAAAGATATTCCCAGAAATTCCCAGATCCGTCGGTGAGTGAGGATGATAGCATTTTGTGTCTCTGGCTGACAGGTGGTCGGCTCGTAGGTAATCGGCTGCCAGGCGCGGCCACTACAAGCTAATACATGGAAACACAGACCTTTACCTCTCAATTATTGTAGTAAATACCAGCTTACCTTCAATTTCCTGCCTTTCTCTTGTGTCTAGACACATAACATGCTGGCAATGACCAGAGTCTGAAAGGCATCTAAGCCTTATGTGTTGGTTTCTTAGAAATGGAAAGTCGGAGGAAATGTCTTCCTGATTGAGAAAAGGTGGGTTCTTTGGAGTTTTATTTCAGTTGTACTGGACAAGAATAGCTGCTTAGTTCAACACGGGACATGGATTTGGGCAGTGAAATGGGGAACTCTTGGGTGATTCTAGTTGCTCTGTACTCAGTGCTTTCTACTTGATTGGTAGCAAAGGCTGCTGCATAAAATAAGTAATAGTTTCTGAATAACTTATGTTTCAACTGAAATAATCAATCCTTCGGTAATGTGTGATATTCTAAGCATATTTTGAACTGGATAGGCCTGATATTTATTGACAGTCGATTCAGTATTCGCGAATTTGTTGTATGGGTAAGTGTCAATGCAAAATCTGAGTAGATTTTCTTTTCACTGGAGTGTACTTGTGTTAGTATTTGATAAATAATTCCATCTAAATCAACACGCAAGATGGCGAACATGCAATTCCGCTATTGAAAAGGAGGCCGTTTGAAATTGGAAAAAGGGTACTAAATTTATGTTTATTTCATTATAATATTGACTTATATTTGCATTTACATTTAGTATCTATTCTGTCCTAAAGTGCGAATAAATTGCACAACACCAAATTCCGACGATAATAAAGCACACAAACTTGGCCTCCTATTCATCTTGTTCAGTCGTTAGCATTATACTGCAACAGTTGAATGACAGAAACTGATTTGACTTATTTTCCATTTTGTTTGATTAAAAGATTTTATTCATCAAAACACTGTGTACAGCTTATATTATTCTCAGAGTGTGATGACTTTTAGCAAAAGTCTCATTTAGGCTGAAAAAAAGTAGGCGTGTGTCCGGTTTATTTGGCTGAAAAACTCGGTAGGATTTGGTAACTTTTGTTTTTTTTAGTTTTTTATTTTGGAAACCACCTCCCAGGAACTGAAAAAAATGTCTATTTCATAACCATAGTTGTTTTAAACATGGGAGATGTGCTTTTCGACAGTTTTGGGTTAGGAAAGCCCGTTTTCCTGCTATAATAAGCTTTTTGGGGGGTAAAAAAATCCAAAAAGAATGATGAAAACAAATTTAGGTGTGGTAACTTTTTTTTTAGGTAGGGTAAGGTTTTTATAGGTAGGGAGGGGGCGCGATTAAATCGGAAAAACACTTTTTTTTTGGCCTTACACTACAATTTTAATTCGATCAGTTCGATTATTATAATATCATACATGTACATACTATTTTATGAAACCAGATGGCACCAACATCTGAAATATATTTAAAATGAATTGTAACTAGAATTGAGATAAAATTACGTTAGCGGGTGGATCCACCTGCCTTCTCAGGAATTGTGAGCTAACAGTTGTTACCATGGAAACCTTGTTTAGATGGGTTATAGATATGCATGTTTTTGTAAACATGCTTCTATAGAAGATGTGAGATTTAACATGACACTTTGACAAGCTGTCTCCTGAGCGTCTCTTGTGGCCGTGATCGGAGCATGGGATTAGGGTGGATCCTGCATAAAACATGACAGTAAGAAGGCCTGGCCTCAACCTATGGGCAAAATCACCCGAAAGTGTGCGATTTGCCTTCTCCAATCATAGCAAATAACTCAAATTTAAGACGGGTTAACATAGCCCAACAGATTGTTTGAATCAAGGCAATATCAAATATATTCAGATATAACAAGTATTTCACATTCTCCAGTCTAATTTAGCAGAATTTACTAATATGTAGAACTGCCGATTGTACAATTTTTGAAGATCTGACCCATATTCCTCCGGGGGGAGGTCTGTGTACAGGGGAAAATACACTATAGATAGCTGGACCTTAGAAAGCGTCAGAAAGTGTACAATTCGCCTTCTCCAATCATCCCAAATAACTCAAATTTAAGACAAAAAAATGTTCAAAATTTGGTTCAACATAGCCCAATAGATTGTTTGAATCAATGCAATATTAGATATATTCAGATATACTGAGTATTGCCAATTTTCAGTCTAATTTAGCAGAATTTACTAAATTTGTAGATCTGCCGAGTGTACATTTTTTGAAGAACCAACCCATATTCTTCGTGGGGAGGTTTGTGTACTGTGGAAAACACACTAGATGACTGGACCTTAGAGTGGAATAAACTCTTGACAGCTTGAATTGAAATAAGAAGATAAGGTTATGAGTATTTGTTTTTATGCTTCTGTGTTTGTCACCCTGTTAGCCTATAGTGTCATGAATCAACAAACTTGAGGAATTGGTTTCTTTAATTCAAATGTTAATACATACGTGATATCCATACTGTTGAATAGAACTGAAGTAGCGTTTTCCTAAGATGTTGTTACACAAGGGTTGTGGACATGTGAATAAGAGTCAGATTTTCAGAAAATGTACAATTCACCTTTACCAATCCTGTCAAATAACCCAATTTTCAGACGAAAATAAAGCTCAAAATCAGTTCAACCTAACCAGACAGATTGCTAGAATCAATGCAATGCCGAATATACTCGAATTTACCTAGTATTGACCAAATTGCAGCCTAGTTTAGCAGAATTTACTCAATGTGCACAACTGCCAATTGGGCTTTTTCTGAAAATCTGACCCATAAATTCAGATCTACCCGTTTGTGCCAGTGTGGGGCTGGATTTAGCTGCACTTTCAGCTAACGTGGGTCAAAATCTAAATATTTTCTAATTTTGGTTCCATTCTTTTCCAACCCATCTAAATGTCATTTGACCAAAGTTTGGGAGGATTTTGTCCACTTATTTGTATTTGGAAGACCCGCTCGAATCCCTTCCTATGGTGGCTTCACTTATTATCGCTCACCGGTGGCTGTTTTCACTCGATTACAATTCAGATTCTTGCATAAACATAGAACAACAGCAGAATATTGATGGATACAATCCAAAATGTCATAACTTGAGTAAATTTGATAAGATTTGCTTTGTCGTAATACCTGAGAATTCAGCTTTACGTTACATGTTACATGGGTAAGATTTTCAGAAAATGTACAATTGGCAGCTCTACACATTTGGGAAATTCTGCTAAATTAAGCTGAAAATGAATAATACCGGGTATAGCTGAGTATATTTGGTATCACATTGATTTAAAGTATTAGTTCTGTTGTGCTAAACTGCATTTTGAAGCTCATTTTTGTCTTAAATGTTGTTTATTGGAGAGGATTGGTGAAGGTGAATTGTACACTTTCTGAAAATCTGACCCACATAGTAGATCTAGACTAGACCAAAGTTACAATGCTTGTTTTTAAACAATTTAAATTAAATTATACACCAAGACTTAGATATATCAAACCAAGATTTCTGAACAGATCGACATTCTATCACTACTAAACTATAATAGCATTGTTTTGTTTTTTGTGAGAATTTTCCCCCTCTTTAGACAATAATAAATATGAATAATAAAAGACACAGGGATTCTTCCGGAATATTCGAGTTCATACAATAGATAGATTTGAAAGACCTTACACATGGAACAGTAATTGGGAAAGAATAGCATCTAAGTGAGAATACTAAGGTCTAACTTTACATCTAGGATGTTTATGACCTTCAAATGACTGATAGTGATAATACCAATGAAGATTCCATAATTACATAACAGTACACATGTATGGTGTTTCCCTACTCAGTTTGCCTGTGCCTACGCCTACTCGCCTACTCAGTATCATACTCTTTTTAATTATGTCCTTAATAGAATATACTATTTCATAAGTTAAATAGGAATAGAAATATTAACAACGTGTAGGCCCTACATACATCCGGAAGGTCCAAGAAGATTTTGTAGCTTCATTCTGTATTTAATTTACGAGTTGACTAAATGCGACAGACACCTCGCTCTTTGCAGGCCTCGGGAACAGGATATACCAACTGTAGGTCTTCATCTTATTACCAGCTTATGATTGAATAACAATTTGATTATATGTCTACAACTAAAATCATCAACTGAGAATATTAACAATGCATTGAAGGCGTAGAGTTGTATCCCCTTGTTTACGCTATCTCCGCAAACGCACGGATATGAACCATCTTGAAATTTGGTAGATGTATTTATACACCCTCAAGGACAAGACACCTAAAAATGACAAAGAAGTCGTGTTAACAAAGCCGTTTTTTTCAGTATTAAGAGGTGTTTGCTAGTCATTTAGCAGATTAGCCATACCCAAGGGAGTCGCCCACTCTGCCCAGTCTGTATAACATATAAATAGAACCTAATCACAATGTGGTATGAGGTAAACTATTGCACTGTCTGAGATGTTTGTTTTTTTTGTGGCCCACAAGCTGATAGGCGAGTGGGTTATGAAAAAAAAGCCATTGAGGACAGTGCAATAGTGTCCCGAGTACCACATTCAAATTTAGGTTCTATATTTACTCCCACGTTGATTGATTGATTGATTGATAAACATTATTCTTGATCATAGGGATCGCAATCAGCCAAAATCTCCAGCATGAGGGAGGTTCAAAAGCTGGCCTTTGTCTTTTACATGTAATGGTAGATAACAAAATCACTTCTGTCAATGACTGGAAGTGACCATATCTGATATGATTTTGGTATCAGTACAGTTGTATATTAATATGGCATGATGATTATAGTCGTTATCTCTGATAGAATAAAGAATTACATCGCAGATTCTTCTTAAAGATATATGCGGGTGTCAACGCCCACGCCACCTAGCGGCTCCTATTTTTCTTTGAAATATTTCATTATCCTCATAACTTGAGATGTATTTGTGCACCATTTTCAATATCTATAGGGTTTATTTTTATTACAACAGTTTTGAGTCATGTTTTTTAGGATTCATTTTCATTGATTATGCTGCTTGATTACTAAATTTGGGTGATGTGGTCAATTTCAAATGACCACAACTTTTTTTTAACCACGTCAACGTACTGTTTTTCTTTGGTAAATCTGTAGCATGACATACCAAATATATGTGTAGAAAGTCTTAATGAAAAGTCACCGATCATTATTTTTTTATATAATGAAATGTGAAAAAAACCCACATTTTTCCATAGACTTCAATGCTAAAGCACTGTTATTTTCAAGTGGCTGTAGAACAAAAAATAAGTCGTTGAGATATACTTTTTTTTCCATTTCTTGCTTTCTTATATAGTCAGGAATGATCCCTGAACGTTTCATAAAAAAGTCACCGACCAATTTTTTTTCCATTGAACACCCGCATATACCTTTAATCTATGAATTTTTTCGTCTGACCAAATCAGGTGTTTAATAGCATATTTCTTAAATATTTTAGGTTCAATGATTTGGTGGGCCACCATCTGTTGTTTATTCCAGATATATGGCATCTTGTTAAAGACGGATCTTCTAATTTGTTCGTTTTGAGGGATTTGATGTTTCATTACTTTTCATTAGTATGTATAGCTGTATACTGGAGGGAGGAAGATGGAATGGCAATGTTATAACACACGCCTTGAACTAGTGAAAATTACCACACTACTCTCACCCATACAAATGTGGTACATGCACCACCGTGGAGTAAAAGCTATTTGATAATTATGTAAATGTAACTGAAAGGAGAAATTCAGTAATCCATGTACTCCCCCGCCCATCTCCCCATAAGTAAAAAATCTAGGGCCTTTATGATGTAAAGACTGAGTAAATAAAGGTTAATACAATACAATTCCCCCACGGATATCATACAAATTTATCATAATATCAAAATCAAAATATAAGAGAAATTCACTAATCCCTGTATTTGCCCCCCATCACCACCCAAAAGTAAATTATCTAGGAAATAAAGATTAATACAATATATTTATGAATCTCGTAAATAGCTGTAGTTTATAACTAATAGACAGGAGTCTTCATCTTCTCATCCTTTATCATTTTTTTCTAAATATTAAATACTTGGTTCAAATTGTAAAATAGAATCTCTTGCTGCTCTGAAATAATTGTTAACTAGGTCAGGGCACAAGGAAAACCACAAATATAATTATTTTTTTGTGAAAGTGTAACTATCTGATTAATCCTAAATAAAATTGTGTCAAAAAACACTGGTATCATACAAATTATAATATCAAAATCAAAGAGAAATTCACTAATCCCTGTACTTCCCGAACCAACACCACCAAAAAGTAAATGGGTCAGATTTTCAGAACATGTACAATTGGCAGCTGTACACATTGAGTAAATTCTGCTAAATTAGGCTGCAATTTGGTCAATACTAGGTAAATTCGAGTATGTTTGGCATTGCATTGATTCTAGCAATCTGTTTGGCTAGGTTGAGCTGTATTTTGAACTTTATTTTCGTCTGAAATCTGGGTTATTTGAGAAGATTGCGAAGTTGAATTGTACATTTTCTGAAAATCTTACCCAAATAGTCTAGGGCAACCCTTCAGCAAAGATCTCAGTGACATTCATCCAGAGGATTATCCTCACATAGCAAACTTGAGCAGAGGAAAATATTGAGTAATAGCCGCCTAGTCCAACATGCAATTTATGCAGAACAATATCTGAGGATATGGCTATGGCCTTGGGGTGCAAGGCTGTGAATGGAAATCTTGAATCTAGATAACCCAGGTCTTCTCCTGCCAGCTTATGTACACAATGAGCAATTCCTCCGTGCCCTCCAGCTCTTGATCTGCTCGCCTGGGATGAGTGTGGCAGAAGGCAGGGGTACTGGAAGGGGGTTTGCTAGGTGTATTTAGAGCTGAAATTGAGTTCATGAGCATTGGTATATTTTGGTGCAAGAAGAATATAAAGAAATAGATCAAAAGTGGAAATAGAGGAACGAGAGGGGTATAAGAGAGTCTATAGTGAACCTGTTGAGAAACAGGCTTGCTTGCCAAGTCTACCATATATAAAAACAAAAGTTTGGAGAAAGATTATCTATTTGTATTTGTGCTACTTAGTGCCCACCTTCCGTGGTTGAGGGCAGTGGCTTGGGAAGATTGGTGGAATCTGTATATCCCCTAAGGCATAAACTATGTGATGATTGTATGGTTTGTGATCCTTTCACCATAAGATCTGGTGGTTCTCTGTGATTTGGGAACATTACATTTGGATGTCAATATTTTCCCAAAATATCAAAGTATTCACACTGCTCATCTCTGAGGTTCATTTAAGTAATTTTACCACAGAATTTCCATATTTTGCTTCTGCTTCTGGAAACCATGAAATAAACAAAATGCCAGAATGACAACAATGGTTTTCTTATGGGCCAGTATGAATGCTATATGGTGGTATGTGTTGTCAAGCTCTAACCAAAATGTTTAGCAACACCCCCATTTTGGGCCTTGTGCTCCCACTAGTCCACTAAGCCGATTCTCATGCGATTTTGCACCGCAGAGGAGTCTTTTGCGCTAAATTCTATGAAAATCGCATGAGAATCGGCTTAGTGGACTAGGCCATTTAGATGTTCATGTCGGTTGTATTGGTACTGATACAAAATAGAACTACTGACAAGAAGCTGAAGAAGAGCAACAACCAAATCAACAACAAATATTGAGAAGAAATGAAGATTTAATTAACAAGTTTATTATATAGTTGATCAGTTACTAGTGTGGCATTTGAGATTACTTCAGCTATTTGCAATTGCAAATGTAGGTTGTTACACTTGTCATGGTAACACAAGACGTAAATAACGCAATTTGATTGGTTTGTGATGTCGCGCTGTTAGCGGCTGCTGCGTAGCGCTGGCTTGAATATTTCAGATTTCAGACATTGTTCCGATAATTCAGCAAGATATACACAACTAGTAAGGTAAATATAAGAAATAGATCGATGAATAAGTATGTAGTAAATACTTAATGACACTCTGTACGGTCTATAATCGTCCTCGATTGAGGTAAAATCATACGCAGCCCTTTCGGGTGTCGTGCAAGTTGATCCTCCATCTCGATTGATTACAAACCTCCGTTGTGCCATCAGGTATAAAAGTAGTAACCTTGCCTGAATAAATCATTGAAACAAAAAACAGGAATGGGTAAGTCGGCGACAATGTAAAAGCCACAGATTCTAGGATTCACTAGGTAAAAAAAATACTATGTGACGGGAAAGATACAAACAAGGAAAAGAAAATGATGAAGAATGTGTTAGAAATAGGAGGAGAACAAGCAACCGGTGCATTTGTTCAAATATTTCTGAACCTCAATACTGATCCATGTTCATATAATAGAGGCATTCCATTGACTGTCTTTGAACCACCAAGTCTAGGAGTTACTTACAGTGAACAACTATGTCTAGCTGGAGTGTGCAAGATGGGCAGCAGGGATATGCGTGAGACAGAATCATATTCATCAACACAGCCTCAGCAGTCACAGGTGGCCTTGGCATGTTTGGTATATCACATGTTTGTCAATGTCAAAACATACATGTAACATCCAATAAAGTCGGCGGTACCATAGTGTCTACAACTTTCAAGCTAGATTTCAAACATAGTCTGGCTTGGTGCACATATTTTTATTTCTCTTTTTTAGATGAGTACATTGTTGTAGAGAAATTGGGTTGACCTGTCAACAACATTTTGCTCTTCCAAGGTTCCCTCAAAACCTGGTGTCATATTTTAAAAAGACCCAAGTTGTTTTCACGGTCCTGGGTATGACCTTAAAGTGCCTGGTCCTGGGTAAGACCTTAAAGAGCCTTTCTGTCTCTTTTCTCTGTCTCTCTCTCCCTTCTTCTCTATCTCTATTTCCTGGGTATGATCATAAACTGCCTCCCTCTCAGCTCTCCCGCCGCCCTTGATATAACACTTCAAAGTGTTGATAAGGGCGTAAAGCAACCAATCTCACTCACTCACTCACCAAGTTGTTTTCCTTGAATATTATGACATGAAAATTGAACAAAACTATAATATGAGCCAGGCGAGCAATACGAGTAGCTCTCCCGACCTAGCTAGACCTTGACCCAAACGTATGTTTATGTCAATATGGCATACTTTCTATTTGATCCAATTTCCTGCACCAAGATAACAATAAATGCATCAAACAACTAATAGGGGAGTTGCATGTCTCACTGCGCATGTCTACTGCAGTGCATGCTGGGATAGATTCTGTTGAAATCTGACATACAAATATTTGGCAACACTTTCACCGGAAATCGTAAGAATATTTTCCCCAATACCAGAGCTTCTATGAATGATCTATGAAAACCAAATGCATGATGGGACAGATGAAATATTACGGTATGGAAACAGGTATAACACATGGATATTGACATAAGAGCACTGATAAATATTCCACGCAGAACATAACATGTTTTCTATAGATTTTACATTGTACCATTAGGCCCATAATTCCATACTAATCAAGATTCAAAATGGCGGCTATGCAACTCCCCTATTGAAAACCATTGTATACATTGATAAAAAAGTTTGTACTTATATTTCGGGTTAACCTTGATGAACATTGTTATAGCGAGGGAAATCCTTGTATATATGGATCATTTATTGACTTGCCACGGTGTTTATTTATACATTGAAATACGTTCAGTATGAATTTATAAGCAATGTGCTGTGTCACAGACAAATCGTAAGTCTACGAAACGAATTTTGAGATACCATCGTATTTGACAAGATTAGATTTAGTGGATTCCAACGATGTTAACATTAAGGACATCAAATAAGTATTTCTGTACTTTATGTTTGATTTTTGAAGAATAAGTTTGCAATATTTCTAGGTGGACAATTACTAGTAAAGTAGCTACATGTACTCCATAGGTTGTTCTTAAAAATCCAAGGATATATCTAATAAATTATCTTGTGGTTTGCTTAAAGTCCTACGTGAATATAGATACCCCAAATATGAGAACATTCCCACAATGGAATCTTGTGAATAAAACAATTTCACTCGTTTTTCTGGAATATATCGCTAAATTGTTGGATTGTAAGATCATCATTTCATTTATTTATATTATTAGGACAATACTGAAATAAAGAAAAGATAATTGCCAACGAAACGAAAGCATTAAGTTATGTTAAGAGTGTTATTGATTACAAATAATAGCAAGTATAAATAATAGTGATTCAAATTTTTTTTTTTTTTTTAATTACACCCTATACGCGACCTGTAGGCAGTAAACATCAAAGCCCTCTAGTGTTAACTCTATGGCACGCCGCTGTCTACAGGACGAGTATAGAGTGTATGTGTGTACACTCCCATTTCTGTTGCATGGCTTGATTTGATTCGAATACGTTTTTATTGCAATGTACAATAATTTCAGTAAATAGTCTATCGGAGTACACTAACACTCCATCACATCAGATCTGAGTGGCAAAGTGTATCTTTAACGGTAACCTGCAAATGGTCAAACTTGAACAGATTTTTTTGTAGATATTGTTGTAATTTTCCTATAGTACTTCCCTACATCCAAGCGTACATCTAAAATGTTTTTTCATGTTTGTGTTTTTCGCTCTGTATCCTGCTTGATATAAGACTGGGACGGGCGAAAACCCCCATAAGGGGAACTACGAACCCCAGTATATATAAAATGTTGAAAAAAATAGTCTTTCCCTTGGATTATTCTTTTTTGTTGTTGATAATATTACATCATAATACTGTGCTGGATGGTGCATGAACGAAACATATCTGTTGCGGTGGTGCAAGGGTAGGTGTTACACATTCCCTAGCCTTACACCACAATGAATAAATGTCTTCCAGGAAAATGAGTCACAGGTCACAAAATTGATATTTCTTTACAATGATTTATCTACATATAACTCTTAATTTGAATGTTCTCACTATAGCAGAGTGTGGTGCTTTAAGTCGTATGAATTCGTGTACCAAATGTTAAGACTGTATTAAATATACTTTTGCGTTTCGAAGGTCATCCTCTAGACTAAATATAATCACCGTATCAGCTTGATCTCCTCCATTCAAATATAATGGTATCTCAAAATTCTTTGCAACTTGTGACTCATTTCCCTGAAACAAATACAAAATGTATAAATATTTATATTATAACCTCCTGAAGAAGCCCAACCATACCGGGCGAAATATTGAGACTTTCAAGATAAACTCCAATCAAATCTGAAGTCAAGACTTGGGTGATTAATTTCATTAGTGATATGTATAAATATTTATCTACGATATATGGCGAGGCAAATGATGAATGGTCAAAAGGCAAATGGCAACAAGCAACGGGACACCAATTACCAGCAATTAGGACTTTACACTTTTCCCCTAGATATAGATGTAGCCAATTTAATTAAAAGCCCATCCACCTTTCAAATAAAACAGAACCCATGACCAGTAGGAATAAGGTTGAAATCCTCATTTATCCTCAGTAATATTTCCCCCTCTCTGCAGTAGGATAATAAAGCAACCGTTTGACATAACCGAGGAAAGGAAAATAAATCGAATGTCAAATTTGAATGAGGAGCAGAGGCCCTGGGTTGCACTAAAACAAACATTCCTATACGACCTCTATTTATTTTTTTCATATTTCAATCTAAAACAGGGCCAGGGATGTTGTGTAAAAGGCCTCAAGCTTGAGTGCGAATGTCAGGGGCCGACCAACGATTCATTTCATTTATCATTTTGAATGGGGAAAGGAACCCATAAATCATATTTCTCCATCAATTCAAGCATTGCAGTCTAACCTTCGCAAAGGGCTACATCGCCGATCCATCAAGGACATCCCAGACAAGGGTTTCTTTTTCTAGCAGAATGTGAGTGAGGGATTTTGGCCGAGTGTGGGCGATATTATGAGATGTGCCATCAGTAAATGGATCAGAAATACAAAAGAAAAGTATTGGAATGACTAGCGTGCATTTGTGTTATGATATATATATATATGGGTCAGATTTTCAGAAAATGTACAATTCAATTTCACCAATCCTCTCAAATAACACACTTTTAAGACAGAAATGAGCTTCAAAATGCAGTTTAACATAACAGAACTGATACTTTGAATCAATGCAATACCAAATATACTCAGATATACCCGGTATTCTTAATTTTTCAGCCTAATTTAGGAGAATTCCCTATATGTGTAGAGCTGCCAATTGTACATTTTCTGAAAATCTGACCCATGTACAATTTAGGTCTAAATTCCTGTGCATACTCTTGCAAGTATAAGGAGGAATACATTGTAAACTTCACCGCACTTCCTTTCTAAAATGTGATGTGTTACAGAAAAAATAAGTCACAAATCGCAAAAGTTGGATTTTGAGATATCATCATACTTGAGAAGATGCCATCAAGCCGATTCCAAAGATTGTAAATAGTAGGACTTCTAATAAGTACTTTTATATTGATTATTTTGAAAAAAAAATGTTTGCGATATTTCTGGGTGGACATTTACTAGTAAAGAAGCTAAATATACTCTATATGATGGCTTTATAAATGTATAAAAATATTTCGATTGAAAGAGATAAATACCAAAACCGTAAGAAAGACGCTGCCCAGTTTATATTTGCTTGAGAAGTTTTATTTTGATGTATTTGACCAACGTGTCGGAGGTTTTTTAAACAGATTTTTATTTCGAAACAAATTTCACAAGTGTGATACCTTTCTATGTCCGAAAGTATTTCTGCTGTAGATACGAATTACAATAATAAAGTATTAATCATCAATACATTAGCAAAGATCTGATACGGCAATATTACGCTTACGGGATTTTACAAGAAGGCTCATTTAATGTACCTCTACTAGACAAGAAATATACCGTATTTAGTACTAATTTTTTTGGTGAGTTTTGTTGCCATCTAAAATACAATAATACAACATACATGAATACAATCAATCCGCAATTATAAAACAACGATATAGTTGGTCAGGATAAACCATTGGCCTTATCAAGTCCTCTATCTTTGAGAAACACAAAGTCCGGAGATAATTCCAGATATAATAATCATGCATTTTGAAGTTCTTTACTCCTTCTTCATTTCGTCTTTAAATTAATACACTGTCTTGGAATTTGGTACATGTATTCATGCTACTAGTGGCATTAAGCATCCCAAACATGAGACAAATCACACAAATACATCTCATGAATAAAACACTTTGAAAAATAGCAATGTTGCGACTTGTGACTCATTTCCCTGTGACACATCACAAAAACAGAATCATATTGATTGAAAAAAAATGTACCATCAGGCTACTGACAACACCATGGTGCAAACCACCGGATTTGGCGTACCTGTTAATAAATAAAAATCAAATTTCAAATCAAATTAAACTATTGCAATCTATCCAATCCATTTATAACATAACGAGTCAATCGAAGTTGACTCATCCATGTACTTCTTTCTAAAAAACGTCTCTTGTAAATAACATGTCATAATCTAAAGGATACCAATATAACGATGAAAAGAACTGAACATGATCTACCAAAATTAATCACCTTTTAGCACTGACGAATATAATAAATCAGGATTTATATTTCCTTAAAATATCGCTCAAGACATGCCAAGCTGTCGTGTCGTGTATCACATACAACTAACTGTTATAACAAATCTTTAATCATGAAAGAAAACCATTTGGAAAACCTGAATAAAATAGTATGAGGAAAGAAGAAAAGTTAAGAAATGTAATACAAAAGAAATTATTCAGTCAGAGACCCTTAATAACTCTTAAAAAAGGAGCAGCAACTCCATCGACCATCAATCTTCTAGTACAATCATAGGTCTCCGCTCGCAGCTGCGGCTACACATGGGTGAAGTTGGCAGAAAATGTACAATCTACCATAACAAATCCACCATGAGCTGTTTCTAATTGATGTTGTAATTAACGTGTATATCAAGGTAACGTTTTTGTAAAACATAGACATAGGCTGAAAATATCATATATGTATGAGAGCTTACAATAAAAATTAAAGGGTCAGTAAACGGGTTCATAGTCACTTTTAGGACAACAAACTTCATGCCGCCATAAATACAACATCCAAGTATCAATTTTTTTACCTCCATTTATGTCTAACTTATAGTCACTTACAGGCCCGAATTGAGAAAGCTTACTTGAAAAGGTCTGTTTAGCACAAGAGGGCACTGAGAGTGCTGTGTGACATCATAGAGGCACGCCAGAAATGTACATAATATCCCTACCTTCCCCCCCAATCTCACAGCAATTGAAGCAGTTATGCAATACAGCTAATACCTATTCAAGAACCAGTCATGAGAGGTCAATAATTGGGTTGGTACACCCTCCTTCTTTCTAGCAGCAATTATGAGAGTTGTTTATTATGTTCATTGCATGTACATTTCTAGATTGGTGCACCTTTATGACGTAGGCAAACAGTGGTGCCTTGAATGGAGTGTTAAAATGTGGAACTACGTTTTCACTCATTTAAATGGGTAAAACTCACTAAATAATAACTTGGATTAAGTAAAACCGGGGTGGTTACATTTCAATAATAGCAAGTAAATGGATTTGCTCATAATATTTGGGGGTTTACTGACACTTTAAAATAAACGAAAACAAAATCAAATTAACCAAACTTCAGATAGAGATCAGAGTCTAAATACACTTAAACATAACCGAGCATCAACCCAACAAAATGAACACAATACATGTGCTCAGAAATACCTATAGTATTTATCATTCTTCAATCTAATTTAACAAATGTTACTAAATGCGTAGAGTTGCCGATTGTACATTTTATGACGGTCTGACGCATACACATACATACGTTCAGAGGCTAAACCTCTCTAGTAGCTGTACCAACCCTAGCAGTGCAATTGTGTCAGATTTTCAGTAAATTGTACAGTTGGCAGCTGTATACATTTAGTAAATTCTGCTAAATTAGGCTGCAATTTGGTCAATACTAGGTAAATTCGAGTATATTCGGCATTGCATTGATTCTAGCAATCTGTTTGGTTAGGTTGAACTGAATTTAGAACATTATTTTCGTCTGAAATTTGGGTTAATTGAGAAGATTGGCGAATTTGAATTGTACATCTTTTGAAAATCTGACCCGTCTACGTTCAAGGCTCCCTAGTAGCTGTACCAACCCTAGCAGTGTTATTGTAGTGCCTTTGGTTCATTACAGCAAAACCTGGACATATTTACAGGGAAGTAATCAGTCATAATTCATCATACTGAGCCCGGAAAGTGACTTGTAAATCGGCGAGGGTGCCCCAGCTAACTATTGCTGATTTACATTCAATTAACACCCATAAATAAACCATTGTTAAAACACGTGTGCGTTACTGCAGGGCCTTTTACTGTGGAAGGTCATGGACCTTTTTAAAACTGGTACATGATGAATATTTCGTCATAACATTTAAAGAATGTGAAATAAATAAACAGCAGTTAACGCAGTGTTCGCAAGAATGCCAGGAGTTAATATGTAGTATGATTGGCATCACCTGCCACTGGCTGCCCCAGAAGAGAACCGACCCATTTCCGATGTAATTTATCTTATATTTTTATCATGTACTGTCGTTGGAAATAAACCATATACATACATGTATACATGTATATTTTAATTGGGTTTCCATGATATGCCAATGTAAAGTAACCGTGGGGTTCCTTGGGTTGACCGTAGTGGCAAGGTTTCCATAGGCGCCTGTGAAAGGTATACAGGACAGTTCAATGATAGGAAATTAACCATTACAAGTAACCTGATCTGCCGATGACACATGTAAACCAGTTGTAAGTATGTGCAATTAGGAATTGCATCAATATGAGCCTGATTATACTTTGCACAGAGAAGGATTTTCTTTGCATCATGGCGGTAAGGGGAGCTGTGCAAAAATGGTGGAAATAAATTTTAAAGAGACGCTATAGAGGTACATTTCTATATATGGGTCAGATTTTCAGAAAATGTACAATTCAACTTCGCCGAATTTCTCAAATAACCCGAATTCCAGACGAAAATAAAGTTCAAAATACAGTTCAACCGAACCAAACAGATTGCTAGAATCAATGCAATGCCGAATATTCTCGAAATTACCTAGTATTGACCAACTTGGAGCCTAATCTAGCAGAATTTACTAAATGTGTACAGCTGCCAATTGTACATCTGACCCATATAATGAATATATTTACATTATCAGCTAGTTGGGAAAGTGAAATTATATGAATTTACTTTTTCTACAAGTTAACAACTGATTCTCACTCGTAGGAAACCTTCATAGCAATATACATTAGACTTTAGCAGAACAATAGCCATACATTCTTTTTCCCGGACTCTATAATTAACCTACAACTACATTTTTTTTTTTTTGTTAAATATTTTTATTGGCCTACACATTTACAAATGATAATAAATTATACTTTCAAAATACGCATTAACTGACCACGCAGCTATATTTCAAGCGTTGCCTCTTCTTTGCTAAGGTACAATAAAGATTCACAATCGTTGATATTCTTGTGTTTGTTACTTTATCTAATTCCGAGTTCAGATATTCCCTTTACCTATAATCGAGTCTACCTATGGAATACAAATTCAATATAAGACAATGAAATTGTTCTAAATAGTCTGGTTTGAAACCATTACAGAAATGTTGATCTACACATACTCGCATACCCAGTACAATATGACACTGGAAATAAACACATGGGTCGTTATTTCAAAGCGAATAGCTATCTCACCGCAAAAGAAAGATAAAACCGGGCAGGCTAAAAACATTTCAACATTCTCAATTGTTTACGTCTAACAGGTTTCTGTATTTGCTCATGATTGCGTATTTAAACAGCTGATGATCGACAATTACTTTATATTCTCGGTCCAATTCATTCCAGTATCTTTTACCAATATACACAATTGATTTCCTAAATCGTTCCGTATTGGGTCGAGATAGAATCAGATTGGGGGCGATATCATTTCGTAGTCCAAGCTCACGGATTACCATCTGTGCATCGTTGCGGTGTTTATGTACGAGTGTCAGCATATTCGCTTTCCTCCTATATTCTAAAGGTAAAATATTATATTCTTTCAATTTATTATCAACATTGGTTTGTTGACCGTGAGCGATTCTTATCGCATACCTACACGACCTGTTCAATTTGTTGACCAGACCGCTATTACATGGTCCGAAGAAGGAGCAAGCATATTCACACAGTGGTAAAATGTACGTTTTGAATATTAGTATACATATCTGAGGAGACATATATCTTCTCCTTCGTTGCAACTCACCAAGTTTCCAATACACTGTTTTCAGTGTGTTGGAAATATGTTGGTTTAAAGTCAGCTTCTCATCGATGATGCACCCTAGGTATTTGAATGTAAAGACGCGTTCAATCTGTGTACTTTTACAATATAGTACTATGTCATTATTATTTTGCTTCCTTCCTTTCCGACCAAATAGTTGGGCTTTGGTCTTTTTATTATTTACCTGTAGTTTATTTGTCGTGCACCAACTCTATTTAATACCGATCCAATCCCTGTACTTAAGGAACATACTGGAAAACCTGGATTTATATTCAGATGTATGGCTCCTATTTGTATAACGCCCTAGATACAAATGAAAGATATTTTGAATTAAATTGATGTTATGTTGAAGTGTATTTCTACCCTCATTTCTCATCTGAAATTTGGATCATTTGTGAGAATTGGTGAAGGTGGATTGTACACCTTCTGGCAACCTCACCCATATAGTCATATAATATATATATTCAAATATACAGTACACAGGTGATAAGCAGGCCTACTTTGCTGGTCAAATCTTACAAGTAAATTTATTCGATCTTGTTCCATCCATTTCTCTATGTCTAGGATCAGACACCCAATAGGCCGATTTTCTATATTTAGCGCAGGTATGTCGGATGTTGGGGTGCAGGAACTAGGGGCACAATCCATCTTATTAAAAGAGTGTACCTTCTGCTCAGGAATGGCCCAAGTGCCTAGTTGATATTATTAAGATAGATGCGGTCCATGTGTTACCCTGCAGGTATGAAGCGACTAGTGTAATGAGCCAGTGTTTTTCCACTTGTCTGATAAGAGTCCACTTATTTCTGTTTGATTTGATTGACCCATTTCACATGGCCTGTGCTTATGATATGTTAGATGTAAGTTAGAATATTAATTTAGTGCTACTTGGGGTAGATAAACCACAGTTCAACTGGAAAAAAAACTGAAAATAACATTTAGTTTAAACCTTGCCTTGTGAAAGAACAAGGTTATGTGAATTCAAAAAGCTAATAAAAACAATATGTCACCAGGTTAGTTTTCATTTCAGGGAGCTCTGAAATTTAGGATTGTTCACTAAAGAAGTCTATGAGGAAAGGACAATTTTTTTCGTTTTTTTCAGTATAAAAAAAAATTGAAAATAACTTTTTCCTAAAAATCTCTATAGACATAGCTAACATATTGCTTTACCCTTTCAAGCAATAAAAAATGGGGGTCCCCGACCTTTTTAAAAAGTTATTCAACTAAATCTGCATCCCGATGAGTTAAAAACAGGAATATTGAAGATTTTCAATGCTAAATAATATCTTTCAAAATATGGTGATGCCCTGTTCTTTCATGCATGAGGGTAAACATGTATAGTGTCTATGTTTAGAAGATATTTCAACTGAAAAATGTTATTTGTCTGTCTGAAATCTTGGAAAAACTGAGAAAATATCCATTTTCCCCACATACTTCAATATTAAATTTGATGGTGTCTAGAATGAAGAAAAAATATGCTGAGATCCATTTTTTTTGCTTTTTGTTATCCCCCAACCACCTTCTTTCTCAAGACGAAGTTTGAAAAAGTTATTGTCACTCCTTTTTTTTCATGCATTAGTTCCTTGAACTCCCGCCTGCAGCAGTGCATATGATCTAACATTTAAAGATATTTTCTTTGTTGTAGTGTAATTTTTTTTCATTTTTTATTTTCAGTGTAATAATTTTTTAACATTTAAAAATTTCTTTTTTTTAGTTTTTTTTTAGTGTGTGAGCAAGCTCGGCTTCTGTATTATACGTATATGTATGATATTTATTTCCAGATGTGTGTACAACTATGTAACAATAATAGGGAAGTTGCATAGCTGCTATTTTGAATCTTGATTCACATGGAATTATGGGTATAATGGTACAGTCTAAAATCTATAGAAAACATGTCATGTTCAGCATGGACTATTTATCAATGCTCTAATGTCGATAACCATGTGTTATACATGTTGCCATAAGACTAGTCCTATCCATCCCATGATGCATTTGGTTAACATCATTCATACAAGCTCTGATAGTGGTGAAAACATTTTTGCAATTTTCGATAAAAATGTTGCCAAATATTTGTATGTTAGATTTCATGACAATCGATCCCAGGATGCACTGTAACAGACATGCGCAATGACACATGCAACTCCCCTATTAAGATATTTCACACCGGAAAAGGGTGCCTCTCTTCTATGAAATCCATAGCCCTTCCAGAGGGTCCATATCAAATGAAATGGAGTTGAAATAAAATAATATGATAAGAGTTGTAAAGATCTATATTTATATTTAGAAAATATTTTATTTAGGTCAAAGACATTTTCATACATAAGTACAAATATTCTCAGAATAGCCTGATTTACTATACATTTACGGAGAAGTAGATAAAGTGTTAAAAAAGGTAAATAAGTTTGAATATGTTAGATACAAAAACAAAATATAGGCTTTGACATTATTATAATAATTATAGATAGTACTAAAAATGTAATACAATCCTATAACAGTATAGTTGAGGTTGTAGATGTATATAGAATATTCTCTCCCCCTGTGGCGTGCACTTTCACGCTGTCCACTTTTAATGCATCGAAAATAACATATAATTTCACATGTTTTAGAAAGTATAGTAAACTAAACTAAGCTAATATAAAAAAGGACATGCTACATGTCACAAGGCGAGGCCAGATACGAACACGTCCTCCCTTATGGGTCAGATTGTCAGAAAATGTACAATTCAACTTCGCCAATATTCTGAAATAACCCAAATTTCAGACGAGAATAAACTTCAAAATATAATTCAACCTAACCAAACAGATTGCTAGAATCAATGCAATTCCGAATATACTCGAATTTACCTAGTATTGACCAAATTGCAGCCCAATTTAGCAGAATTTACTAAATGTGTACATCTGCCAATTGTACACTTTCTGAGAATGTGACCCTTATGTGTTTTAGGATTCATGTATATCTTAGTGAATTTAAATGATTTTTTTAAAAGTATTATTAGTTGGTTTTGCGGTCCTGAATCAGTACCCTTATGTTTATTGTTACGGTCTTGATGGGTAGATTATACACCTTACATGTATCATGATTATAGGTAGTTTTCCCATTTTATTATGTGAGAGTAATTAAGACCCAGTATATTTATCTTAAATTATTAATCGATAGCTTTTCATTAATTTTATCATTATTGATAAACCTCACACAATCAATGGTATACACAAGTTAAGTAAGACTTCAATTAAGTGTACAAGATGCCATCTCAGAGCCGTCTTCTGACCTATATAAACGTCTTAATCCCAAATACGTCAATGTTCTTTCCAAAAGGAAGTTATGAATATTTTGCAGCTGCTTTATGTCACTACCACATGATTGAACCTACCCAAGGACAATGGGCGCAAGGAGTGAAACCACGCCAGCAAAGAATTTATACCAAAAGAGAAATGTGCACTTTGAGGAAGGCCCGTGTAAAACAAACACGGTGCAATTTTCCACAATTCTGGCCAAATAGCTTTCAGGTGGGTAGGAAAGAAATGGAAAATAGAGCGGGCATTATATGTGATGGGTTATAGGAAAATAAGTCACAAGTCGCATAAAATGTTTTTGGAGATATCATCTTTGAAAAGATGATATCAAACCGATTCTAATGACAGTTAACATAAAGGACATTGCATTAGTTGTTTTATGTTTTGATATTTTTATGCTTGAAAAAACGTTTGCAATATTTGTGGGTGGACAATTACTAGTTCAGAAATTAAATGTACTCCATATAATTACCTTGAATGCAACGATGTATTTAATACAATATCTTGGAATTTGGTACAAGAATTCATATGACTTCAAGCGCTAACCCCCCCCCCCCCCCAATCATAACATTATAGATATCCTGTAAATAAATGACCTAGACAAATGTCAATTTTGCGACTTAATTGTGACTCATTTCTCCATAACACATCACATATATATGTAATTGCAACGGGCTTGAGAAAAAATGTCTTAGAACCTCACAAGATTCAAAATCATCAAGAGAACACCTCAAGCGATAAACAACTTATCGCATTGCTTAGGAAATTGGGTCACACATGCCCCTATTAAAGGTTTACGCCCGAAAATATACGAGAGACCTTTATGAAAGATGAGATTTATTACCGACCCGACTTCCGGTGCTCACATTTCACTTCCGCTTGTCAAGAAGGGTAATGAGGCAAGGGACATTCCAGCCAATCAGAAATGACGTTACAAGCTCCACTGGCCTGTCAGTCACGGCGGACTTTGCAAGGTAGAAAGGGTACCAGGGGGTAGGGAGGGAGGGAGGGGGAAGGGAGGGTGGGAGTGAGTGAGACTGGTTGCTTTACGCCCTTATCAACACATTTAATATTGTTATATCAAGGGCGGGAGAGCTGAGAGGGGGCAAAGGGAGGGAAGGTGTAGGGAGGGGAGAGGGTAGGGAGGGGAGGGAGGGGTTGGGTAGGGTAGGGAGGAAGTACAGACGGGGTAGGGAGGGGTAGGGAGGAGGTAGGGAGGGGGTAGGGAGGGGGTAGGGAGGGGGGTAGGGAGGGGGTAGGGAGGGGGTAGGGAGGGGTAGGGAGAGTAGGGAAGGGAGTGTGTAGTGAGTGGAGGGAGATGGGAGGTAGGGGAGGGAGTTTGTAGTGAGTCGAGATAGGGGGTATGGAGGGGAGGGAGGGATCTCGAGGAGATGGAATGGAGGGAGCTCCATATTTCCACGTCTGAAGTTATTTGTTCATAAAAGTCATACTGATAATTAATTGTTTGGCAAACTATAATGTGTAATAAATGTTTAAAGCTGATTTACATCTGAACTGAAAAACCTGTCTCCGAAGTACAAAGATAATTGCAGCTTAAAAAATATCCAATACAAAATCCATACTAATTTTGGAAGACCTGGAACCCATTTCAGATGCGGGTCTCCTTTTGGTACACCTTTAATGTATAAATAAAAAATGCTTTGAATTGAATTCAAATAATGATGAACTATGTTTCGCCTGAAGTAAAACACCACCGGTATTATCTTTAATTCATTTATAAATATTTCCATTATTCATTTTAGAACGATTCACCAGAATCTAATACAATGAGTTCTACCATGGACCTGTAATAGCAAAATCCTTTATCTTGAAGACATAAACCCCTTGTTATCAGGACAAATAATAATCATAAATGTCTGAAAGTAAATGTCATTGCTAAGTCGTCTTATCTGGCGACCGTCTATCAGGGAGAATCAGACTGTGGGGGAAAACAAGTCATGCCAGTCCAAGCCAAAAGGTTTATGATGTTTTCATTCTTTCCTTTATGACCCCTTTTTTCTTCTATGGGTCGTAATCCGAAAAGCCTTTTCCTTGTCCTCATTTCTTATTTTTTATTTTATTTTTTGAAAGGCAATAAGGTAGTGCATAGATGACGGGCTGGGTTGCCTCTTCAAAGGCTTTCTATAATTGGTTTTCCCTTCTTTGGCATGGCTTAGGAGAATGGGATTTTCTGGGTTGGATGTCGGATTAAGGGACTGATTGAAGGGAACGTGTTCTTGCAGAGTCTATTGTATTAAACATCATTACCATACCCATACCTTCCCCAATATGCATCAGCAATAATTGTCATATTATGAGTGTCAAGGGCTCCTCATGTTATTGTTTTTAATTATTTCATATAATAATTTACTATACTTCAATTTTATACTTTCTACTTTATATTTTCAGGGTGTTTTATCCAATATCCCTTTTATTTGTAGGAATGTTCTCATGTTTGGGGTTTCTTATAGTCCCAGTCGTATGAATACATTATATGGGTTATACTTAAGTTAGTAATTGGGTCAGATTATCAGAAAATGTACAATTGGCAGCTGTAGACATTTAGTAAATTCTGCTAAATTGAGCTGCAATTTGGTCAATACTAGGTAAATTCGAGAACGTTCGGCACTGCATTATTTCTAGCAATCTGTTTGGTTAGGTCAAAGTATATTTTGCACTTTATTGTCGTCTAAAATTTAGGTTTTTTGAGAGGATTCGTGGGGTTGAATTGTACATTTTTTGAAAATCTGACCCATATACAACATTCCAATACTGTGTAAATCATCCTCCATTGTCTATTTAGCTGCTTTAGTAGTAATTGCCCAACCAGAAATATTGCAAACTTATTTTTAAAAATAAAAATATGTAATTTAAAATATATAAATACTTATTAAATATCATAGTTTTCCATAATTGAAATCCGCTTGATCTCATCTTTTCAAATATTAGTATTAGTATTAGTATTAGTATCAAGTATTCTTCAAAGTGATTTATTTACAAGATCCTTTTGTAGGAATGTTCTTATTTTCGGGGTTTCTAATGATCCAAGTCGTATGGCTACATATCCAAATTACAAGACAGTGTCCAACATATTTTCATGCATTTCTACAGTCACCTATAGAGTGTATTAGGCTACCTTACTAGTAATGGCCTACCCAGAGATATTGTGAACTTTTCTTTTGAGAAAAAGAAATATCAAACTTAAAATATAGAAATACATATCAGATGTCCTGCTTGGTTCTTATCATTGGAATCGGGTTGATCTCATCTTTTCAAATGTGATGGAAGTCTCATTTTCCAGAAACACATCACATATTTTCCTCAATTCATTTGGAATTTAAATGACGATTTAATTTTCGATAATAACTGAGTAGTTCTTAGAATACAGCTTACGCTGCTAAGTCGGACCCATCATCCAGTGGAACTCCCCCTTTCCTTGAACACCAAACTGCTAAGTCGGACCCCTCATCAGGTGGAACTCCCTTTCATCAACCTTTTCGGCACATACCACTACGGTCTCCGGGGTTGCGCCGACTGAGGTGATCAGACTCAGCCAGGGTCCGACTAGCTCTTCCATGGCTCCTCCCTCTTCCTCCATATCCAGCAGGATGCCTCCTCTGCCTTCCAGCCTACTGCACCAACTAGCTTCTTTCTGTTTGTTCCAGTGAGGCCCAGGAAGCCCAGTGTTTTCTAGAGGTAGTTGGATGCGAAGCCTCGGCAGCCTACCTCAACTGGGAAGTTCCAAGCCTTCCAGTTGTTTCCTAGGCACGCCTCGACCAGTAAATTATAGGTAAGATAGAGTTAACTATATTTTTGTATATATACATATAGACCAATATAGTTAGACCCATTCACATCACAATCAAATATGATGATGACTGGTTCAAGCAATAAATGTGGCCCAATTATAAGGTGCTATACATACAACTTGATATGATTTCCTTTGTTATATGATTGCTCTGTTTCATGTTGTGTCATTCTGTTGCGTATACTCCCCCTGATTCATTGGTATTAACACAGATGTCATAGAAACATATGTAAGAAAACTGCCTTAATACTCGGAAATAATATCCTTTCGTGCTTCAGAAACATTCATAAAAAATGGTGTCCTACCTTTTTCACTCGTTGCAGGTAGAAGTAATTTATCCACCAGGTACAGATAGGTAATTTATCCACATGCAGGTACAGATAGGTAATTCCCCCTGAGGAAGGTTATGTGCTGTTGCTGCTTTAGAGATTCATTATCTTCTCCTGTAAGGGAAAGGTACACACTATGCTGTAGTCATATGTATCTATTGTCGGTGCTCTTAAATAGGAGACCAGAAAATATCATTTAAATGAAGGTCTTGGGATTTATTACATGACTTGTTCTTTATCTCGCATCTTTTTCTTTTCTATCCCCGATGCCCATGGGACTAAAAATTGCATTTATAGCTCTCAACCAAAATTACCTTCTTGACCAACACAAGTTGCCAACAAAATGTTGAACTTTTCAGATTACCTAAATGTTAAAACACCGTTGGGGTCCACATAATCTCATCTTTTCAAACATGTTGATTTCTCAAAACCCTTTTTTTCGACTTAAGACTAATTTTTCTATGTCACTTTTCATACATGATATTGTATTCTAGACTGATAAGTTACAGAAGCCAGAAAGCTACACGAAGTAAATGAAACATTTCCTCGTTACAAAATACGATTGAGTTGCTGTATTTTACACAATAGATCTATAGATTGTTGTACCACTGAAGAGGTATAGGACACGGTATAGAGGCCTACTTACCGGGGCACTTCAAACCAGGGAGATAATAGGTAAAGGAAACACGTTGTTAGGGAAGCAATACGATAAGGAAGGGAGAGAGGAAGGGAGAAAAGAAAAGCATAGTAGATAGCATGGTCAGATTTTCAGATAACTTCAATTCAAATTCGCCTATCTTCTCGAATAATCAGAATTTCTGACGAAAATAAAGTTCAAAATACAGTTCAACCTAAACAAACAGATTGCTAGCGTCAATGCAATGACAAATATACTTGAATTTACCTAGTATTGGCCAAATTGTAGCCTAATTTAGCAGAATTTACTAAATGTGTACTGCTGCCAATTGTACATTTTCTGAAAATATGTGATACTGATACTATAAATCACCGCGACACCAAATATACATGTATACTCAGATTTACCCGGTATTGATCATTTTTCCAGCCTAATTCAGCAGAATTTCCTAAATGTGTAGAACTGCCAATTGTACATTTTTTGACGATCTGACCCAAGAGCAAACAGCGGCAGTGCCTTCAATACCCAGACATGATACAGACGGTGTGTGGAGCCATGAAGACTGATTGAGAGGAGCAATGAAATTAAACAAATATATCAAGTGGCAGACGCTCTGGTAGCCCAGTCACAATGGGCCCATTCATCCCAAGGAACGGGCGCTTAAGTACTTGGTGTAATCTGGCCAATACATTTGTTAGCGGGTGTTGAAGATGAGGGAGAGTGAGAGATAAGATTGTAGCGTGTGTTTGATCCACAGGAGTGGTATCAGGCCATTCACTCAATGTTACAATGTTTGACTCGCCTTACGTAAGGTCGGGATGAATCGCTTGCGTGTTCCTGACTACTCAACTGGGAACTGATAATTAGCCCTTTGTTTAAGGAAATAGGGTTATTTTGTAAGACAAACAAATAAATGCCAGAGGTATTGCTAAGGGGGGGGGGGCATGGGTAGCAGGAGTAGTATAGGGTGACTTGCATGTCCCACTGCACATGGCTATTAGGGTCATATTTTCAGAAAATGCATAATTCAACTTTGCCAATTTAATGAAATAGCCCAAATCTCAGACGAAAATAAAGTTTAAATTTACTAAACTTATACAGCTCCCAATTGTACATTTCCTGAAAATCTGACCCATAACAGCGCATTTCTATCGAAAAGTGTAAAGATGTGTTCAACAATACCATAGCTTGTATAAATGATCTATAAAAGTCAAATGCATTATGGGAAGGATGGGTACTTGTAAATGGAAACATGTATAATATATGGATATTGACATTGAAGCGATGATACATAGTCCAGGCTGAACATGGCATGTTTTCTATAGATTTTGGACTGTACTATTAGTCTCATAATTCCATGCGAATCAAGATGCAACAAGGCGGCTATGCAAATCAACTATTGAAGGCCTTTTCTATTCATTATTCATGGGTCGATACCAAATATATGATTAATGATCGTTTTAATCATAGCTTTGGGTTGTATAGCCCCAAGATCGACTGATTAACATTTCTAAGCCAAATTTGGTCAACTTTTTTTTTGTCCAACATCGGATGTTTATTCAATATGGCAACACAACTACCATCCAAGGATCGATAACACAATATTTTTACAATCAGATCCCTTCTCGCGTCATCCAAGCTTATCGATTTATAAGACTTTTTAAAGTTTTTACATATTATAGAGGACTCTGATAATCACAATTCATCATCACAAGTCCATGAAACAAGAAAAATATGAATTTACGATGCAATAAAGATACATAGAAGTAAAAGTTTTTCTTTCCCTCTTTCCTTTATACGAAAAGAAAGGTAGCGTAAAACACAAATTTGGTAAACTTGAGTTAATGTGTAAAGCTGACGATTGTACATTTTCTGATGACCTGACCCTTAGACAAATCTACCAGATTGATGTAAATAACAAGCCATCATAAGTGGATTGACACAATCGGTATGTTTAAAGAGTGAAATCGGCAGAAATTGTACAATTCACCTTCTCAAATCGTCTACACAACTCAAATTTAAGACAAGAATAATGTTCAAAACTTGGTTCAACATAGCCCAACAGATTGTTTGAATCAAGGCAATGCCAAATATATTCATATATACCGAGTATTTATCATTTATCTGTCTAATTTAGAAGAATTTACTAAATGTGTAGATCTACTGACTGTGCATGTTTTGAAGATCTGAGCCGTAAAGAGATGCAATGTGCAATAAATAAGTCAGATTTTCAGAGAATGTGCAATTCGCGTTCACTAATTCTCACAGATAACGAAGATTTAAGATAGAAATATAGCTACAAAATGCAGTTTAACAAAGCAAAGGAGATACTATAAATCAATGCGACACCATATATACTCAGATATACCCGGTAATCATCATTCATCAACCCAATTTAGCACAGTTTCCTAAATGTGTGGAGATGCCAATTGTACATTTTTATGAAAATCTGACCCAAATGATACCTTATCAATATATGGGCTTCCTATATCCCACAGATGGTTAGCTATATCGGTATGTAGGGATGCTAGCCTGATAATGTGATAATAACAAAGCAAAGTTATCTTCAATAACATGGGAAATATTAATCTATTTATTAAAGGTGTTAAAGCGGCGTGCCCAGCTAAATGTATCCTTTTCTTTCAGATTTGTGGGTTGGAAATGAACAGAACAATTGAAAATGAGGAGTAGAATTCTGTTCTGATGAACAAAGAGAATTTGGTGATTTTGATGTTGGACCAAAAATATCAGTGCCACTATTTCACATATTTGAAAGATTTCATTCAAATGTATTAAATTTCCATATCGATTCCAATATAGGAAACCTTTGCTTTGTATGCATAATTCGCATAAAGAAGGTCGCAACATTTACAAAACAATTCAAACAATTTCTACAGTTCTGGTTTGGAGGTTAGAGGTAAGTTAAAAACCCCAAGAACCATTTACACTTCTCCTTGAGAAAGGGGCAGAGCCAAGAAACCTCTCGGCCAATACGTATTGTAGTAGGGTTCCTGGCAAATGCAAAATTCGATTTTCACTTCAAATTCGTGCACAAGTTTCGTTCTTGGTATGAAATGAAAGCTTAGGGTCTAACGAACATTTTTGGTCCGAGTGTCCAGCCTTCATTCAACTGAGGGTGCCGCTTGGGGGTTTTTATGTAGGGGCCGGGCCCCACTTTCCCTGTTTAAGGAAAATTGTTATAACTTTTGGAATAATAGTCCGATCTGAACACAACTAGTGTCATTGAATGGGGAATTAAAAGACAAAAGCATTTTGCGCAGTATTTTTTATCTATCGGGGTCGCGGACCCCCTAAATTGGGGGGCGTCGGCTGAATACACCTTGAAAATAGTAAAACTGCTATAATTGGGAGGTGTTGGCGCCTAGCTAATAAAACCTTCATTTTACAATAGGGGAGCTGCATGTGCCACTGCGCATGTCTATAACAGTGCATGCTGGGATGGATTCTGTTGAAATCTGACATACACATTCTTTGCAACATTTTTATCGAAAATTGCAAGAATGTTTTCACCAATATCATAGTTTGTATAAATGATCTATGAAAACCAAATGCATGATGGGAAAGATGGGGAATTGTGTTATCGAAACATGCATAACATATGGATATTAACATAGGAGCTTTGATAAATTATTCCATATTAAACATGCCATGTTTTCTATAGATTTTAGACTGTACCATTAGTCCCATAATTCCATACGAATAAAGATTCAAAATGGCGGCTATGCAAATCCCCTATTATTGTTATTACTAGGAACATGCTACACAATATAAGTAATAACAACCCTAATTATTCGTCATACTACTATTGAGATGTAGTAATACATACAACATCGTCATATAGCAATTCATACAATTATATTTCCTTTATAAAACTTACAATTATAAGGAAATTAGATCGATTCAATCTGTCAAAGCCAGTTCCTTCTAGGTAAACATCAGCATTAGTATTAAACGAAATAGGGTCAGATTTTCAGAAAATGTACAATTCAACATCGCCAATCTTCTCAAAAACCCAAAATTTCAGACGAAAATAAAGTTCAAAATACCATTCAACCTACCCACACAGATTGCTAGAATCAATGCAATGGCGAATATTCTCCAATTTACCTATAGTATTGACCAGATCGCAGCCTAATTTTGCAGAATTTACTAAATGCGTACCGCTGTCAATAGGGGAGTTGCATGTCTCACTGCGCATGCCTGTCACAGTGCATGCTGGGACGGATTCAGTCCAAGTCTGACATACAAATATTTGGCAAAGTTTTTATAAAAAAATGCAAAATTGTTTTCACCAATATCACAGCTTGTATAGATGATTCATGTAAACCAAATGCATGATGGGAAAGATGAAGTCAAGGGTTATGGACACATGTATAACACATGGGTATTGACATTAGAGCTCTGATGAATATCCCGTGCTGAAAATAACATGTTTACTTTAGATTTTATACTGTACCATCACTCCCATAATTCCATGCGAATCAAGAATCAAAATGGCGGCTATGCAAGTCCCCTATTGGACATTTTCTGAAAATCTGACACTATATTCCAAGCAATGTATCATTGTCTTATGAAACAGTGCATCCTTACCCATCCTTTCAAATACTTTGAAGGCATTTACCTTCTATTTGATAATACATTCGTTCATCCTCATATATGCGGTGCCTTATCTCTTTCATTATTGTTACTATATCAAAAACCGCACAATACCTTGTGACTTAATCCAGCATACTCTACTGTATGTACAGGCTGATCCTATATCCTCATTTATAACATAATTGTGACCCGCCGAGGGGGAAGGAGGCTCCGCCCGCACAAATGTTTATATTAGTAATTCTGAGAGGCAGGTAACTTTGAAAGCCTGTAACTTCACTAATTTGTGGAGTATCAACAAACTCCTTTCACTTTTATAATGCTCATTTAACTTTTTTTTCTTTCTAATATTTATTTTTTGTACGTGTGATGTGTCACAGGAAAATGAGTCACTCCCCTAACCTATTTGAGGTCATCTACTGAAAACTGACATAACTTTACAAAAAAAAACATATCTTGGCAAATTCTGGGAATTTTAAACTATTTTTTTCGGTTATTGACTCAGGAGGACATGCAGATTCAGAATCTATAATAAACCCAAATTCGAAAATTTGGCCCTGGAGTCCCCTTTCTGCTTGGCTGGTCACAATTATTATCATTTATGTACCGTATTAGCTTCTTCACTACGAAACTTTCTTCTATGAAAGGTAACGGCTGGAAGAGCTGGGATCCTTACAAAAGCCTGTCGCCCTCTTTGTCAACCCATATGTAATTCTTGACATACAGAAGATTATTCTATTCTATTTTATTTTATGGTTCCTTGCGTTCTTCATAATGGTCAATGAACTTGTCATTTTAGGCGACATTCAGATATATAATATATATCTGAATGTCGCCTAAAATGTTTATTTATATATATAAATAATTATATATGTTAGCCAACATGAAACACAAAACGCTTCTGGGAGGAATTTGACTGACAATGCGACTTTAATATGAAGGAAAATGCATTAATCATCTGTACAACAGAAAAGCATAACAAAGCAGCACAAAAACCTTATCAGCCCTATGTTAACTCAGCAATGATATCAGTATACGTCTGATATTCTTTCCACAGACTTTATCTATTAAGGACCCTTAGAAGCGTTTAATATACAAATGTCAGAGTTCGAATGGGGAAAATTAATCATTTAATCAGACGGCCCTTGTTTAGGATGAAAGGGAGTGTCTGATAGCAAAATGACTATATCTTATCAAGAATGCTTTGCAATATACATCATATATAATGATGTTTATGGGTCAGATCTTCGAAAGATGTACAATCGGCTGACCTACACATTTAATAAATTCTGCCAGACTGAATAAGGGCAATACCCAGTATATATGTGAATATATTTGATATTACCTTGATTTAAACAATCTGTTGGGATACGTTAAACCAAATTTTGAACATTGATATTGTCTCAAATTTGAATTATTTGCGACGATTGGAGAAGGTGAATTGTACACTTTCTGGCGATTTCGCCCATGGATATGTAAGTCTAACATCTAGCTAGACTCGTGTAAGGCAAAACAACATTCATCTTTCCTCAACATCTATTCTTCAGTTATCATCAACAATATTCAGTAATAGATTAGTTTAAAGCTGTACTCCCAGTCAACAACCATCAAAATATAAATATTGTCTATTTTTGTTCCATTATTTTCAAATATAAAGATCATTTAACCAATTTAAAGTAATTTAATCAACTTTCTGGAGGATTTTCCCCCTTATTTTTGTTATACACACGGAAATGGTGAATCTAAACACAGTATTTATATAGGATTGTAGGACGTTACAGATGATGATATGGTAAAAATACACATATAACTTTTAATAAATAATAAATAATACAAAATAAGAAATTTAGAGGCCACTACAACCTCTACCTCCCTTCCGTGAGCGCGACAGATTAATGAAAGCATATTAGAGATAATATGAGTTGTAACTCGAGTCACAAAATCCCAAAGAATGTATAGTATATATATCCAGGCTGCAGTGAAGATGTATGTTTTTAAAGACGAGCATTACAATGGGCTGCCGGCTTTATAGCCCCCAGTAGTTGAGTGACTCAGTGACAGATGGAGTTGTAATGAAGGCTTGAGACTGAGCAATACATCAAACTATGATAGATTGGCTTTCTATACAATAGGGTAGAAAGTTTCCCTCAGTCCTATACTTAGTGAATTATGTCTTGAACAGTTTCTTATGTTATATATAGCGTCTCTATAACTATGGGTGAGGGTGTGGCATAATGTGCACTGTAGTGAGACATGGGCAATATTGATTTTATTGTTATTTTTATTTCCATAAGCTAAGTTTACATGAATTATAATGTCAGCTTAAAGTTGAAAAAAAAAGATCTTTACTACATTACTCTACACTATATTTATACCAAATGGCACAATGGAGGTTTATAAGCCAGATTTCATTCATTAAAATCAGAGACTTCATATCTCCCTCCCTTCTCGTTTTCCAAAGGACAAACGAAGATAGATACAGAGAGGGTAGCAAAGAGAGGGACAGGGAATGAGAGACAGGGATAGAGAGAGAGGATAGAAGGAAGGAGAGGGGAGTGAGGCAAAGGGGAAAAGGGAGAGACAGACAGAGAGGGTAGCAAAGAGAGGGAGAGGGAATGAGAGACAGAGATAGAGAATGAGGAGTAAAGGAAGGAAAGAGGAGTGAGGCAAAAGGACAAAGTGCGAGGGACAGAGAGGACAGCAAGGAGAGTGAGAGGAAATAAGAGACAGGGATAGAGAGACAGGAGGGAGTGGAGGGATAGGCGGGTGTGGATAAGAAGGAGAGAGAACGAGAGACAAGGGAGTCGAACATAGAGAGAGACCGGGAAGTCACAGAGCGACCGCGAAGTCTGCGACAACATTGGGACACAGAAGATACACATAAGAGCGACAGAAATAAGCGACAGAGAGAGCGAGAGTAGCCACATTAAAGAAATGAGAGACGGTACGAAAATAGCCTACAAGGAGATGAGGCCAGATAAAAAGGATAAGGCCAGAGGACATAAGACAGAAGGGGCCTACTAGCCTAAGAGAGATAAGGAGAGAAAGGGAGTGAGATGTATAGGGATTGACATATCAATCATTACCACAGCCCCTCCTCCCCCTCCCCCAGGAGGGCGGAGATAATGTACCCTCCTCATCAGGCCTGCTATGTAGGTCTACTCTGTTGCCATGGAGACCGTTGAGTGATTGTGAGTGACTCAAGACAATAACTGTTATAATGAGAGGTGTCCCTGCGGAACAATAGCCCTTACTGGGGAGGAAGGTGTTGGGGGCGGAGCTAAGATGATGTGGGTCAGATTTTCAGAAATGTACAATTCAACGTTGCCAGTCTTATGAAATAACCCAAATTTTAGACGAAAATAAAGTTCACAATACAGTTCAACCTAACCTAACAGATTGTTAGAATCAATGCAATGCCAAATATACACTAATTTACCCAGTATTGGCCAACTTGCAGCCTAATTTAGCAGAATTTACTAAATTTATACAGCTGCCAATTGTACATTTTCTGAAAATCTGACCTATATTTCATATGAGGGGAACTGGGGGGTGGCGTCATAGGTTGGTTTAACTGACCATACTGTCTCTATTTGTGATGTGTTTCAGAAAAATTAGTCACAAGCCACTAAACTGATATTTCTCAAAATGATTATTCACAAGATTTCTTTGTAGGAATGTTCTCAATTTTGAGGATTCATGTACCAGATTTCAAGACAGTGTATTAAACATATCCTTGCGTTTTGAATGGAGTACATTTAGCAAGTGTATACACTTGCTATTGCCCATCCAGATATATTGCAAACATGTTTACAAACATATATAAAACATAAAATATAAAAACACGTCTTAGGTGTCCTTAATGTTTACCATCTTTGGAATCGGCTTGAGCTCATCTTTTCAAATATTATTATATCTCAAATTTCATTTTTTGCAACTTGTGACTCAATTCTCTATAACACATCAAATTTTGATTCACGGTTTTATCGGGTTCATCTTTCAACACAATTATTGTAACTGTTATAAAATATATACTTTATTTCTAAATGTAAACTGATAAACAGTGCAGTTAACAGTTGATTCATGGACATGGGTTGCTGGTCTCTGTCCATGGCAGTTCTTCCGGAACAACCACCCTATCCACTTTCCTACCTTTTAAATGTTACATTTGTATATAAATATTTATTTAAATTGCATAGAAGTTATTGGTTCCAGGTAGCCGTGCAGTTTCCCTAAATAGGTGTTTGGTGTAGGGTTTACATGCCTATGTCAATGTTGTTTCTTATGATTTCCATTTATATAGCTATAAGCAATAATGCTAATAACAATGATAACAATCATGATAACACTATTTCGTGAAGGAAGGAGGGTGACCCTGGTCTTTGTATTCGCTCAAGATATAGTCCTTGGCTCTAAACTCATTTAGGCAATAAACTCATTCTTGTTTGGAATGCTGTTCCAAAGTATTGGTCCTTTATAAATGGGTGAGTTTTGTTTCTGTTTTTTTTTGGTATGTGATTCGGGGAGTGTGTGTGTGGGGGGGGGGGGGGGTGGTACTATCAAATAGGGGAGTTGAATGTCTCACTGCGCATGTCTGCCACCGTGCATTCTGGGATGGATTCTGATGAAATCTGACATAATTATAAATAATAATAGTCGATAGACATCAAAACCATGAGTCAGCTGATTGTTGTGATCTTTAAGTTTTATTCAAACTTTATACAATGGTCGTGTGATTCCTACGTTTCGGATACTAGTTGATCCTTCGTCAGGGAATAATTATAAATATTTGGCAACATTTTTATTGAAAACTGCATGAATGCTTTCACCAATATCTTAGCTTACATCAATATCTTAGCTTACATAAACCAAATGCATGATGGGAAAGATTGGGACATATGTCATGGACCCATGTATAACACATGGATATTGGCCTTAGAGAATTGATAAATATTTCATGCTCAACATAGCATGTTTTCTATAGATTGTAGACTGTAACACTAGTCCCATGATTCCATGCGAATCAAGATTCAAAATGGTGGCTATGCAAATCCCCCATTGTTTCCTGAAGTTATATTCCGAAGGTTAATGTGTCTCTTGTTTAAAAGCACATTCTAGCAGATGTGCTTCTCTCCTCTTAGCGAGTAGAGGCATTCTAAGCTCTCTATGGAGCTGCCTTACATTAATTTTGTATCTAATATTTGTATTCAGCCATTGTCCTTTTATTTAATCCTTCTGATATCGCACGAAATCGCCAGAAAATGTAATTCAACATAACCGAGCAGATCAACCAAATGTCAATTATCCCCAGTATTAACCACATTTCAGCCTAATTTAGCATAATTTGCTAAATATGTACAGCTGCCGACTGTACAAAAGACTGTGACCCTTATCAAAACAACGAGAGACAATAAGATGATGATAAATACAATTTCAGAATGCCATTTCCCCCATGCACCCTGCACATGTTGTACTAGGGTCAAGTCATCAGAAATTGTACAATAGGTAGCATCCCGTTTTCTGGAGATTTTGCTAAATTAGGCTGAGAAAATGCTAAATACTAGATATAAAGGGGTATATTTGACATTGGTTTATTCTAGAAATATCTTCGCTCATGTTTAACTGTATTTTGAACCTCTTTTTTTAAACTTAAATTTGCGTTATTTGAGGAGATTGGTGAGCAGGTGAATAGGGGATTGGCATAGCCGCCATTTTGAATCTTGATTCGCAAGGAATTATGGTACTAATAATACACTACAAAATCTATAGAAAACATGTCATGTTCAGCAGGGATTATTAATGTTCTAATGCAAATATCCATGCGTTATACATCTTTCCATAACACAAGCCACCATCTTTCCCATCATGCATTTGGTTTGTATAGATCATTTATAAAAGCTATGATGTTGGTGAGAACACTCTTGCAATTTTCGAAAAAAATCTTGCCAAATATTGGTATGTCAGATTTCAACAGAATCTATCCCATGATGCACTGTAATAGACATGCGCAGTGGCACATGCAAATCCCCTATTGTACATCTTCTAGCAAGCTCACCCACTATAGACGAGTGCAGGTGGTGTGAGATCTCCTTCCACAGGCAGAGGAGGAGGAGGGGGGCGATGAATGAAGCAGGGGAAGCTGGCAGGTGTTGAGGTGAGAGAGTGTGACGCCAGGAATGTGTGTTTATTAGCAAGAGCTGCTCTGAGCTATTGTTCACCAGCTCAGCTGTTCACCAGTACAGTCAATAGAGAGCTTTAGACAATGTTCACCAGTACAGTCAATAGAGAGCTTTAGACAATGCACCTTCATACTCGCATTGGTTATAGGGTCAGATTTTCAGAAAATGTACAATTGGCCTTCGCCAATACTCTCAAATAGCCCATATTTAAGACAGAAATGAGCTTCAAAATGCAGTTTAACATAACAGAACTGATACTATCAATCAATGCGATGCCAAATATACTCAGATCTACCTGGTATTCTTCATTTTTCAGCCTAATTTAGCAGAATTTCCCAAATGTGTAGAGCTGCCAATTGTACATTTTCTGAAAATCGGACTCTATAATACAGTCCATGAGCATGATCTGTCCTTGCCAAGCACATATGACAAGAACTTTTAACTTCTATCATAATCTACTTTATGGCCTGTGCGAAAACCATTTTCAACGAAAATAAACACAAGCTTAGTACTGCCACCCAAAGTTAAAAAGCGAAAACCGAGTCCTATATGTGAAGGTATTGGTGAAATTAAAAATTAAATTGACTCAAAAATGAGAGAAATGTAAAAAGGCCGCCTGCTCTGGGACTCAACCTCACAATGTCCAGTTTGGAAGTCCAACACCCTTACCACTGGACCAAGGGCTATATGGGTCAGATTTTCAGAAAATATACAAATCGCCTTCACCAATCCTCTAATCCTCTAATTCTTTGAGACAAAAATGAGCTTCAAAATGCTGTTTAACATAACAGAAATGATACTTTGAATCAATGCGATACCAAATATACTCAGATATACCCGGTATTCATCATTTTTCAGTCTAATTTAGCAGAATTTACTAAATGTGTAGAGCTGCCAATTGTACATTTTCTGAAAATCTGACCCATATAGATAGCATGCACATTAACACTAGGCACACCTATTAATATATCACATTTTAGTTTTACTTTAATCCACCATTTTCCTCATGATGATTGATGTCAGGTGCAGATAATTCAATGATTCAAATTAGTCACAAAAGTAAATGATACAGCTGTAATCAATTTTAATATTATCAATACAGTGCGTAAATTACATTTTCCTGTAATACATCACAATTTAGCAACATTTCCTGAAAACCTCATGCTACTGACTGTATATTTTCTGGTGACTTGATATATTGCTATTGTTGGTAATCACGTGAGTATGAGTATGAAGGAGAAGTTTCGATCTTATAATTATGTGATGTGTTTCAGGGAAATGAGTCACAGGTCATAAAGAATGGATTTTGAAATATTATCATATTTGAAACGATGCGATCAAGCTTATTCTAACAATAGTAAACATTAGGACATTTAATAAGTATTTCTATGTTTTAAGTTTGATATTTTCATCTTTGAAAAAAAAATAAGTTTGCAATATTTTTGGAGGGGCAATTACCAGTAAAGTAACTAAATATTCTCAATAGGATGATCTTAAAAACCTAATGATATATTAAGTACAAGTCTTGGAATTTGGTACATGTATGAATTGGCGCATAAGATAGCTCCCATAACATACTTTGAAAGAAATATAATTGTGCGACTTGTGATTCATTTTCGTGAAACACATCACATATTGCTTTTGTTGGTAATGACTAGCCGAACCATCAACCCTATACCTGGCTATTGTGTACGCGTGAATAGGTCAGAGCCACTTGAATGGGTTGTATGTTAAGTTAGGCAATGACGTGTGTATGGTATGAGTCTGAATGAAGGAGAAGTTTTGATCTCATAATTCCCTCTGCACATGGATAAATTTTCATTGTTTCAACAATTTACTAGTGGTTGATACCTTCTTAAACTAACTGTCACATTTATTGTGGTTACAATTTTCCAAGTTTTGTTGTTCTGTTCAGTAAAAAACGCGCCAACAGACTTGCCCTTAAACACAATTGGGTCAGATTTGGGGCAGCTGTACACATTTAGTAAGTTATGCTAAATTATGCTGCAATTTGGTCAATACTAGGTAAATTCGAGTATATTCGGCATCGCATTAATTCAAGCAATCTGTTTAGATAGGTTGGACCGTATTTTGAACTTTATTTTCGTCTTTAATTTAGTTTATTTGAGAAGATTAGCGAAGTTGAATTGTACATCTTCTGAAAATCTGACCCATGTAGTACAAGTACTCAAGTAACATCTGAAATGATTGCTCTTCCATAAATACGCTGAGTCATTGTCCTTCATGATTATTCACTGACCCCAGAAAGAGGAGAGATACTGTCAGTACTTTAGAGAAGCCAACAAATATTGTCTGACAGAAGAACATTAGCGTTATTGTGATAACCTTAGCATTAAGTGTACAGTTCCTATCAGGGTGACATGAAGCCTGTTTACTCAATCCTATCCATGCAGTGCTGTCAATGTAGTCCTTCCCCATTACAGTTGACGGGTCAGATTTTCAGAAAATGTACACCTGGCAGCTCTACACATACAAGAAATTGTCCTAAATTAGTCTGTTAAATGAAAAATGCCAGGTCTATCTGAGTATATTTGGTATTTCATTGATTTAAAGTATCAGTTCTGTTATATTAAACTGCATTTTGAAGCTCATTTTTGTATTAAATGTGGGTTATTTGAGAGGATTGGTGAAGGTGAATTGTACATTTTCTGAACATCTTACCCTGCCACTCAAATAGAGATTCGCTTTTAGCAACAACCATTACAAGTTAGTCAGGGCCCTGTTTCATAATGATTAAGACATAAAACTAATTCCTAATTACTAAGAATGGCCAATGCCACAAATGTCCTACCCTTTTTATTCGAGAAATATTCATAATTTACAATGAATGAATTCTCCTATGTGTTCGATAGGGGATTCGCATGTGCCACTGCAAATGTGTATTACAGTGCATCCTGGGATGTATCTTTTGAAATATTTATAAAAGATACAAGGATCTTTTCACCGATATGATTGCTTGCGTAAATGATCTATGAAAACCAAATTCATGATGGGAATGATGTTGGCTCGTGTTATGGAAACATGAATAATACATGGCAGGGGCAGATTTAATATCTCAACTGGGGGGAGGGTCCAAGATGAAAAGGGCAACTCAGTTCAGGCAAAGTGGAGCAAGAGGGGCACAGAACCCCTACTATGAGGTCTGGGGGCATGCTCCTCCAGAAAACTTGGAAGTTTAAGGAGCCATTTGGGGGCCATTTGGCGCATTTTCGAGCACAAAACATGAAAACATATAATTGATTGCTCAATTCCATAAGAAATGCTTCAAAGTGAAAAATAAAAGTTTTATAGACTTATAAATGCCGTCTCAATGATTGCATGGTGCATTGTTTTTTTTAAAAAAATAACAATGCCTTAGTTTCACCTCAGAATTATAAACCAAACAGTGCGTATGCAGGCCCGCAATATCGGTCATTAATCCTTTACCAATCCCCTAATATATTACCTCTCCCCCCAGACACAGACATAAACACAACAACCATATCTGTTCAACTCAGATGACGGAAATCATGACCCTTATCATGACACCCCATGATCACGGTCTGTGACTGTCTGTGATGCGCAACCTGCCATCCCATAATGTTACATCCCATAATGCTAATTGCTTTTTGATCAGTCGGCTAGAGGGCGGCACATGTGCCTGCTAGGTTTTAGTTTACGGCCGCTGCGGGCGCTTGCGGCTGCCATAACGTGTGCATTATTAATGGCAAGTTGAGAAGAAGCAGACCTTGCCTTGACCCTCGTGAGAGGTTAGATTTATTCATAGGTCACCCAACCAGCGCAGCGAGGTCTCTAATGGGTCAGATTTTCAGAAAATGTACAATTCAACTTCGCCAATCTTCTCAAATAGCCCAGATTTCAGACGGGAATAAACTTCAAAATACAGTTCAACCTAACCAAACAGATTGCTAGAATCAATGTAATGCCAAATATACTCGAATTGACATAATATTGGCCAAATTGCAGCCTAACTTAGCAGAATTTACTAAATGTGTAGAGCTGCCAATTGTACAATTTCTGAAAATCTGACCCTAATGTGAAACTGAATAGGAGACATGTGAATAATTGTAGCAGTTGCTTTACCTGTTTAGTCCCTACCTTGGACAATCCAGGGGCTATTGCAACCTAAGGTAGAGACTAAAAAGATTAAGTATCTCCATTTCGGGCCTGATGGTGCACTGTTTGGTGTATAATTGCTTGACACTGCCTCGCGATTATACACCAAGCAGAGCACTAGCAGCCCCTCAATGTCGGCCATTAATACTTTAAAGTTGCTCTCTGAGCTACTGTTGGGTGAAATCGCCAGAACGACTACAATCCACCTTCTCCAATCGTCACAAAAAACTCAAATTTAAGTGTGAAAATTGTTCCAAAATTTGGTTCAACATAGCCAAATAGATTGTTTGAATTAATGCAATATAGAAATATATTCAGATATTCCGAGTATTGCGAATTTTTCAGTTTTATTCAGCAGAAATGACTAAACGGGTGGATCTGCTGATTGTACATTTGTTGAAGATCTGACCCTCTTAGTAAAAGTTTAAATAGTTTAGACTACTGTTTCTTCCATTCTTTTCCAATCAATCTAACAGTCGTTTGAACAAAGTTTTGGAGGATTTTGTACTGTTGTATTTCCTTCAGGGCTTCTAAAACCTCCTCTTTTGTATTTGGAGGACCCACCCAAATGCTTTTCTATAATGACTTCACTTATTATCGCTCACTGGCGATCGTTATGTTTTGGTCAATTCAACGTTTGAATGGCTCAAAATCGATTGCAATATATGCATCGTATATCATCTTTATGTGATAATTGAATAATACATAAACCAAAACCGACAAGACATTGAACAATTTTTACGAGTCGGATAACATCTCTTGACTATTACAACGAACAATAATTAATAGTAATTCATGATTAAGTGAAACGAGCCAGGGATTTAATGATTTAACATTGTAACCTTGTTATAACAGAAATTGTATTATGACTGGCTAACTATATTGCATCGCGGTATCATGTTCAGTTCGCTAAACTGGTATCATAACAAGGGATCCACCAGGAAGACCTCAAATTGAGAGGCAGGCATCCCCTTCTGAAACGATGTAGTCTATGAATTCAGAATAAAAATACGATATATATATATATACTTCCAATGCTTATCTTCATTATAAACATATAAGAACAGGAGAATTTTAATAAATCCAGCCCTACAGGTCATAATATGAAACGGCCTTGAAAATGTCCCCACTGTAGAGATGATTAATCAATCAGAACTATACATTTGGTCTAAGACTTAGGAGACAGCTATAGGTCCTTTATAGCTGCACCCTTAGTTGACATCGATCAAAAACTACAAATGTCCCCCCCACTCCCCTAACCCCCACCATCCCGCCCCTAGATCCCTCTCTATGACCCATCTCCATCATTTGCTACTTGTCAATTGCTCTAATAGGGGACGCATTGGGATGGAGGCAGCATGAGGACCGTTAACATTTGCCCACTGGTCACTCACAAGTCAAACCTCACCACTCTAGCTTAACCTTAAGGGCCTTGTCCACTAAGTTGATTCCCATGCGATTCTAACATATGGAGTGACCCAGCTCATTTGTTGGGGGAGAATAATCAACTCAAGACAAAGTCTGAATTACTACTTTTAAGAATTACTACTCTAATTTAATAGAGAATAATGAGCGAGTGAGTGAGATTGGTTGGTTTACGCCCTTATCAACACTTATAAAGGTTCTATCAAGGGCGAGAGAGCTGAGAGGGAGGTAGTTTATGATCATACCCAGGAAATAGAGATAGAGAAGAAGGGAGAGAGAGACAGAGAAAAAGAAACAGAAAGGCACTTTATGGTCATACCCAGGACCATAGGGAATAATGAGTAGACAAGGCATTTTAAATATGACACATAGAATGGTGTTCATATGAACAGGTGTTGTACAAATGATTGTGGTAAGGAAGGTAATACAATAGAATAGTGGTCTGTAAATAGTGGTACCACCTTGTGGACACAGCCAAGAACTACACATACACATCAGGGCAAACGCCATATCAAGTAAGGCAACTAGTATATAGAAACAGGGGTTCTTTATAGCAAGAAATTGCATGATAATTGGCTTAGTGGACTAGGGCCACTTAGGGCTCGTGGGCCATAAAAAAACAAACATCTTGGACAGTGCAATAGTCTCCCTTGTACCACATTCTCACCAGGTTCTATCTATATATCATAGGACCCTTAAAGCAGGGCTCCACCAGACCACATGCTTATTATATTCCGCTTGAGAATTGAATTAAATTGTTGTTTTTTTGTCTTTTATTTCAACAAGCTCACAATGTACATTGCTATTCTCAGGTTATGATAAGGAGTAACAGAAAGTAACTACCGCAAAGTTACATTTAATGAATTTAACATTTAAACAACATTGTCTCACTTCAATTACTCAATCGAAAACCGGTTTTATTAGATCTATATTCAGTATCAATCAATGTTTACGTCAATACCCTGGGTTATGACCTTTGGGTTTCTCTATAGTCTCACAATGATAATTACATTACATCTCATTTGGTTCGTAACTTATAACGAGGCCTTTGTTTTCCAGCAATATGTAGCTCCTATTAATATATAAATAGGCCATATTTTCTGAATTTGATGTAACTCTCCACCTCCAATGACCACCCATGTGCTGAATGCTATATATGGGTCAGATTTTCAGAAAATGTACAATTCACCTTCCCCAACCCTCTCAAATAACCCACATTTGAGACAGAAATGAGCTTCAAAATGCAGTTTAACATAACAGAACCGATACTTTAAATCAAGGCGATATCAAATATACTCAGATATACCCAAAATTTATCATTTTTTTAGCAGAATTTAGCAGAAATTACTAAGTATGTAGAGCTGCTAATTGGACATTTTCTGAAAATCTGAACCATATATATATAGCCAGCTTTGACTGCAAATGTGTGTTTTCCGTTTCATATGCGACACAGGAAGATAGCCATTATTATTACCAAGTCTGGCAGGTCTGCCAAGGTCACGACGAGAGGATTTGAAAGACTCTGGGGAAATTAGGAGAATGCCTCAACTTCTCCGATAGGTGACGCCACTACCGGGATAAAAAATGGCTGCCGGTCACCTGACCCTGGCCCTCAGATTGGCAGGTGTACTATGGCCTTGTACTTATCGGTCAACATACCATTCGAACTTCTATTGATTGCTCTTGTTTTGTTGAGTTTCCTATTAAAATAGCCTTTGAGAATAGGTAGGGTTGGTAGTGTTTGTTCCACTTCCCAGCCATAGAGCTTTCTTGGTTGAATATATGGGACAGACCATCCGAAAATGTATATGATATATGGGTCAGATTTTCAGAAAATTTATAACTCAACTTCGCCAATCTTCTCAAATAATCCAGATTTCAGACGAAAATAAACTTCCAAATCCAGTTCAACCTAACGAAACAGATTGCCAGAATCAATGCAATGCCGAATATACTAGAATTTACCTGGTATTGGCCAAATTGCAGCCTATTGTAGCAGAATTTACTTAATGTGTAGAGCTGCCAATTGTACATTTTCTTAAAATCCGACCCATAAAACCTAAGTATATAAATATAATTATATAGTCGCAACATCTTGTTAACTTCCGTCCCGTCTATAGGCCCAACCGCTCAGATCAGATTATAATGGTTCCTGGCCTAGGACTAGGCATTTTAATGGGATTATAATGACATTTTGCGTTATTAATGGAATTATAATGGCACTTTTTGGTTTGAGGCGAGAGGCTATCTATCGCTTCGTTTGAAGGGACTCGTCATCTTTGTGCCTAGACTGCGTCCTGTAAATAGCAATGAAAATGCTGCTACATACAGGTTAACTAACTTGTTGGTTGAAGGAGCGTGAATATTGCATGAGTTGCCAAGCAACGAGTGCAATATTCTAAGCGACTGAAACCAATGGGTTAGTTAACAGATTTTTTATACATACTTTCAATCATGAAAATAGAAGAAGATCGAGTGATAAATGTAAATTTTACCGGTAATCACCAGAAAATCACCAGATTGGTTGCCATGACAACCCCACGTAAATCACTAGTGAAATACGCACTATGCGTAACTCACTCTAGGTACATTGTTGTCAGAGCAATGCGTGTACATAATGAAGACCAATACGCACTGAATAAAATACACTCCGGTTGTATGCGTGCTTAAGGAGGGTACACCAACTAAGTAGTATATGTAAATGGGGTTTTGACACTGGCTGGTCGACATCCTAGATTCTGGCTCTAGTGAGTTTAAGCTGAGGATGATGAGGCACGTATACGGGCGTTAGGGACGTTAGGGACGTGCCTATATGTGCTCCGGATTAGAAGCTAGTATAAAAGTGGTCAATAAATACGTTTAGTGTACAAGGCTTCTATCTCCACTGCAATAGAGATAGTGGTCTTCCTATTGAGAAGGGAAATGAGATCGTCCTGCCCTGATTTACAATTAATGCGTCTAGACATGAAAGGGTTAAGTGGGTCCAGTTAAGGCTGGCCTCCACTGAACCGATCATTATGATAGGAAGTTGGATTTAGAACAGAGAGTTGCCGGCTTCCTTGAGAGCCGAGTCCACTAAGCCGATTCTCATGCGATTTTGCACTGCAGAGGACTCTTTGCCACTACATTCTGTGAGAATCGCATGGGAATCGGTTTGGTCGAGTAGGGGCTTTAGAGAGTTAAACATAACGCTGAACGCAACTAAGGACAGTGGGATTTCTGTGCAGCCGGTTGCAATGAATTTGGTTTGTGTAAGAAGTTTTATTACCGATTATAGTGTCATTTCTAAATCTATATAATATGTTTGAGACCGGAGATCTTTGTACATGGGTCAGATTTTCAGAAAATGTATAATTCAACTTCGCCAATCTTCTCAAATAACCCAAATTTTAGACGAAAATAAAGTTCAAAATACAGTTTAACCTAACCAAACAGATTGCTAGAATCAATGCAATGCCAAATATACTCGAATTTACCTAGTATTGACCAAATTGCAGCCTAATTTTGAAGAATTTACTAAAAGTGTACAGCCGCCAATTGTACATTTTTTGAAAATCTGGCCCATATGGGAGCAATGTACTCTGTAATATGTCGCCATCAAGAGGTTGATGTAAAGGGAAGATCGAAGCGCAAGGTACTGAACAGAATTAACGTTGCGAAGTAAACATCAAGAACGTTCACGTTAAGTTTGCTTAACAATAAAATAGTAACGTGATCTTAATTCACGTTAAGTTAAGGTTAAATTTACGTCAAAACGTTCGGGTTGCTGAATTAACTTTCCATTGACGTTGAGTAACGTTGTGTTAACATGAATTGTTACCTGGGAATAAAGTTAAATGCTGGAAGTTAAAAGGCTGGAATTGCAATATAGCTTCAAAACACTTACCGTAATCAATTTCGGAGTAGAGCTTGTCACAGGTGCATTGGTGCTATCCATAAAATATAACAATTAAAATAAAAAAATATAGAAATAGAATATAGAAAATATAGAAATACTTGTTATAGCTGTCCTAAAGTTTACCATCAATAGAACCGGCTTCATTTCATCGTTTCAGATATGATGGTATCTCAAAATCCATTTTTGCGGCTTGTGACGGATTTTTCTAAAACAGATCACATATCCCCCCCCCCCCGCACACACACACACCATACGGGTCAGATTTTCAGAAAATGTACAATTGGTAGCTTTACACATTTAGGAAATTCTGCTCAATTAGGCTGAAAAATGATGAATACCGGGTATATCTGAGTATATATATTTGGCATCGCATTCATTTGAAGTATCAATTCTGTTATGTTAAACTGCATTTTGAAGCTCATTTTTGTCTTAAATGTGGATTATTTGAGAGGATTGGTAAAGACTAATTGTATATTTTCTGAAAATCTGACCCATATAATAATAATCCGATTTGTATTCAGTTTACATTAACATGTCTTGCCCTGCAGTGCTGAATAGGGCGGGACCTTCTACTAGGGTCAGATTTTCAGAAAATGTACAATTGGCAGTTCTACACATTTAGTAAATTCTGCTAAATTAGGCTGCAATTTGGCCAATATTAGGTCAATTCGAATATATTTGGCATTGCATTGATTCTAGCAATCAGTTTGGTTGGGTTGAACTGTATTTTGAAGTTTATCCTTGTCTGAAATTTGGGCTATTTGAGAAGATTGGCGAAGTTGAATTGTACATTTTCTGAAAATAACAGTAATAGTAATAATGTGTATAAGTAGATAAACATAGTGATACATACGTACGTCCATACACCATTGTGGCCAAATCCACAAATAAAGTGAACTTTACTTAAATATAATCCATGACAAAACAATAGTTAACTACAGCACTCACACCCTCCCATAATACAGGAACTAGGAAACATTATATCCTCCTTTCCCTCAATTAATTCTCACATCAGGATGCTTTCAGACTCGAGCCAAAATACATGACAGAGAATACAACTTTGTAATGCCTCGCGCTCCCAGTAGGCTGGAGCCTAGCTGCAATGATAGCATGCTATCTGATACCTTCAATATGGGCTGATTCCTATACTGACTAACAAAGTTCTCACTTCGCCTTCCGGCTTGGGGAACATAATTAGTTGTCTCTGATTTCCGACCGACAGTTATTTGAAGCGACAAGGAAAGAATCGTGTAGAGTCGTACAAAAAGGCCTTAGAGTAAACGTGACTAATATATTCCAGGGCATTAAAGGTGCAGTCTTTGTTAACCTCGGTCGAAAACTAATAAATAGTGTTACTTTTTAAGTGAGGAAAGAAAGCATCAATAAGTACAACAACCGATTCCAAGTTTTAGGTGGCTTTTATTGAAATGTTGGTTGTCCATTTTTTACTTTTTGTTCAGTTTCTTTCCAACCCGTGGTCCTGGGTAAGACCTTAAAGTGCCTTTCTGTCTCTTTCTTCTGTCTCTCTCTCCCTTTTTTTCTATCTCTATTTCCTGAGTATGATCATAAACTGCCTCCCTCTCAGCTCTCCCGGCCTTGATATAACCATATTAAATGTGTTGATAAGGGCGTGAAGCAACCAATCTCACTCACTCACTCACCCATTAAAACAGGGAAATGAGTCACAATTTGCAAAATTGTTATTCTTCAAAGTGTTTTTTCCACAGGATCTCTTTGTACGATTGTTTTCATTTTCTTTAGAATCTGCCCCATTGAGTTGTACATGAATCCATGAACCAAACTTCAAAACAGTGTATCAAATATTTCCCTGGATTTCTAAGATCATATAGAATAATTAGTTACTTTACTCGTAAATGTCCACCCAGAAGTACTGCAAACTATTCTTTTCAAAAATAGAAATATCAAACTTAAATCATGAAAATATTTATGAGCTGTCATTAATGTTTACTTTCATTAGAATCTGTTCAAATATGATGATATCTAGAAATCTATTTTTTGCGACTTGTGACTCATTTTCCTATATCACGTCACATTTGACCATGATTTTGGAGGATTTTGTCAGATTGTTTATTCTGCAGGGCTTCATGTGTATCATTTCCTGTGGTCGTTTCACTTATCAACCTTTGTTTTTTTTATCATAATTAAAGCTTCATTCTCAGCTAATGTCCATAAAAAACGCAAGATTGTCTACTTTTTGTTCTGTTCTTTTCCGAATCATCTATAAGTCATTTAACCACAATTGGGGTGGTTGGAAGGGAGGGTAATTTTATCCAGTTGTTTTTGCTATAGGGCTTAATAAACGTCCTTATTTGTATTTGGAGGACCCGCCCGGAGATATGTACTACTGTCTAGTGTACTTAAATTTCACTCTCATCTTTTCCTTAAATTAAGGAGATTTTAACTAATGGTATCGTTATTATGGGTCAGATTTTCAGAAAATGTACAATTCACTTTCACAAATTCTATGAAATAACCCAAATTTCAGAGGAATATAAAGTTCAAAATAAAGTTCAACCTAACCAAACAGATTGCTAGAATCAATGCAATGCCGAATATACTCGAATTTACCTAGTGTTGATTGCAGCCTAATTTAGCAGAATTTACTAAATGTGTAGAGCTGCCAATTGTACATTTTCTGAAAATCTGACCAATATCCATCTTTGTTCCGTACCGATGAAATACTTGTTTAGCACCTCCGTTATTGCATCTCTCATACAACATTCTCGAGGACTAAAGTTAGTTTATAATCTACCTTTATGTGTTCTAACCCAACCCTTCAACTAATTCTACCTTACATTGTCCTTAACCGCATGCCTTGAAACTGTGCATGAGTCATAGTATATACAAATAAGAGAGATATAAGGTGTGTTATAATTCATGAATCTTTCTGAATTATGTTAATGAATATGATAACTATAGCAATGCATTTATTAATTAAGATAATATTGAATACATTAATTACTTACTCAGTACATTCAATATCTATTGATAGCTAACAAAAATAACCCTTTTCTAGCTTTTTTCTAAATCATTCTGGCCTTTTTACACATTTACTTGTGCTATCTCTTATGTAATCATATACACTGACGAACTTACCTCCGGGGAAATAATGTTGGTTTCCTTGTTAGTTCAATTTAAGACTAAGAATGAAAACTTAAAGCTCTTGCAATCGTTGTCTGATAGAAAATCAATGTCTGAAACAGTGACTTTCCAAATTTCAATATTTTCACGGGATTAAATCATCATACATCGCAAGGCAATCGTTGAGACTTTCGCTGTCGAATAGTTTCGAAAATTGAATTTATTCATGAACTCTGGTGTAGAGGGAAAATTGAGTCAGACACAGTCGCGAGCGACTCGGTAGGAAATGAAACTTTGTTTGAGATATTGTCCTGATGTAAAGTGAGTACTCATAATGGCCCTACTCATGCATTAGTAAAGTCAATGACTACTCCCAAACAATTTACTCCCATTTCCCTCTACCGCTAAATTGCACTCTCCCAGCACTCTCCCATCCTCGTCGCCAGTCCCATATGATTACCTTTATCAATTATAACGCTTCCATTATGGAATAAATTTCTGATCGCTGCTTTCAGGATTGTATTTTATCTATAATTGGAGATGTTAAGGCCTTTAGTGCCTTACCAAGTTTCCGGGTTTATCTCCCATTCGTGTTGGGGACATTATTTATGGAATCCATAGAGACCGACATTGTGGTGGTGATGGGTCTAATTTGCATATAATTAAAGTTCATTTCAATACGACACTTTCATATGAACTGTTACAGCCATACCCAGCCCAAGCCAGACCATTGCATTGAAATTGGATTTAAATTTCATATTATTCCTAATTTTGGACGTCAGCTTTGGTTTAAATCTGTTCATATCAAATGGCGGCGATTTAAAACTCAAGAATAACCTTGGAAAAGGTGGAACTATTTCATCCAGAAAACATCATGAATTTGAGAAAGATGTTAAAACCCTTATTAAATATTTGAACATTTAGCTAAAACATTGAAGCAGATATAGTTCCATGGCTGAAATGGTCACTTCCATATCATTATATCCTTATTGTTTTTTTGTGGTGATTATTTCTCCAAAGCAAAGTTGACATAGAAGGACGGTTGGAAAGAATCCGAAAGGTTCCCTCCCTATGACAGACATGGGTCAGATTTTCAGAAAATGGACAATTGGCAGCTGTATACATTTAGGAAATTCTGCTAAATTAGGCTGAAAAATGATGAATATCAGGTATATTTGGCATCGCATTGATTCAAAGTATCAGTTATGTTATGTTAAACTGCATTTTGAAGCTCATTTCTGTCTTAAATGTGGCTTATTTGATAGGATTGGTTAATGCGAATTGTAAATTTTCTGCAAACCTGACCCACATATGTAAGTTGATCCTTGCATTTGTATTGACAAAGATATTCATTGTTGAGTATACATGGTCATAGAAGCTTAACTCTGCATTGTCAGCTATTATGAGAAAAACACATTTACAAAACTATTTGACCTATAGCACTGAAGTTATACATATGTTGCTGCTGTTATACGATTTGAAGTTAAATCATCCGAGAGAAAATGAACACTGGTCCATGGTAATTAGTGAAGCAGAGGATTTTGGCGGGTCTCGAAAACATATATAAGGATATTTATGAAGTTCTGTTTGAGAGAAAACTGGATTAAATACTCCACACTTTTGCCAAATGACTTTCAGATCGGTAGGAATAGAACGTACCCCAAGTAAGTAAATCTATGTAACATTGTTCCCAATTTCCCAATCACCAATACATCAATATGAATTATTTCTTCTAATGGTAGAAAATATGTGCATGCTTATAGTATATATAATATAGTCAATATATACGTGCAAAAGTGCCAAAAATAATATACATACTAAAGAGGACATCATTTGACAGATTATCTTATAAGAATAATTAAAGTATTGAAATAGTTAAAGATTTGAAACCACAAGACTGCAACCTCCTCAGTCAACAAGCTGTGTACCTAAATTACATCTCAAACACAAAACACAAAATATAATTCTAACACCCAACATAAAACGTACATTTATTCATCTTTCTCTGGTAACAGTTCAAACATTTTTACATTTTCATAGGCCCAATAAATGATTGAAGGACATGAACTATTTGATCTGTATAATCCTGGGGATAGTTCTCCCCTGGGGATGGTGCGATAGGTTGCACCGAACCCAGACACCAAATTCATGAATTACAAATCACGGTCGAGTGTTTTTAACCTATCATTCATACCTCTAGCCTCCCGGCGCATGAATCATCGACAAATATTATTCCTGCTCCACAAACAGCGGGATTTGACACCATGGTGTTGCATAAATATTAGAAGCCAGCAGCTGAAGTTGTTTTTTATTCGGAATATAACTCTTGGAGTTAGTATTGCAATGCTGGGGCTTGATATGGGAATTTGGAATGAATGGAGGGTTACATGGCTTCATATGGTATGAATATTTTTATTTTTTGAACATATCTTTATTCAGGGAATATAGGCTGGCATATGCCATAGCTATTGTTGTATAAGGCTCGGGCAAGCCCGGCCTTCCTCCTTAGCATGAATTTTCGCTTTTACATTAAATCTAAAAGCGAAGTTTTCAGTATTTATAGTTGTAGTGTGTTGGAATTTGCTATTGTAATTTCCCTCAGGTTTGGTTTGAGAAATAATGAGATGAGATGGTTGATGGGGGGTGATAAGTAAGATATTAATATAACTGAAATAAATATATGTATCTCCATGTTCACTGGACCTTTTGTACCTAACAAAAAGGCGACTAAAGATATTATCGAGATGATGTGATAGATATAAGCACAGAAATACTTCCTTTATGTTCAATTGAAACAGGCATTAAACTCTTAAATGCGATGCAAATTATTGACAGGAAATAATCGGGTGGGAATCGTTTCTCATATCTAAAAGAATAATGACATAATGGGAAAGGTTACACATAGTAGCAGATCAATAATACTCATTATTATTATTATACATTTCATGTAAAGTTTCAATGATTTTGTACCCGTTATACGATCTGAATGTTAACGTAAATTTAATTAGTGGAACTCTACTGGAGGGAAAACGGCGTCAACAAAGTTTTTGTTGCCCGCCAACAAAAGTCCATTTCATGTTTGCAATGAAAACGCAAATGCACGAGAGTCAGATGTGTTGCCACATTCTCTGGGAACTGTTGTTTCTGTATGGATATTTGTTGCAACAAACAAGTGGGCAACAACAAAAGGTGTTGCCGCCGTTTTCTCCTCTAGTGGAGTTCAGCTACTAGACCGGGTAGATGGAATAACTCCAAAAGATGTAAACAATTTATGAGTTAGTTTTCAAATCAAATGTTACTATTTGGGGATCCAATGGCAAACATAGCAGTCTACAGAGATGCAGAAACCTCGTCACTCTCGTATTGATTTTAAGTAAAACCAGAGAAGGATTCATTCCAAGACTCAATTTCCTGAAGTATAATAGGCAATGTATTGCACTGTCATATTTTTGGGATATTATGCATTACAGGGACCACCAACCCAGCCGAATACTAGTCTCAATAAAGATGGCTCATATTAAAAGTACTATTATTCATTTAGATAGGAATGATCCTGAATATGGAAGCAGGCGAAATGATAGAATGGGTGTAATAATAATAGGAAATGGATATTCTAAATGTCATCAGTCTCATCGCGATGGTTTAAATTAAAATGAATAGTTTCAATATGATGCTTTACTTTATATTCTGACTAGAACCAGGGTCTATTACCACTGGCTCACTGCACTCATGTTTTTGTTGTTTTCTGTGGTTAACCTTTTATTCTAGCATTCACCCAACCGCTGAAACTTGGACTGAAACTGTCTAAAAAAAATAACCCTCTCGTGATAGGTATTCGCACTTGCTATAGGCATTCCCAGTCATGATAGGCATTCCCAGCCGTGATAGGCATTCCCAGCCGTGATAGGCATTCCCAGCCGTGATAGGCATTCCCAGCCGTGATAGGCATTCCCAGTCGTGATAGGCATTCCCAGCCGTGATAGGCATTCCCAGTCGTGATAGGCATTCCCAGTCGTGATAGGCATTCCCAGTCATGATAGGCATTCCCAGTCATGATAGGCATTCCCAGTCAAGATAGGCATTCCCAATCGTGATAGGCATTCCCAGTCATGATAGGCATTCCCAGTCATGATAGGCATTCCCAGTCATGATAGGCATTCCCAGTTGTGATAGGCATTCCCAGTTGTGATAGGCATTTCCTTTACAATAGCCAGAACATTATGTTATAATATTTCTCTGGAATACAAATATATATATTCCAGATATTTACATGTTGCATTCAGTTTAAAAGAGGAATACCACTTATGTAGCGTCTATGAAATAAATATTTGGTCCACACTCAGATAATAAGATGAATTCATAATTATTTTTAGTAATTCATGGTCAATACATTTAAGAAATTCTACCTAGTAAAATTCTACTATAGATACTCCCATGACTATTTAATTTCTTGGTCGGGACATTTCAGGAAAATGAGTCACAAGTCGCAAAAACGGATTTTGAGATATTGTCATATTTGAATAGTTGAGATGAAGCTGTTTCCAATGTTGGTAAACATTGGGGACATCTAAGAAGTGTTTCTATATTTTATGTTTGATAAGTTTACGTTTGAAACAAAAATTGCAATATATTCTGGGTGGGCACTTGCCAGTAAAGTAGCCTGATGTATTCCTCAGGATGACCTTCAAAACGCCCAGATATATGTGAACTACATTCTTGAAATTTGGTATATGGGTGAGATTTTCAGAAAATGTACAATTGGCAGCTGTACACATTTGATAAATTCTGCTAAATTAGACTGCAATTTGGTCATTACATTCGGCATTGCATTGATTCTAACAATCTATTTGGTAACTGTTCATTTCGTTCTCTTCATTTTCGTCTGAAATTTGGGTTATTTCAGAGAATTTGCGAATATGAATTGTACATTTTCTGAAAATCTGACCCACATGTATTCATGCTACTAAAAGCACTGAATCCATCAAGAATGAAAACATTCCACAAAAGTGGCCTTGTAAAAAATTCACTTTGAAAAATGTAATTTTTGCGACCTGTGACACATTTTCCTGTAACACATCACATAATAATATACATCAACGGCGCATTGTATTGCACTGTTAATATAATCTTTTTTCTGCCGAATAGCCTCTGTAAAATACACAAATAAATAATGGATACCCATTTCCCCTCTCTCCAATTGTACAGCGCTAGACCCAAGAAAGGAAGAATTGAGAAAACTAGTTTGAAGATAGACAGCTCATCAGTCCGTCTATATGAAATCATGTTCATCCGAATACAAAAAGAAATATGTTCAGATCACATTTAAACAAGCTTGTGTTGTTCTAGAGAAACAGAAAAATCCACTTCCAAATTGTTCCTTAAAGAGATAAACCACAGTTCAACTGGGAAAAAAACTGAAAATAACATTTTGCTTAAACTTTGCCTCGTGAAAGAACAAGGTTATGTGAATTCAAAAAGCCAATAAAAACAATATGTCACCGGGTTAGTTTTCATTTTAGGGAGCCTCAAAATTTATGGTTGTTCACTATAGAAGTCTATGAGAAAAGGACAATTTTTTCGTTTTTTCAGTATAAAAAAAAAATTGAAAATAACTTTCTCCTAAAAATCTCTATAGACATAGCTAACATATTGCTTTACCCTTTCAAGCAATAAAAAATGGGGGTCACCGACCTTTTAAAAAAGTTATTCAACTGAATCTGCATCCCGGTGAGTTAAAAACAGGAATATTGAAGAATTTCAATGCTAAATAATATATTTCAAAATATGTTGATACCCTATTCTTTCATACATGAGGGTAACCATCTATAGTGGTTATGTTTAGAAGACATTTCAATTGAAAAAATTATAATGTTATTTGTCTGTCTGAAATCTTGGAAAAACTGAGAAAATATCCATTTTTCCCACATACTTCAGTACTAAAATTTGCTGGTCTCTAGAAAGAAAAAAATATATGCTGAGATCCATTTTTTTTTGCTTTTTGTCATCCTCCAACCATGTACTTTCTCAAGACAAAGTTTGAAAAAATTACTGTCAATCCTTATTTTTCATGCATTAGTTCCTTTAACTCCCGCCTGCAGCAGTGCGTATAACAGTGGTTTATCTCTTTAAGAGCATTCCACTATTGTCTTCCTTAATTACAAAGAAGGACAGATCTACGATTAGGAAAACTTCCCAAATGAACCACAATTTTAATGAGCAGCATAACCATAGTTAAAAGACCAATCGGTCGGGCAAGAAGAGGACATACATTTGGGTTGATGGATTAACAAGAATCTCGAATTTATTCGTCCAAATTTGTGAAATTCAACTTTGGTGCTTCACCTAACGTTTGTATATTGTTAGCCTGCACAGACATGGCTAGGCCCATATGTTGATTGAAAATACTATAAGCATCAGGAGTGAGTGAGATTGGTAGCTTTACGCCCTTATCAACACATTTAATATGGTTATATCAAGGGCGGGAGAGCTGAGAGGGAGGCAGTTTATGATCATACCCAGGATCATACCAAGGAAATAGAGATCGAGAAGAAGGGAGAGAGAGACAGAACAAAAGAGACAGAAAGGCACGTTATGGTCATATACCCAGGATCATTTAATCAGAGGTGGTTGAACCAACAGTTTTGGCAAGTCGATTTGAATTCAGGATTCCTTTCATTAAAGTCCAACCCCTTCAGCATTGCGCCAAACATAACCCACTCTCCCTAGATTGTATTTAAACTCTCCAAGTATGAGATCTAATGAGTATGAAAAACATGGGCGAGAGAAACTGCACAAGCATCTAAAACTGATCATGGTAATCTACTTGGAAGCATCCTTGTGCCTATCACAGAAGGCAAGCAATTAAGATGTAGGTCCTACGGGAGTCATATTGGTAATGAGAAACAAACAGGAAACCATTAAATGTTTCCCTCAACAGATATTTATTCAATGGGACTGATGAACAAAAGTTTTGCTGATCAGGCATATTTTGAAGTATTTGCACATCCACAGTAAATGCTTGAAAGACTATTGTTTGGGAATGTTAGTTTTCATCATTAGCTGTAAGAGATTTCAGGGAGATTTTAGCTCGTGGGACAGATTTTCAGAAATGTACAATTCAACTTCGCCAATCTGCTCAACTAACCCAAATTTCAGACGAAAAGTTCAAAATGCAGCTCAACCTAACCAAACAGACTGCTAGAAACAATGCAATAGTGTTGACCAAATTGCAGCCTAATTTTGCAGAATTAACTAAATGTGTAGAGCTGCTAATTGAACATTTTCTGAAAATCTGACCTTCAGATGTGAGTATCACAGGAAAATGAGTCAAAAGCCACAAAAAGGATATTTTTCAAATGTTTAATGTTCTAATGTTGGTGTTCATTTTGGGGTGTTTACCACTGTTAGTAGTATTGGGCAAATTATAATTATATCACAACTTTGCTTGTAATCAACCCCTCAACTCGCTGATCTGCACTTTGCCTAATGTTTTGGAACAGCACTTCTGGGTCAGAATTTCAAAAAATGTACAGTTCAACTTCACCAATCCTCTCAAATCATCCAAATTTCAGACGAAAATAAAATACAGTTGGGAATACAGTTCAACCTAACCAAACAGATTGTTAGAATCAATGCAATGCCGAATATACTCGAATTTACCTAGTATTGGCCAAATTGCAGCCTAATTTAGCCTAATTTACTAAATGTGTACAGCTGCCAATTGTACATTTTCTGAAAATCTGACCCTCGTGTGTTCTGCCGAGTAACAAAGGCTCTTGTTATCTTGTCTCTGATTGGTTCATCAGGTTTCCACTGCAGAGCGCCAGCATCTATCCACTATTCGCACTATGCATAACATAAAAACATAAACAATATTCCCAATGCATTAACATTTAACTGTTTTAACATGTTTAAAGTTTCTAATATTGCAACTCATTCATTTCCCATGATGTACACTGGTGATGTTGGTGTGCACTGTCAAGAAATTGGGTCAAGAGACTCGTTCTGGAATCGCCGTAATATTCAATGAGATTGAGTCTTTCATAGGACATTTGGGGTACATGCTGATGGTGGAAAGTAAACGAGAATTGGCGGAAAATGACCAAGTAGTTGTATTGTACTATTACTACACCATCACGTTGTCCATCCAAGAACCCATCCCACTTGATCACTCTTATATATGTGATAGCTGTCGTCCCGTTTTCTGATGTGTCATGATCAGTTTGAACCCTCCATCGTGCCATTTGCTATCAATATATTAATACCACTGTTACTTCACTTTTCACCTTATTTTGTCACACAATTTAGACAACCAAAAAAGTACTAACATTTAATTCTAGTTAATCTGATCTTGTCTATTTGTGAACTTAATTACTTAATGGATCTCTATGATGGTAATATAACATGTAAGCTGAAAATATTGTACACATTACATGAGCTATCAATAAACAAACAAACACACAAAACAAGAGACTAAAAGCATTAGTTCCCCCTGTGTTTGCCCCTCATGGGTAGTATAGACCAGCATGTCCCTCAGGCCTGCGGCCCTTGGCACCCCTGGACCATAGTACACACTCTGGCCAAACTAATAATGCTTAAGTATTCACCCTCATACATTCACTTCATCATAACATTCTAATAGGGGATTTGCATAGCCGTCATTTTGAATATAGATTTACATGGAATTATTGTACTAATGGTATGGTATAAAATCTATAGAAAACATGCCATGTTTAGCATGGACTATTATAAATAGTCATTATCCATGAGTTATACATGTTTCCATCACGCAAGTCCCCATCCATCCCATCATGCATTTGGTTAAATTAAATCATTTATACAAGCTCTGATATTGGTGAAAATATTGTTGCAACTTAAATAAAATAAAATAAAAATTCAAAATGATGTGAAGTCAACTCCTAACACATTAGGGACACTGAAAGTTTGTTTTGAGTAGGTTTATTCAATTTCGATAAAAATGTTGCCAACTGTTTGTATGTCAGATTTCATGAGAATCCATCCCAGGATGCACTGTAAGAGGCATGCGCAAATCCCCTATTAATATCATCCGCACATGTTTAGATTATAAAAATACAGGAGAGTTTCTATAGTTATAGATGAATCAAATAAAAAGACAAAAAGAAACATAGATATCGTATCTCTTTGTCAGATCTCACTCACAAATGCGCCACATTGTCTCCAAGGACAAAGTTGAAGCTAAAGTAGCTTGTCTAAACTTTATAAACAGGAAAAGTCAAGTCTCTATCTCTCAGACTCCAGTGAGAGTTCAAAGGTGGGAATAACCTTGACGCCTCCTCATGACCTTGACACCAGTTTGACAATGAACGCTACCCCAGCGTCCCTCAGGATGTTCCTCCTGGTATTGTCCTACCGCTGGCTTACTATATACACACCACCATGGTAGGAGTTCCGGGGTAGATCCAACATATCTGCATCTGGGTCTTGTTTCATAATGAAGGAGACATAGACAGATTTATTTGGAACTTCTGTGAATGGTGGTCAAATGTTTTTTTTTTCTTTTTGAAAAAGGTTTTATTCAAACATAACCTGCCATCGTGGCTCTTACATTTCTAAGACAACAAGTATGCAGTGTCCTTTATCTTTTTTAGTTTTTTTGTTTTTTTTCTATAATTTTGTCTCTCTTCACACCAGGTGGATCAGTAACACAAGTGCTCTATTCTTAACAATGAGCAGCCGCCTAGCAGCTATGGTGGTCAAATGTTACAAAGAATGTCCCAGCTTGGCGTTTCATAATGCGGGACATTCACACATTTTCTCAGCATTCACAGCTGGTTCGCAGCCAACCCAACCATGACTGAGTAGATGTATGTATGTATGTATCAATTTTATTTCCAATATTTCAATCACAATTACATCCGTCCTTAGGAAAAAGGGAGAAGTATTCAACATCTATCACTTCTTTATACATCCTTCTGGGAAAGACAGCGTTTCCCAGCTCTTCCAGGCATCCCCGATGATGCGTTTCTTAATAATCATTGCTTGATATGTGCGATAGTATGCATATAACATCAACTCGTATAATTACAGTTACATTTCACAATTTACTAAATTATTGACTAGTACATACAGTATGACTGATACTTGAAGTGAGAAAATTTAAGTGTTATGGCGAAACATTACAAGCACCATATTACTAGGTAATATATCTATTCAGTCAAAGTTAGTACCTCTAAGTGGGTACTGTAACATGGTAAAACAAGAATTTATAATACCTTTACATATCATATTGAAAATTCTTTACATTAATTGAACACATTTTGGTTATAAGAACAATATTGATGGTGACATTGAGCACATAAGCACTTTTTCATTATATTATAAAACATGTATATGGATTTACAGACCATAATAGAGATTTTACTTCTGTTCAGTTTGAGTATTTAGTTTAGTATACTCATTTACTACTACTTCAAACTCTTTATGAGTTCAATAGAATGTATCATTAGACCAATGGCAGTGAAAATTGCCATAATAATATTATTATTATTATTAATATTGATATTATCGCTATAATATCTCGTCGTTATTTATTGGTTGATCTTTACTAGGATTTTTTTGGTTTACACCCTTTTTAACTTTTGTCTTACTTTCGAGAAATTGTTTAAATTCCTCTTTAGAGGTACACAATTTTCCCTCTTTTGGTAGATTATTCCATGAAAACGGTATTAAATAGTACATTGATTTTTTAATCCTTTCGGTGTGAGGTATAGGAATTTTCATTTTCTTCCCTTGTTTGTGAGACCTAAAGTTTAAGTTCCTCTCATCAGTAAATAGGTGTTTTTCCACCAAATCAAAATGGTGGAGGAATAGATGGCATAGATAGAATAGATGGTGGACAAGGACTGGCAAAGCGTGTTTGTCTTATTATGTAATAGCAGATAGGGAGGCGACATGGGCTGAGAGCGATAGAGTACATAAGTAATCATTGAGAAAATTTGCTGCAAATCTAATCTGATTCTCAATTTTGATTATGAAACGGAATTTGTACCGAATTGGATGTTTTTCTGCTTAATTCCCATGTCCCTGATTATGAAACAAGGCCCTGGACTTTTAAGGGAGGGGTATATATGAGGGTTAGGGTAGGGGGAGAAAAAGCGAGGCAGACAGGTCAGTCATAGGATTAAAAGAGGCTGATATTATAGGAATAAAAACTGACAATGGGTGAATTGCACCATATGACTGTCTGGTAAACCACTCTTAGAAGCCTCCCAACTCCCTCTTATGTTACTTGCATTGCACTATACAATTAGTATCTGAGAGTAGTCTGAGAGAACTTTGAGAGACCACTGAGAAAACTCTTACCTTGTTCAAAATGCATGAGTTTCAATGCAACAACCCTCGTATCATAAAGCCCCCGTAGTCGTAAATTATAAAGGGTGTTATGTGGCCTTTAAGACAAGATCTTATTGTCTATAGTGCAATGCATCCATTGTGACATTGAGGGACTGCTGGTGCACTGCTTGGTGTATATTCCCAAGGCGGAGCTGAAGGATTATACGGGTCAGGTTTTCAGAAAATGTACAATTCAACTTCGCCAATCTTCTCAAATAACCCAAATATCAGACAAAAATAAAGTTCAAAATACAGTTCAACCTAATCAAACAGATTGCTAAAAATAATGCAGTGCCGAATGTTCTCGAATTTGCCTCATATTGACCAAATTGTAGCTCAATTTAGCAGAATTTACTAAATGTGTACAGCTGCCAATTGTACATTTTCTGAAAATCTGACCCATATAATCATTATACATGCTATGCGACCTGCATGGCAGGAGTTCCAGGCAGTTCAGGACGTCCGTGTTTGGATAATGAAGAGAGATATGGGCAGTAGCTGGTGCAAAGAGTGCATGGAGTTAGGTCACCTTCGCTCCTCTGAACAGATATTCCTAATCAACAAAATAAATCTAGTCTATATATATATATTGTAATTTTATCCTGGTCCTTTCAAATGTTACATCTTCCAGAATTAGGTTAGCAGTCTCTGCCTCAGCAGTTCTACCTGACGTAACCCAATTAGTTCGATTACAAATTACCGTTTACCTTTATAAGAACAAGAGGTGACGCGAACATATTTTGTCCAGACCATTATCAAAATACATGTTAACAATGAAAGATCCCAAGCCCCCCTTCCCGGCTCATCATTTAAAGTTAATTTTAATAGTAGTAGATGATGTATAAATGCTTGTAGTTCATTGTCCTTCATTGTCCCTTTCAGTCCATTCTGCACTATTAAAATAAAAGCTCTCTCTTCAATTAATGTTCACTACTTATGCATTTTTCGTTCGATTGCTTCAACTCCAATGAAATATAAGAGCCAAACCCTTTCCCAAATACTTATTTCTAACAATATAACAATAGTTAACAGTACATGTACAGTTAAGATAATCTTGCTTTATCTTGTGTTTTGATGTTGTGATTACCGCTATATCGGTCTTTGAAGTAAGGACTTGTAGGCCTTTCATACAGACTGGCGTACATCCAAGTCTGGAAAGAATTAATATCTTTCATCTATTTTTGAAATATTAAAGTATATCTCAAACTCCTGTAACTCTTCCTATCATTACCTATTACATCATTTATCCAGTATCCAGACATTATGTCTATAATACTTTAGTCAGATCTATAATTCTATAACATATAACAAACCCACTTACATAGCATAATACATTCAGTAAGAGAATACTATTCAATACGAAAAATTTCCCTTCTACCCTTCTACCCGTCCGCCAGATATACATCAAACTCCGCCAAATATGCAGTTCTAAGATAACTTCTGAATTGTAACCTCGTCTTTGTTACTTGTACCTCTACTGGTAGATTGTTCCACATTTCAGTTAATCTATAAACATAAGATTTCTTGAAGATCTCATTTCTTGGTCTCGGCACAACCAAACTCTTTCCTTTAGCTAATCGTCTTAGTGTAATATTTCTTTTATCTAAATTTGATTCATCTCTGGTTCGCATGAAAGCCAAATCCATGAGATGACTATTTCGTCTTGTCTCAAGTGCCGGCATATTTAGTGTTTGATGGATCTCCCTCGTACTCGTCAACTTTGGTAATTTAAGTATTATTTTTAACGCAGAGTTTTGAAGTACTTGTAGCTTTTTTAGAGATGTTTGCGCCGCAGACCCATAGAACATATCTCCGTAATCCATAATTGGAAGAATCATCATTTTGTAGAGGAGTAGTAGTGTACTCTTATCACATATGTTATAAAATTTCAACATAGAGTGGACCTTTGTCCTAACACTGAACATTTTCTTCCTTAGAAAAACATTGAAATTCAATCTACAGTCTAACTCTACTCCCAGATATTTATATTCCGGAACGTTCTCTAACATCTGTCCATTTATCTTATAATTTACAATATTTTTTGGATCACTTTTTGATCTAATGGTTAACACCTTACATTTGTTTATATTTAGAGAGATTTTGTTTACCGAGCACCACCTAACTATCTTGTCTAGGTCACTTTGTAACTCTATATTTTCTGGCAGTCCTAACTCCCTTTCTTTAAACAAAACTGTGTCGTCCGCGAAAAACTGGACATTACAATTTTCGACAACTGTTTGTAAGTCATTAATATACACAATAAACATAAGCGGGCCGAGGCTTGTCCCTTGTGGTACTCCGCATGTTACAGGCTTCAGGGCGGAAAGTTCACCATTCAGTAATACCCTCTGCTTTCTTTCATTAAGATAATTTTTAAACCACAACAATTCTATTCCTCTTACTCCGAAATTCTTTAATTTAGCTAACAAAATACTATGATCTACCGTATCAAACGCTTTTTTAAAGTCTAAAAATATTAAGTCTGTGGCTTTCTTTTCATTTAGATGAACGTAAACTTTACTTAACAGTCTATCTAATGCGTTATTTATTGATCTCCCAGCCCTGAAGCCAAACTGCTGGTCGCACAGTAAACCTTGCCCCTCAAAATACTGAGATAATTGTTTTTGTATGCATATTTCTAACAGTTTTGCGGGTAACTTTATACATGATATAGGCCTATAATTGCCAGGCAAACATTTTTCTCCATCTTTGTACAACGGCGTAACATTAGCTTGTTTAAAGTCTAATGGTATATTTGCACACTCAATAGTCAAGTTAAATAAGTATGCAAGTTGCTTCTTCAATGCGATTAAACAGTGTTTGAGAATTCTGGTAGGCAAGAGTTTAATTCCTGAGGCTTTATAGTTTCCTATTTTATTTAATGCTAGCTCAATATCCAACTCGCTAATCTTCCTAAATTTAAAGTGAGAATCTGGGTCAACCCTTTGGTGAATTCTTTCCCTTTCTAACTTGACATCGTCGTCTACTTCTATTTTCTGTGCCAACTCAGGTCCAATCCCCACGAAGAAATCATTTATTATCTCCGCCGCTTCTTTACCTTTCACCTTTCCCCCTTTTTCTGAAAGAATATTAACGTTGTCATGTTTCCCATTTTTACCTTTGCTGGAGATCAACGGTTTTAGTAGATTCCAGAACTTATGCGGCTCATTCTTTTTCTCCTTTATTTGTTCCCTAAGATAATTTTCCTTAGCTTTTCTTATCAAGGTAGTTGCCTTGCCTCTAAGTACTCTCGCCTTTGCCCAGTCCTCCACTAGGTTCGTATTCTTAGCAGTCTTGAATGCCTTATCTCTTGACTTTGTTGCCTCTATAATAGTTTCATCATACCATTCAGGTGTAACTCTAACGTTGTTGAACCTCTTGATGGGACACATCCTATCCACATATTTCTCTATATTTGTAATAATCAAATCCCACGCTTTGTTAACATCCTTGGTTACATATAATTCACTCCAGTTTAAATCACGCAAAATCTCTTTTAAAATTTTTGTATCAAGATTCTTTGTGTTTCCTAGTCTAATACGCCTAGTACGTATCATGTTAAGCCTAGCGTCTCTGTAACACATCACATTTACTAATTGCCATTAGCCAAGAGGAATACACCCATCCACCAACTCTACCACCCACCACCCTCCCACCCGAACCCCGCAAAAGCAATAATCAACATTTGTGATCCGTTTAGAAAAATAAGTCCTAAGTTGCAAATGGATTTTGAGATATCACCATATTGGAAATGAAGAGATCAAGCTGATTCTAATGATAGTAAACTCTAGGACACCTAATAATTATTTCTGTATTTTAAGTTTGATATTTTTATCTAAAAAAAAGGTTTGCAATATTTCTGAATGGGTAAAGTAACTAAATATACTCCATACAAAGGCCTTCAAAACCCAAGAGTATATTTAATACAATATGTCCCGAAATTTGATACATGGATTTATATGACTATAAGTGATAAACCGTGTAAAGATCAGAACATTTTAACAAAGATATCTTGTGAAAAAAACACTTTAGAAATATCAATTTTGCGACTTGTGACTTATTTTCCTGACACCCATCACATATTATACTACTCTGGAGATCTGGACAGTCACCCAACACCCAACACACACCCACACTCACACTAACCCACACCCACATGTACCACAAAGATCACTAAGTTATGTTTTGTTCTTCCAGAGTCTTATCCACCTCGTTTGCAACAGGGAGCAGGAAGATGGAGGCGCAGAGGTCACTCCAAGGTTAAATATTTCAGGCGGTAGGCTTCCTCCAGGGTACTGTGTGCATGTAAATGCAAGGGCAGGAGGAGGGCAGGAGAGTGAAGGAGTTTATCATCGTCATCCTCCATTGACATCTGTCATCCCAGCTTGACATTGTTCCTGGCCCTATTCAGTGAGGTGTTGTGCAAGGGGAGGGGGCACAAAGGTTTCAGGTTCTCCACCCAATCTGCACACGGGTCAGATTTTCAGAAAATGTATTATTCGCCTTCACAATATCTCTGAAATAACTCAAATTTCAGACGAAAATAAAGTTCAAATATAGTTCGACCTAACCAAACAGTTTGCTAGAATCAATGCAATGCAGAATATACTCGAATTTACCTAGTATTGACCAAATTGCAGAATTTACTAAATGTGTATAGCTGCCAATTGTACATTTTCCGAAAATTTGACCCACTGTACATACATAAACTACGCACATTGAAAGCGTTGTTGCCCTTTGATTCCAAGATGAATGCAAACTGAAATGAAATATAATTAAATTTCATGTATATTATTTAATTGTACAACCATCATCAAAATAAAAAGTATCCTTTATATTTCATACCTCAACTCTACATTTTACCAAATCAAAATAATGAAATTGTAATTCCCAAACTGCCTTGAGTTCCTGATTTCGCTAATGAATGAATCGTTAAGACAAACTTGTGTATACACACATCATCATTTGGGTTGGATTTTAGAGATTCTTTATTTTTTTTCTTATTTTTCTTGTTAAAAATGCCTAATGTGCGAGGCTCTTACACATTTTATTGTTTCTCTAGTAATTGTATCAAGATCGAAGGTACATATGAAATGTCTTTGTTATCTGATTATTACCATCACAACATTCTGTTACCTCTTGTAAGTAAAATCAGCACGTCCTGAGAATAGTGTAATTGTTGCATAATATTCTATTGCTGAATGAAAATATTTAGATACAAATACAATCCCTTTGGATTTAACACAGTGACAGTCCCTATGGGTAGAGACATTGCAGGCCTATACAGGAGGACAACTACACCCCCACCCCATTCTCCACCTCCCCCAGCCCCTGGAGTTGAATGTGAAGTTTGGCATATGTGAAGCACCTCAGCCCGATTATCAGCTATCTTTATTCTCCAGGGGTTGTACTATAGGGGCTACAGGAGGAGGAGGAGCAGGAGGAGGGGGAGAGGGCGTATATATATAGATGGTCATCAATATGCCACCAGTGTGTAGTAGTGCTCTGGGGTTGTAAAGAACCTCCCAAGGTGCCTTACCATTGTAGTATGTGTGTACGACTTGTTTGCCTCCATGGACTCTGCTTCTTATTGTCCAATATCCGATTGGAAATCTTTATTTTCAATTGTGTTTGTTTGCAACACTTTTATTGAAGATCCCTGCCAGCTGGGCTTATACAATGCTAAGACATTTTATGGCGAGATAATCAATGTTTACGCGAAGGGTGCATGCACAATTTTCACAGTTTTATCCTAGTTTTAGGACAATATATTATGTAGGATTATTATTTTTTCAATGATGTTATCAATTCGTCAATTGTGTTACTGCTTTTTCAACTTGATATGAATAGAGAGTTCAATCGATTTGCCTTTGTGTTTATCTAATATTACTGACTATGGGGATACATTGTAGAGGTATATTCAAAATAGTTTATGTGTGGATTTTGGCATTTTTGTAGTTAGATATTAATTAAAAATGGTAAAAAGGCCATGAAAAAGCTATGATATGTAAACTGAAAGGATCCTTGCAGTTTTAGATAAAAAAAGTTGCAAAATATTTGTATACCAGCTTTGAACTGAATGCATCCCTGCATGCACTGTAATAGATAGACAGTGAGGCATGAAAATCGCCTATTCAGCACGAGAATGATAAGGGTCAAATCGTCAGAAAATGTAAAATTGACTTTCACCACCACTTTGCTCATCCTCTCAGATGAACCAAATTTAACCCGAAAATGAGATTCAAAATAGAGTGCAACATAACAAAACAGAAATTTGTAAAAAAAAAAAAAAAAAAATCAAAAAAAAATCACCAAAATAGATATATTTGGTATTCACCATTTTCCGGCTTGATTTAGTAGTATAATCTAAATGTATAGAGCTGACGATTGTACATTTTCAGTTCAGTCCCGAAAGGTTTTCTTATGGTTCATCAGCAGCACAGAAAACAACTGCTCCACCTCAATATGGGCGACATCCGGGCACTAGTGTAAGGCAGCCATGTTGCCTGTGACGTCACAATGGCGCCAGTGGTTGACGTAAACAGATTTAACGGGCTCATTATTGTGTAGTAGAAAGGTCAATCGACCCTGGCCAATGAACTAATGGTCTTAATTCATTGCAGTCTTTCACGTTTGTTGCACACGTTTGTTGTTGTTGTTGGAAATTTATTTTCTAAAACAGGTTTGTTTTGTTAAAAATATGAGTTGAAGAAATGATTTTTACGAAAAAAATTCATTTTGTCATTTTTTAATTGCCTGTTTGGTAAACAATGTTAGAAATTGGTGAAAATAAAAAAATGTGTGCTCGTTCTCTCGGGCGTTTTGACCTCTCTTTGTACTGGAGACGGCCATGTTGTGTTTATTTATTTTTATTATCCTAGTGTTCTTTGACTGGTGCCAGATGGGTGAAGGTTAAGTTGCCGCCGCGCGTGGCTTCAAACCCACATGTCAATACGCCAACCCATGACTAGGCCATCAGCTGGGCCCCAAAATGTGGCTAGAAGTAGTTTTTGTTCCAGCATCAGGGCCACTATTTGGGTCAGATTTTCAGAAAATGTACAATTTACCTTCACCAATCCTCCCAAATAACCCACATTTCAGACGAAAATAAACTTCAAAATACAGTTCAACATAACCAAGATTGCTAGAATCGATGCAATGCCGAATATACTCGAATTTACCTAGAATTGGCCACATTGCAGTCTATTTCAGCAGAATTTACTAAATGTGTACAGCTGCCCATTGTACATTTTCTGAAAATCTGACCCATTTGTGTCGGCAGTTTCCATGATTTTGCTAATATTCTACATCATAATATCCCAGAGGTTGCCATGCAATTCAACAGTGATTGTGACTGGGCAAATCCTGGCATGATTTTTAATATCATTTATTTAGTGAATTTTGCTTGTTTTGATTGATTCAAAGTCGCCAGAATCTGCCACTCTGTAACCTTACAGGAATCCTAATAATAAGAGGTTTTAAACAAAATTGAAAAGATCAAAGGTAATCATCATAATGTATCAAACATTATGTGAAACCTATTTATATGCACCCTACGGTGTTTATCTTCAGTTCCAGTTGTTAAATGTTCACTGTTACTAGGAATATTCTCATCATCAATTTCTATTCTAGATGGTTATGAATAGTAATCGATTTCAGTACCATTTCTGCAGGATATTTTTTTTATATTTTTGGTTCAACTTTGAGTTTTGTCTTCGCGCAAAATCGTTTAAATGGTATACCATTGCATTGACATTGACCATTGCTATATGTGATGTGTTTCAGGAAAATGAGTCACAAGTCGCAAAAATGCTATTCTTCAAAGTGATTTATTCACAAGATGTATTTATTGGAATGTTTTCGTTGGTGGGTTGCCTCCCACTTGTAGTGGCATAAATACATACCACAAATTTCAGGACATTGTATTAAATATATCCATGCATTTCTAAGGTCATCCTATAGTGTATGTTTAGCTTCTTCACTAATAATTGTCAACCGAAAATGTTGAAAACCTTTTCTCAAAAATGCAAAATATTAAACCTAGAAATGTCTTGATCTCATCTTTTCAAATATGATATCTCATCTCTAAATCCATGTCTTTTTCAAAAACCCATTTAGGTCTAAAGAATAATGTTTAAAAAAAACTGTCGCTTCTACAAGTTGGCCTTCCAGCTGGACTTTGAAATTAGTGATTGAAATAATGAATAAACATTGATTTTGTATTTACGATACCCTAAATGTTGAACCATTTTGTTCTAATATCGAGATCCAAATTATCCACTCCTATATCTAAAATGTCCATTAATGATAATAAAGGTTTCTTTTAGTGTTAAAACCCGGTTAAATAGAATCAATTTCATTGCTATTTTCTTTTGCATATTTTCCATATTGTTCTTTGAAGTCCATGTGTTGGTTACATATGTCAGATTTTTTAGAAAATGTACAATTCGCCTTCACCAATCCTCTCAAATAACCCACATTTAAGACAAAAATGATCGAGGTTCAAAATGCAGTTTATATATATATCGCATTTTTGTTCAGAAAACAGACAATAACATTTCGAAATTTGATACATACTCTCTGCCTAAGCAGGTCTTCCTGAGAGATCCTGATTCTTAAGGCGTTTAGCAATCATAGTTATATAAATCCATGTAACAAATTTCGGGACATTGTTTTAAATATGTCCTTGCGTTTTGAAGGCCTTTGTATGGAGTATACTGAGTTACTTTACTGGGAATTACCTATTCAGAAGCATTGCAAAGTGGGGTTTTTTTTCAAAAATAAAAATATCAAATTTAAAGTATAGAAATACTTATTAGGCGTCATAGTGGTTACTATCATTGGAATCACCTTGATCTGCTCTTTACAAATATGGTCATATATATATCTCAAAATCCATATGTTGCAATTTATGATTTATTTTCCTAAAACGGATCACATTGTACATTGATGAGTCGGAAACCCAAACCCCAGTACCATTTGCAAGAAACATTCACATATATTGTACTTATCTAATACCAGAGAGAATATTTAATAATTCACATTCCATATATACATGATTCCACTGAGCAATTACTGCACTGAGAATATCCCTCTCCGAGCATTGGGTAGGATAAAGAAAGAGAGAAGAGGGACAGGGAATCTAACCTTTATGGGCGCTCGGCAGACATAAAACAAATTTTGATTTCCCATCTTTCCTGGTTGGCATCGCAAAATATCACCTCAGAGGGTATTTCAATATCTTCCTCACCGATCATAACAGGGATCGGAGGAGGTATAGGGTCATATTGGATATATCATCCTGGCCGAACAATAGAAGGGAGAAATACGAGCCTATACACTAGGGATACTTGATGAATGCTGGAAGGCGGACTTTATTTGGGGAATGGGGCTGGGGGGTGGGGGGCGCTGGTTCTTAAAGGCCAGCGTCCACTAGAATGTGTTTTCCAGTATTAGATGCACTCGCAGACTCAGTCTCAGATTATTGCAAAATCTGATTGTCGCTGACTGAAGGGGGAGACTGGATGTATTCTATAGAATACAATTCAACAGACCTGACTTTATTTGAGGAATGGGGGCAGAGGGGGGGGGGCTGGTTCTTAAACGCCTATATATCCACTAGACTGTTTTCCAGTATTAGATGCACTCGCAAACTGAGTCTCAGATTATTGGATAATCCGATTGTCGCTGACTGAAGGGGGAGACTGGATGTATTCTATTCAATTCAATTGATCTGACTTTCGTTATTATTGCTTTGTTTCCATCTCAGCTCTTTAAGATGAGTTGTTTTGCAGTGCAAGGAATCAGTCGACTTGGTGGTAATGGGGCTTAACCTTGCATTTTCAGTATGAGAAACATTTGCCTTTCTTTATTCTTTCATTCTTTGCCCCTTAATTCTATGGATAAGAAAAAATACTAAATTGAGAAAAAAATGAAAAAATGACAATGCCGATTACTTTTTAATTTCTTTCTTGAAGAAAGGTATGTGAATAAATCCATAAGATTTTCCGAGTTAGTAATTTTAATTTTCTGAATTTCCTAAATTCTCGCGGAGAGAACAGTACCATGTTGGAATGTGAAAAGTTAGCGGGAAAAAACCCATAAAACTCTTTACATTACTAATGAATGACATTAACATCTATCCTTAGCCCTAGCTCCTGGATGTACATTGGAAAATGGTTACAATTATCAAATTCAGATACAAAACAAGGTGGCAGTTCAGAGGAGGAAGAGTCAGGTGAACCCTCAGCACCCCTCAGCCCCCCTCAGCCGCCCTTAACCCCGCTCAGCCCCCCTCAGCCCCCCCCCCCCTCAGTCCTCCTCAGCACCCCTCAGCCCCCCTCAGCACCCCTCAGCCCCCCTCAGCCCCCCTCAGCCCCCCTCAGCACCTGTCAGCCCCCCTCAGCACCCCTCAGCACCCCTCAGCCCCCCTCAGCCCCCCTCAGTCCTCCTCAGCACCCCTCAGCACCTGTCAGCACCCCTCAGCCGCCCTTAGCCCTGCTCAGCCCCACTCAGCACCCTCAGTCCCCCTCAGCCCCCTCATGCCCGCTCAGCCCCCCTCCAGCCCCCTCAGCCCCCCTCAGCCCCTCTCAGCATCCCTCAGCCCCCCTCAGCCCCCTCAGCCTCCTCACCACCCCTCAGCCCCCCAGCCCCCCTCAACCCCCCTCAGCCCCCCTCAGTCCCCCTCAGCCCCCCTCAGTCCCCCTCAGCCCCCTCAGCCTCCCTCAGCCCCTCTCAGCCCCCTCAGCCCCCCTCAGCCCCCCTCAGCCCTCCTACAGTAGGTTAGCTCCACCATTGAGTGCACATATAGACTCATATATCCATAACTTACGGCCCCGCTTACATGGAAAACATCTCCATTATCGCCAATCCATCAAAATCTCAATGGATTTCTAAAACAGAGGAGAGGGAATGGATGAGACTCAGATAGCTCTTCTTCACTAGGACAATCTAGGCTCAGAGTTGAAAGAGTCCCTTCAAGCTGAGGGAAATCCGTTCAAACAACAATATAATACCATTAGGATGCCTAATCCGAGCCAAGAAATACCATTAGCGCAGTAGGCGTCCACTCACTGACATACCATTCTTATCAGGAAGTGGCACAGAATACTGATGGAAATATGGAGCAATCCAGGAGACGTACCTCTATAAAAATAAGAAATATCAATCGTATTCATATTTTAAAAAGACAGATCTCAGAGGCTGTGAGCCTAGAATGTAGACCACAAGGTATTCCAGTAAGACTAGTTGCATACATGTTCATATAATGAGTGTTCAGGAAAATAACCCATTATATAGGTGTCATACATCTCTTTTAATGCAGTACTCCAAGTATTTATGGGTCAGATTTTCAGAAAATGTACAATTCAACTTCGCCAATCTTTTCAAATAACCTATATTTCAGACGAAAATAAATTTCAAAATACAGTTCAACCTAGCCAAACATATAGCTAGAATCACTGCAATGCCGAATATACTCGAATTTACCTAGTATTGACAAAATTGCAGTCTTATTTAGCAGAATTTACTAAATGTACACAGCTACCAAGTGTACATTTTATGAAAATAATCTGACCCATATGTATTTAAAGATTTGTATTGATCCATAGAACATTATGCAACAATTACAATTTTCTCAGAACAGGCTGATGTAATAAAAAAAAGAAGTTCACTGAGTATAATCAGATAACAAACTTTTACATGTGTTATAGCGGAACTCCACTATAGGTAAAAAAACGGCGCCAACAGGCAAAATTCGTCGCCAACATTTCTAAAAATTCGGAAAATTCGACATGACTAAAAATTCTAGTGGATGAGGGGGTAAAATAGGTTGTTGGCAACACATTTATGTGTTGCCAACAATTGCAAAATATCTAACTTGATTAGATATTTCGTCGCAAAAAATTCGTCGCAGCCATTTTTGGCCGTTTTTCCCATAGTGGAGTTCCTGCATTAGAAAAGAAAATTACGGACACTAGATTAACACTACTGTTTCTAAAAGCCTGGCACTTAGGCAGTTTTTAAGGAAAATAAAGAAATGTTAAAATCCACTCCCAGCGTTGTGCCTTATTCAAACATTCCTCATGGGTGGATCCTTTTCATGTAAAGCTCTTTTGGGTTTAATTTCTATGAATCCCTGAATGAATGATATTAGTTTATCATCAATTTCAACACTTGTACATATAAAGATAGATGCTTTTTGAACACTATTATATATGTCGTGTGATTCAGAAAAAAGGGTCACAAGTCAAAATCAAAATTCATTTTTTGCGACTTGTGACTCATTTCTCTGAAACATATATATATGGGTCAGATTTTCAGAAAATGTACAATTGGCAGCTGTACACATTTAGTAAATTCTGCTAAATTAGGCTGCAATTTGGTCAATACTAGGTAAATTCGAGTACATCCTGCATTGCATTGATTCTAGCAATCTGTAAGGTTAGGTTGAACTGTATTTTGACATTTATTTTTGTCTGAAATGTGGGTTATTTGAGAAGATTGGCGAAGTTGAATTGTACATTTTCTGAAAATCTGAACCATATCAGATATCAAACATATCATGACAGACACACCATCAGGGGCAGTGACCTTGTGATTCCATGGATGGGATGGTGCCAAACAGTAGGGACGGGGAGGTAAACACACAATGATATTTCTACCAGACAATGTATGGAGCACTGCGCTAGCCTATATGCCTCTAGCGCAGGCCCCTGATGTGATTGGTTTGCTTATGGTAAATATGGACATCCATATTATGTGATGTGATACCATTCTATCATTACACTATCTTTATTATACATGTATGTAATATGTGATAGGCGACAGAAAAATGAGTCACAGGTCACAAAATTGATATTTTTCAAAGTGATTTATTCGCAAGATCTCATATTTTGAATGTTCTCAATTTTAGGGTGCCTAGTGCTGAGAAAGGCATGACTACAGATACAGAGAGAGAATGGGACGAGCTGGCAATAATCGAAAATTTATAGGACTAGATTCGTCCACATAAGCACGATGCCGTAGGCAGAGTGCTTATGTGGACGAATCAAGTCCTATAAATTTTCGATTATTGCTGCCGAGTTCCATTCTATATTTATTATATGTGCATAAAATTTGATCATATGTCATCAGATATCACTGAAAAAATACTAAAGAAGTCTCAGAGAGCCCTGCTGCCCCGCTGCCAGCCCCACTGCCAGCCCCACTGCCAGCCATACTGACAGCACCGCTGACAGTCCCGTTATTAGCCAAGTTATATTGTTGACTTAAAACGTTCATATCGCAGCCATTTCTTGAGATATATTAATAAAACTTATACCATTCAATAGAGAATTTAATGCTCTATTTAATGTTGTGGTTTTTATTATGTATTTCTCTAATCATAATACCAGAATCACGGGTGGATTACCGATCGCAGGCATTTGTTTACATGCTGCGGAGAGCCAAAGCTCCGCGAAGCATATCAACAGAGCTATTTTTAGATAACTACATTTTTATAGGACGCGTCCTATATGAATATTTTTATAGCACCCCACTTATAGCACCTCCCATATAGCATGCGCATATAATAACTAGTGTTAAGACTGTGGATCAAATATATCTATGCATATCTGATGTCACCCTAAGGAGTACAATTATTAGCTTATTTTCTAGTGATTGACCCTCAAGATATATCGCTCCCTTTGTGTTCATGTATAGAAAGTATGGCTGAGAAATATTAATATAAATCCATGGTACGATATACCATCATATGGATCAGACTTTCAGAAACTGTACAATTTGTCTTCAGCAATCCTTTCAAATAACACAAATTAAAAAAAATAATGATGTTCAAAATTCAGTTTAACACAACCAAACAGATTATTTGAAACAAGGCAATACCAAATCCACTCAGATATACGTAGTTTTGATCATTCTTCAGTCTGATTTAGTATAATTTACTGAATATATATCTAGCATTTGTACATTTTCTGAAAATCTGACCCATATCTTAAAACATGAGATTAAGTGGATTCCAACAATGTTAACATTTAGACTCTAAAATATATTTCTATATTTTATGTTGGATTTTGTGTATGTTTGAAAAAGGAAGTTTGCAGTATTTCAGGGTGGACAGTTGCCGGTAAAATGGATACTTGTATGTATTGCACTGACTCCATACTATACTTCAGATCTCAGTAGGAACACAATATTCGAAGATAAGAAGGACGTATACGCTTCATTTAATCAAGAAAGAAATGTTTACTTCTAAAAGAAATCCGTGATAGATGAAGGCCTGCCTTTGAAGAGATGTTCATCACAAATAAGTTTAATTATAAACCCATATTAATTGTATTTAATCATGGCAATCAGCATGGATCACTTGTTTCTGCTTCTGCTCTACATGTTTGCATTAGTCCTTTTTACCTTTTGACTTCATGGGTCAGATCTTCAGAAAATGTACAATTTGCCTTCACCAATCCTCTCAAATAACCCACATCTAAAACAAAAATGAGCTTCAAAATGCAGTTTAACATAACAGAACTGATACTTTCAATCACGACAATACCTAATATACTCAGATATACCCGGTGTTCATCATTTATCTACCTGATTCAGTAGAATTTTACAAATGTGTAGAGCTGCCAATTGTACATTTTCTGAAAATCTGACCCACATGTTTGCATTAGTCCTTTTTCCCTTTTGACCTTGTACAAGCAATTAGCTGAGGTTTTATTTATTTTATTGCAGAACGAAGGATGTCGCAGGATTTAATAAAAATGGTAAAAATATGCTTTTTCTTACCATTTGTTACAACAGCAAATATTCAAAAACGCGGGTGATTTCCTCAGGTGAAAGACTCAACAATAATCCTCTTTAGTGATGTTCCTTTCCTGTCTGACAAGGGGGAGATTTTGTTTAATTGCTGTTCCTCGTAGCCTGTCACAGTTCTTATTTCCATCATTTTCCTGGTTTGGCTAAGACAAATCCCCTGAGGGGTATCTAGTTGGCAACCCTCCCCCTGTCGGAGCAAGACATCATTACTCTCCCCTTTATCTGCTGCCTATCAGCTTGTCCAGCATCCGCAGCGCCCCCTATATCTATGAGGGTTAGGTGGCTCCCCCTCGTAGAACGGCGGCGAACTATAATCATTGCAGCGGTGACAGCCTATAGGTCACTTGCGTGGATGCCATTCTGAGTCACCTTCAGGAAAGGTGTTACAGGTCGAAATGGGATATAGTTTTATATATGGGTCAGATTTTCAGAAAATGTTCAATTGGCAGCTGTACACATTTAGTAAATTCTGCTAAATTAGACTGCAATTTGGTCAATACTAGGTAAATTCGAGTATATTCAGTATTGCATTGATTCTAGCAATCTGTTTGGTGAACTGTATTTTGAACTTTAGTTTCGTTTGAAATTTGGGTTATTTTAGAGAATTTGTGAAAGTGAATTGTACATTTTCTGAAAATCTGACCCATATATCGTATTTTTATTCTGGGTCGATCAGTTAGATCATATTTCCAGAAAATGACACCAGCCTCTCACTTTGAGTTCTTCCTGGGGTATCCTACACTATTAATAGCAGTTATCCATTAGATACGATATCTGGATGTCCATAGTTCCGTCCGATCCAGAAGACAAAATACTAACTTTTACTTTTCTTTTATTTCATTTTCGAATTATATCTAAATGATGCGGCTCTAAATTATTGATATGTTGATTTGTTTCGTTGTTAAATAAGTAGAACATGGTTAATCAATAACATCTGTTTTCTGATATTTCAGAGATAGTTGATGAATCCATTTCACTCGAGTTAACGCTAAGACCTATTATATATACAGAAAGTATACTTTAAAAGGTGTCCTTATTAGAGTAAGGAGTGAATTATTCTAACAACCGACATGCCAATATATATGTTCATCAATCTGTCGCTGCTAACTATTACGGTGCTGCTTTGTTGATTATAATGCAAGTCTTTTCTGTAACTTCGATGTAATTTCGACCCACTATTTCATGAATATTTCTTCCTTTTGTGTGTTCACTGCATGTATTATACTCAATAAACAGCAGCCTGAAGGCTCCATGAAACGACTTATATTTCTCGCTAATCTTTTCAAAACTAACTTAAACTAAATGAAGCTATAAGCAAATGGCAATGTATGATCGTTGGACGACCCTTATGACCTTATCAACATCAGAATACACAATCCATCCCCAAATACCTCAATCACTCTTGCCGTACAGACTGCTTAACACAAACTGCACGCTCAGTTAGTGTCAGTAAAAACAACAAAACATTTTCTATATGTTTTTCATTCATTTCCAAACCATCTAAAAGTCATTTGGCCGAGATTTTGTAGGAATCTTTCAAGTTGTTATTGCTACAGAACTTCTAAAACGTCCTTATTTGTATTTGGAGGACCTGCCCAAATCCCTTCCTATGGTTACTTGCCTTATTATCGCTCACCGGCTCATTTTCTCTCAGCCTATTCCACTTCCAATTCTCATATAAACATATAAACAGCAGCAGAATATGGATTCTGTCCTATAAGTCATAATTATCAGTAACCCTTGTATAAACATATATACAGTAGCAGAATATTGATGAATCCAGTCCTATATATAATAATATGAGTCATAATATGAGTTAATTTATTAAGATTAGTTTTGTCACAATAGCTGAGAATACCGGTTCAACACAACCGCCCTATTCCCACAAATGAGCTCATGTCGGAGACGCTACGAGATCACGTGAGACACTTCCCCCGAGGCCTCAGTCCATCTGGTGGGAGAGCGGCGTACTAAATAGCGGCTAGTGTCCTCTGATCGACTACAGGTAAATATGATAGCTCAGTGCAACCCCATTTACATGTCCACCATGTCCAAACCTCCCTCCCTCCTCAGTCCATCTGGTGGGAGAGCGGCGTACTAAATAGCGGCTAGTGTCCTCTGATCGACTACAGGTAAATATGATAGCTCAGTGCAACCCCATTTACATGTCCACCATGTCCAAACCTCCCTCCCCTCACCCCCTACTGCTGACCATGAGTGACCATTGTCTGGTCAAGCCAAGTGACCATGCGAACAGGACAGTGACACCCGTAGGTCTATTACTTTAGGGACGTGGACCATTAGCACTGGCCCTCCCCCTGTTGGGCTACCATTCCTCAAGGCCCTTTAACTAATCAACTTTAAGCCAAGCCTTGATGGATTAGGATTTGGGGCAGCAGGTGGCTTTGCCGGGGTCGTTAGGGATGAGCTGATAGAGAGATAGAAGCCTAGGCTGCCTCGCCCAAGCTGCGGTTAAATGCCTAGTCCGTAGGTACACTTTGCCATACTTAGATACTGGGACTATGCTGAGGGGGGTGGCGGGGTGGCGGGGGAGCGGGGGGGGGGGGCGTGAGTTAGAGAGATTGGTTGCTTTACGCCCTTATCAACACATTTGATATGGTTATATCAAGGGTGGGAGAGCTGAGAGGGAGGCAGTTTATGATCATACCCAGGAAATAGAGATAGAGAAGTAGGGAGAGGTATTTGTATCTAAATATTTTTATTCAGCCAAACATTATGGGGTCAGATGTAGCTGTGGGAAAATAATCAGATCAAGAAACAAACAATAGAGAAATATTCTTAGAAAAACACATGATCCCATTTTTCGAAAATTTGGCCTATATGTTTGCTGCAAAAAACAGTCCTGCCACAAATAATGCAATATGCAGTTAATGAAATATGCTTAAGACAATACTAATAATAAATACCTCAAACAGAAATTCTCTCAAATCTTCTCAAACAACCCAAATTTCAGACGAAAATAAAGTTCGAAATACAGTCCAACCTAGCCAAACAGATTGCTAGAATCAATGCAATGCCGAATATTCTCAAATTTAATGTAAAGTTTGTTCTCCCCAAATGGGTAAAACCAGGAAGGCTGGAAGAATTTGAAATCTAAATGTGTACAGCTGCCAATAGTAAATTTTCTGAAAACCTGACCCAACCAGATTTAAAAAAGAAAAATATTACAACAACAATAATAAAGTATTGAAAATCATATTTTATGTGACCAATGGTGGACAATAATACCAGTTCAATTGTAGCTATCTGTGATAGATATACATACCCATTATGTGGGTCAGATTGTCAGAAAATGTACAATTCACTTTCGCAAATTCTCTGAAATAACCCAAATTTCAGACGAAAATGAAGTTCAACCTAACCAAACAGATTGCTAGAATCAATGCTATGGAAAATATACTCGAATTTACCTAGTATTGACCAAATTGCAGCCTAATTTAAATTAGCAGAATTTATCAAATGTGTACAGCTGCCAGTTGTACATTTTCTGAAAACCTGACCCCTGTATCATGAATGTGTACCGATTGCCAAGAATCTAAATGGATAGGGAGGGGCTGCACCCCCACTTGCCCCCCCCCCCCCCCACTTGGCCCCCCCCCCTACAATCAAATAATGCCGGTCTCTGCCACTGGTTCACTTTTACCATTACTACTGAGCGTAAGTAGCAACCTACCAACCCTGCCCAGCCATCATCTCTTATCATCAATAATATATAGACGTTGTGGGCCACCGTAGCACCATTGCTATTTAAAGGTAGTGACAGATAGAAGAGCTTGAGCAACTCTTTAATGGATGCGACAGTGGACGAGTCACTCCTTCATACAGAAACAAGTAGTTCAGTATAACATTAGAGCCAACTTAACTGTCTGGCATAGTGTATAATATAACTAATGCGCCAGTTTACAACCTTTAAACCTTTCAAACGAAACTCTGGGCCTGTGTTGACTATTCCCCTGATGGGTTTTTTTTCACTTCGCCCACTGTTTAGGCTACACACAGAAATAGGTATATTACAAGTTTGATAAACAATTTGGGTTGATTGTATTTTGCTTGAGGGCTCAGCCACGTATACCATTTCTGGGCAAGCTGTTACTTGATGTTGTTTCTTAATATATTGACAACTATTAAATATACTAAAAGAATAAAATAAATCATGTTTAAATGTTTAAAAGAACCCATCTTACTAAGGTTCACATGCTATATATAGGTTTCAATGGTTTATACATTATACATGATTTGTACATTTATACATTTATATTTTATTTATGACCTGATTGGTGTGATGGGTAGTTTTAGTTTTAGTTCTGTACGGTATTAATTGGACAAAGTCAGTTAAATAAAAAAGGTTTATGAAATAAGGCAGTCCATAGTATGCCAGTTTCAGTAGTATAAGTGATAATGGATTATATTTCTAAGGTAAATGAAGTAGAGAGTGAGATTTACTTGAATCTAATTGTAATAACAAGGCAACGCCTCAATTAGTCCATGGTGGACAGTGCGTTTTTTCATGAGAACTATTCAAATATTGTATTGGTCTTAAAGAATAAAAAAAACAAAAGAAACATACACTGTTGGTCCTATCCATGTATAAATGTTTAAAGGAACACATCCACCTATAAGGTTAACATGCTATATAGGTTTCAATGGTTTATACAAACACTGAAGGTCCTATCCATGTATAAATGTTTAAAATGGGTAATCCATTCTCCCAGTAACCTCATTTACTAATGCTTTTGAACTGCTGGTTGACACGGAAGACCGATTGCTTTGTTTTCCGTCTTAATTTCCTTCTGGCATTCTCTGTTTGTATTCCTCTGTACACTTGGGTTCATGGTAATTGTGAAGTTGGGTCAGATTTTCAGAAAATGTACAATTCAACTTCGTCAATCTGCTCAAACAACCCACATTTCAGACGAAAATAAAGTTCAAAATAAAGCTCAACCTAACCAAACAGATTGCTAGAACCAATGCAATGCCAAATGTAGTCGAATTTACCTAGTATTGACCAAATTGCAGCCTAATTTTGCAGAATTAACTAAATGTGTAGAGCTGCTAATTGTACATTTTCTGAAAATCTGACCCAGATAGATGTTTCATACAAATACGATATAATAACTTTATGTTACCCGTGAAATTAAATAGAAAAACTTTTTAAAATAATACCTCAATATATATTGGCAGAAATTTAGAGAATGTGGCAATATTAGTTGAATTGACTGAAAACAATAACGGAACATAGCACTGAATGTGTATGTTTTAATAAATATATATTAGGGTGAAGTCAAAATACCATTAAACGTAATTGAACAGATGGCTTAAATCACACACAATACCACATATTCTCAGACATACCTATAGTATTGACCATTATTAGTTTAATTTAGCAGGATTTAGTAAATGTAGATTGTATAATTTTAGACGATTTAAACTACTATATTATGCTGAGATAACAACTTTGTCATAATGTTATTATAATTAATCTTTATGAAGGTTATAAGGAATTATCAATTCTGCCGCAGAAGACTGACAAAAAAAAAGATTGTGAAACTAAAGTTTTACAAAATTAAAGCTATAAGTGACGCAGTTTGAACTAACCACTGGCATGGCAGACTTGATACAGAGTACATCATAAGGGTCTGATTTTCAGAAAATGTACAATTCAACTTAGCCAATCTTCTCAAATAACCTAGATTTCAGACGAAAATGAAATTCAAATTACAGTTCAACCTAACCTAACAGATTTCTAGAATCAATGCAATGCCGAATATACTCGAATTTACCTAGTATTGACCAAATTGCAGCCTAATTTAGCAGAATTTACTAAAATTGTGTACAGCTGCCAGTTGTACACTTTCTGAAAATCTGACCCATAATTGCAACCCACCTGAGTTACTTAAGTTAAAGCCCGAACAATTACTTAGATTAGACAAAGCTGATTTTCATTTTCATTTCCATTTTCCATTTCATTTTCCATCTTTCTGAATCATGCTAACTCTAATGAAAGACGTTATATGAAGTAAACATTAAACACGTTTGAATATCTGGGAAATATAGTATGAAGTGGTTTATATATTCTGTGTAGACATTTTGTGTAACAACAAAGATATTTAGTGTCGACATTCTGTTTAGCAACAAATAGCTTTCTGGCCTTTACATATATTATCTAAAAGTTATCCACCCCAGTAGTCAAGGACCTTGCAGGAAGACCAGGATTTCTTTTCTGAAACATGGCTCCTATTTGTACGACACATTTAAATACAAATAAAGAATATATTGAATTGAATTGAAAGCAGAACCATAAGGACTTTATAATCTTCAGGGAAAGGGACAAAGAGTTAGCAACTAAAGTAGCATGCACCTCCAGGTGATTGAAAGAGCGAACTACACTAGAAGCACGGTCACTGTGGCTACACCAATCAAGAAAACCGCTTTGCCTATTTTCAAACCACTTTACCTCATCATTGGGGAGATTGTTGAGATATCTATGTTTCAGTATTATATAACATTTTCTTCCATTCTTTTCTAACCCATCTAGAAGTCATTTGATCGGAATTTAGTTAGATTTTGTTGAGTTGTTTTTTTGCTACAGGTTTTCTAAAACATCATTATTTGTATTTGAAGGACCTGCCCAAATCCTTTCTTAAGATGACTTCACTTATTGCTAACCAGCAGCTGTTTTTCGCTCTACTGCTTCTACTTCAAATTCTTGTATGAACATATAAGAGCAGCACAATATTGATAAATCCAGTCCTATAAGTCTTAATATGAGTTACTCTTATATAAACATATAAGAGCAGCACAATATTGATAAATCCAGTCCTATAAGTCTTAATATGAGTTACTCTTATATAAACATATAAGAGCAGCACAATATTGATAAATCCAGTCCTATAAGTCTTAATATGAGTTACTCTTGTATAAACATATAGCAGCAGCACAATATTGATAAATCCAGTCCTATAAGTCTTAATATGAGTTACTCTTGTATAAACATATAGCAGCAGCACAATATTGATAAATCCAGTCCTTTAAGTCTTGATATGAGTTACTCTTGTATAGACATATAGCAGCAGCACAATATTGATAAATCCAGTCCTTTAAGTCTTGATATGAGTTACTCTTGTATAAACATATAGCAGCAGCACAATATTGATAAATCCAGTCCTATAAGTCTTAATATGAGTAAATTGTGTAAGATTGTGTTATTCATGATAGCTGTGAATGCAGCTTTAATAATTTCATTCCTTAGCTACTCTCCTAGGTAACCAGTTGATAAGGAACATTTAGGGTAGGAATTCGCTATACAGGCGATATTAGTATAAATTTTGTTAGATATTTCCCACTTAAGGAAACAGATCTTAGCAAGGAATATTGTAAATAATGCTTTCAAATACAACAAAAATGGAAGTACTTTTGGGTTTGATAGATCGTATCTGGTCCCAGACGCTGGAGCCTAGACCGCTTAGGTTATGGACTGTGACCGACCACTCCCTTATATACATATATGGGTCAGATTTTCAGAAAATGTACAATTGGCAGATCTACACATTTAGCAAATTCTGCTAAATTAGGCTGCAATTTGGTCAATGCTACATAAATTTGAGAATATTCGGCATTGCATTGACTCTAGCAATCTGTTTGGCTAGGTTGAAATGTATTTTGAACTTTATTTTCGTCTGAAATGTGGGTTATTTGAGAAGATTGGCAAAGTTGAATTGTACATTTTCTGAAAATCTGACCCATATACCTCCCTGCAAAGTATCAAGGTCAATGGCATAAAAAAAGAAAACACAGCTGGTATCAGCGGAAAAAAGAAGACAGCGGGAAATGTAAAATGGATGGGTTGGTGGCAGTCATCTTTAGTTTATGTTATCTGGGCTGCACTTGCCATGGCTGGTCGTGACTGATCCGACCAGTAGAGGGAGTATTGTCTTATCATGGGGGACAGGGTCACAGGTCCACTCTAACATCATCAGGGATTCCAGTCCCTTGTTGACTTCCTGCTACTGGGTCAGATTTTCAGAAAATGTACAATTGGCAGCTGTACACATTTAGTCAACCTTATCAATTAGACTGAAAAAAAAATGGTCAAAACTAGGTATATCTGAGTATATTTGGTATTGCCTTGATTCAAACAATCTGTTTGGTTGTGTTTAGCTGAATTTTGAACATCATCATTGTCTTAAATGTGTGTTATTTGAAAGGATTGCTGAAGACAATTTGTACATTTCTGAAATTCTGACCCTACTGCTGGTATTAGCACAACCTTGAAGCTAACTGGACTGGAGCTGAGAGGGGAGATGCCTCCATAGTTGTTAAACATTGTAATGGGAATACTGCAAACGTATTAATGTTTGTACATGAAGTATTTATTTTCACTACTTTAGTACATCCACCTTTGTGCATGAACATAAATCCTGTGCGAAAAGTATAATTACTGTATAAACAAGGTGGGAGACTTCCTTGCTGCCAAATTTAAACCTGTGCAAAAAAGTGCCAAAGTAGTTAGTGCGCGAAAATGTATCTGCGTGAAACTAAATACGTTTACAGTATAGAGTAAGCCTAGTATTGTTATGTGATTGTTGTGATTTTTACAAAGGCTGCAACTCAAGTTTGTCATGAGATATTACATATAATAACACTTCTTGGGAAAAAAGTATCTGTTTCTCAAGAGAGCTATATTCATGAGGGTGTTATGGTCAAAGACAGGGAAGCTAGTAACATACTAAATAGGATCTTCAGAGATATGGGCAAGGTGGTTACAAATCAGACTAATGATTTCTCTGACTACTTTGACAATAACTTGGAAACGAGTCTGTCCACTAGAATTGCGATCAGCAAGAATAAGGTTAGGGACTATATAAATTCTATTGATGAGAACAAGAGTAGTGGATTCTCCTGGGTCAATACGAAAATTCTAAAACTATTCTTCTTACATTTATCCAAAGAAGTAACGTATCTCCTAAGGAAATGTGTTAAAACCTCGATCATACCGAAGGATTGGAAAGATTTCTGTATCACTCCAATCCCAAAAAGTAGTGACCCAAGAGTTTTGTCTAATCTACGCCCCATAGCAATTGTGCCCCTACCTTCAAAATTGCTAGAATCCTTTATATGTCAAGCCTTACAGGATCACATGGAGTTAAACAATCTCTTCGCAATATATGACGACGCTTGCTAGGGAATAAAGAGATGACAAGTGGAATAGGTTTGGCCTGAACAGCCAGAAGCTGTTTAATAATCAAATATCCCAATCGATATCCACAAATACATAACATATTAACAATATCACGGCAGTAATAGTTGAAGAATAAGGTAAGTACAAAGACAATATCAGACATTGTGAAAAACACAGCATAAAGTTCAAATTTTCCGCGAAAATCGTGCGGGGTGTTGCCTGCTAGGCGAGTGGAGCGAGAGTGGCCCGTTAAGAATCATTGAGGTGGGTGTGTCGCGTTGAGGTGGGTGTATAGATGCAGCTTCACATATATGACGACGCTTGCTAGGGAATAAAGAGATGACAAGTGGAATAGGTTTGGCCTGAACAGCCAGAAGCTGTTTAATAATCAAATATCCAAACAGCCAAACCGAAGGACACTGTCACAGAATTTAAAGATGATCACATAGCATTGAGTCGACTTTCAATTGATGATCCTGTGAAGGAGATATATACTTAGTCACACAAAGAGATTTCCAATGACCTCTTTGACGTATATCTGATAGGGAACAACCCATGGATGCCATGAAGGATGCCCCACCACGACGTAGAGAATGAGTAGAAAATTGTCCAGAAAAACCAGCTTTGCATACTAAGTCTTTCAGGTAATTATTCAGGAATGTATATGACAATGTTCCTCCAGCAGATAGCCGAAAGAGGAAATCCAAGTCATTATGAGGGCTCTCCATGTATAATTTCTTGAGAAGATGCACAGCACACAAGTTCAAATTCCTGGCCTTAGCCACTGGAATGATGAAGGGAGAGGACAAATTCTTTGACGAATTAATTTTAATTTCCATGCCCCATGAAGTAAATTTAATATCATTCCTTTTCAGAGCATGAGTAGAGTTGATAGCATGTCCAACCCTCAATAGGGTACGAAAGAGAATTATAAAAATAGTCCAAGCAGTTCTTTCTGATTCTGACGAAAATCTCACAAATTTTCTCATTTCTTGTAGATGGGTTGGAAGTAAAGGGTCTGCTGGCATAATAGAAGATCCAGGGAGATTAAAAATGCCTCTAAGAGTACATTTTACATCTGGGTGAGACATGGAAACACAGGAAATATTCCTTAACCTGGCTCCAAAAATAACAGCACCCAGATAAGTCATTACAGACGAATGTTTCATCTTACTTGACAACCAGGCAGCATACATACACATAATGTTCACATTTATGTAGTTCGAAGTGAGTTTATAAATAGAGAGAAATGTATTGAAACATTTCCATTGATTGGTCCTTTGAAGCCTGGTATTATCACACACAGATAGTTCTTTTAGTGTCCTGACTCTCTTCCTCAACTGAGCAGGCCCTGTCATGAGAAAATAACATAGAGTCAATGCAACACAAGCCTATCTTCTTCAAGCACACAATCTCAGGAGAATAATCATATAAATAAGGCAACCGAGACAAAGTATCAGCCACAAAATTATTTTTTGTGTTAATGTAAATCGGTTCCAGTTCAATGTTGTAGATGAAATTTACCCAGAATATTTCATATAACCATTCCATGGCTTGAGGGTTACTACTAACACCATTTCTGAGCATTCCTATCACTTGAGTGTTATCAATAAAACATTTGACAGTGTGATCCTTGAACAAATGTGATCTCTTGAGTCCAACTAACACAGGATATAATTCTTGTATATTTATGTTAGATGCTATGACCCCATCTTTAGGAGGACCACATAAATGATGACATGAAGAATCGTTGAAGAGAATATTGTTGTCTATCCAGGCTCCAGCCAGCCAATCACTATCAAGATACACACCAAATCCTTTGCTTGAAGAATCTGACACCATAGGGAGATGAAAAATATTTCGAGTAATGAGACGTCTGCCATTAAAAAATTCAGTAAAGGCAGACCACCATCTCAAGTCCCTTCTAAATGCAGTAGAAATTCTCAAACGATTGATATGTTTAGTCACCATCACTTTGTAGGAGTCAAAGAATTTTCTACAAAAGGTACGACCACCTTTATAAACTGTTGAGCAATGGCTCACATACCCACAGGCTCGTTCAAGTTCTTTCTTGGTAATAAACTCCTTTTCGTGGAGATTTTTTGTCAATAAATTCAGTTTTTTAACCTTATCAACAGGCAAAGACAAGGACATATCAGTAGAATTAATGTCGAAGCCTAAATATTTGCACAATGTAGAAGGAGATGTTACTTTATGCCAGGCCACATAAAATCCTAGATATCTAAGTAAAGCAATGACAGTATCTCTGGCAGCTATACATTCTCCTACTGTAGGAGCACACACAAAATAATCATCGAGGTAATTAACTACCTTTACATTGCAAGCATTAAGTAATACTTCAGCCACAAAATTTGAAATGGAATCGAAGTAACATGGACCTGTCTTGAGGCCAAAACACATACGATTATCAACAAAATACCTGTCGACACCATTGATATTCCATACAAATCCGCAAAAAGTTCTATGTTCAGGCTTGATGGATACAGCCCTATAAGCTGATTTAATGTCTATAACCGACATGTAATAATCGTCTCGAACCAGGTTGACAGCATCATCCACAGATTTATATGTAAAAGTACGTATCAAGGAATCACAATTGTCGTTTACAGATTTACCAAAAGGCCTACTACAATCGGTAATAGGCCGAATACCACCATCGGGCTTACTGACAGTGCCAAGGGAATGAATACAATGAGGTTTAAAATCGACGATAGAAATAAAACCTTCATCTATCTCTGTTGCGATAATATTATCCATCTTCTTCCTAGGAACATCATCAAGTATCGAGCTGTAATTCTTACATTCGTAGGGCTCTGGAATCGTGTCGACTACATCAAATCCATCGCAGATACCAAAATACACATTTAAATATTTTTCTACGAATTTACTACCTTGTGAAAACATGGCATAAGCGAACCTACAAGGTTTAAGTTGAGTCGGGAGACCTCCCAACCGATAAATACAAGTACAAATGCCCTTGGCGCAATCACTATAAACAGTAATATCGACACCCGACGGCGAACTCGGAGCAGTAAAAATACATGTACCACCCTCACAATAATTACCAGTATTTACAAAATTGGATATATCTTGGAAAATATCACAATAAACATCATCATGTTCATAAATAGGTTTAACATAAGCAAACAGAGAAGATTCAGAAGAAAACTCATCTGCACAAGTGTCCAAAAAGTCAAAATGTCCACAGCCAGCCGCCATCTTGCCGGAAGTAGCCAAAGGGGTTTTCTCACCTTTGACCCGGTCGGCCTGGCAACTGGAATCATCAACCTTGACCTCGTCGTCTCGGGGAATACCTTCCGGGACGATTCCCTGCTTGCTTTCCTCATCCTATTTCGATGACTTGACAGTACAGGATTTTGACGAATGGTCATTGCTAAGGCAATTAGCGCAGCGATGTGGAAATTCACATGATGATTTGGGACATCCCCCAGCAGAATTAAACTTGAAACAGATCTTTTCTTTACGTTTAACCAAGCCGGTACTCTTCTTATCCACTTTGTCAACAATAGCCCGCTTAGAATTCTCGAATGAATATGAACGGAGAATCTCCTCTTGCTTTACATCATTAAATGCTTCTAGGCCCACCTTATTCGCTCTTGTACGAACTGCCTTATCATAGGAAACACTAGCTTTCAATTGATAAATCTGTGATTGGGCCTTTTCACACATCGTGACAGCATGATTCACTACCCCCGATAGTTCACCGTAAGGTCTCTCATCGAGAACCAGCTTAGCGATCAGTTTAAGATTCACTAACATTAACGATTCAAAATTGGTAATTTCTTCACCTTTTTCTAACACAGACGTATAGTCAAATGGCTTGGATTTCTCACGAGAAGACGACCTCCTCCTTCTCCTACGATCCGAATTACGGACGTCGTATATCGAACTGTCAGCACTCGGGCTCCTCGAACGATGAGATGAGAAGGTAACATCTTCCTCATGTTGACGGCCCTGTTCACCACTAGCTCCGGCCTCAACTTCCACCGGAGGGCGTTCTGCCACGACACGAACCAAATCCTGAATCATTGATTCTAAATTATCCAATCTCGTCTCCATCTGCCGACCACAGTTGGATCCAGTTGGAGCAATATGAATAGTTTTGCATTTAGCACACATCCTAGCCTTTGACTTCACCATCTTGACGTTCAAAAGTTCGAATTTTCCGCGAAAATCGTGCGGGGTGTTGCCTGCTAGGCGAGTGGAGCGAGAGTGGCCCGTTAAGAATCATTGAGGTGGGTGTGTCGCGCTGAGCTAGACGGTGATTGGCTGGCGCAGCGATGACGACATAGAGAGGCGTGGTCGCTCAAGCTGAGTGACTATGACGTCAGACGGAATCCCTTAGCAAAGGGGGCGTGTCAATATAAGCACTGCGGATGCAGCTTCACAAAGAACAAGGAGGCTTTAGAAAAGATTTTTCAACTAATCGAACAGTTTTCGAATTTCTTGGGCCTATCCTACGTGGAATGGACAACAAAAAAATTTCTATAGTAGCTTATTATGATGTAGCTAAAGCCTTCAATTGTATCGACCATGAGATCTTGCGAAGCAAAATGAATTTATATCATATAAATCCATGTATTATTGACCTTGTGACCAACTACTTAACAAATCGTATACAACGTACCAGACTGAATGATCTTGTTTCTGACCCGATTTCAATTGAAAACGGCGTTCCCCAAGGAAGCTTATTGGGACCCCTAATTTTTCTGATCTACGTGAACGATCTACCCTCCTGTCTAGATAAAATTAATTATCCCAGAAACTCGGTCGAAATCAATATATCTATCTACGCTGATGATACGGCCCTAACAATAACAGGAGAAGATCCAGAGGAATGCCTCCGAGTTAGCCAACTAGCAACGAACGAGGTTTCCTCTTGGATGGGTACCAATAAACTCAAAATTAATTCCAGTAAATGTCAGATACAGTTTATTGGAAATCAATTTCAACAGAATAAGATCAGGTTTGACACGTTGGGGGATGTTTTCATTGATGGGCGAGCTATAGAGCGTGCAAAAACTGTAAGATATTTGGGCTATCAAATAGATTCCAAATTAAATCTTACAAATCATTTCACTAAAATGAAACATCTAATTCAACACAAGCTAAATTGTCTTGTGCGGTTGAGATACTATATTAATAAGAATATCACAACTTCCATATTGAAAGCACACATCCTGTCACTCGCCGAATATGGGAACTTCCTCTATACTTTAACAAATGCAGCATGTATTAATAAGTTACAATCGGTTTTAAACAGAGCAGTTAGGCTAATCTTTTGCAATGATAACAACAACATGTCAACTGAAGAAATGCGAATAAGCCTAAAAATTGACACCTTCAGGAAAAGAGGCGATATCGCCCTCCTGGGACTTATGTCGAAACTCTCTGTAATTACTGAAATGATTCAGGAAATGCCACGCGAAACCAGACAGGCAGAAGGAGTAAATTTAAAGCTACCTCCATGTAACGCCGAAAAATACAACAAATCTCCTCAAATAAGAGGGCCTAGATTATGGAATAGGCTGAATAAAAAGGAAAAGAACAGCTCTTGGCCCACTCTCAAAACATTCTTAAAACAAAATGATCGTTGGAGAGACTAATGCCTGACTGGTTTTCAGCGTGGAGCCTTGAAGGATACTATGTACACTGTATTGGTCAAACGAGAAGTAAGGTATATATTATTATATGTACACAACTCAGAAAGCTAAAATGCTATGATCTACTATAGCAAATTGTCTGCTATCACAGTGCCTATGCTATCGACTTGTTTTTATCTGCGAGCTGTTTTGATAATGTTTTTTAGTATGCCCACACTCTCAAAAAATGCAAAAAAAAAACTTTTGACTTTTCTATTGGCTTTTTGGTTGCCTCGAAGATAGAATGCATTCGAGTATTAATGTTGACCAAAAACCTCTCTTGCTTCATTATATGATGTATAGATGACTCCGCGACTGCTATAAAATTAGTAACTTGGTTATAACCACCCTATGGGCATTTGAGTGCAATCATTGCACTCACTATTGCGTTCACATAGCGCAATGATTGTGCAATGTGACCGCAATGGGTGTAACCACTTATTGCGCTATGTGACCGCAATAGCCATTGCGCAATGAAAACGCTATGTGACTGCAATAGAACAGGCTTTTTTTGCACTCAGAAATCTATTTTTAGCGCAGGGGGAGCGTCGTGGGCCAGGCTTCAGGGGGGGACGGGGGTGGTCAATTTCGCGGGGGGGACGGGGATGGTCAATTTCACGTGGGGTGAAAGTGGAAAATATTAGCTTTAAATATGGTTCGTTTATATACAACATTATATTGCAATTACTGTACTGTACCATGCTGTATGAGTTATTATCGGCGACATTGAAGCAAGAGAAGACAAGACAATGATGACATTATATGCAGTTTATTCTTTCATTATTAACTGAAACTAACATATAATTATTCCAGTACACAACTAAAACAACAAAAAATATAAAATACAACCATTTCTCAAAGAATACACTAATATAATAAGTAATACTTGTTGATATCAGCACCAGTTTTGACGACACAAATTTGTCAAGAATCATGAACAATAATGGCACACAACCTTGGGCAATGAATATAATAATAAAAACTCGATAACATTGAGCAAATCACCTTAACATTGTACAATATACCATATTTATTTTAACAAAAATCAAGCCAAACTTCTGGTTAGAACCAGGTCCTCGTTTGCCAGCCAACATCCATTCTCTACCTTTGATATTTCATTTAATTTTGCTAGACGAATTAATGAGTAACATATCTCATTCTTACACTAAATCATTTGATAAATCAGGTTTAATAAGGCCAAATAATAGGGAAAATATAGGTATCTGAAACATAGGTGTCGGAATCGAAATATTTGCCCCAGCCTTCCCAAACTTCACCTGCATTATACTGATATTCCCTACTACATATACACCAAAGATCGTAGAGATTCAACGAATTTTATTTTTTCTAAAAAAAATGGCCTCCTCAAATTAAATGCTGCCCGTTTGGGAGAATTACTCATATAGCAGAAGTGAGGTATTAACATGTCATTATAATGTAGCACCGTATTCCAAGGACATGTACTTGTCTGGAATAATTACACACAGCCCATATTTGGATAGTAAGTCTCCATGGGAGGAGTTAAAGTTCGGAACAAATTATTTTGAGTGTCATTGCATTTATGATCAAAACCCACTCACTATCACCTAAAAAACGCATAATGATATACATAACAGACACCTTGGAAATGCATTGATTGCACTTCCCAACGCACACTTTCTTAAACAGCTTCAACATGGGAAGGATGAATGAATCTCATGAGCATTGATTTTTTTAATTACACACTAATTTTCTACAGACACTTGTACCCTGACAATACAAGTCATGTTATGTTTGATGTCAAAAATCATATTTAAAGGAAATTGGCCCCGTCCCCAATTTGGGCTGTGTTAGCAGTTGTCTTTTGGAAGTTGGCATTTGATCCGACTACCTGTAGGTTGTTACAGATGGCTGTGTGGATAGCTAACTCAATATTGCGCTTTTCCGTTGGTCTGGTGGTCTTGACTGCCTCTGTAATAAGACAAAACCGAAACGTTTTAAATCAAATTGAATACTTTCTTCATCATTACACATTTCTGTTATAATCTTTCAACTTGTCGGTCATATTACAATATAGAGGAAACATGAAGGTATTATTATAGGCCTATAAAAGGGGATGTCTTATTCTTTTTTTGTTTTTATGCAATCCATAATCGCGGTTGGTTGATTCTCATGAATGGTCATCAAATCACCAATTTCAAATTAAATGTAATAATTGGAGAAAATCTCATTGATTATAGTTTCAGTTTATTCTGTTGAATGTTCCTGACAAAGAGGAACAAATAGGTACCCACTTTTACTGATCCATCACCAATAAATATTGTGCTAGGAGCTTAAAATAGCCATTTCTTGTATCAAAAAATAGTGAAAATGATGTTTGTCATAAAATAATTGATAAAAGATATTATATCTCAGTAAATTCACTGTTTATTTTACATTTGCAATTACTTTGGCCCTTTTGTAGCCAGAAATGTTGACATATTCATGACAAATATCTTGCCTACAGCAATATTCATGGTGGGGTAGTATTGGCATCATCAAGCAAACCCCCTTTCCTAGACTAATTTAAGGGGTATGAAATAAATCAAATATTTAATGCTAGGGGCCAGTGTGCAAGGTATTTGCATATATTTAATGAACTAACCATGAACATTTTAAAAAGTGCCACTAATCTCATGATATCTAACTGAAACAAAATCAAAGCCCATTTGGTGTACTTTTGGCATCATCAAGCAAACCCCCCTTTTTCAGGAATATTCAATACTCATGAAAGGAACTACTGATTTATTTTGGTAGTGATTTAAAGGTATCCATCCATACAATAACTTAAATGAAGAACCTCAATAAAATATGTTCTAATGTTCCCTCCATCAACTATCCTAAATCAAACATCATCAAGCAAACTGCATCATCAAGCGAACTGCATTATTAAGCAACATAACAGGAGGTCTGGAAGGAGGGGGGTGGAAGGTATTTTTTCTAACTTTTTCCCCTTAAACATAACTCATAATTACCTCCATAAACAACCAAAATAAGTATTCAAGTCAATGTAACAGGAAAACGATGGAGAAACAATGTTATTAATAGTTTTGTATATTCTAAATATAAAGGGTTATATGAGTATAATGGGCAGAGGTTCAATGACCTGTGACCTGTACCACTGCCATTACCATTACCATTACTAAATGGTTATCTGGCTGTAACTTTTCTTCTAGTTGGAATATTTTCACAAACTGAAGAGTATTATGGCCGTTACATGAAGACCTATCAAATACAAACTAATTCAAAACATTATGCATACATTCTTATTATTTATTTCTAACTTAAATCCTCATTTATGTAAAAATATGTACCTTTCCCTTGTGTCCTTACCATCAGAATTCAGGTCACAGTCTCTCCCAAGCTGCCCTGGCGACAATATTCATTATTAACGTTCCCAATTTTGTCTATATTAGCAGCAATATATCTAGTTTATGTATGAGAAAAAATAAATCAATAGAAGCATTTTAAAAAATATATCAATTTTCAGCCCTGGATGGCCAAATGACGCATTTTCGTGAGAATTGACCGGTTACCTAAAAACTACACAAAATCTGGTTTATTTTACAGAATGGTAGACAATGGACTGTACCAGATATCTGACTGCTATTTCTGTAATTGTAATGATTAATAAAGTGTTTAGTGATAGTTTTGGACACAACAAATTATTTAACTTATACTATTAAAAGAAAGATATAGGGTCGGTAATTTTGTCATAATCACGGTGACACATAATTACACAATGACAAACAAATTCACAGAATATTTTAAAATGAAAAATTAAAATTTTTAGAAGAAACCCTAGCAAAAGGTAGATCATTGGTAACATGTATATAGACATATATCGTTGGTGGGAGCTTCTTCGATTTTTGAACAGCAAGTTATCCAAAATAACTGAGGAAAGATTTTTAAAAAATGGCGAAAAATGACATGTTTTTGGCCCTTATAAATTAAAGTACCCATCACAGGTATACAAATATAGGTATCCCCTGAAAAGTCTTGACGAGGCAGATCCGGTGACATTGGTTGCATATCTATACCTATCATATTAACCAAGTTATAACCTTGAACATGCAAAGCGGACAGTTCATTAGAATCGACCATACATATGCTTAATTGTACAAGTGTAGGCTAAACTTCAGTTCAGTCATGGCCCAACGGTCTATGGCAACCCAACCCACTATGTCGCACACTGTTATTATATAGTATAGGGTAGATCTATAGTAGAGACCGTGTGATCCCCATGAACGCTAACGGGTAGTGACGGCAGGTTGGGCGGCAGAATTAGGTTTGTAGGGGAGCGCATTTTCATACAATTGCAAGCCACCATGTATAGCGATAGTAGCCAGTAGCCTAGGGCTCTTCAAAATAACGTTCGGTTCATGAGGATTGTCTAATTGATTATCACCAAGATAGGATGTTTAATTGGAATACAGAGATGTTATAACTTTAGTGCAAGGCATTGGTCATATTTAAACATTGTGCAAAGAGACTGCCTTTCAACGACCAAATGAAAGTGATTTTAGACTAGTAGGCCTACTGCATTATCGCCCGGGCATGTTATTAAACAACTATTAGATAATGTACATTTTGAATGATTTAAGTCATTATTGATTAAAAAAGACTACTTACCCATACTCTCTGATGTCCATCGGGATAAATATAGAATGGACTGTGGTGGTCAAAACACGGCAACATTGGTAAATGTCCAGGAATTAATCTGCACATTTTAAAACTCACGGTACGGTAACACTCTAACGGTCGAGTGTAGGTAGTCTGTTTTGACGCTCTGACACAAGATGGCGCCAGTCTCATATTATACGGTAATAGGCCTAATGGGCTAGCTAGGGAACAGCTGATAATGCATCTTTAATAGTCCAATATCTAATATCATATATTACTAACCATTCTCATCATATCCATTCAAACTCCAATTGATTATGAATGATTTTCCAGGTATGTCTCTATCCTAACCAGCAAACGAATTTGGGCTCTAGGCCGGGGGCCTACTAGGAATTAATATAGGCCTAGGCCTAGGCCTAACTAATTCCTACACATAAATCGGAAACACACCTATATTTGTTTTTGCCTAAATATGAAATATATGACAATGAGTCAAATCGTGTTTGTAGTAAATTGTATTTCAGTAGATAGAGAAAAATATAGAGTGATGGTTGTTATCCCGGTGCTGTTATGCTATAGTTTTTAAAATTTTGTCCTGGGATTATTTATGACTCTTTAAACTCAATCAAAGTGCCAATGTTGTGTTCCAATGCCCTATGCAAGATGGTTGCAGTGCACAGACCACTTTCTATTCATCTGTATAACCTAAACATTCTTAACACTTCTATCACAAATAATAGTTAGGCCTATAACCAAATCCGCGCCCACAACTAAAATACAAGACAATGAAGCTACAACAGGAACATTACCTGCCACTGCTCACTCACCTGCATGGCATTCACACCTAATGTCGCACATATCTGGCCCTCCACTCTGACACTCATTCATAGAAACCCCTCTCAACTAAACAATGTAATGCTACCTCCATATTATCCAAATATTACTTTCCAAATTCTCCTGCTGATTTAATCCATCCTTTTATAATTCCTCCCACATTGGATTCTATTAATCTGGTGTTAAATTACTTCCAGAGTTATACCAATACACTGACACCACTACTAATAGTCTACACAATGTCTGCTTATCATTCATCCTGGTCGATCATTCAAGCTTTTAAACTAATATTCATTATGATATGAACGTTTTTTGTTTGGTTAATTAATATAAAGAATATATGATTAACAACTGCCCGCCGCCAAATGCGGGTAAAAAATTATGTGGGTGGGTAAAACCCCAAAGTTACCCAACTTCCTTGGTGGGTGAAGGAAAGTGAGCAAGAAACAGAGAGACAGACAGCAAGTGTAGACATTAGCGTCCATTGTGATGTGTTTGAGTGATTCGGGATTCAAGTATTATTGTAATTATTATATTGTATGATGATCTTGTTGTTAAATAGTATGGCGAAATATATGAAGATAAAAATGGGGGAAGGGGGGAAGACTGGTATATTATTTCCCTACCCACATAACTATTTAATAAAGGCCTTGGTAAACCTCCACTCCACATTATTTGAATAATTCCATATTCAATAATAAACATGGGACATGGTGGGAGGGCCGTCCTGTATCGTTACATGCTTAAAGATTTGATAATTGTGTCCCACCTTCAAGCTATTATGATTTAAATACAAGTAAGGTGATTTTATATAATGATTTAGAATTTATATTGATGCGAAAGCAATCAATTTCCATATTCTTATAAATATACAGGTGACGAAATATATCAAGAAAAAATCCAATTTTGTTACTGAACTCATATTGAAAATGCTTCAATCATGACAAAATATCTGCATGGGTGTTATAGCTACCCCTCACTAGCGCTCATTGTATACATGTATGTTAGACATAGGTAATGATGTCTTTCTTGATATTCAATCGTTTTCATATACCAGCATTATGCCGGTGCAAACCTTCAAAACGCAAGGATATATTCAATGCAATATTTTGAGATTTAATAAACATATTTATATGAGTTAAGGCAATTTTTTTTTAATAAAGTTTATTGAGGACATTCCCATGTGAACATGGTAATCTCATGCACACATGGTAATCTCACACACTCAATAAACCCTCTAAAAATAGGAACAATCCAACAAAGAAATCTTGTGAATAAATCACTCTGAAAAACTTTGAAATTAAAAAATATGTGGGCCGGGCACAGAATCGGGTGATTTATATTGATTAAAATACCTTGATGCGGCCGACGAAAATAATTTATTTAGGAAGAACTAATTAACAATCCGATTTTAGATCTGAATGCATGACTGTCTTCCTAACAGTCAGGGAATGTATTCACATTGGAAGCATTCAGAGGGAGTAATGAGCAATCTAGTGGAAAGTGATATTTTAAGTTTTTACATCGATTTGAATGACTTGATGCGGCCGACGGAAATAGTTTCTTAAAAAGGAACTAACCATGCGATTGTAAATCGGAAAGCATGGCCGTTATTCTGACATTCGGGGCTAGTTCTGGGCTAATTTTTATGTTCAGATCGGAATTATTTTGAGGGAGTTATGAGCTTTCTAAAGCAGAACGCAATATGTTTGAGTTTTTTTAGACTGACACATCACACATAGCCTTTTATGTATTACTCTGAGGCTTCAGGGATTTTAACAATTCTTTCACTGGTTTGGTAGTCTAGGAACATATAATTATTTCTGTTGTATAAATGAAAAGATTTTAAAAATATTTCAATATTCAGTGTTTTTAGAGTTGTCATATGAATTTCAATGCAAATCCTATATGGACGGCGAAAATTTAGATTTTAAAAAAATTCCAACGAAATTTTTGCCTGTTTTACGGAGCAAGGGGGGTGATATATCTTTCAAAAACGCAAATTCCAATGATTCAGACAATAAATGGTCACTTCATTACTGCAATAGATATGCAATGGCCATTGCGCAATGGTAGCGCAATAGAAATACACTGGCATTGCAGTTGGAATTCTTGTATAAAAAAAAAATTGGCAATAATTCAATGGGAAAAGATCCTTTAGCGATCTAAATAATAAATGTAACTTGATGATTGTTGTAGAATGTAATATAGCAAAGGAATAAAATACTGCAATGCCAGTGCAATGGTATTGCACTGCCATTGCACTCAACTAGAGACTTGACTGCAATAGGAGTGTAATACTATTGCACTGGCATTGCATTGCACTCCATTGCACTCCATTGCACTCGTATTGCAGTCGCCATTGCACTCCATTGCACTCCATTGCACTCCATTGCACTCAGTGCCCATAGGGCACGCTTGTAGATAATAGTATGCAGGAAAGCTGGGAAACTGTCCCACTAAAATCCTTATGGCCCTTATGGCCCGCACTACAAACCTGATGTCATCACTCATACTAAGTCTTCATGTATATCTAAATGTTAAATTTCAACCTTCCTTACTTACTTCGATGTAAAATGCTTTCATCTATAGCTTTGATTGGCAATTAGAACTATCACGCATGTGAATATTGTCCAATAAAATTTATTAAAAAAAAGAATAATATTATGTGATGTTTTGGAAGTCACGAAAACAAACACACCTTTTAAAATACGCTGATGTGCAAGAGTTGAAGGCAGATGGGTCAGATCAAGCAGGATCTCCATAGATCATGAATGCACGCCCACGCACAATAGTTAACGATGGCTGGAGGGCGTACACCTATACATACCTCAGGCTTCCAGGGTGCAGGAACGATAGGCTTTGTTTCACACCTGGGAATTCTGCCTTGAAGTTTTAAGTCGATGCTATCCATTCAGGTGATGCATCATGGTAGAGGGAAGCTCAGCTGTGGCTATGTATGGATCTGACCATAGATTCCTGTACAATTGGTGTGCCATTTCTGTTTCCTACTTTGTTCACAATATTTACGGACAAATGCAAGTTGAATTGTTGAATTTAATGTTTAAATATGTATCTTTATTGTACAACACCTACATAAACAGTCTGGGCTCACAGCTCATCAGATCAGAAAAGAATGGTATATCAGTCATTGGATGCCTACGTACTGCACTAATGATTAATGGGTTTTTAATGGCATTTTGGGGTTTGTATATTGACATATCTGTAATTTAAGGAGAAAATGGAAGATTAAGGTGTTTTTTTAAAAATTGTATATAATATATATATATACAAGCACCTTGAGTCAATACTAATCAATACAATTCTTATCTATTATATATAACAATTTAGTTTGTTACAACACGCAGATGTACCCATTGTATTATGTTTCCACAATACACCTGCTTCCCAGAGCAAATCTCATAGATCACAACCTTGTAGATATTCTAAAATAATATATCAGACACACAAGGAGGGTAAATGTATGCATCATCAGTCATGGCATTGCCAGTCATGATGATAAACACATTATCACTCAAATACGCTATTTCAGAAGAATCACTCGTTTCATTCAATCTAAGTCTACTTATTATGTAGTTTGAATGTAGAAGTTGTGATGTCTCGACTCGATTCAATTCCCCTCACCAAACTTTGTTCTTGGGTGGGCACCACTTTACTCTAATCTCTGAAAGTTCAATAATCCATCTATTTTACTTCGTGTCGAGATTCTGGGCCAGAATTTCTTCTGACCTTCTAACGAAAATACATCCTTCTTCCTTGTTTGTCTTAACAGACAAAACTCATATGTAATCTAAGGGGTCAGATTTTCAGAAAATGTACAATTCAACTTCGCCAATTCTCTCAAATAACCCACATTTCAAACGAAAATAAAGTTCAAAATACAGTTCAACCTAACCAACCAGATTGCTAGAATCAATGCAATGCCAAATATACTCCAATTTACCTAGTATTGACCAATTTGTAGCCTGATTTAGCAGAATTTAGTAAATGTGTAGAGCTGCCAATTGTACATTAATTTTTCTGAAAATCTGACCCATATATACATTAGCTTGGTGCGGCCTGGATATTGGATGAAGTCATTTGTAATCGTCAGTTCTTACCGGGTGTCATGAACATACATATATATCACATTTCACATATTTCACAGATCAAATTTAACAGTTTAGTAAGAGCAGATTGATTCAATTTTAACTAACACAATCCAAATATCCGCTTCTAATCTGGTTTACTACTTTCCTTTTGAACTTTTCTATGATTTTTTTTTGTGAAAAAGTAACCTCATCATTTATTTTTACTTATTCACTTTCCTGCAATAACTTCCCTTATTATTTCTCACCGGTGGTTTTCGATTAGATTTCAAATTCTTGTATAAACATATGCCACCATTTTATAACCTTTTAGTTGGTTAAAATTTCTAGAATTACTACATACTAGAAATAACCGAAAATAATCTTCTTTTTAGATTCAATCTAGTTTTTATTATCCTGTTCATGAAGACATAATTACAGTATAATACATTTTACACATAGCAATACAACGAGGACCCTAAGTGTAGGCGAGCACAAAAGAATAATTAAATCAAGACATGCATACATGTTCCTCACACAATTAGTGGAAGATGTGAGTAAATATAATGCGATAGAATAAGTACAATCAAGCCAAACAGTATAAATAATAATAATGATAATAGTGGACATACATGGGTCAGATTTTCAGAAAATGTACAATTCTCATTCATCAATCTTCTCAAATAACTCAGATTTCAGACGAAAATAAACTTCAAAATACAGTTCAACCTAACCAAACAGATTGCTAGAATCAATCCAATGCCAAATATACTCGAATTTACCTAGTATTGGCCAAATTGCAGACCAATTTAGCTGAATTTACTTAATGTGTACAGCTGTCAATTGTACATTTTCTGAAAACCCGACCCACATGCTCATACAACTTTATCGAAATATTTCCAATCTGCTGGAAAACGTTAAAGTGAGACAGATAAGTGTTTCTATGTATAACAAGTGGCAGCAGACATCGCTCACTCTCGTCTCAGTTTCTCTCAGACAGGGTCACTAACCATGCCTCTTTGTATTTGTCTTTGTTAATGGATCGTCCTCTATCCTCATCCTCTCCATCCATTTCCATCCACTCTATCCATCAAACAAGCCCCAACAGTCCATGTCCTATATCGAACAATAAAATTGAATACGCATTTTGCCTTTTTGACGTCTCGTGGCTAATAACAAAGCTATTAGAGCAGTAGAAGAAAATTGCTTTCCTGGCAAATTGCCCAGAAAAAATGAATGGCGATATATAAACTGTAAGAAGGTGGAGTCTCATAATGGTTGTATTGGAGCCCGTGGTTATTGGGAATACATGTACATTGTAGGACTAACAGTGGTGTGCCTTATCTGCCGTGTAGAACATACATGAGTCAGATCTTCACAAAATGTACAATTGGCAGCTGTACACATTGAGTACATTCTGCTAAATTAGGCTGCAATTTGGTAAATACTTGGTGAATTTGAGTATATTTGGCATTGCATTGATTCTAGCAATCTGTTTGGCTAAGTTGAAGTGTATTTTGAACTTTATTTTATTCTGAAATCTGATTTATTTCAGAAAATTTGTTCAAGTGAATTGTACACTCTCTAAAAATCTGACCCACATGGGCTGCAATTTGGCCAATATAGGTAAATTCGAGTACATTCGGCATTGTATTGATGCTAGCAATCTCTTTGGTTAGGTTGAACTGTATTTTGAACTTTATTTTTGTCTGAAATTTGGGATATTTGAGAGGATTGGTGAAGGTGAATTGTACATTTTCTGAAGATCTGACCCAATAATGAGTTGAATAGTTGAGAGAAAACTGCTGCCGGTGAGCGATAATAAGTGAGGTCATCGTAAGAAACGATTTGGAATGTCCAACTCATTTGGAGAACGTTTTCGAAGCCCTTTAGCAAAAACAACCGGATAAAGTCTTCCAAATTGTTTATCAAATGACTTTTAAAAAGAATGGAACAAAAAGTAGAAAATGTTCAGCTTTTGACCCCCGTTAACTGAGAGTGCAGCTTTAACAGACTGACCAGTCTATTTAAAGCGCTACTTTTGGACACGAGGCATGATAATGTTGTAAGTTCGACAGATGGTATCGCTGAAATGTCCCCCTTATAACTGTAAGACTGTAAGCTGTAAGACTTATAAGTACTTGTAATTACCAGTATGGCAACATCTAAACACATTCAACACAATGGTAGTATATACAAATGGTAAAGACCCAATCAAACTAAAGATGTTTCATTATGATTGAAATCAATTGTTAAATAGAATAGACCACCTATAGTATGTCTTGAGGCATTCATTTAGAAATCTAAAATAATGACATACTTATCAAAGTACAGGCATCCTAGTGCGATTGTTGACTACAATTGTCAAAGGCATAGATTGATAATAATATTTACAAAACTTCAATTTCAATTCAATAACGATTTGATTGTGTGACAATCAATTGCACTATGCCTTTCTACATGGGTGTAACCGGTGGACATGGTAACAATCGAAATGGGAAGAATGAAACTTTGCAGAAACGCAAATTGTTAATCAACTCAAAGTGGATTTCTGGGATACGTTGTGTATAGCGATCGTGTGTACAAAGGCTCTGGAGATTAACTATTGAAGAAAGCTACATTCGCTTTTCAGGAATAGTAAAGCAATATCAAAGATAAAAAGAAAAATGTTATCGATTCAGCCTTCAAACGATGGAGTATGTTTGACCCGGAATTACCCAATTAAAAAGAAAAGAAAAGGGTTGAATAACTGAAATATGGTGCATGGGTACATGTTTAAATGCGTTTTCAGATGACAAATATTGAATGATTCAACAATTCATATACATGTAGAAGACCCAATGTGCCTTTTGATCCCATCTTTCACAAAAATATCATTACAACAATCACTGTACTAATTTGTCAGGAACTTATTCGATAAAGGTATGACAAACAAAATGGATTGTCGTCATTGTTAAACAAGATTAAAAACCTTTCTCTAAGAACCGACTTAATTTTATTTATTTTCCTTTGCACATCAAATGTATAGAATAGAATAGAATGGAAAATCTTTTATTTGTCCAATTTAGTTAATACAATTACAATGAGGTGTAGACAAACAGGTCGACATACTTATGCATCGAATCAGAGTCCAATACATATCTTCCAGTGGTTAACTTAATTTGGAATAATGTTCTAAGATGCTACATCTGATTATACATTAAAGTTGAGTATGGTGACACTGAAACAGCCGAGACGCACTCGGATGGTCTACCACCTATACTAGTCAACTCACTTTGACAGATTTATTGTGTTTCAGGAAAATGAGTCACTATAGTTGCCAAAATTAAATTTTGAGATATGACCATATTTGACAATATGAGATCAAACCGATTCCAATCATTTATATTTATACTAAACAGTACAACATATAATATGTGTTTCTATATTTAAAGTTTGATATTTTTGTTTGGAAAAGAAAGTTTGCAAAAGTTCTCGGTGGATATTTACAAGTAAATTAGTAGCTAAATATACTCTCTATAAGATGACTTTAGAAATGCAGAGATACTTCTTATACACTGTCTTGAAATGTGGTACATGTGTTTACGCTACTAGCGTTAAGCACCAAAAAAATGAAAACATTCCAACAAAGACATCTTGTGAATAAATCCTTTTGGAAAGTATAAATTTTAGGACTTGTAAGTCACTTCCCTGGAACACATCACAAATAAAAGCTCCGTCCATACATCAGGATTATTGTAGAGGTCTTGAAGGGGCCAGGCCCAATATTATATAGATATATGGGTCAGATTTTCAGAAAATGTACAATTCATCTTCACCAATCTTCTCCAATACCCAAGTTTCAGACGAAAATAAAGTTCAAAATACAGTTCAACCTAACCAAACAGATCAATCTAACAAACTAGAATCAATGCAATGCCGAATATACTCAAATTTACCTAGTATTGACCAAATTGCAGCCTAACTTAGCAGAATTTTCTAAATGTGTACCGCTGCCAATTGTACACTTTCTGAAGATCTGACCCTTATACACCCACAGAGGGCAGATTGTATAGGAAGACGGTAAGGTGAAACAAGTCGTATGTGGATGCTTAATGCTCACGGCTCAGCCAAGCTTAAGACGTAATCATACGCTTTGTTTGCGCTTGCAAACTGTCACTGTCAGATGGGAGTTTGGGGATCATGAGATGAGTGTCATTCTTCATACTTTGTGGCGACTTGTGTCTGGGACTTTGTCAGTTATTGATATGAGTCCACACGAATATACACACCAGGATGGGGCAGGGAAAACAAAACTCCAGGCAAATACTACATGAAGTATTTTTATGGATGGTCATTGGGAGTGGAAGTATGGTGCTATCTCTATACCACAAAGTAGTTGTCTGACAAGTTGCTTGAGGAGAGTGTATCTGACTGTGGGTATGTGGGTCAGATTTTCAGAAAATGTACAATTGACAGCTCAACACATTTAGTAAATTCAGCTAAATTAGGCTGCAATTTGGTCAATTTGGAACATTATGACAAAGTTGTTATCTAAGGATAATATAGTAGTTTAAACCGCCTAAAATTATACAATCTACATTTACTAAATCCTGCTAAATTAAATTAATAATGGTCAATACTAGGTATGTCTGAGAATATGTGGTATTGTGTTGATTTAAGCAATCTGTTCGATTACGTTTAATGGTATTTTGACTTCACCCTAATAGATATTTATTAAAACATACACACTCAGTACTATGCTCCGTTATTGTTTTCGGTCAATTCAACTGATATTGCCACATTCTCTAATTTTCTGCCAATATATATTGAGGTATTATTTAAAAAACTTTTTCTATTTAATTTCACGGGTAACATAACGTTATTATATCCTATTTGTATGAAACATCTATCTGGTTCAGATTTTCAGAAAATGTACAACTAGCAGCTCTACACATTTAGTTAATTCTGCAAAATTAGGCTGCAATTCGGTCAATACTAGGTAAATTCGAGTATATTCGGCATTGCATTGATTCTAGCAATCTGTTTGGTTAGGTTGAACTGTATTTTGAACTTTATTTTCGTCTGAAATGTGGGCTATTCAAAAAGATTGCCGAAGTTGAATTGTACATTTTCTGAAAATCTGACCCATATTCCCTTCATTTGAAGGTACAACAGGTGTTTTGTCCTGCATGCCTCCATGAAAAAAGTTCAGTTATTCAAAATAACTTTTGTGAATCATGCATATGTGTATCTATTCTAGTCATTTAAAGCTGCATTCCCAGCTAACGTCAATCAACATCTAAATTATTATATTTTCTTTCTTTCTTTTCCAATTTGGTAATTTGACCAAAATGTGACCAAATTCGGTCCAGTTATTTTTGCTACAGGACTATTAAACCATCCTCATTTGTATTTGGAGGACACGCCGGAATCCCTTCCTAACATGTACAAACATTGTGCCTAATGGAAAAACAATTCACTGTCACAATGTATTCTAACCATTTGCCATTCACGAGCAACTTCCCCCTAACCCAATCACTAACCTAGTTACCTCCAGTACCTCATCTTCCTCCAGTCAAGTGGGGAGCAGCTCTAACTGATTCCATCCATCAATCAAACAATCAATCAGTAAATCATTCCTTAAGGAGCAATTGGGAGTCGCTCTGAGCCCGAGTTCAGGAAACTGAGGCATGTGCAAGGGCTTTTATGCATCCGGGGTGAGGCATGGACAATCATACATGATCGGCCTCTGGTGCTCTTCCCATGGGAATCTGCCAAGCCCTCATGCCCTCAACTCCCCCTTCTCTATGCCTCAGTCTTCCTTTACTCTGTCTTAGATCCAGTGTCACAGTGATTCACATAGAAACGTCTTTCTTGCAATGGGAGGTGGGGAGGTTTAAACATTGGCCTGAAATTCAGCTGGGATGTGGACGTTTATGAATCAAAGGACCCTATCATTGATGTGAAAGTCTCCTTGGACAGTAGTATAACGATAATTATACCCAGGTGTTGGTTCTTAACTTATTGCTTCTTTTGTATTCCCTTTGTTAAAGATATAACAGATATTTTGTTTAATCGGAATTTTCTGGATATTTTATATTACCATAAAACCTTGCTTCTATGATTATAATCTTGTATTTGTTAAACTATAATTTGCTGTAATGAATTTCTATGCTCAGCCTTTTTCCATCAGCTAATACTGAGAAAAGTGAATAACAACATAATGTCTCTTGGCTGAATAAACACATTTTAAAAAAAGCGAGAAATGGATTTTGAGATATCATAATTATTTCTGAAAAATGAGATCAAGCCGATTTCAATTATTGTAAACAGTGGGACATTTAATAAATATTTCTTAATTTAACGTTTAATATTTTCATTTTTGAAAATAGAAGTTGGACATTTTTGTGGGTGGACAATAACAGATGTCTTTAATAAACTGTCTTGGAATTTAAGGCATCTAATCATATGACTTAAGGGACTTGACACCTCAAAAATGAAAACTTTCCAACAAAGAAATCTTATGAATAAATGACCTTGAGAAATATCAATTTCGCATATAATATGAGCATGTGGGTCAAATTTTCAGAAAATGTACAATTGGCAGCTGTACATATTCAGTAAATTCTGCTAAACTAGGCTGCCTAAACTAGGCTGCACTTTGATCAATTCTAGGTAAATTCGAGTATATTCGGCATTGCATTTATTCTAGCTAACTGTTTGGTTAGGTTGAAGTGTATTTTGAACTTCACTTTCCTCTGAAATTTGGGTTATTTCAGAGATTTTGTGAAAGTGAATTGTACATTTTCTGAAAATCTGACCCATGTACTAAATACATTGGTTTTATCCGAATTACCTGTTACACCTTTACATAGCAAAGAATGTTCCTGAACTTGGGGCAGATAGAACCTTCAAACCCCTCCTTTTATCGCCACATGTGTCATCTGTCCAAAAAGGGCAGCTGGTCATTTACCATGCTTGCCTATGAACCCCTGACCTGTAATGTCCTTTGGCTCAGATCGCGACATCCAACTGCTCCTCTTTTCCAGGTGACCTCTAAACCGATCAAAGCCGACCTAGTGACCTGATTTTCGTCTTTCCCGGATGATCCTCGGAGCGAGTATTGTGGGGTCTTAAATTGACTGTCAATCCTATCGCAGCTGGCTGTCACACAAACCCTGCCTCCAGTGCCTTCGGACAATGTCATGCTTTGATTTCAGCCTGGTAGTCCACCTGATAAGCTGTCAAGGTAGAACCTGATTTGCATTGGTATCGCATATACCCAGGCATATGTGATAGACCTAGGTGATATGTCATTGTAAAATTGCTTTATGACAGTCAGCCCTGGTCCTAATGCTTAAGTGATATCTATACTTGATTCATTGACGTCTTGTAGTATCAGGGCCTTACCAGCACAAACATGTTAGATGGATGTAAACAGTGCTAAATTGGGATGGAGTTTTATAGAGGAGTTTCCATAGAGGTCGATTATGCTAGTTTGACTTTGAGTATAGTAGTTTGACCAGCATGTATATGGGTCAGATTTTCGGAAAATGTACAATTGGCAGCTATACACATTTAGTAAATTCTGCACAATTAGGCTGCAATTTGGCCAATACTAGGTAATTTCAAGTATATTTGGCATTGCATTGGCCCTAGCAATCTGGTTGGTTAGGTTGAACGGTATTCTGAACTTTATTTTGGTCGGAAATTTGGGTTATTTGAGAAGATTGGCGAAGTTGAATTGTACATTTTCTGAAATTCTGACCCGTATACTCAACAAAGTACATTTAACATCGGTACAAAATAGACTTTTTACTTGTTGTCCCATTAATTCCTTTCGAACCTCTAGGATTGAAGTACTTCTTAGTATTATTGCGGAAATTATCTGAAAATTAAAGTTGGTGAAGTAGACAAAGAACATGGCTCCTTAAGGCACAAGGATACAAGGGTCAGATTTTCAGAAAATGTACAATTGGCAGCTCTACACATTTGGGGAATTCTGCAGAATTAGGCTGAAAAATGACGAATACTGGGTATATCTGAGTATATTTGGTATGACATTGATTTAAAGTATCAGTTCTGTTATGTTAAGCTGCATTTTAAAGCTCATTTTTGTCTTAAATGTGGGTTATTTGAGAGTATTGGTGAAGGCGAATTGTACATTTTCTGAAAATCTGACCCACAAAGATACAATATGCTTTAAGTTAGTGTGAGTAATCCTGGTTAACATATAGATCCCCTGAGGGGGTTGTTGCATCATTTTTACTTGAAGTAATCTTTGCTAAGTTGTCCTTCCTTGCTTAGGTATGGAATACAAATAAGTATTGCGTGTTTAGGCAATGTCTTCCCGAAATGCTCCCTGCTTGGGTGAAATCGTTTGAAATTATACAATTCGCCTTCACCTATCCTCCCAAATTTAAGAGATTTAAAGAGGTTTAAAACACAGTTCAGTGTAACCAAACACACCATTTAAATCAAGGTAATATTAAATATACTCATATACACCTAGTATTTGTCTGCCGATTGTGCATTTTCTGCAAATCTGACCCAATAAAGATACCGCAAGCACCTGAGTTGTAATTCTGCAAATAAAGGATGCCCTTCAAAGTGGCTGCCATTTGGCAGAATTCCACCAATAAATGGGTCAGGTCTTAAAAAAATGTACAATCGGCAGATCTACACATTTAGAAAATATTGCCAAATTCGACTGGAAAATGGGTAATACTCGGTAAATCTGAATATATTTGATATTAACCTTTATTCAAACAATCTGTTGGGCTATGTCGAACCAGATTTTGAACTTTATTGTTGTCTTAAATTTGAATTATTTGCAACGATTGGAGAAGGCAAATTGCACATTTCCTGGCGATTTCACCCACATTACTTTGGAAATGTTCCATAGTTAAATTACAAGAAGTTTAAATTAGTTTGGGCAAAGAATCCCATGACCTCTGCTCAAATCCATCAGTCCCTGTATTGGATCGATAAATTACCCTCCTATAGAGTTATAGGAGGACACACCTGCCCTGGGGTCAAGAGCTAGGACGTATACTGGTCATTCACCTCGCTTTCCTGGAAGATGAAATACTCTCTGCCCTCTAGGTCCAAACCCTCAGATCAGATAAGTATGGTATGTCAGCCTACTAATCGGTTTTCTCGCCTAGGACTCGGTGTTTTTTAATAGGAATATAATGAAATTTTGCGGTCTTAATGGAATTATAATGTCACTTTGCGGTTTGAGGCGAGAGGCTTTCCTTCGTTTGAAGGGACCCTCTCAACTTTGGGCCTAGACTGTTTGGGAGTTGAATGGCTGATAGAATGACTAATTAAGGTGTATGAAGCCTGCAACTTGTGGAACAAAATTTATGTACTGTCCATGAGGCATATGCTGAATAGCATATTTTAATGCAATATAAATATATTCAAAGATCATTTGAAAAGGCCTTTTTTGACGGAACATATTGAGACATGAAAATCGCCAAATGAAAATCACTACTAAAACTGACCTGGGTTTTACTTTTGTAGTCTATTGAGGAACTTCGTCCTTCTTTAGAATTCAATTAAAATATTCCTTATTCGTCACCAATATTGGTTTTGACAAAAGTAGTAGAGAACATCTGCATCACAGGTCTTTCTGTTCGGGCCAGGTTCGAATTTATTACGCCTTGTTATGTATCCATGAGTTTGTCAAAGTTTGGACTGTCTTGGGATATATGGGTCAGATTGTCCGAAAATGTACAATTGGCAGCTGTACACATTTAGTAAATTCTGCTAAATTAGGATGCACTTCTGTCAATACTAGGTAAATTCGAGTATATTCGGCTTTGCATTGATTCTAGCAATCTCTTTGGCTAGGTTGAACTGTATTTTGAACTTTATTTTCGTCTAAAATTGGGGTTATTTGAGGGGATCTGTGGAGGTGAATTGTACATTTTCTGAAAATCCGACCAATATGTGTTGTACATTGGACTACTCCATAATCGTAAAGTATGGGCCGCAAAGATAACTGTCCCGAAGAAGAAATGTCAAATAATACAAAAATAATTTCAAAAAATTAAACTCTTTGGGAAGTAAAAGTTTGGGCTGTAAACCAGCTGAAAGACAGACCAATTTCAATACTAAAGTGGTTCGGGCCGGTGGCTTAATAGTTAAACTAAATACTTCTGACCTGGAGGTGAACCTAGATAGAGCATCTAAACCGAAATGATGAGGCATTTATTTGCGAGCAACTCCAATGGAGGCCCTCAGTCTGGTTCTCCATGCGAGAAGAGCTGCTCATTTGTGGTAGAATCAAACTGGTAGCTATCGATGCCTAGTTTCTGCACCATTTGTGAGCCTTTATCTGCCCGCCTGCTTTTATGTACTATGTTGGAATATGGAGAGCCTAGAGATTACAGATATTAAGTGGGGCTTTTCCACATCATAAACCTCACCCCTTTTGGCCTTCCTCGCTCTCCTCTACCCCCTTTTGGATCAGATCTTTCAAAAATGTACAATCGACAGATCTAAACATTTATCAAATTCTGCTAAATTAGACTGGAAAATGGTCAATAGTCGGTATATCAGAATATATTTGATATTGCCTTGATTCAAACAATCTGTTGGGCTATGTTTGAGCAAATTCTGAACATTATTTTTGTCCTGAATTTGAGTTATTTGCGATGTTTTGAGACAGCGAATTGTACACTTTCTGACGATTTCACCCCTTTCTGCCACTTCTTTCACTATCAGACAGACAAGCACTGTCTCCTGCAGCCCTGATCTCTGAACAATAACCCCACAGTCTATCTATATTTCCCAAGAACTTGTGAGTTCAATGCCAATTGAAATGCTCTTTATCGTTGCACGCCGCCATCTTCTCCACCAGCTGAGGATGAAGCTGCTCTCAGGAGCTGCTCATGCTTCTGGGTCAGATCATCAGAAAATGTACAATTGACCTTCACAAATCCTCTCAAATAACCCACATTTAAGACAAAAATAAACTTCAAATTACAGTTCAACCTAACCAAACAGATTGCTAGAATCAGTGCAATGCTGAATATACTCGAATTTACCTCGTATTGACAAAACTGCAGCCTAATTTAGTAGAATCTACTAAATGTGTACAGCTGCCAATTGTACATTTTCTGAAAGTCTGACCCATGTTCTGCTCACAGACAAAGGCCATTGTATTGCTAGGTACTGAGCTGCTCACAGTGCAGGGATCGGTGTGCACTCACCCATGACAGGGGAACTGGAGCAGCTCATGATCCCGGGTATCTTACACTATGGGGGAGGGCATAGGGAGGTCGCATTCAGGAGTTTCCAGTGGTAATGAGATGAATCTTTTTCAGGAAAGTCTCTTTTAATAAAAATCTTATTCTTAGTGATATGTGATGCGTTTCAGGAAAATGAGTCATAAGTCGCAAAAAGTAGATTTTGAGATACCATTATATTTGAAAAGAGGAGATCAAGCCGATTCCAAAGAAAGTAAACATTAAGAACATCTAATACGTACTTTTATCTTTTTAGTTAGATATTTTTTTTTTTGAAAAAAATTGCAAAAGTTCTGGGTGGATAATTACCAGTAAAGTAGCTAAATATACTCAATAGGATGATCTAAGAAACGCACTGATATAATTAATAGACTCTCCTGAATTTTGGTACATGTATTTATACAACCACAAGGACTAGAGACCAAAACAAATATTCCAACAAAGAGATCTTGTAAGTAAACGACTTTGAAAAGCAGCAATTTTGCGACTTGTGACTCAGTTTCCTTAAGCACATCACATATCTTATTGAATAAACCATCTCAAAGCACTCTATTATCCTCCACTTGTCTTTACTACAGCTTTGGTGTTTTTCATTATAATTTGAATCGTTTTTAATAACTTTATGTTAACTTTAGGAAACTTTAGAAAATGAAATGTAGGCAACTTAACTGAAAAAACTAATGGGAATGAGTTTAGTTGGCATTTTCGTGGGCTTATTCGTGATCCTCATGCTGCGTTTCGCCTTTTGTTAGGCCTCTTTAAAGAATGGACATTTAAAAACGGTCGCTTATTTACGAAAAAAATGAGCAAAATTGGACATTATGTAAAGCTATGGCTTTATCCTAGTTTGGTACAAATCGAGTAGAGTTAGCATTCTGGGCTTTTTTTGTTCATTTAGTTTCATAAAACATTATCAAAATAAAGTTCAAATGAGTTTTAACTTTATTCTGTGGGAGTGGGCAGATTATTGGTTCAGTCATTAGATTAAGCTGCATTATTAACTACCTAACTAAGCGAGCTTGTAATTAGAATTAATGGTTTTATCTGTTTATGTATTTTGAAATTGGGTAATTAACTAAGGAAATATTGATGGTAAAAAAATCTTAAAATCTTAATTAAATATGAATGTGTAGTCAAAGACAGCCTGGCAGAACGAAACCGATGGTTTCTGGGTCATTAAGGGTTTTTTTTGTTTTTTTTTATAAAAAACTTGTATTCAGTCTGTCAACAAATAACCATTCTTTATCTCGGGGTCGATCACATTACTTATACATCGTACCCTCTACTCATCATGTGTATATTTGGTCATTAAGGTTTGCTTTCAGTTTGTCTGACAATAACTGGTATCTACTTATCATGAATATATTCCACTTTTATTTACTTCATGTGAAACCTAAATGACATTCCCTAAATGCAATATATGTATAAATGCTTTTATTTCCTCAATAAACAGTAATAATAAGTTACAATAGACAGGAAAAAGGATAGTGTGCTTTCTGTGCCCTCACAGTTCTTCCAAGTAACCCAGAAATATATTTAAGGTTTACTGTTTTCCCAGCATTATTCTCAGTTATTAAGACAAGTCATACTATACCAAATTTATTCATGTTATGATTGAGTTCATCAACATTGCTCTCCCTTTAGTTATTTATACAAGAACTTGAAGTCTTATTATACCAGAGAAAAGGCTGCCTATGAGCTATAACAAGTGAAGCCACTACAGGAAAGGATTTTGTCATGTCTCTAAAACATTATTGGAGACATTTTTATTGTGAAAACTACTAAAATCCTCTAAAATTGTGATAAAATGACGTTTCGATGGATTTGAAAAGAAAAAAAACTTAAGGAAAAATTGTATTTGTTTTTAATTCAAATTTTATTCAGGATAGTAGTACCTTATAACACATTATATGAATGCAATTGATATGTGTTAACTAGGAGTGCTAGTTCCAGATGGGATACTCCACTCCCTCGCTACATCAGCCATAATAGGGCTGAAACAGAAGGGCCAGGAAACAGAATCTAAGTGGTGAGCTTTACAGAGTTGATGAGTTGGTGGACTGCTCCCAGTATTGAGTGACTCGGGCTCTGGTATCAGATTTTCAGAAAATGTACAATTCGCCTTCATCAATCCTCTCAAATAACCCCAATTTAAGACAAAAAGGAGTTTAACATAACAGAACTGTTACTTTAAATCAATACAATACCAAATATACTCAGATATACCCGGTATTCTTCATTTTACAGTCTGATTTAACAGGATTTACTAAATGTGTAGAGCTGCCAATTGTACATTTTCTGGAAATCTGACCCTCTGGTATCAGAGACAGGGAGGTTTTTACACTGGCCTTCCCGCAGGGGTGATTCAAGCTTAATATTAGATACACAACTGAATAAAACCTGTCAATTATGCACGCCTGATTGACTGGGATTTATGTAAATCCACTCATTCATTCGCCCCCTCTCATTTGAGACCAGTGGGCCAGACAAACTGGCCCATGTTAGGGCCTACAGGACAACTGAGCCAGACAAACTCGCCCATGTTTGGGTCTACAGGACAACTGAGCCAGACAAACTCGCCCATGTTTGGGTCTACAGGACAACTGAGCCAGACAAACTCGCCCATGTTAGGGCCTACAGGACAACTGAGCCAGACAAACTAGCCCATGTTTGGGTCTACAGGACAACTGAGCCAGACAAACTGGCCCATGTTTGGGTCTACAGGACAACTGAGCCAGACAAACTCGCCCATGTTAGGGCCTACAGGACAACTGAGCCAGACAAACTAGCCCATGTTTGGGTCTACAGGACAACTGAGCCAGACAAACTGGCCCATGTGAAAATCTGACCTACCTACTAATATGGATTTGCAATAGAGGAGATTCACTGCCATGAATCAGATTGAATAAGGGATTTGCCTGAGTTTTTTTGGTTTTTGGGGGGGGGGGGGTTGCGACATTGTTTCATTCCTTACACGTGGACATAAGTTTAGTCTAGATTCTAAATTCATTAGAAAACATTCCATGTTCAGCATGGACTAGTTATTGCTGTTTTAATAATAACCATATGTTTTAAATGTTTTGATAAAACAAGTCCCAATCGTTCCTATCATGCATTTGGTTTTCATAGATCATTTATAAAACCAACGGTTTTGGTGAAAACATTCCAGTAATTTTCAGTAAAAAATCTTGCTGAATATTTGTATGTCAGATTTGAACTGAATCGATACCAGGATGCACTGTAACAGACATGCGCATTAAGATAAGATAAGATAAGATAATTTTTTATTTGTCTAGGGAATGAGTAATATGGTACATAAAGAGACAAATAGGTCTACATGTCTATATGAAACTGACTCGTTCCATCTCTACCGACAGTTACCTTTAATTTAGATAGAACTAGTTAAATTATAAATGAGAGTAGATATTGAGACACTTAAAGCTCCAAGCTCTTAGTTAACAGTTATTTATCGAAATACCCCACTTCACAATAGATAGAACTAGTTAAATTATAAATGAGAGTAGATATTGAGACACTTAAAGCTCCAAGCTCTTAGTTAACAGTTATTTATCGAAATACCCCACTTCACAAATTGACAGCAGCGCCATACAGAGAGCGGCGGAAAACAGCCCAAACTAAGAGCTCGGCGGGCAGGCTCACAGAAGCCTTATGTATTAACCATAGGCTTCTAACTTTCTCCTTTTTCTCCCAGAAATTGAATTATTGTATAATACTGTAAGCTATCTAATATTATTAAATGACATGTTAAGATTGGTCATGCTTAATAAGGGGACATTTGATCCCCTAGATTTTAGTATATGGCAACTTTTGTAACAGTGTATCAACAAAAACAAGTAAGCGTAGGCCTACGGGCTTCAGTGGGTTTGCGGCCGTGTACTCCTAGGCACACTCACACCCCTGCCCGTCCACTGGGAGCCCCGAGTGGAGGGTGCACGGTTCAGCCCGCATAGCCAGGTAGGTCAGCTGGACTGGGCATGCGCACAGTGGTAAAAGTTAATCCTGCAGTCACTGGTACGCACTGGAGACAGAATTTGTGAAGTGGGGTATTGAGGAGGATTTCTCCTTATTTTTTCTGTAGGTTTCATGAACGTCAACGTTTCTATTTTGGGAACCCGCCAAAGTCATCTCCCTCATTATCTCTCACTGGGGCCGACTGATTCAAATTCAAAGTCTTGTATTTACATATAACAGCAGGACATTTCTTATAACTTCAGTCCTATAGGTCAAATATTCAGGAGGGCCTCTCATAACTCTGTGCTAGTGTATGTTCTAGGTTGTGTAGTTGGCCAAATATAGGCAAAATACAAGTTTGGTCAAATAATGGTAACATGGCTTATATCTCACACAGTTTCTATTTCTTCAAATTATCAAATACAGTGTGTGCTGTAGGTGAGTTGTTTCTAACAACATAGGACTTAGGAGAGTGTGATAATAGGTAAAAAATAGGAAAAAACTAAATAAGAGTTCATGAAACACTGAAATAATAAAATGTTTTAGTATTGTATGTGTCAAGAAGGCAGGCTATGATGAATAAAACTTGTCAAAAATAAATAGAAAATTGTAAAATACCTATGGCAGACTAAGGCAAACTGCGAAGCCCATAGACAACTAGATATTAAAGCTACTTTCCCAGCTATTTTCTTTACAAATCTTAAATTTCACTTGAGATCAATATTTGAGTCTAAATAATCAAATAAATTCATTGGTGGACACAGGTAGACATCCATGACGCTGAATGATTCCAAAGAGACCTGTGTAGATGGCAGTCTAAGCGTTTTGCGCATGGGCAAGTCACCTTGTGCAGGCGCACTAAGTGTGTACCAGGCTGAGAGACTGGCCTCAAGTCTAGATAGTATCTACCCCTAGTGTCTACAAGATGCATCTTATATTACTATGGCGAACTCGGAACTTGGCCGTCTTGTATGTCCGTGATGGTAAAATCATGGAATACAGACATTTATTGAACTTTTCATTAAGTAACAGATCAATAATAGTGAGTTTGGGAACTAATTTGAATGTAATTTCAACAGACATTCAATATTTGTACTAGGCAAGGCAGCTTTAAGCCCTTCATGACCTTAGCCAGATCTGTCTATTTGGAATGATAGCTATTTTATATAAACTACATGACTAACATTTATAATTGTCAGAACCAAAAATCAACCTAGAGTTTATGTATTGTATCAATTGACGTCCATATTGTACATTGTTTATTGTGAATTTACAAACTTGACATGTAAAAGTTGTAGAGACTCAACCTGAGTCAATGACCAAGGCGAGATTGTTCCTCCACATATTCAGATTGTAATTGAATGTGATGAGGTTGAAATCCTCCCAACAGCTTGAGTGATCCTCTTCCACAGCATTTAATAAAATGAATGAAAAGGTTTTTCAATGCAATTCAATTCAATTTAAATACACAAGGAATACAACCATGTCACACGTCTTTCCTGGTATCATGAACAGCCTTATTTCTCTCGCATTTTATTACTACCTTTTGTTTATTAGTTTGCTTATTTCCTGAAATCATAACTCCATGAAAAGACCATAAAAGTCTAGTCTAGATTGCAGATACCGAGTTCCATTCACTATTTATAATATGCCCCTAGCATAGACAAAATTCCATATATAAACCTTTTTTTTAGTTTTGAATCGTCATTGAATCGTCTAAAAGCTAAAAGAAAACCAAATCCGAATTTGTATGGTACACATACTATACAAATATTTTTATTGCACCCAATTTATTGCACCTCTCAAATGAAATGCGCATATAATAAAGATCGTTAGAGTCCAAAGGTCACATCCAAACATAGGTCCCTGAACAGAAGATGTCTTTGATATAAATCTATGAACAATCTATAAGTGAGAATTAAATCTCTGACATCCACCCCTTAATACTATGTCCCTGGCATATAGTGGTCAGCATATATATATGTATGATTAAGTCGTTCACCCAGAGGAATAGCCAGTTGCACACCCCATACCAACATATTACATATCTGTGCACTCCTCCCCTGTACCAGAACCATGACCCGTTGCACAACAAATACTTCCTTAGATACCTTTCCTCACTATTGTATAACACCAAACCACTAACATTCTATCAAAAGGATCTGAGTGGCAGAGTAGTCACTGTTTTTTTTGTTTTTTTCATTCAGTTTAAGGCCAATACAATAAACTATTTAATTTTCATAGGAAAAAACGCAATATCCCTCAGGGATGTTTTCACACGGTGCCTGATAAGAGCGTTTTTATCCGCTAAAAACAAACCATCCCACTACTACATAAGAAGTATTACAAATTCAAGAGATAATTTTACATAGGAACTGTTACTAAGTTGAAATACGTATCAAGAAAACGGTATACGTCAGTGGTCCAGGAATAATTTTCCAAAGTTGCACATCAGAAAAAATAGGTATATATAAAGATATGTATTAGGTAGAATACAACAAGACAATTAACATGTGCCCATGGTTCAGGAATAAGTTCAAATACCTTTCCAGAGAAGCTTATTACATGGTCCATTTGATATTATGATAGGATGTAACAATGTTGGTATCTGACATACGTGTGTATACGGTGCCCACAAGTTTTCTCGTTTTTTTCGAACCAGAGATATCACATGAAGTCAGCTTCTTATGGTAGAGTAAGTCAGATACCAACCGAGTGGCCTAATATTGTTATACCAAGATCTCAAATTTGAAATCAGCTTTCATCATGTACATTTACCTTTAAAAGAGTACTTTATTATCCTATTGAATAAGGGAATACCAACTCTATCTACCGATTACAATCTGTACATCATATGTGATGTGTTTCCGGAAAATGAGTCAGAAGTCGCAAAAGATAGATTTTGAGATTCCATTATATTTGAAAAGATGAGATCAAGCCGATTCCAATGATAGTAAACAGTTTAATAATCTAATGAGTATTTCTAAATTTTAGGTTTCATTTAGGTTTCATTTTTTTTTTAAAAGTTTGCAATATTCCTTGAGGCAGTAAACAGTGAAGTAACTAAATATACTCCATCGGGGAAAGATATGAGGACCTTTAAAACGAAAGAATATATTACATACATCATCCTGAAATTTGATACATCGATCGATATATTTATAAGTGGTAAACTCTCCAAAAGTCAGAACAATCTAATAAAGGGATCTTGTAACCTAAACAGTTTGAAAAATATCATTTTTGCGACTTGTTACTCATTTTCCCGGAACACATCACATATGAGACCAAACTACCTATAATCTTACCATCCTGGGGCAGGTGAAATCCCCCGAAAAGGGAATTCAGTTACCGAGTTTAAATAAAATGTTTAACAAAAATACAACAAAGAAGCTGAGAAGGCACTTTTAGGGAAGGACTTAGCTATACAGAAAATGCTATCTTTTATTTCTACAGTTGAAATTTCCGACATAAGCAATGAACAATTGCCTAGCAAGGAGCATCTTAAAGTAAGGCATCATTATGCAACGGTCCCCTTATGTCTGCCAGCGAGAGCAGTGAATATGTGAACGAATGCTCCCTTGAGGGAGACTGATAATGACTCCATCAATAATGGGCGATCCCTGAATCTAAATCATCTTGTACTACCCCTCTGGACCCTTGGTTTACACTCTAAGCCCTTTGTTAATGCTTAAACGCCAGTATTTATCTCCTTTCAAAGCTATAAAGTCTGTATGTATAATCGCCTGTATTGTTTGATTGCTTGTGTCACTGTATGTCTTAGTCCACTTTTTATACTTAGGTTCTTCTAGGCTCTGCCCTGCTTTCTTATAGCGGAACTCCACTGGAGGAAAAAAGGCGGCAACACATTTTGTTGTTGTCCACTAACATCAGTTCATTTCATGCTTGCAATGAAAACGTAAATGGAGGATTGTCAGATTTGTTGCCACATTCTCTGGGAATTGTTGTTTTTGTATGGATATTTGTTGCAACAAATTAGTGGGCAACAACAGAATTTGTCGGCTCTGTTTTTCTCTCTAGTGGAGTCGCCCTATTGTGTTTTGCTTTGTTTCATAGTGGAGTTCTACTTCTGCTTTCAAATTGTATCACAACTTAGAAGTAGAATATATAAAAAATAGGGGAGTTGCATGTGTCACTGCACGTGTCTGTTACAGTGCATCCTGGGATGGATTCTGATGAAATCTGACATACCAATGTTTTACAATATTTTTTTTCAAAAATTGCAAGAATGTTTTCAATATCAATATCAATATCACAGCTTGTATAAACGATCTATGTTAACCACATGCATGAGGGGAATGATGGAGACTGGTGTTATGGAAACATGTATAACAAATGGATATTGATAAATACTTAATTGCCCCTGTTTTGGTGGCTATAAACTGCTTCTCCCTTTAATCAAATAGTCCTAGATTAGCCATTAGCCCTTAAGTTTATTTTTGACATGGTAATGTAAAATCAAAATTTCTATCAATAGCAACTAGTCAGGAACCCACTGGAAGACCTGGAACTCACCTTCAGATACGGGTCTCCTTTTTGTGCACCTTTCTTGTATAAATATTGTTTTAAAAATCCTAAATTTAAGATCGTTTTTAAGAAGTATGTTACTATTTACAATGGTCTTTATTAAACGGTTAATCAGAGTCTGAATCGGTAATTGAAATCGAAAAATTATGTACAATCTTTTTGTAATTATTTCCTCATTACCTTGGAGATGTTCATTAACGAAAAACTATTGGTTGCTGTGGTACGTAAGTAATGAAGCACACTATTTAAGAACATATCCTATACATGCGAGCAACATACATGGTATGACACATCTTATATCGTTTGATGTATCGTATATCATACAATTTCATCTTAATTTCATGTAACATCCCCGTGGTCCCTAGAGTCTAATCCCACTCTCCATTGATGTTAGAATATTCTGTGAATCCTGAACAGTTAAGATAGAATGGAAGAAGGAGAAGGAGGACTGGGAGGAACGAGCTAGCTAGGCCAGATTTTCCAGAAAATGCACAACCTCCATTTCTACACATCTCTCAAATTCTGCTAAATTATAGTGAACAATGATAAATACTGAGTATATCTGAGTGTATTCTGTATTGTATGCATTCAATAAATCGGTCTGGTTATGTTGAACTGTATTTTGAACCTGATTTTTGTCTTAAATGTGGCTTATTTGAAGCGATTTGTGAAGGCCAATTGTAGTTTTTCTGAAGATTTGACCCAGCTGCTGGAAGCCATGCTTGCAGCATCCATCCCACAAAGGGTTTTAATTCCCAATGGCTTCCTTGCAACGAGGAGCGTCGGAGCTGCTTTTTATCTGGTCACAGTAAATTTGTGTCTGCAAATTAGTCTAATAGTCTGTGGCCATAAGTTGCTGATGAATCCGAGGCGGGTATTGACCTCATTCTAATTACCTGCGTTAATCTTTGAGTATATTAGCACTGAGTAGGAGGGAGGGCTTAAGCCAAGTATTTCAAGTAATCTTTCCGGGGAAATAATTGATGATAAGACGTAGACAGTGTTCTATACATTGTGGTCGTCTACAAAGTAAAGAATTGGAATCTTATTAGCTTTTCTTCCTGGCGGAGACGTCGAGTAGCTGGTAGAGTTATAAATTATCAGGACTTTCAACTCCGTTTAGATTAGGTGGAGAAGGAAGGGGAAAAAGCCTCTAGCTTTAAAACAAAAAAAAGAAGAGGAATTGCTAATGCAAAATAAATTTATTTTGCTTGGATTGATTGGGTCTAACTGCAAAAATAGCGACATTGCGATAAAACGGCGTATCGGCGAGTGTTACTACTTTCGATGGCATTCATCGTTTGAGTAGCTCGCTTATCGCACATGCACAGATCGCCTCCCTTAGCAACCGCATATCTCCTGAGATTCTGTTACTGTGTGTATTTTTGGGCTAATTAGAAGATTTAATCCTGGAAATGGAGCCTAAAATGCCAGAGGGAATCATATTGCCATGCAGGGATTTGCCCATTCATTACCCAATACCCTTTAGACCCATGGTGGTAGTACTCTATTCTTCCCTCACGCCTGGTTACCTCATTCTAACCGAACCTCCTCCTCCTTTTTACCCCTCTGTCTCTCTCCGTCTCTCTTTGTATCTCTCTCTCCCCCCCCTCTCTCTGTATCTCCCTCCCTCTCTCCCTCCCTCTCTCTCCCTCCCTCTCTGTCTGTATCTCCCTTTCTGCCTCCCTCTCCCTCCCTCCCTCTCTCTGTGTATCTCCCTTTCTGCCTCCCTCTCCCTCCCTCTCTCTCTGTATCTCCCTCCCTCTCTCCCTCCCTCTCTCCCTCCCTCTCTGTCTGTATCTCCCTTTCTGCCTCCCTCTCCCTCCCTCCCTCTCTCTCTGTGTGTATCTCCCTTTCTGCCTCCCTCTCCCTCCCTCCCTCTCTCTCTGTATCTCCCTCCCTCTCTCCCTCCCTCTCTCCCTCCCTCTCTGTCTGTATCTCCCTTTCTGCCTCCCTCTCCCTCCCTCCCTCTCTCTCTGTATCTCCCTCCCTTCCTCCCTCCCTCTCTGTATCTCCCTCCCTCTCTCCCTCCCTCCCTCTCTCCCTCCCTCCCTCCCTCCCTGTCTCCCTCCCTCTCTCCCTCCCTTTCTCCCTCCCTCTCTCCCTCCCTCTCTCCCTCCCTCTCTCCCTCCCTCTCCCTCCCTCTCTCTCCCTCCCTCTCTCTCCCTCCCTCTCTCCCTCCCTCTCTCTCCCTCCCTCTCTTTCTGTATCTCTCTCTTTCCTTCCCTCATTCTAACCGAACCTCCTCCTCCTTTTTACCCCTCTGTCTCTCTCCGTCTCTCTTTGTATCTCTGTCTCCCCCTCTCTCTCTGTATCTCCCTCCCTCTCTCCCTCCCTCTCTCTCCCTCCCTCTCTGTCTGTATCTCCCTTTCTGCCTCCCTCTCCCTCCCTCCCTCTCTCTGTGTATCTCCCTTTCTGCCTCCCTCTCCCTCCCTCCCTCTCTCTCTGTATCTCCCTCCCTCTCTCCCTCCCTCTCTCCCTCCCTCTCTGTCTGTATCTCCCTTTCTGCCTCCCTCTCCCTCCCTCCCTCTCTCTCTGTATCTCCCTCCCTCTCTCCCTCCCTCTCTGTCTGTATCTCCCTTTCTGCCTCCCTCTCCCTCCCTCCCTCTCTCTCTGTATCTCCTTCCCTCTCTCCCTCTCTCTCCCTCCCTCTTTGTCTGTATCTCCCTTTCTGCCTCCCTCTCCCTCCCTCCCTCTCTCTCTCTGTGTATCTCCCTTTCTGCCTCCCTCTCCCTCCCTCCCTCTCTCTCTGTATCTCCCTCCCTCTCTCCCTCCCTCTCTCCCTCCCTCTCTGTCTGTATCTCCCTTTCTGCCTCCCTCTCCCTCCCTCCCTCTCTCTCTGTACCTCCCTCCCTTCCTCCCTCCCTCTCTGTATCTCCCTCCCTCTCTCCCTCCCTCCCTCTCTCCCTCCCTCCCTCCCTCCCTGTCTCCCTTCCTCTCTCCCTCCCTTTCTCCCTCCCTCTCTCCCTCCCTCTCTCCCTCCCTCTCTCCCTCCCTCTCTCCCTCCCTCCCTCCCTCTCCCTCCCTCTCTCTCCCTCCCTCTCTCCCTCCCTCTCTTTCTGTATCTCTCTCTTTCCTTCCCTCTCTCTCCCTCTCTCTCTATCTCTCGCCCTCTCTCCCTCCCTCTCTATCTCCATCTCTTTCCTCCTGTGTCTCTTCCCCTGTCTCTCTCTCTCTCTCTCTCTTGACTCTCCAGTCTGGCAGAGGAAAGAAGAGACAATAACTAATTTAACACATCTGCCAAACCCCTGGCATTAATGTCTGTATGAGAGCTTCAAGCGTCTAGCGGTTTTAAACAGAGGCCTACGGGTCTTGTAGAGTTGTGGTAGTCGTTGTATTTATAAGTGAAAAGTTCTTGTAGGAATAACGCTTACGGTGGCTAAGATAGCTAATAGGACGATGTATTTGCAAATGTCTTGGACGTTTTGTATTATTCTTTAATTCATATTTATATTTGTAAACGTTTATTGCTGATCTTAATCGTGATAGGGGGCAGTTCTCCGACAGTGGGAGGTTTCCCAGTCCCCTTGTAGTCATTTACATAAGGTCTTGGAGTGTGATGAACAAAAGTGGACTAAAGTGGTACACAGCAACTTTTGTAATTTTATAAATCCTTAGTAATAATAAAAGTAGACACATAGAGTACTGATTATATATATGTTTTAGCGCAGTGTATACATCTTAAAAGGTTTTAATTACAGTTGATGAGTCGAGTAATCAGTCCATCAAACAGTTGGTTGAACATCGGCAACTTAGTCTTGATAAAAAAAGTTTGCAATGTTTCTGGATGGGTAATTACCAGTAAACTAACTAAATATACTCCATATGAAGGCCTTAAAGACGCAAGAATATATTTATTACAATGTCTTGAAATTTGTTACGCCGATTTATATGACTATGAGTGCTAAACCCTCTATAAATCAGAACATTTTAATAAAGAGATCTTGTGAAAAAAACACTTCGAAAATTATCAATTCTGTGACTTATGACTTATTTTCCTGAAACATATCCTATATGTGCGAGCAAGTTACATGGTATGACACATTCTATATCGTATGATCAGGTTTGATCCTCTCTTATGGGTTTTCTTTCTCACTTGTATCTTAAACAACTTGGGATCTATTAGGGTTTCAGAAAATGCACAATCTACAGTTTTACGGATCTATCAAATTCTGCTAAATTAAAGTGAGAATTAATAAATACTAGACCTGTACATCTGAATGTATTCTGTATTGTATCCATTCAACAAATCTGTCTGGAACATGAACCTGTCATGAACCCGTGAGCCACCGTTGGCAGCCTATTCCAGACTGAAACACTAAAATAAACCAAATGTTTCTGGCCAAATCAGGTACTAGAGGAAGGTAAAAAAAAATGATGAAAAAAAATGTAAACAAAAAAAACCCCCAAAAAACCCTCAATCAGTTCGCCAGTGACCCACCCACTCCTGTCTTGCGAATTGTACATTTTCTGAAAATCTCCTCTCAAATAACCCACATTAAAGATAAAAATAAGCTTCAAAATGCAGTTTAACATAACAGAACTGATAGTTTAAATCAATGCGATACTAAATTTACTCAAATATACCCAGTATTCATAATTTTTCTGACCCTCATGTATTTAGTGTAGTAGCATGAGTTATCTTAGCACAGGCATCCCTATGAGGGATGATACTTAACAGGTCTATAGGAGTCTCATCCGAAGTGATCAAACGACCTGATTGTAAGGAGTATTTTGGTACACTTGATTACTATACCTCAACAATATATAACTGAGCATTTAAATTCGTGAACATTTTACTTCAAAAATACATTTTAGTGGAGTTAAGTTTCAATGCATTGATAAACAGTTACAGCTACACTCCATTATCACTTGAAGACATAATAAATAGTTCAACGAGCACATAGTTGAAATATAACAAACTTAGTGGTAACAATGATTTTAAATGAATAAGCTAAATGAATTTCTAAATGAAACATATAACGTTAACTACACTTTTAAATAGATAGACATGGCAAGTTATGTACCTTCATCAACTAACAACCATAGCCATGGACTAAACAGATTAATAACCTAAATTTCAGGCCTTGCTGGTACATTGTGTGTGCATAATTAATAGACTTCACCACAGTATTATGTACCAAACAGTGCACCAGCAGCCCCTCAATGTTGGTCATTAATCCTTTATCCAACATTGGGGTGTGTGTCGTGCCTGTACAGCAAGAGTACGTTAGGAGGCCGTAGTAATGGACACAGGTCTTACAGCTTCAAGTTTAAATCCAGACCAAAGGGAATTGACGTTAATGGTGAATCTATTGCCCTATAGTTTAGTTATAGGTTTCATTAGATTCCTTAAAAAGATACATTGCCCTGTAGTTTGTTACAGACCAGACTCACTGACCGCTGCTCATTGTATTGTTCTATATTCTTTCTTTTTATTCATCTTTTTTCCCCTTAAAAGCCAATGCATTTTAAACAATTCAATGGAAAAAGGTTTATCCAGCATGGGTTTCCTCAAACGTCGCCTATATAAACAGTATTTTCTAGCATCATAAGTATAAAGGCCCATTCACATTAACACGACCAGCCGGTCGATCCTTGCCGGCTGTAATACTTTAACATTGTGTATTTTGCCGTGCGGCAGCCGTACACCAATCGGCCGTTGTATTGTGAATGGGTCTTTACACATATCCTGCAATTAAGCTTGATAACCTCCTTGAAGTGATGCATTGTAACAGACATACGCAGTGGCACATGCAAATTCCCCTATTGTACATTTTCTAGCGAATTTATCTATATGTACAGTCCAGTCCCTCTACAAGGAAGGAACAACCTTGCAGTGTACAGTAATGTACAGTAATACTTAGGGGTTAAAAACGTAGATTCTAGTTGTATGCTGCATCCTGCTCCGCCTCCTGATTTGTCGTCAGAGCACATCAAACTGGACCTGTCATGTGACCGGAAGCTCTGTTTGATCTGCTCTAGCGTCAGGGGTCGCTACATTAAACACGACACCAGAAATAGGTGATAATTCACAATCCATTTCCGCTCGGCTTGAGTAATGCTATAGGCAGGTCGAGGCGTTCTTTCTCCGGCGCCATTTTGACAGATTGCTCTTCCTTTCTTTCGTGACATAATCCATTTGTGACGTCATGTGCTCGGGTGAAGTAAGGAGACTCAGTTATTCAGGTCGCTGCCGGGCTTTTTTCAATGGCTGTGGATTGCCGGTTTTGAAACTAGCTTTAGATATAATGTTGCTAGTTTTAAAGATGCTTTCTCAGCTATTAAAATCAACTATAGTTATCTTGTCTAATTAATTATGTTATGACTTATAAGATTGAATTCATCAGTATATTGCTGCTGCTATATTTTGATGTTTATACAAGAATTTAAAGTCGAATACACAGAGTGAAAATGGCCGTCGGTGAGCGATAATAGGTCAACCCATAACAGGAAAGGATTTCGGTGGGTCCCCGAAATATAAGTGTTAACATTTGTGAAACGCTGTCGCAAAAAAAAACACTCTGAAACCGACCGAACGATGGTAGCTGAGAGTTCAACTTTAAATGAAACTCCTATAGACATTGTTTTAATTTCCCTATGATATTTTTCCCTAATCCAAAAGGGAGTCTAGAACGTTTTGATGTTGTTACTTTTCGTGTTATCTCGCTTTTGTGTTTTTCGCTCTGTATCCTGCTTGATGTAAGGCTGGGATGGGCGAAAAACCCCGTAAGGGTACCTTTGAACCCCAGTATAAATAAAATCTTTAAAACAAAATAAAGATTCAACCCCATACAGTGGACCTGTATCAATTGTGAATCGGAGCTGTACGGGAGATCCAGGATAGGGACATTTGCTGACATTTATTATCAGTAATGCCCAACTTATTGAATACAATTGAAAGTATTTCAACAATATTATATTATTATTCAGGGGTATAGTAGGTTTTGGGGATTATTTGCTTGATATAACATGATCAGTTCACATGTTGTTACAACTTGTAGTTCATGCATCTCCGGAGAGATCCTCCAGCAGAAAGTTGTACAACTACATGAGGATAACTGAACCTTTTCGTGATGTGTCACATAAAAATGGATTTTGAGATATCAGCATATTTGACAACATCAAGGAGGTTCTGATGATGGAAAACATTAATGGTAAATTTCTGGGGCCCGGGTTTGAAGCAAGAATATGTTACACATGCCACTGGGCCGTCCCAGTACTTTAGACCACCCGGCCACCCCACATCCCCTATTGTATTCATATGACGTACCCCAAGATACCCCAAAACTGAAAACATTCCTACAAAGACATCTTGTGAATAAAACACATTGAACACTATAGGTTTTCCGACTTGTGAGTCATTATCCTGTAACACATCACATATATACTCAGTGATGAATATAGTAATACAACTACATTGCAAGCTCACTGTCAATGGTAATTGCATTCGATAGATCTAGATATTAGAACTTCCAGTTTTAGGTGAATTGCCCAAGTAAAATCCCCACCTGATTGATAATGCACCTCTGCTGAACAAAAAAGAACTCGATAAACCTCAGCCCGAATCCACAACTCTTCCAAAAGGGTCAGACTTTCAGAAAAGGTACATTTGGCCTTCACCAATCCTCTCAAATAACCCAAATTTCAGACAAAAATAACGTTCAAAATACCGTCCAACATAACCAAACAGATTGCTAAAGCCAATGCAATGACAAATATACTCGAATTTACCTAGTATTGACCAAATTCCAGCCGAACTTTGCAGAATTAACTAAATGTGTAAAGCTGCCAATTCTACATTTTCTGAAAATCCGACCCAAAAGTAAAACAACGCCTCCTCGTACAATGCCTATCAATTAATGTGTCTTGTGTTAAATTCATAATTAATTAGACCCATTGGTGTCATTGGTGAGTGGATGGGGATCTCTCTGAGCTGCTCCATCCTTCACATCCCCCCAGAGTCATCTTCCATATTTCCTCCTCCTCCACTCAATCTATCATCACTCACTAATGAATCACTCCGTCTTTTGGTTCATCAATTAGGGAAGCAGAACTTATCTGTTGTACTAAACTTACCTATTAGATGAGTCAAGTCGATAGAAGTTGTACAATTGGCCTTCATCAAATGGACCAAATGTGAAGTGTTGTAGAGACAAATGAGTCACAATTCGCAAATATTGGATTTTGAGATTTTGAGCATTTCTTTTAAAGGATGGGTTTAAGCGGATTCCTATGGTGGTACACATTTAAGTCAACAAATGCTTCTATAGTTTATGTTTGTTGTATTAATGTTGGAAAGAAAGTTTGCAATATTTCGGGGGGGGGGGCAGTTACCTGTAAAATAACATAATATACACAAAAGTATGACCTTCAAAACTCAGAGATATATTTAATACAATATCCAGAAATGTGGTGCATGGGTTTATTTGACTGACAGAACAAATAAGCCCCTCAAAAATGAAAACATTTAAACAAAGAGATCTTGTGAATAAATTGCCTTGGAAAATAACATTTTTGTGGCCTGTGACTCATTTCCCTGAAACATTTTTTAAAAAATTACCTTCCAAATGCTGTTTGACATACCCGTGCAGATCTTCTTTTCTCCATGGTACATTGTAGGACAAAAAAGTATTTCAATATTTGATTTTGTTATTATTTGAAAAAGAAAGTGTTTGCAATATTTCTTATTTAATATTTCCTATTTATATATCTAATACACTGTCAGAATATGTTCTACATGTATTTATACAACCTGAGAACGGGAACATCCCGACAAAGGAAGATATTCATAGATTTTATCATTTTCCAGCTTATTTAGCAGAATATTAGAATATGTACAGCTAGCGAGTGTACATCATCTAATGGTTTGACCCATAGTTCTCGGGAGCTGGAAGAGAGACAATCCACTAAGCACAGTGTTTAAGGATGATCGCGGGTATTTCCCAAAGTAAATAGATCAGCCTGATTTTTTCACAGTTTGTACTCCAAATCATGCTGATTTCAAATATAATATTTTTAAGGGGGGTTCCCAAATTAGATTTTTTGCTATTTCCGTTTGAAAATAAAAAGTTATTTAATTAATTTAACATGGCCGTCTATGGAGAAAAGAGTGTTTTTGAAACGTTTCATCCATTTTAAACCATAAATTGTAAATACAGTTGGCTGATTCTTTAGTATATTATAGTTTAAGGAATATATTTTCTGAAAATAACAAGAAAATTGGTGGTTCCCAGATTACTTTAGGAGCTGCAGGCCCCCGAACTTGATATATCAGTAGAATAGCTTAGAATCTCAATGTAAACAAGGTGGCTTACGGTGTCGTAAAAGAATAACAAACAAGAAAAAAACCATATACTAATCTGTTCAATCTTCAGAAGTGTTTCTTTTTAATAACTGAACATCACTAACCTAAGAAATGATAAAAAAATAAATAAATATGAACATGGTCAATGTCGTAAAATCTCCGCCGTTTTTGGTAACTGAGAAATACCCGCGATCATCCTTAAAGCTACTTGGAAAAGATGAGATATGTATAACTCCTGGGAAAAGGTATATAAGCTATATCTAAAATGGATGTATATGGATGATTTTCCTTCTATATAAGAAATAATTATTATTACTTTGCTAGCTTTGGTTTCATTTAATTCGATATTGGCTTTACTTTTCCTAACTAAGCACACTCTAGGTCCAAACCCTCAGATCAGATGAGAATGATATGTCAGCCTACTTCGCTAATCAGTATCCCTGCCTAGAACTCGGCGTTTTAATGGGAAAATAATGACATTTTGCGTCTTGATAGAATTATAATGGCACTTTGTGGTTTGAGGTGAGAGGTTTTCCCTTCGCTGGAAGGGACTTTCTCACCTTGGGCCTAGACTAAGCATCTTTTCATGAAGGAGCTATGAAGACAATTAAAATACTGACAACTACTATGTATCTATCGGGACACCTGGGGCGAGTGAAAAACCTGGTGTTAGGGACTTGATCCACCCAGTATAAATACAAACTTTTAAAAAAAAAACTCGCACAAGTCTATGTTAGTTTTAGTCGAAAACACATCTATAGGGGTCAATGACCTTGACAATATCCAGGGGTCACTGACCTGGACAATGTGCTTGACCTCTACTGTTCGCTCCTCCTGCATGAGTGCATCCATCAGACCCCTACAAGCCAGGCTACCAGCTACTATCTCACCTTGTTACCATTTTTCGTCTTTTTCCCAAAGTATATTCCCTAATTCCCTGACCAGTGATAGCTCTAACTTCAGCCCAGCCCCATAAGTATTATAGACATTACCAGTAGAGTGTACACAAGAACTCTGGGCAACAGTTCCTTATAGGCAGGGCTCCACCAGTCCGCATGCTTACTGCGGCTAGTATCATAGTTATATAGTTATGCCCCCGTTGCATAACTATCTGCGAGTAGCTTTTTCAGTGGCAATATTGCGCTCGCAGGTTGTTATGCAACGGGGGCAATGTCATGTATTAATTATTATAAAGCACCTATGTTGCACATGCAGCCTACCAAGGCTTTTCAGCTACTTTACTAGTAATTATCCATCTGGAGATATTGTATATTTTTTAAATTCAAATATAGAAATATCAAACTTAAAATATAGAAACAATTTGTGGATGTCCTTATGTTCACTATCTTTAGAATCCTCTTGATCTCGTTATTTTCAAATATATTGATATCCAAAAACATGTTTTAGCAACTTGCTGAAACACATCAATTTTTTTTATTATAATCGATTGAGAACGCAATGCAGAATGCAACTGAACAGATCACAAAGGGAAAACACGTCAGTGGAGTCCAGCCTTAAGTACTTCCAATCTGCAATGATTGTGAGCGGATTCCGGGACCTTTCTTCAGAAGCAACCCTAACCTAGGTGTTAAGGTCTTGATTGATTAGATTGAATTTTTTTTTATTTGAAAACATATCTTATATTCCGGAGCAAAGACATTAAATCGCTGATGCTATTCTAAGAATTGCCTGATATTACAAAAGATGTCTACGTTGTTTATATCGTTAAGGCATACTTTGCTGGTTGACATTACCGAAGTTACATGAAATAAAATAAAACGAGAAGGTAAAATAAATAAAAACATGTACAAATTAAGTCCTTATTGGGATACCCCAGGAAGACCTTAACTGCGAGAGGCTGGCGTCCCTTTCTGAAACATGTAATTGTCTTATCAGAATAAAAATATGATATATATAATAATGCTGATTGTTCATAGACAGTATTGAGAATTGTTGCTAGTGCACAAGACTAGTCCCATACATGTGGGTCAGATTTTCAGAAAATGTACAATTGGCAGCTCTACACATTTAGGAAATTCTCCTAAATCAGGGCTGAAAAATGATGAATATCGGGTACATATGGGTATATTTGGTATCGCATTGATTTAAAGTATCAGTTCTGTTATGTTAAACTGCATTTTGAAGCTGACCTTTGTCTTAAATGTGGGTTATTTGAGAGGACTGGTGAAGGCGAATTGTACATTTTCTGAAGATCTGACCCATATACTAATTGTTCTTAGGGACTAGTATTGAGAACTGTTGCCACTGCACAAAAAGTGTCTACGATATAAATTCTCATTGTTCATAATTATTGACTATTAAAAATTTGCTACTGCACAAACAAATTCTCAATGCACTCTCAACAAATTCTCAATGAACTAAAATATCTTCTGAAATGAACAACATTTCTAGATTATTTCCACTGTGCACTTTGTGCACTGGTGAGTTCGTGGCCAATCCGTAAGCTAGTAGTTGGAGACGTGATGTGGTTTCTCTCTTGTGATGTGTTACAGAGAAATGAGTCACAAGTCACAAAAAATAGATTTTAAGATATTATATTTGAAAAGATAAGATCAAGGCGATTCTAACAATAGTTGAACATTAAGGGCATCTAAAAAGTGTTTCTTTATTTCATGTTTGATATATTTATGTATAAAAATAAGTTTGAAATATTTCTCGGTGGAGAATTACCAGTAAAGTAACTACATATACTCCACTGAATGATCTTCTACAGAAAAGGAAATAATTACTTGAAATTTATCACATGTATGGATATGACTTAACGCGCTAAACCCAGCAAAAAAATACTCTAACAAAGTCAGTGGTTGCACTTAATTTCGCTCATCGGTGTTGGCTTTCTTCAGATCAATTCTAATTTTGCGACTTATGACTCAATTCCCTGGAACACATCACATTTACAACCTTCCCCTCACTGCACTCCTTCTTAGGAAGATAACAAGTTAAACCATGCTCATATACAGAAACATATGTTTTAAACCTCATCGGTATCTACAACTATTGCTATTCTATAAGTTTGTGCACATGTAATATATTATCATCAACATCAAATCTCGAGTTATTTGGGGATTCAATCAGGTTCGCAAATCCCCGAAACAAATAAACTCTTCAGAAACATTTCCTGGTTTCAACCGGTTCTCATTTATAGGTCTTTATTTGATGTAAATTCTCACAAAGTAGTCTCGGCTATTCGGTCGTTTTTCGTCCTACCCTGTGTACATGCTTCTATTACTTGACAACTTTTCTTCATAGAATATAATTATTTAATAAGTATTTAGTTTATTATATTCAAAATCTGATTAATACCTAATTGGGATGGCGGTTGGGTCATAGCCGCGTAATGATGAGATGGTTTGATAGATGATCGATATATACTAAAGGGCCTAGTCCACCGAGCCGATTCTCATGTGATTTTGCGCCGTAGAGGACTCTTTTGCACTAAATTATGTGAGAATCGCATGAGAATCGGCTTAGTGGACAAGGCTCTATCGACTTCCACGCGAGGAGTGAGTGAAACTGATTACTTCTACTGTTCAATTTTTAGCATACATACATCAGGGTTTACATCGTGCTATCTATTCTAAAATAATTCAATATAAACACAATCCTGTTTTTATATATCAAGAAAGGAAATGTTATCAGAGAAGTTAACGGCTATACACAACTACTGATACCATATAAAACACCCCATGTCTATATATACACAGAACCAGTCCCCATGCAATATCCCTGGTGACATAGAACCGGGTCCAAATGAAGGCAAGAAATGCAACCTCACATTTTATTCAGGGCAGCAAAGTCTTATATATACGAATAGCTCCGAATTCATATGTCCAATGTACAGTGAGCAATCCGCCCCCATCTGCTCGGAGCAGCTCAGAGCACTGGTCACCTTTTGCAAGACCTGCAGATCATAGTGTTTACCCTCTTGCATCTTAGCAAGAAAATCCAGAGTTAGCATTCCAGGCACACAATCAATCTACTGACACAAGGTTGCCGGCCGCGGGAGGTAGAAGTCATGGAGATAGAAACCCTGCAGGTTATGCAGGCCAATGGCCGCCAAGGCAATCTAACATTCCAGGTATGCTATTTTCTGTGCCACACTCATCCTCCATCCAGTTCCGCTTCCTCCCGGAGAATGCTGTACTGAAGGTGTAACAAAACAGACTGGTATTATTAATAATAATAATAATAGATTTTTATTTTTCAATGTTATATTTACAATCGGTGTCATACAGTGTGACATCATTTAAAAGAAAGTATAAGTGGAGAAAGAATGGGATTTTACATTGTATGACACTATATGCAATATGGGATTTGCATAGCCGCCATTTTGAATCTTGATTCGCATTGGAATTATGGGACTAATGGTACAGTGTAAAATCTATAGAAAAGTATGTCATGTTCAGCATGGAATATTTATCAATGCTCTAATGTCAGTATCCATGTGTTATACATGTTTCCATAACACAAGTCCCCATCTTTCCCATCATGCATCTGGTTTTCATAGATCATCTATACAAGCTACGATAATGGTGAAAGCATTCTTGCAATTTTCGACAAAATGTTGCCATTTGTCAGATTTGAAGATAATCTATCCCAGCATGCACTGCAATAGTCATGCAAATCCCCTATTAATAGGAATAGGAAGGTGAGATTTTAAACGTGATGTGTTACAGAAGAATTAGTCACAAGTCGCCAAAGTTAATATTTCTAAAGTGTTTTATTCACAAGATCCTGTAGAAATGTTTTCATTTTGGTTGTGTCTAGCGCTGGACGATGTATGAATTCATGTACCAAATTCTATATATGCATGCATTTCTAAGGTCATCTCATAGAGTATATTTAGCTTATTTACTAGTAAATGTCAACATAGAAATATTGTAAAAAATTGTTATCGAAAAAAAAAATATTACTTAAATTATATTACTATATATCATTAAACTTATTAGATGTCCTATTGTTTACTATCATCGTCTTGAACTTATTTTTTCAAATATGACGATATCTGAAAGTTCATTTTTTGCGACTTGTGACTCATTTTCCTCTAACACCTGTAACTCAGCCTTTATTCGATGAAAATGTTGCTAAATATGTTATGTCTGATTTGAACTGAATGCATGGCAACATGCACTGAATTAGACATACGCAGTGAGACATGCAAATCCCCTATTCTGAGGACGATTCAGAGAATTGTTGGTTAAGAGAAGATAAAAGGTGTTTTATTTGTATTTAAGGATGTACACAAATATTTTGCTTATGAGGAAGACGAACTGGTCGATATACTGGTAGATAAATCTGACGAATTGACCCATTTCTTCCGGCAATTACCGTGTTTGAGTGAGGTTTGAGTGACTAAAAGAGTTCTATGTCTAAAGAGTAAAAAGTAAGTACCAAAACCTATATAAAACAGTATTACTTAGTTACTTGTAGCTACAACTTGAAGCCCCATGCAACACTAGTCGGAGAGGGTGTTTGCACACCCGCCTGTATATATGGGTAAGATTTTCAGAAAATGTACAATTCGCCTTCACCAATCCTCTCAAATAAGCAACATTTAAGACAAAAATGAGCTTCAAAATGAAGTTTAACATAACAGAACTGATACTTTAAATTAATGCGATGCCAAATATACTCAGATATACCCGGTATTCTTCAATTTTCAGCCTAATTTAGGAGAATTTCCTAAATAGGTGAAGCTCCAAATTGTACATTTTCTGAAAATCTGACCCATATATACGTACACTTTTGTACGCCTTACTTGTACCTTATTCTTATCGTGTATTATGTACTCTATCATGTATTATGTACTCTGTACCCGACAACTTACTATAGTTTACTAGTCAACTGATATCACCAATTGCCATTACTATATCGGTGTATGTATACTCCAAAAACCGACGATTTTTTTTATTTTTTGATTTGAAAAAATATTTTTATTCAGGACTGCAGACGTTACATTGAAGATGCTATTCTCAGAATATTGTTACAAAAAATTATTACAGTATTTTAGAACATATTCCAAGAGATGACAGTGTGGAAGTTATTATTTATATAAAAGACAATCAAGTTATTATAAATGATAAGTCACATAGAGAGGCATAGTTAATTAAGTTAATCAAATTACATTTACATAGACAAGATAAGAAGAGCCATCAAATTTTCATTTGAGCATACATTGAATATCATACAAACAAAAGTGCTGCAGGTTTACACCTAGACAGTTATAGTATGACAAGAATAAAATCATTTGTTAAAAACATAGGTATAGCGACATGCTCTTTCAGAAATCCGTAGGGTATTACATATTTATGTCAAAAAGAAAAAATATATTATCAGTACTTGTACTTTCATTCAGATTATAAGGTTGAACTAGTAAACAACAAGCGATCAGGTCAAATATTAATGCACATATGTGGAAGTCTTATACACAGGTATGAGGAAAATCACTCAGACTCAGACGAGGTATTCGGAAGAGCTGTGACTATCACAGACAATATTCCTTTTCCATTCTTCTTCTTTTAATTTAACTTGTACGATTGTATTTGTGAAATGGAAATAAAATCTTATAATAATAATAAATGAATGATAAAATAAAATAAAATATTGACTTAGTGTTACATTTCTATCTAACTTAGACTTAGACATGTTGATAAAGTAAGAGGACATGTAGAGACATGTATATAACGATTCCATACGAAATGAATAAGGTTCCAAGGCTGACATAAATATATTCAAGTAGTTAGGTGAACTTGAACTTGTTGTTAATATATGTTACCGAACGTGTTCATTTTAGATTAACTAACCCTGACAAAACCATTTAAAGCTTTAAAATATTCCTCTAGATTAAATTGCAGACTTTGCAGTCAGTTAAATGATGTTGTGCAGACAGAGCTCATCAAAGGATCAACTCTCGGGGGAGGATGCATAGGGAAAAGTAACACTTGCCTTGTATACAGGGGTCAGATTTTCAGAAATTGTACAATTGGCAGCTGTACACATTTAATAAATTCTGCTAAATTAGGCTCCAACTTGGTCAATACTAGGTAAATTCGAATATATTCGGCATTGCATTGATTCTAACAATCTGTTTAGTTAGGTTGAACTATATTTTGAACTTCATTTTCGTATGAAATTTGGGTTATTTCAGAGAACTTGCGAAAGTGAATTGTACATTTTCTGAAAATCTGACCCACTCTAGGTTGATAGGCTGACAATCCAAGCAGGTGCCTGCCTGTGAATTATTTGCCCCAGACAGGTGAATGTCCTCTTACTCTTCATAGCTTTCCTGGGTGTCTCATATTGAAGACAGGCCTTTTAGAATTCAGGACAAGTCCTAAGGAGAGCTGTTGAAGGATGCTTGGAAGGCGTCTGAAGTTGGTGATTAGTGATGGAGTTTGGGACTATTTCTCACTGTTAAGGTTTTTGAAATTCTTCAATCCCCTGCTCTCCATCTTTGGTCTTTCACTCCACTCTGATGCCGTCTTTCCCTTCTTCTCTCACTCTCTCTTCTCTCTATCTCGTCTTTTATTAGCTTTCTCCTTCTCTTTCTCTTGTCGTCTCTCTCTTCTCGCGAGCCATAAAGTTGTCTACTCTCTTCTTTTTTCTGTCTTGTTGTCTCCCTCTTCTGTCTTGTCCGAATTCAGCTGTCTCCTTCTCCCTCTCACCCTGTCCCTCCCTCTTCTCTCTCGTCCTTTGTCTTCTCTGTCCTCTTCTCTGTCTTATCGTCCCCCTCTTCTCCCTCGCCCTCATTTAGCCCTCTCCTTCTCCCTCTCACCCTGCCTCTCCCTCCTTCTCTCTCTCTCTAGCGCTCTCTCACACTGTCCTCTCATACTCTCTGCCTTCTCCGTCTGTCTGCGCTTTCCTTCTCTCTCACGCTCTCTGTGGCCCCCCTCACACCCTCCTCTTATGAAATCTGTCCTCTCCGTCTATGTCTCTCTGTTTGTCTGTCTCTCCCTTCCAATACACTCTTGACCTCTCACTGTCCAACCCTGTCTATTCCCTTCTATCTCCTCGTTCTCTCTCTCACGTCCTCCCCGGCATTGCCTTGACCAGCTGAGGGGCTATAAGCATGTAAAGCAGATACTAAAAGGATTAATAACCTTCATGTTTGGCCTTTTCCTCTACTGTGTGTGGATAATCTATCAGCTTCACCTCGGAACCATACACTTCACATTGCACCATCAGCCCTTCAATCTTAGTTGTTAATGCTTCATCAATTCTTTGTCGATACATGGGGTTCTATTTTGATCTATCTTTAATCAAACAAAAGAAGATAATTGATAAGTTACATTCTAACTTAAAATCGATCAAAAACTAAATGAGGGAGACTAGGAAGATTTGTGTTTTACACAGAATGTTATGAATAGGAAAACACCATTCTTTATCCCTTTTTCTAAGGATTACCTCCCAATGTCACTGTATTACTGGAAATAAAGATATTATATACATACATACATACATACATACATACATACATACATACAAATAGGATGACCTTAGATGAACATAGATATATTAAATATACTATCTTGAAATCTGGCACATATATTCATGCTACAAGAAGCGTTAAGCAACAAAAAAAATAAAATACTTTCAAAAATAACAATTTTGGGACTTGTGACACATTTTCCTAGAATGGAACACATATATGTTGGTGTCCCACAAGAGTGTCATTGCTTGCAATCAGTATCGCTCATCGGTGTTGGCTTTCTGTCGACCAATTCGACTTCAATGTCTGGTTTAGACATATTTGAAACTACAGTAAGATAATGCTAACCTTTGTCCTACATGACCATATCAGTTTTAGACGCTTCATTTCTCATTCATTTATTGGAGTTGTCTGGCTATCGTGCATTCAGCCAGAATGCAATATCATATCCATGTCAGAAATAGGGCATTTGCATAGCCGCCATTTTGAATCTTAATTCGCATGGAATTTTGGGTGTAATGGTACAGTATACAATCTAAAGAAAACATGCCATGTTCAGCATGGATTATTTATCAGTGCCCTAATGTCAATATCCATGTGTTATACATGTGTCAATACCAAAAGTCCCCATCTTTCCCATCATGTATTTGCTGTTCAATGATCATTTATATAAGGTACAATATTGGTGAAAACATATTTGCAATTTTTTATAAAAATGTTGCCAAATACTGTTATGTCAGATTTGATCTGAACCTGTCCCAGCATCCACTGTGACAGACATGCGCAGTGGCACATGAAACTCCCATATTGTGATGTTTTACAGTAGTTTTGGCTTGTCCTGTAGTTAGCATCGACCTGTATATATATATATATAGACCCAGTCCAAAAATACACGTATATGGGTCAGATTTTCAGAAAATATACAATTTGCAGCAGTACACATATATATATATATATATATATCGTATTTTTTATTCTGCTAAATTAAGCTGCAATTTGATCAATACTAGATAAATTCTAGTATATGTGGCATTGCATTGATTGTAGCAATGTGTTTGGTTAGGTTGAACTGCATTTTGAACTTTATTTTCGACTGGAATTTGGTTTATTTGAGAAGATTGGCGAAGTTGAATTGTACATTTTCTGAAAATCTAACTCTAATGGACAACTCACTACGCAGCACCTGCCGATTAACAAAAAAGTTAAAATCAATCAAGTTTGATTTTACCCCATCGACCGCCCGATGATAAAACAAAACGCAGGGAAGTCCCTGGAACCTATCCCATGGTAGATATTGTATCTATTGAGTAGGGTCGTGAAGCTACAACTATTTGGAACAAACCGTAGCAAAATGTACAAAAGCTTTATATTTTTAAAAAGAAATTCCTAATTTAAGAGAGAAAGGTTCAGTAAACCCCTTTAAAAAGAAAAGGAAAGGAAAAAGGGGCAGACATGAGGTCCAAAAACTAAAATAACCCCAGTATTTATCACTTTTCAGCAGAATTCAGCCAAATTCACCGAATGTGTAAAGCTGCCGAGGGTTCATTTTTGACAGCCAGACCCCTTAAGATTATGCAGATGGCGACGCCACAACTGGCGAGACGAGTAGAGAAGGTGCCAAAGAGCCTTCACCACTGAAGACTAATCGTAAAAGACTTGCAATAGATCTCTGCCGACTTGTCGGTCGTTGCCCCTTCTCACTGAACTCTTGGAAAGTATTACTTGCTACAATTTACCCAGGTTAAGCTTACCCTGTCAAATGAATATACATGTACCACAGGGGTGGGTGTAGAAAGTCCACTCGAAAATTTTCTTAGGAAAACAGAACATTTATATCAGACATATGTTACAGACATCATGGACAGTGGCAAATATATTCTATTCAATGTCACTATGAATATATTTTCCAGAATAATTTGATGATGTCTTTGCATTTGAAAAATATGATTTTATATGGGATTGAAGCAGTACTTTTTTGACGTTGAGATTTTGTTTATGACACGTATATATCATGAACTTATATCATTATATCTACATATCATAATATGTGATGTGTTTTAGGAAAACAAGTCATAAGTCGCAAAATTGATATTTTTCAAAGTGTTTTTTCACAAGATCACATTATTGGAATGTTTTGATTTTTGGAGAGTTTGTCACTTATAGTTATGTCAATCGACGTATCAAATTTAGGACAATCTATGTAATATATCCTTTCGTTTAAAGGTGTTCATATGGACTATATTTAGTTACTTTACTGTTTAGGGACCCCCAGGAATATTGGAAACTTTTTTTTCAAAACAAAAATATCAAAGTTAAAATCTAGAAATACTTATTATATTATTAGACTGTTAACTATCATTGGAATGGGCTTGATCTATTCTTTTCAAATATAATAGTATCTCAAAATCTTCAGACTTGTGACTCATTTTCCTGAAACACATCACAATTACTTTGAAAAATACCGATTTTGCGACTTGTGACCCATTTTCATATGACACATCACAAATTCTCATTACGCAATGAGTTGCATGAGATGTTACTTCGACATGGTTTCTAATCTGGATCTCTAATCTACGGGTTTAGATATCAGCTGTCACGTGCAAGTCACATGTCACACATCACGTGATACTATTGGGAATGAAACCCTGGATCTTGTGTGTCACTGTCGGCGCATGCGTGTTTGAAGCAACAAGGCAAAAACAAAACACAGCAAACACTGAGAGAAGATAAAGTTCTCTATTGTTCCCTAATTAGTCCTAGGGTTTTCCTTATAACAGTGGTATTTTCTTGGTATTTCTTAACTCATTATTGCCTTAAATGAAATATAAAGATATATTCATTTTAGGCTCAGAGCATCACTGTGATCAGATGATAATAGTATGTCAGTGATTGGACGCCTAATGCGTTAATGATTTCCTGGGTCTGGAGCCCTAATGGGCTATTAATATAATCTTGACTTTTAGGGCAAAATACTTTCCCTCAGTTTGGAGGGAGTTGCTTAATTCTGAACCTAGACTGTATTGAAGTAACTTCTGTAACCATAAATTGTAACCAGATTAGCGTTTGTCAGATACTTTTAGAACTAGATTTATCTCATAAAACAGGACATCGTAATAAGCTCTTTCGAGAAACATCTTATTCTAAGTGTGCATCATTTCAGGCCATTTTTTTTATTTGTGTCTCCCTTTTTTTCTATTTTCCATCCTCAAGAATTGATCTCAAAGATAACTGTTTTAAATTTCCTGACAACTTTCATTCTCATGATACCCTCAGGCCTCCTCTGAGAAGTTTTCAATGGCAATTCTGTTCAGATATTTTGCGCTGGATATTTTCTAACATCCATTTGGGTCAAATCTCCTGAAAATGTATAATTAGCAGATCAAACCATTTAATGAATTTGGCATAATTATACTGAAAAAAATGTCAATACTAAGTTAATATGGAAAATCTGAACCATATGAGTGTGAGTATAATAGTGTGTTTGGTTATATTGAACTGTGTTTTATTTTCATCTTAATGTGGGTTATTTGAGAGGATTCGTGAAGGCGAATTGTACATTTTCTGAACTGGAGGACTTGATTTTGGTAAGATGTTCACAATCCATGTGTACAAATAACTTGGATAAATAACAGAATAGTTCAACCCTTAGAAACAATTCATGATTGTAAGAGAAAAACAAAGTATATTGTTCATGGTAGACCCATTTCTCATATCTAAAGCACTTAAGTTTGGGCTTCTTTTTTTTAAAAAATATTGTTATTGACCTTAAATTTAACATTACTGATCTTTAAGAATTAGCAAATACTCATGACTAACAAATCTAGTTTTCTTTTGTGCGTTGTCAAAAAATCCAATCACGATCATAATCACTTTTTCAACCAATCGGACACCGAGGCTACCATATATAATAAACACTATCTTCATTCTATACTATGTGGCCTTATTGGCCTGGCCGGCGACAAGATTACTAGATTGGGGGTTCTGCAGGGTAGAACTTTGATACATGGATTCATGACTTAAAGCGCTAAACCCTGCACAAATGAGAACATTCCAGCAAAGACATCTTACAAGGGAATATATCTCTTTGGAAAATATCAATTTTGCCACTTGTGACTCATTTCCCTGGAACACATTAATCTTTGACATGGGACATACATCACTTTTGCTCTTATTTTATGAAGTTAGTTCCACCTGTTGGTAGCAAATGAACATACGGGTCAGATTTTCAGAAAATGTACAATACAACTTCGCCAATCTTTTCAAATAACCCATATATTTCAGACGAAAATAATGTTCAAAATACAGTTCAACCTAACCAAACAGATTGGTAGAATCAATGCAATGCCAAATATACTCGAATTTACCTAGTATTGACCAAACTGCAGCCTAGCTTAACAGAATTGACTACATGTGTCAAGCTGCCCATTGTACATTTACTTAAAATCTGACCCATACACAGAAATACAACACAACAGAATTGAACCTAAAAGTGGCAAGAGAAAAAGCCAGCAAGACCACTCATAAGAACACAAGTTTTTGTGAGGAGCTGCCGATAGTTTCTGACCCCTCTGTGTGTATTCCCCTTGATGAGAACCAACATGGGCCAAGGGTTGTTCAAATTAATTTCCGTCCATTTTTTACATGAGCCACATGTATTTGAATAACTTTAATCAGTGTGCTCTGTCCTTAACACTGTCAATAATCTTCCACAATCCTTTCCTGATTGTTTTTTCTCAAAAGACCAAGTGACGGTCTTATCTTAATGAAGCAATAAACAGCAGATCAGATCATCAATACACAGCACATGTAACTTCAAGGTTCAACAAGCCCTTTGCAAAATGTCCCCAGAAAATGTCCCCGACTGATTGCCTTTCGTTTATGGAGTTTTTTGCCCCAACTTTTCATCAAGGCAAAATCCGAAGCCTCTTAGGACCCTTTAAATTCCAATTCCTTCTTGACACCTTTTCATCTTGATTTTTTAATTTCCGAAGCATGGTACCGATTTCCCTGAAAATGATGTCTCGCTATTTTAGGTAATTTCATTCTAGGGATTTGGTTTTTTAACGAATTGTTTCTGAAAATCCCAGGGCAGCAGCTTAGAAACTAATAACACTGCTCTTATGAAAATGTTGAGATGGTGTAAAATATTGTCTGTTCTGGGTGTCTGTGTGTACAGTGGGTCAGATTTTCAGAAAATGTACAATTCGCCTTCATCGTTCCTCTCAAATAACTCACATTTAATACAAAAATGAGCTTCAAAATGTAGTTTAACATAACAGAACTGATACTTTAAATCAATGCGATACCAAATATACTCAGATATACCCGGTATTCATCATTTTTCAGCCTAGTTTAGACTAATTTCCTAAATGTGTAGAGCTGCCAATTGTACATTTTCTAAAGATCTGACCCGTCCCAGTGAACACTGTTGCAGTTTTTTCTTTAATAAATTGCGCGAAAATCGGCCGCGATTTTTGCGCGCCAGAACAGCGTCAGATGTTACTCCATGGAGCGCGAAATTGCACCGCGCATGACGCGGTGCAGTGACGCGCGTTATGCGCGGTCGTTATTGCAGGTTATTTCGCGGTGGTAGCGTCATGTTCAAGGATTCAGGGGGGGGGGGGGACGGGGATGGTGTTACTATGGTTCATAATATTAGCGGGGGGCGGCGGGTTGAAAACGGAAAATATTTGCTTTAATTATGCTTTGTTTATATCCCATATTATTTTGCAATTAATGTTATATTATGTATCCCATATTATATTGCAATTACTGTACTGTACCATGCTGTATGAAAAAAAGATGCATTATTATCGGCGAAATTGAAGCAAGAGAACCCAAGACATTGGTTACATTATATACAGTTTACTCATTTATTTGCACATCACATAAATGTGAAAAAGAGGTCATTCACTCTGGAGGGAATACTGCTTGATGTTAGCACCAGCTTTGGACGACATACATTTGTCAAGAATCATGAACAATAATGGCACACAACCTTGGTAATAAATATAATAATATAACATTGAGCAAAACACTGTAACTATGTACAATATACCTTATTTATACATAAATACTTCATGAAATTTAAAATATTCCAGTCGTTGATAGCAGGAATCCACTGCATCATAGGCTTTGACAAAGTTATTGTTTCATTGCAAAATAAAACATTATGGGGCATACCGCATACACCATTCAATATCACATATCCACTTATTCAAACCATCATTTTAATCATTTACACATGACAAAAGATTTAGATCTCATGGCCAGCATGCTATATATTTACGCCACTAACTAAAGAGAAAATACTTCACATGAGGTGAACAGCATCATAGCCTAAGTGTACTTCATACTGCTTGATATAGGCACCAGCTTTGGACGACATATATATACCATATTTACCATATTTACACATTAATACTTCATGAAATTTAAAATATTACTCATGACTCTTGTGGTCATTCCATGCAACACCTTGGTTCAAGGATCTTTTCCAATAACAGAATATTAGTTCATATTATGGTCCAGCTTGTCAAACAATGTAAATATGATTATGGTATACATATGGACCAGACTTACGCAAAACGGCTTGTCAAACAATGTAAATATGATTATATGGTATCAATCATACTACTAGGAATCACTTAGTTACAAAAGGAATATGAATTCATAATAACTTTGCTCTGGTACGACAAGCCTTACTCCTAAAATAAAGGTAACACAACTTGAATAGCCAATATCATATGAAAACTGTACTTCAGGTAAATCAATATAACCATGAAATCAGAGTCCAGAGTCAATCAGATATAGGGAAGGTATTGGTGAAGTAGAGTAACAATACAAGTAATTCTGAGTCCAGAGCATTTCTGTCCACTTCCACCAAATACCTGTCTCATGTATCTGACCAACCCTGGCCCTATGAACCATGGATATGACATGGTTACAATACATTCGTTATATAAACAGGAAACATGTTCAGAGCCTCCACTAAGGGTTGTTATCTAGTCGGGAAACAACTCTAAAGCTTCTACTAAGGAATTAGACTAACGTCTAGGTAAGACATGTACATAATATGGCCACTATACCTCGTTCAAATAATTATTAAATATCAGATAGGTTATGATCAAAATAGAAACATTGTTTCATCACAATACTGTCAATATTTCCTTTAAAAATAGAAAAGTTTCCGAAGAAATTCGAGAAAATCAAAACTCTTGTCCCTAAATTTTCATACAGTTTTCAGTGTTTTTACAAAATCAAGACTAAATCAAAACCAAAATAATCTGTACCAACAAATCCCGGTAGAATATCAACCAAGGATGGGACATATAATATTATAAAACACAGGATATTTCTCTCTTTGTGTCATCAGAACGCTATAAATCGCTAAAATACTAAATATCAAACTAGTTTGAAAATCTTCTCTTTCATATCTTAGGAAGATTCCCCAGACAACATAAATAGTGAAAGAATTTTGAAAATCATTGTAGTTTTGGAGTAATTCAATGGAACAAAAACCAGAATTGATGATTTCCGTCCTAGAAATATTAAAACATGAAACCACTTATTTCACAGGTAAACAACAATATGAGGTAAAATCATGGAATAGAGAAGCTAAATATAGTTCTGGTTCATCCTAAGGAAGCCATTTTGAAAGGGATATACGCCACCTCCCCCACCCCTTGGTGTTACAAGCAGAAAACTTTCCGTTGAAAATCGGAGAAGATCCAAATTTTCACTGCCATACATAGAATTTGTATAGGAATCACTAAAACAACTAGATGAGGGAAATTCTCAAAAATCTTATCATCTGTATGATTGGAGATGGTCCCTAGACGACATAATCACTGAAAGAATTTTGAAAATCGTTGAAGTTATTAGGCGTGACGAAAACCAGAATTGACATTTTACGTCGTAGACATATTAATCATGATTATTATAGGAAATTGCTATGACGTCCCTAAGACAACTAAATATTGGAATTTTTCTAAAACCTCTTCGTTGATATGATGGGGGGAAGTTCCTAGACAACAAAACAACTGAAAGAATTTTGAAATACATCATGATTTACTCTAAAAATGACATAAATTTACCATAGTGATGACTGTCAGAATCACGTAGTAAATGCCAATTTCATAGTCAAGAGAATCGCACCTTTCTGGTGTATAAAATTGCATACAAAACACAAAATTGACGCCCATTTTAATATATACACTTCAGAATAACCAGGTTTAAAAATACCGTGCAAATGAGGCTCACATACTGTAAGATTCTACAGACACTTATACTCTGACAATACAAGTCAAGTTTGATGTCAGTAATCTAAAGGAGAAAAATACAATCTATTGTTCCCATCCCTGATTTGGGCAGCATTGGCACACTTTTTTCGATAGTTTGCTTTTGATTCGGCTGCCGGCAGTTTGTTGCAGGTGGATGTGTGAATAACTGAATCAATGTTGCACTTTTCTGTTGGTCTGGTGGACTTGACTGCCTCTGTAACAGGAGAAACCAGAACATTTTTTTAATTAAAATGAACACTTTCATCATGTTTCATTACTCATTTCTGATATAAGGCCACGTTCTAATATTAAGTGTACAAACTGTTTATACCATATAGTTTCTTGGCAGAATATAACCATTTGTAGCAATTATTATAACATTAATTTAATAAACATTCCACTTGCCACTCATATTTAATAAAATATTACTTACATTACTAACATCATATATTACATTATATTGGTAAATTCAACTGAAAAAGCAGGTTAATTCTTGGTTAATTCCGAAACCCATACATAGGATAATTCAGAGTCATATGACCTTTTTGAATAAGGTACCTCCTGCTATGACAGGAAAGTCTCAATTTATGAGTCCAAATATATCTTGCCGAGCGATTTCTGTTTTTTATCTGCCAACGTGTACTTTTATTTTTAATCTGTATGGTCGAAAAAAAAATAATCAAAAACTCACAAAAATATTTCTCAGCCTAGAGTGAAATTGTATGTTATTCATGTATGTTTGTGATGATTACAAATTAGTCCATCTTGCCTCGAGTCTGCTCATATGATATTTACTTAGAAGTCTAAAATTGTAAAGAGCTAAATCTATATTATTTAATTGTACAATAGTTTTTGAACTGTGTAACATGAGATTATTAGGTTCGCCTGAAAATGTTTACGCAATAAAATTTATTTAAAAAAAAAAACATACTAGGAGAGTTTCAGAAGAATGCTCCCCATGAAAAGTCACCATTTTATTTGTATTTCTTATTTCAACATGATCACACTAACATAGGAGACCACATGGAAGTGTTCTAACACATCAGTCATAATGACAATTGAGGTCTTTATAAGAACACTCCAGAGGGCATGTTGCCCACACAACCTAGGAGGGAAATGGTGCATTTTTCCATTATCTATACTCACCATGATAGCCCAAGCGCTGTTTCATGTGAAACCAGCACCTCATCGGTGATCGTCAGTGCAGTTGACGATGTCATTGTTTGCCTTGTTCTATTTCCACTCTACATTTTGTCTGCCATTCTGGAAGAAATATATATACCATATGTTCAGTTTACTGGTCATTGCATCAATTGTAATCTACCATATCCACCTAGCTGCAATTATTTAGTCTGAGATTAATCTACTATGAGTTTACTCTCCAAAACCATTATTACTACTAGAGTAGGCTGTGTGAGAGAAAGAGATGGAGGAAGAGACACAGAGAAACAGGGGAGATAAAAAAGACCCCAAAATCTTCTCTTGCAAGTGCATAAAGAGAGCTCTAAATATTTCATCTCTCAAATGACAATAAAAACGTTCACCTATCCATCACCATATACCACAACATGATCCTAATCAAAATACATTTGTAATATAACTTACATGAGTAAAATCAAAGTATAAATGAACACAAAGCTTTCTCTCCCCATACAGGGAATGCTTAGTCTCTACCCTAAGTACGGAAACAGCAAATATTAAGGATAAATACCAACATATCAAAAACCTGTGTAGATACAGTAGGCCTACATGACAGGGAAAGACTCATCTCCAGCCTTAATAGGCGAGATAGCAAATATCTAAAAACACATAGTAATTTGTATTGAATTGTGTATTCGTTGATACATCCTTCCTGAATAAAATACCTAAATATAAATTAAATAAATAGTAAATCCTTTCATTAGGAGACAATGGTTGAAAATAAAAGAACAAACAAAGGTTCAAGGAGAAAGACAAAGTACACCTGGGTTATGTTGTTTATAAGCGGTAATTTTGGCACAGTACTTAGGCATGTTTCCCTTATTAAAAGCTTCATTGCCCACCAACCAGATCCCAATGACCAATTTCGTATTTGTTTACAATCATTTCGGAAACATCCAGCTAGACCAGATCAGGGACCATTCGAATTGCCGCAATTCATTCTAATTCAGTAATTAGTGCAATTTAGTGCAACATTACACAGTCCAAAGGCCGGGCCCAACACCTGTACATAGCCTAGGCATACGCTCCGCGGAGATAGGCACCCTGGCTAATTAGGGGAGGCGTGTAATTTAGATCTTAGCTTTGCCTTCCCCATGCCCACGGAATCCCGAGCATTTCAAAAGTTGTTTTAAATTTCTAATACAAATATTAAGCGAACTATGACTAAATCGTAAAAAACGGTACTCAGATGACTAGGGGAATCGGAGGAATAATCATGATGGAAGCAATTTGATTTCAGTCCCGATACCGAATTTTACTTCTATTATCGGCCACATTAGTCACTAAGAAAGAGGTAAAATCAAGTAAAATCCTTCGGGTAGAATGGGACAAAACAACAGAGAATTGAGGATTATTATCCTTAATTTGTGCCTTAAAACGGGTGAGGATCAGACTTCCCTCAGTTCCCTGCGACCGCCAGCCCTCTTCAAAAGTTGTGTTACTGTTTACACCGCCATATTGCCTATTGATTGTGTAACCGTTTGTTGCGGGAGAATTAAATTTAGATGAAAAACCAACTTCAGTACAAATCAGTAGGTCTCACAAGTGCTTCTGACAATCGCTGTTCTATTAGATTAAATAATAATGCTTACCTGGATGAATATGATGAGAATTCCCAACGTAAAGTGCAGTAATTCCAAAGGTGAGGACGGTGCTCGACGAAATAACGCTAGCTTGTTTGAGAACATCTGTTTGCATTGCTACACGCTAGGTGGCGCTGTGAGGCCCATTGAAAATGATGATTGACGCGTCTGTTGCTCAAACAGACGCAGCTGAACAGCAGATAACATATTGGGGGAATGGAGGGGGGGACCTTTTTTGTGTGTGCTGGGAGGGGGGGGGGGGGGTAGGGGCTGGCGGGGGCTTAGAGGGGGAATTAGGCTACATTCCATATATGAGTAATTCTCCCAAACGGGCAGCACTTGATTTCAGGAGGCCATTTTTTTTTTAGGAAAAAAATTGAAATTCGTCGAATCTCTACAATTTTTGGCGTACATCTAGAAGGAAATATCAACATTATATATACAAAGTTTGGGAAGGCTGAGCCAAATATTTCGATTCCTACACCTATGATCTCTCAGAAAACCCATTTTGCCTATTATTTGCCTTATTTCGGCTAGCCTATATTAGCCTAGGCCTAAGTCAGATTTATCAAATAATATTGTGTAAATCTGAGATGAGATAGCCTACTCCTAGCCTACCAGCAATATTAAATGACAAAGTAACAGCTAGGATATCGATGATGGCTGCCAACATAGGATATGGTTCTAACCAAAGTTTGAATAACTTTTTTTCAAAATATCTGTTTTATTTCTGTACAATAACTGAGCTAATATAGATGGATCTCTTTATATCTATTAATTATGGCGTAACGGCAACGCCATAGTCGTAACGGCGACATTCTTACATATACCGGGTAGGCTATGCTCACTGCAATTCAACAGCATCTGTATTTATTCCTATCTATACTTTTTACGAAATTCAGGCAGGGCTAAACAAATTAATATTAGAAAGAGGGAAATTGCATAAAAATATATTTTATTTTAAATATGGGCGTTATTCTACATGTCATAACGCAACATAAAACATTCCCATATCAATAGAATGAATCTTATTTGAGGGAATAAAAGGATTCATAAACGTCATGGGCTAATAACTTTTATATTTATTGAAATATAATTACATATGCATCTTCCCTCCTCCAAAACATAAACCTGAATAAGTAATGCAGTTTAGACGATCGCTATACAGAAATGAAGCAGCCCCCCCCCCAATATAATTATTGCCCCCCCCCCCCCCACCGTGTCCTGCTGCGCCTGGTTCAATGTTTGATGAAATGGACACAACCTTCCTCATTCAAAAAGGCGTCTTGACGCAATTAAGTTCAACCGGTGTCACTCTTAATATTTGACTTTGTATTGAAGGTCCCTATTTCTTTTCGTTTGGGGGAGGCAACGTGTTGCTAATTGTGTATTTGGCTGACATTTGACTTCAATAGTTTCATTGTCTATTTCTTTTGATTTATTATTCTTATGATTATTTGAGAGCTCAGCTAGACACATTTATATTAGAGGTAAGATCTTCATATTGCATTGATATCTTATTCATCCTACAGTGCAGGGTAGTGTATGAATAGGCTGTGTTTAACTGGGATCACCTGCAGTGTATGTTTAATTTGTGTATAGAGCAGATTTCTTCATCGTACCATTTCAAGGACGCATGCAGCTGCATGTAAAATGGCGGCAGTATTCAAAATTCGCAGTGGAAGAGGGTAGCGTTGCCGCAACGTTGCCGCATTTTCCAAAGCTCACAGAAGAAGAACCGCTAAAGCCAGAAACGTGTATTATACCTCAAACGAACCGGAATAATGTCAGCATCTTAGATAAGAAAGATCATCAAAAAATGTTGAGATCTCGCAATGCAGCGATCAATAATATAAGACCATGTTTATCCCCATCCAGTCAGTGAGTAGATCTATGCAACATTTTGCCTAGCCTGCCGCCCTCCTGTTTGCCTGTATTTTTAATTAGATATATTTCTTTATTAGGGGTACAAATATATATCACACAATGAGGTATTACAATGTTTAAAAAAGAACTGTTTGTATAACGTAGGCTATATTGCTTGTTTGCACACCTTCTGATCGTTTGCAAACGTTTGTACATCGTTTATATATGCATGTTATATGCAGAGCGACACTATATATAGTGCCTGCACCGTGTCCCAAGGCAAGGTGTGACAGCAAAGTTTTATATTATATAAATGTAGGCCTATCTTAATTTAAACAGGAATGATGGTATGATCAGCCTATTGGAAATGAAAGGGTTTGGTTAAAAAACTGTTAATGTCCACTCTGGTTTGATAATTCCCTGTAACCCCATCATTTCAGTGGGCATTTCAATTAATGTTATAGGCTATTATATATATATGTACATGTGACTATAGTCTACCGATGTTGTCCTGATGTGCGCTCATTGGGCCGAAAGTAGCGCTGTTGTGGCGCGCGTTTTGTCTCCCTGTTTTTTGCATGTTATATCGCAGAGTGACGCTATATATAGGGCCGCACGTGTCCCGAGTGGGTAGCAAGGCAAGGTGTGATAGCGCAGGGAGAGCGAATATTGCAGTCTGAGTGTGAATTCGCATTGAAAACGCTGTTTTGGCGTAACATATCGCAGTATGTGTGTCCATTGGGGTGTGGTGCGGGGGGAGGGGGAGGCGGAATATATGATCTGCTTTAGAAAAATTCGTCACAAGCCGCAAAAATGGGTTTTGAGGAACCATCACATCTGGAACGGTGAGATGAAGCCAGTTCTATTATGGTAAGTTCTATATGGTAAATTTAAGTATTTCTATATTTTAATTTTTTTATTTTGCTTTTTAAAAAAAAGTTTGCAATATTTCTGGTAGAAATTATTGATGAGTGAGTGAGTGAGATTGGTATCTTTACGCCCTTATCAACACATTTAATATGGTTATATCAAGGGCGGGAGAGCTGAGAGGGAGGCAGTTTAGGATCATAAGCAGGAAAATATCTTAGAAATGCATGGGTTTACTTAATACAGTGATTTGAAGTTTGTTTTTCTCGAAATTTCTACTTTAAATCCACCAGGCTATTTTGACATCTATATCCGAGTTTTATCAATGCACTTTTAATTGCACTTTTAACTCATAATTTCATGCTTCATGCATACTATGGGCTAGTCATTTGGGTTTCCAGTCATTCTGTTCCCCAGACTGTATATAGAGGTATAATGCCTGAAAATCACATATTTAGAATTAAGTAATTTAGTTTGATGTTTCGGCTTCGTGACCTGAAATCATTTAAATCGAAAAGAAGACTATGGACCAAGGATTCCTTGCAAGAATAAAGTTATTTGGCATTCTTACAGGACATTCGTTAACGGAGTTGGCAATCGTGTTTAATAGCTTTGTAAAGGGATCAATGCCCTGTGGTTAAAATGTTCATTAATCCAGGCATGAGTTGCTGGACAGACCAGTGGGTGCTTTATACACACCATGATAGACCTAGTCTTATTTATGTGAGAAAATGAGTCGCAAGTCGCAAAGATGATATTTTCCCAATGTATTCATTCACTTTTTGGTATTGACACTAACGGTGTGAGCGAGAAAATCGTAAACTGGATTATTCTGCAAGTCAAAGCCTTAATTCACAGGCAGAAGCTGTTTCAACAAGGTTTTTTATCCATCAGAATTGTCATAGCAGATCTGCTAGTCAGAATAATGTCATATCAGAACAAGGTGACAAATGCCTCAAAGATATGGAGAGAAGCATGGAGAAAACTATTCTCAGATTTAAGTAGTATAGAAGTTTAAATATTATTAATCCTGTTGTATGTTTAGATAATGGTAAGTCCAAAATCTTTTATTTTTTCAATACAAGAAGAAGCAAAAGGGTACGATGTAGATCTTGATGTTATCTGCCCAGGAGAAGAGGTTCTTTGTTGACATACTGAATAAAAGTGGTTTAAAAACAAAAAAAAATGTATTCATTCACAAGATCCCTTAGTTCACAGACTTGTAATGAGAAGTCCGTCTCATTACAAGTCCGTGCTTAGTTGGAATGTTCTCGCTTTTAAGGGGCTTGGGGTTTAAGTCATATATATTAATCCATGTACCGAATTTAAAGTCAGTAAATTAAATATATCCTTGCGTTTTAAAAGTCATCATATGATTACAGGGAAATAAGTCACTAGTCGCAACAAAATGGATTCTAATGTATCATCATATTTGAATTGTTGAGATCAAGCCGATTCTAATGATGGTAAACATCAAGGACATCTAAGAAGTATTTTCATATTTCATGTTTGAAGATTGCAATATTTCTGGGTGGGCAATTACCAGTAAATTAATAAAATATACTCCATATAATGACCTTAAAAATGCAAGGATATATGCAATAGACTGTCTTGTAACTTGGTACATGAATTTATCCCTTTTAAAGCTCTAAACCCGGCCTCCAAAGATGTGAATATTCCTACAGATAGATCCTGTGAATAAATTAGTATGAAAAATATCAATTTCGCGACCTGTGACACATTTTCCTGAAACACATCACATATGTTAATTTGATTATAAAAGCAGGGGACCATGTCGAATATAGACATGCTCGGGAGCATGAGAGATAATGATAAATCACTGTAATAAAAGATGAATGCTCCTGAGGGAGGGCATGCGTCATTAGAACAGTCCAAGCAATCACAAAACTAACACCTTTGGGTCTCATGAAATCGCTGGGGGTCAGATCGTCAGAAAATGTACAATCGACAGCTCTATACTTTCAGTAAATACTGGTCAATAGGAGATTTGCATGTCTCACTGCGCATGTGTATCACAGTGCATGCTGGGACGGATTCAGTTCAAATCTGACATATCAGCATTTAGCAGAATTGTTGTCGAAAAATGCAAAGATTTCTATCAACGATACCTTGGCTAGTCTAAATGACCAATAGAACCCAAATGCATGATGGGAAAGATAATAATAATACTACATTTGTTTTTCCATAATTATATTAGTTACAATCGGTTTTATATAATGTAGAATACAATTGAAGAATGTAACCAAATGTATATATATGGAATAAATAGAAAAGAGAATACTCTCTGTAAATATCATCGGTAAACCCTGGCCACACACAGCCGATTTGCCCCCGATTTAGGTCTTCCGATGAATCCTATGTTTTTATTTCCAATTCTGGTTTATGTTATTTCAAAAAAATAAACTAGGATTGGAAATGAAATCATAGGATTCATCGGGAGACCCAAATCAGGGGGGCAATCGGGGCAAATCGGCTATGTGTGGGCAGGATTGTAGTCCAAGCATCCAAGGAATGTTGAGTATTCAACGGTAAAAGTACAGTAAAGTAAGCAAAGTTAAAATATGAAGTATGGGTACAGTATATCAGCTACCTGCTACGGCTGACTGTTGGGAAAGGCTGACTGACGACTAGGAACAGGCTAGTTGACAACTGGGAAAGACTAGCGACACCAGGAGAGACTGGATTCAAATTGTGCAGCTTTTGCCGGTGGGCTCTGCGGGCATGAAACACGGTCCGGTACACCCATGGGGCTGCACAGGAGGTTAAGTTGTGGAATGCAGTCCAGAAACGGATGTGAGACAGAATAGGAGACAAGCCCGGACACACACCAAAGTGCTTACAGCCTATACCACAACTTCGAAAGAATGGCATTGCCTTGGATAACATCTGGAGTGGCCTTGACTGTAGGTGGAAGGGGGTCCACATATGGCGCTGCCCCTGGAAACCTACAGTTGCTAAGTGGAGCCTGATCAGCTCTGCTGGGGCACCTCTTGAAGAACACCAGGTACAGTCTAAGCCCCGAAACCTGGCAAGAGGAAGACTGCTGAAGAAGTGGTTAAAAGGCAATGAGAAGCATGCGCAGCATGTATTGGAATCACTATAGTGTATATATATATGTGGGTAGGCTGGTATTCTGGCAAATCCTGTCTTAGTTCATAGTTATATTCAACCATATCGTATAAGATGAAATATATGGGTCAGATTTTCAGAAAATGTACAATTCACAGTCGTATAGTAAATTCTGCTAAATTAAGCTGCAATTTGGTCAATACTAGGTAAATTTGAGTATATTCGGCATTGCAGCGATTCTAGCAATCTGTTTGGTTTGGTTGAACTGTATTTTGAACTCATGGTCGTCTGAAATTTGGGTTATTTGAGAGGATTGGTGAAGGTGAATTGTACATTTTCTGAAAATCTGATCCTTAAAAAACACAAGGCTATTTACACGATATCACTGTTAAATATACCATGCACAACACATCATGTTTTCTATGCTTTGTCTCTATTAGACTGAACTGTATTTCGAATATCTTAAATTCGAGGGCATGTGCATGTGCCACGGCGCATGTATGTTACAGTGCATCATGGGATGCATTCTGTTAAGATCTGACAAACAAATATTTGGCAACATTTTTATCGAAAATTGCAAGAATGTTTTCACCAATATCATAGCTTTTATAAATGATCTATATTAACCAAATGCATTATGGGAAAGAAGGGGACTTGTGTGGAAACACGCATAAAGGGTGGTCTCCACTGGCGTAAGCTCTGCAGTTAAGCTCTGCGGTAAGCCTTGCGATGGTGAGGAGCGACGAGGTCCTGCCTACATCGTTCACTGACCATGTAGGCAAGGACCTCGTCATTCCTCTCCACCTACAGAACCAGCACAAACCATCGAAAGGCTTACTGCAGAGCTTACCACAGCCAGTGGAGACCACCCTTAACACATTGATATTGACATTAGAGCACAGATAAATATCCCATGGGATATGCATACTGAACATGGCTTGTTTTCCATAGATTGTATACTGTACAATTAGTTCCATAATTGCATGCGAATAATGATTCAAAATGGTGGCTATGCAAATCCCCTATTGCAAGGATGTGGACGGTGACTGGCGACTTCACCCATGGATATGAATGATGACCTTGGCAAATAATTATATTCATGACCCTTGGAATAATTTAACTGGGTGCAAAAAGGTGCAGTTCTTGTGAGGTATAACATAAAGGGACTACTCTGTCCCAGTCATCAATTACTTATTTATGATAGTGGAGACTTTAGTAGTAGAGGAAAACGGTGCTTCTAAAAAGGGTCGGATTTTCAGAAAATGCACAATCTACACATCTACACATCTATCAAATTCTGCTAAATTAGAGTGAGAATGAATAAATACTAGGTACATCTGAATCTATTCTGTATTGTATTCATTCAATACATCTGTATGGTTATGTTGAACTCAATTTTGGACCTGATTAATTTCGTCTTAGATTTGGGTTATTTGAGAGGATTGATGAAGGCTAATTGTACATTTTCTGAGAATCTGACCCATAAGTGCAAATAGGCTAGGCCGTGCCTGGTGTGTTGGAGCAAGGGGTGGGGAACAAGTACTGCTGGATGACATCCAAAATAAGTGTTTTTGTCACCCCCGCCCCCGCCCCCTCCGCACACACACAGTTATGGGTCAGTTTTTCAGAAAAAGTAAAATTGGTAGCTGTACACATTTAGTAAATTATGCGAAAGTAGGCTGCAATTTGGTCAATACTAGGTAAGTTCAAGTATATTTGACATTGCATTGATTCTAGCAATCTGTTTGGTTAGGTTGAACTGTATTTTGAACTTTATTTTCGTCTGAAATTTGGGTTATTTGAGAGAATTGGTTAAGGCGAATTGTACATTTTCTGAAAGCCTGACCCACTTATTGTATCATATTGGATAATGAGTAAGTATTATCAATTATTTATCACTTATTGATACATATCCAATAATAATAATAGTGTTATTTCCGTTCCTTTTTACATAGAATAGAATAGAATAATTTTGTATCCGTCCAAAAAGCATATAAAAGCTGACAATCCGGTCGAGTGTCCCAGGTCTTCTATAGTCGTTACCTTTAAATAACTTCCCCAAGATTAAAACGTCGTTGTTAATCTATTACTTCTAGATAAATTGAATAAAAACTAGACTTGCAAGCTTTGTTTTGTCCCTAAAACCCAATTTATAACTTGGCCTTTGTCGTCCAATATTCATCTACTTTGATGGCCGCGCTACTAATGAAAATCCTCGTAGAAATTACAGGGAGAAATTAAAAGTTAATTACAAAAAGTACTGGCTTTGACATTGGGGAATTTCTCTTTTGAAGTACAAATTGTGGCGTTTAATGTCCTATAACTAAAGACCGAATTCTGATGACTCTCTGTTTTAACCAAACATTTTAGGGTATTTTGGAATTGGCTTGGTTGGCTTTTACCCTGACAGGTTTTTGATAAAAAGTCAAAAAGTTTCCTTGCGTTCTGAGCAAATAACGTTAAGGAACGTCACCAACTGGGATCAAGGCTTTTTAAAAATAAATCTGTCCGGAACCCTTTTCGGACTTATCAAAATGCATATACATCAGCAAATACCTGCAGTGTATAGCCATTGGTTGAATTTAGAATAGAATAGAATAAAATAGAATAACATTAATTGCCCGTTATTAATTTGCTAAAGAGGCCATATTATCACTTATAGGACAGGAGGATTTATCAACATTCGGCTGCTGTTATATGTTGATACCTTAATTTGAATCCAATATCCAACGGCCGACTAAAAATGGCCGCCAGTGAGCGATGATAAGTGAAGTCTTCGCAAGCAAGGATTGGGGCGGGTAACACAAACAACGGGACGAAATCGTCATAATATGTGGGTCCAATGATTTCTAGATGGGTTGGAAAAAATAGAACAAAAAGCAGAAAATGTTCTTTTCTTGACCGATGTTAGTTGAGAGTGCAGATTTACAATTCCTGATCATGTATGAATTTCTGTCACCACTAGAGGGTCAGATCTTCAGAAAATGTACAATTGGCAGCTGTACACATTTAGTAAATTCTGCAAAATTAGGTTGTTATTTGGTCAATACTAGGTGAATTCGAGTATATTCAGCATTGCATTGATTCTAGCAACCTGTTTGGTTAGGTTAAACTGTATTTTGAACTTTATTTTCGTCTTAAATTTTGGTTATTTGAGACGATTGACGAAGTTGATTTGTTCATTTTCTGAAAATCTCACCCTAAAACGTTTGATGAAGTGAGACTAGATTCATGCAAAAGCCATAGATTTACACGTTAAAAGGGTCCGATCTTCGAAAAATGTACCATCAGCAGGCCTATAGATTTAGTAAATTCTGAAAAAGTCTGATAGTAAAAAATTCTGATAGTAATATGGTCAAGACTATGTATATCTGGGTATATTTGATATTGCCGTGATTCAAACAATCTGTTTGGTTATGGTAAATTGTATTTTGAACCACATCTTCGTCTTAAATTTGGGTTATTAGAGAAGATTGGTGAAGTTGAATTGTACATTTTCTGGCGACTTATCCCAAAAGGTAGTAGACAATTATTCAGTGTATCTGACTACGAGCGCGGGTTTTCCCCTAACACTACTGCCACCTGGACGCGTGGAATTGAATCAAGTACACATTAGTGCTCAACTTTGACGGCAGGTGGCTCGCTATGAACAAGGGGGACTGCCAGGTTGTTTAGAGCAGTCATAAGAAACATTTGATGTGTCACAGGAAAATGAGTTCCAAGTCGCAACAAAATGGATTTTGTGATATCATCATATTTGAAAATATATGATCAGTATCTTATAAATATTTCTATATTTTAAGTATGATTTTTTTGTTGTGAAAAAATAGTTTGCATTATGGCTAGACATTTACTTGTAAAGTAATAGATATACTTTATAAAATGACCCTATAAATGTATGGATATTTGATATACTGTCTTGAAATTTATTATGCATTCCTACTACGGAAGGTGTTAAGCATCCCAAAATGTAAAACATTCACATAACATGATCTTGTGAATGAAAGGAATTTTGCTAATTGTGACTCATTTTTCCTGTAATTCGTCACATATATTATATACATATTTACATAGACGGGGTTAACAATAGGGCATTAATGTGGCTGCTGCATTATTGGTTAGATTAACTTCTTACCTTTCTCGTAGGTGGCACCACATCCACCATCGCTTTGTGCACAATGAACCATAGTAGGCTAGACATATTTTAATCTATTTATATTTTTTTTTAAAAATCGTCACAGGCTCATACAGGAAGAGTGTGTTTCGTTTGGTTCTGCGTTATAATACTTTTTTTTTCACAGTGGGGTTTAAATGGGTTTTTAAAAGTTTTTTTATTCAGTTTTATACACAATAAATATAAGCCCTATTTAGGACGACCAGTTCAAGATAAAGTATGTTGACGAAACTTTGATTGAAAAAATCAAAGTTGTATCCTCTCTACTTACAAATAAACCTTTGTAACCTGTACTTTCTATCAAATTTCATTATGTAAAGGTCAGTTATCAACCATCCTTGCTTATGTAATATTACTATACAACACAATTGTACCACCCCAAGATCACCATTGCATTGCAAGTAGTAATCAAATGTACCAAAAGACTCCTTACAATCAGGTCGTTTGATCCCTTCGGATGAGACTTCTATAGACCTGTTAAGTATCATCCCTCATAGGGATGCCTGTGCTAAGGGATTACTGTGTTAAGAGAACTCATGCTGTTTTATTAAATACATACAGAGAATATATGACTAGTATTTTTTAATACGCCAGACATATCTAAGACAGAAAATAGGTTTAAAATGTAATAGACCCTAACCGTGGTTTTATTATTATTGGCCTGCTCCTTTCTATTTTGAGTTCCTTGTAGAATATAATATCGCGCTGTATTTCAACATAGCCAAAATAGGTCTAATCTATATTTATAATTGACAAGTACAGGCCTCAGTTAATATGAAAACTAATTTTCTTTAGGTTAAACAAAAGCTTTGAATCACTTTTAGATACTAATGAAGATACATTGTAGGTCTTTCCTGTATTGTCCATGTAATGCCAAATTATCGTTTGAGAATGTTAAAATAAGTATAATTTTATACCTGTAACATTAACACTGATCACTCGACAAAATAACGCCATCAGTGAATTTTGAGGTTAGTTATGACTCAAACTAGTCGTCCATACAAAGTACTTTATAAAATGTTATCTTTGCCCTTTGCTCACTCTGACATATAACACTTTGTTAACTATGTATGGTGAAATAAATGCCTAGTACGGGGGGAAAAACAACTCATAGGATCAGAATATTACATAAATAGATAAGATATTTGCGCCTCCCGCTACCAGCTGTCAGGATGGCCGAGTGGTCTAAGGCGCCAGACTCAAGGGTAGACCTTCACCGTTACAGCGGTGGTAGAGCGTTCTGGTCCACGTATGTGGGCGTGGGTTCAAATCCCACTTCTGACAATACTTTTTCCGTGGTCGAAATCGGTTTACTGTTTGGTCTCATCCCATTAAGTACATGTTACTAGTCTGTACCTTGGATACAACTGATACATGTCCAGATAGCGGAGTATTGCGGTCAGAATTTCAGAAAATGTACAATTGGCAGCTGTACACATAGTAAATTCGTAAATAAGTTGCATTGATTCTAGCAATCTGTTTGGTAAGGTTGAACTGTAATTTGAACATTGTTTTCGTCTGAAAATTGGGTTATTTGAGAAGATTGGTGAAGTTGTATTGTACATTTTCTGAAAACCTGACCCATTGACGAATCCCTGCAGAAACTGAGACGAATGATTAGCCTTGATTGGGCCTACACCCTAGGAGTTTTACATCAACGCCCTGCGAAATATATATACTCAGATGTACCAAGTATTTATCATTTTAAGGCTAATTTAGCAGAATTTACTTCGTATTATTTGTATACTGGTTGACAAAAATATCAAAAAGTATATATATATGGGTCAGGTTTTGTACAATTGCCAGCTCTACACATTTAGGCAAGGCTGAAAAATGATGAATACTGGGTGTATCTGAGTATATTTGGTATCGCATTGATTTATAGTATCAGTTCTGTTATGTTAAACTGCATTTTGAAGCTCATTTCTGTGTTGAATCTGGGTTTTTTGAGAGGATTAATGAAGGCGAATTGTACTTTTTCTGAAAATATGACCCATTATATAATGAAAACGAAATCGAAAATTTGTAAAAAAAAAAAAAAAAAAAAAAAAAAAAAAGATAAAAATAGATTATAGAAATAAGATTTAAAGGAGTCTAGATGAGTTTTTTTCCCTTTTTTAGCCGACTGCCCCCTTCCCCTGCACCCCCCCCCTCCAACACACACCCTTCTTCCGTGAGAAATCGGCTCAACGGATACAATCCTCGATCTGGGTCAGAGTTTCAGAAAATGCACAATCTACAATTCTGGACATCTATCAAATTCTGCTAAATTAGAGTGAAAACTGATAAATACTACGTATATATATATATCTGAGTGTATTCTGTATTGTATTCATTCAAATAATCTGTTTGGTTATGTTGAACTGTATTTTGAACCTGATTTGTGTCTTAAATCTGGGTTATTTAAGAGGATTGGAGAAGGCCAATTGTACATTTTCTAAAGATCTGACCCCTTTACACCTAGGAATGCAAATATCTCCAAGACGTTCTCGAGGCTTGGGTCAATGTCTATTATTTACTCGTCCCACTGTACATGGGTAAAGAGCTACACACTGTGCTCCCGTACACTTCACATGTAAACACAAGGCACTCGCACCAACACAGGCCCACAACTCTATAGTTTAGTTATCAATAACACAACTATAATATCCATCAAATATTCGATATGATATGATGATATGGTGATCTGATGATCCATACGCTCAGCCTATGTATGGCTCAGATTTTCAGAAAATGTACAAATCAACTTCGTCAAACGTCTCAAATAACCCAAATTTAAGGCGAAAAAAATGTTAAAAATACAGTTCAACCTAACCAAATAAATTGCTAGAGCCAATGCAATGCTGAATATTCTCAAATTTACCTAGTATTGACCAAATTAACTAAATGTGTACAGCTGCAAATTGTGCATTTTCTGAAAATCTGACCCGTATGGCAATAGTGAATAGTGGCCTAATGATAGACCGAGCTAACTGATCGCTTCAGGACGGAGTTGGGCTGGTGTATTTCATAAGGCCAAAAACAAAATATGTGTTTCCGATCTATCTGGCAGAGAACAAGGTAGGGGGAGGGTAGCTTTTTTTAAAAAAAAGGAAACCAACTTCCATGAACTGGCAAATATGCCAAGTTCATAACAATAGTTCTTTCAAACGAGGGAAATATGCTTTTTGACAGTTCCTGTTTTTTGTAAAAGAAAAATTTAAAAAGAATCAGAAATGGTCAAAAGAATGTTTAGGTGGGGGAGGTTTTTCTAGGTAGGAGGTGGGGGGCAGGGGGTGGAGTTGGAAACACTTATTTTCCTCCAAATAAATGAGGATTTCTTCTGCAACAGGCCCCTGCTGTCAACAGGTTTTGTGGTGCCAAGGTACCCCAGCAACAGCAGGTCTGCACTCCCTAGCTATATTATTATTATTATTGATTAGGAATACATAATACACATATAGCAACGCGGCTATATGGTTAATAGTAGCACTTAATTAGAATGATCGAACCAGCAGAATAACAAGTAGCGCAAACAGTAACAACCATTTTTGTGTTTCTTTGATTTATGAAAGTAATTTAGAGTCCTCAGAGCTCAGTTGATAATAGAAATGATTTAATTCGAATATGATACAACAAAAAGTCGCCAAGGAGCTTCAAGATTCAAGATTCAAGCTTGATAGTTCCGACCTGAAAGGCAAGTGACAAAATTAAGAACTAATGACCAACTTGTGTTGCTCAGAAGCACATTTATGGGTCAGATTTTCAGAAAACGTACAATTGGCAGATCTACATATTCAGTAAATTCTGCTTAATTTGGCTATGAAAAGATAAATACCCGGCATATCTGAGTATATTTGGTATCACATTAATTTAAAGGATGAGTTCTGTTATGTTAAACTGCATTTTGAAGCTCATTTCTGTCTTAAATGTGGGCTATTTTAGAGGATTGGTGAAGGTGAATTGTACATTAACTGAAAATGTGACCCTTATACAAATTTACAAATAGTAGTTTGGATATGATATGTTCTATGGCGATTGACTCAAATGAGTAACACGTTTGTTAAAAGTACTAAATAGTATCTTTAATCATATCAAGAGGGTTTAATTAATAGCAAACATAATCTCATCCCAAGAAATTGTCACTGACTGGGGATTGAGTGAACATACACACATAAATGGGCCAGATTTTGAGAAAATGTACAATTGGCAGATCTACATATTTAGTAAATTCTGCTAATTTACGACTGAAAAATATATTTGGTATTGAGTTGACTTAAAGGATGTGTTTGGTTGTGTTAAACTGAATTTTAAACATCATTTTTTGTCTTAAATTTGTGTTATTTGAAAGGATTGTTAAAGACAAATTGTACATTTTCTGAAAATCTGACCCAAATATAAACTGACACGATGGATTGCCCAATAGGGCAGTTGCATGTGCCACTGCGCATGTCAGTTACAGTGCATCCATTTCATTTTGTTTAACTGTATCTTTTGTTTAAAAAAAACCCCAAAGCCCCATATCTTTTAACCCCATTCTTTACTTGAAATTGGGCTTTTTGAGAGTATTGGTCAGAGCAAATTGTACATTTTCTAACGTTCAAACCCATGTAATAGATTAGACATAGGCTAGAGTTAGAGGCGGGGAGAGGCACACAAGTACCCATGTTTACTCCCCCGTCATGGAGTTATAATTATAACTCGCCTTAAGCAAATTGAATACAATTTGCTTAAGCCTCTGTGGACTGATTGGCTAACAATGTCACACTCGATTCTTAAACGAAACGTAACAAAGAAACCTTTAGGGGGAAATTTCCTTTTGCCGCTTCGACATTATGGATATTTAAATCCCTTTTCGGGATTTGGATTGAGGCTGTCTATATAATTAGTAACAGCTGGTACTAACAGCACTTTTCGTTTTCTATAAAAAGATTTAACACTTTAGCTTTCGCTGGAAGTGTATCTTTAAACATTGACCTTCAACTCAATCTTTTTTTCTTTTTTTTTTAAAAAAAAAAGGAATTATTGGGCTCAGTTTTATAAAACATGACCTCATCAGGGATTCAAATAAAGGTAGATAGAAAAGTTATTTCTGTTTAATTATACAATAGATACTGTCGGAAGGTTTTTAATCACTTGACCGGGAGGATAATTTATATTGTATCACATTTTTTTTGAAGCATGATTTTATTCAGCCTGTCAACAAAGCTCTCCACGCTCCACGATTTACATAGCTCACCTTTTGCTGTTAGAAATAGATTTTGATCGAAACCCTTCGCCGATTGGGGTAGGGGGTATGCATATTATATTTTCACAAACTACCCGGCAAAATGATTATCTCGCCACAAACAACACTGGACACTATAGTATTTAACAAAACATCTTTCATTGTGTTTTAAAGATCTATGTGTCAGTTTGACTCAGATTTTCACAGGTTGCATCTAAATCTGCGTTGAGTTTTAACCATATTTCGTTTGTTTCACCGTTCAAATTTTGGGCTTTGTTCTGATATAAAATTATTTAACTCTTCATTGCTAACTCCGATATTATCGACCTGAAGGTTAAAACACCCTCATGGAATATTTTTTTATATTTATGTCTATGTCTGCTGTCAACAGGTTGTGTGGTGCTAAAAGGTGCAAATTAGGATTATAATATAAAAAGTATATTTCTATTTTGCATTAAAGGCAGTCCATAGAGTTTCACATTAGTGGATCAATAAATCTAATTGAAAAACATATTGGATATAAATCATTTTGTTTACGTTAAACTGAAATTTCCATTCAGGAAATTTTTAATTAATCTGACAATAAGTGCCATACACTATTCCTTTAATCGACCCCTTACCATTGCAGTCAGGCAACGCACACAATAGCCAGCCATAAATAGAAATACAATTTGTTCTGTAATCACCATAATCCATGTAACCAGGAAAAGGATATCAGGTAACCGCCCTACTAAGCCATATATCTCTGATTAGGACTCTCTCTGTTATCAGATCGTTTACCTGTTCTATAATGAAAAAGCAAATCTAATATTATAACCTCTGAGCTTGTGCTATGATCTATTGCTCTACCTGATGGTATCTTTATAAGGGTGGACCGGAGGGTTCTGAGACAGAGGTCTTGCACTTTTTGTCAATAATTACATCTATTCAAAATGCCAACAATAGTACATAAGAGTCAGATTTTCAGAAAATGTACAATTTGCAGCTCTACACAATTAGTAAGATCTGCTGAAGTAGGCTGCAATTTGGTCAATACTTGGTAAATTCGAGTATATTCCGCATTGCATTGATCCTAGCAATCTGTTTGATTGGGTTGAACTGAATTTTGGACCTGATTTTTGTCTTAAATGTGGGTTATTTGAAAAGATTGGTGAAGGCGAATTGTACATTTTCTGGCGATTTCACCCATATAATCATGGATTTCAATAGCAGGGTCGATAATGGGGTCGATACGTAGGTAAACCATGTTTCCCATTTACAGTTCCGTTCGAAAGCAAATTGTATTTACCTTGGGCAAATGCTTATATTTCCCATCGACTGAACTGTTCTGGCTGGTTATCGAGCTCTGTTGTTGAATATATGTTTGCTCAGCATATGATTATTAATTCAATAATCAAACAATATCCAGTAGATTAAGAAATGAATGAAGCATTTGCATGAAACTTAATACATGTGAGTACGGGATGCATAATGGACAAATATTTATTCATTTAAAGCTGTATTCTCATCTATTTCGACAAGAACGATCTTACAATATTTACTCATATAATAGCGGAACTCCTCTATAGGTAAAAAAACGGCGCCAACAGGCAAAAACGGCGCCAACAGGCAAATAAATTTTTGTGACGAAATATCTAATCAAGTTAGATATTTTGCAATTGTTGGCAACAAATAAATGTGTTGCCAACAACCTATTTTACCCCCTCATCCACTAGAATTTTTAGTCATGTCGAATTTTCTGAATTTTCCAAAATGTCGGCGACGAATTTTGCCTGTTGGCGCCGTTTTTACCTATAGTGGAGTTCCGCTATAATAACGACTAGAATTATCATTATTGAGCTCATGTTATATTTTAATATAATAAGTTAAGGTCAAATCAGCTGAGAGGAAACAGTCGCCAGTGAGCGATAATAAATGAAGCTGTTCCAGGAAAAGCATTTCTGGTCAGTCCCCGAAATATAAAAGTGGACATTTATGAAGCCCTGTAGTAATACAACCGGTCAAATGACTTTCCATATAAAGATAACAGTTGGAAGACCTGGATATTATCCACAAGTCTGGTTAACTATTTGTCGATCTCATACTTAACTTCAGACACATAAAGTATTTTTCAATTCAATTCAAGTGTTTGACCGATTTTAACTGCAAATACAGCTTTAAGATCGATGCATAATCTTTTGAAAAATAAACACTACATTTGGATAGAACAAATATAACTCTTGAGGGGTTTAGGACAAACCCATAGCCCTCACACACACCCTCATTATACACTCTAGCCTGTGCTATACTATAGATTAACATTTGAGATAATTATTTGTTATTATAAGATACTACAATCATTATTATTTCATAGTTGTATCAGGATTTGCTGAAAATAACATCACAGGATTAACGCTTTTTCTGAATATAAATATCTTACAAATTAAATCCTTAAGGGTTTAGAAGAAACCCTCACAGACCCCCTCATTATGCACTCCCGCCTGTGCCATGCTATCTACATAGAACAAAGACTAGGAGCGGTTTGTGCTGTTTGCGCCCACGTTTTACCGTGTTGACTAATGAGTTAGTACTGCCAGGGTCGATCAGCCATGTCCTCACCTAGGTTACAGGTAGAGAGAGCTGGAGGAGGTGTGTGGTTAAATAGTGATTCCCTCCAGTGATATACGAGCCCTCTCAAAGCTGCACTCTCAGCCATTATGACTAACACATGCTTACCAAATGTTCTTATATTATGACTAATAGGACTGAATTCATCAATATTCTGTTGTTGGTATATGGTTATACAAGAGTTACTTATATTATGACTTATAGGACCGAATTCATCAATATTCTGCTGTTGGTATATAGTTATACTAGAGGTACTCATATTATGACTTATAGGACTGAATTCATCAATATTCTGTTGTTGGTATATGGTTATACAAGAGCTACTCATATTATGACTTATAGGACCGAATTCATCAATATTCTGCTGTTGGTATATAGTTATACTAGAGGTACTCATATTATGACTTATAGGACTGAATTCATCAATATTCTGCTGTTGGTATATGGTTATAATTATAAGAGGTACTCATATTATGACTTATAGGACTGAATTCATCAATATTCTGCTGTTGGTATATGGTTATACAAGAGTTACTCATATTATGACTTATAGGACTGAATACATTAATATTCTGCTGTTGTTATACGTGTATACCAGAGTTACTCATATTATGACTTATAGGGCTGCATTCATTAATATTCTGCTGCTGTTATATGTTAATATACAAATTTGAAGTAGAGACAGTCGAGTGAAAATAGTCACCGGTGAGTGATAATATGTTGTCATATATAAGAAAGGATTCGGGTGGATCCTCCAAATACAAATCAGGACGTTTCAGAAGCCATGTAGCAAAAGCAACTCGACAGAACCCCCCAAAGCTTTGGTCCAATGACTTTTAGATGCGTTGGAAAAGAATGGAAGAAAATGTGTTGTTTTTCCGATGTTACCTGAGAGTGGCTTTTTAATGATTATACGGGTAAGATTTTCAGAAAATGTACAATTCAACTTCGCAATCTTCTCAAATAACCCAGATTTCAAATGAAAATAAAAGTTCAAAATACAACCTAGCCTAACAGGCAGAATGTACTAAATGTGTAGAGCTGCCAATTGTACATTTTCTGACGATCTGACCCATATATATATATACTCCAGTATTAAACCTGGTATTCTCACTGTTGCTGATCTTATTATTGGAGCCCAAAGGTTATTTTATTTCACAAAATAACACATATTTAGAAATTACAGTTAGGGCGCTAGGCCAGGCCTTTTTGTTGTTAATTTAAACAGCATAATATAAATATGTGAATAACTAATATGTTGTATCATTTTATAAACACCTACTTCGCAAATTGTTTCCTGGCCTTAATAGAACACAGTGTACAGTCTAGTTTTAAAGCCTCTCAGATCAGATTTATATAAAGGTATATCAGTAATTGGACGCCTACTGCGCTAAGAGTTTTCTGGATCAGGACTAGGCGACATAATGGGATCATAATGACTTTTTGCGGTCCTAATGGAATTATAATGGCACTTTCCGTTTTGAGGCAAGAAGCTTCCCTCCGTTTGAAGGGACTCTCTCAACTTTGCGCCTAGGCTGGCTAGATTTGCTCGCTGTTTAATCCACAGAAAAATAGTTATCAACATGTTGCTACTGATACTGGTCACCGAAATATTAATCAGTCTAGGCTCAGAGTCGAGAGAGTCCCTCCAAACTGAGGGACAGCCATTAGAACCCCATTAGGTAGGCTAACAATTGAACCATATTTATAATAATAACACTTAATATAATTAATGAGTCAATACTTTGATAATGAGTTGTACAAACTTGAATGGAAGAATGTCTATCATTAAATAATTGATCATTTTGATTACTTGAATTAGTATTAAATCATTTCCCTGACATCATCCTGAGTACGGTAAAGTATTCAAGATAATAGGGAGGTTCAGCAAGTCTACATGAAGATGCGACGTAATAAGAAATAAAGAAACAGATACGGTTACGTAATAATTGAGATTTGCTTGCAGAACCTCCCTAATAATAATAACAGCTGCCATCCAAAGAGGGATAAAGCATATCACCCGTATAACATTAGGATAACATAACCTTACCTTTGCTTAATTCATGCACTCATGTTCACATTAGTAGCATTCTAACCCTTACCCTAACCGACAATAGTCCACTTTAAGGTAACGGATGTTAGAGCTAGCCCCTTATTCTGAACCGTGTTTACCATTTTGGTCAATTTCCTAACCCTACCCTTATATGTAACACATTGGCAAACTACAGAATCTTCTAATCTAATCTAATCTAATCTAATCTAATCACCATTATCGTGTAAAACTATTAATCTATTTAATGCAGAATTTTCTAATACACAAATGTCACTTTCAGGCCCACGTACGGAACCTTTAGAAAGGGAGAGCAGTTACTTTGTGAATATCTTTATCTCACAAAGCTGATGAGGATCAATGGAAACATTATGCATTGAGTGCTTTGAGTACAATCTTGCATATGTGATGTGTTCCTGGAAAATGAGTCATGAGTCGCAAAATTGATATGTTCCAAAGGGTTTATGTAATGTTCTAATTTTCAGTGAGTGTAGCAATCTCAGGACATTGTATTAAATATATTTTTGCGTTTTGAAGGCCTTCATATGGAGTATATTTAGTTACTTTACTGGTAATTTACCCATTCAAAAACAATTTCAAAATAAAAATATCAGACTCAAAATATAGAAATACGTATTATGTCGTACTGTTTACTATCATTGGAATCGACTTGATCTCATCTTTTCAAGTATGATGATATCTCAAAATACATTTTTTACGACTGGTGACTCATTTCCCTGAAACACATCACACATTTTAAGCCACTAAATCTGTTACCTTTAATAAACAAGCCCTTCCAGTTTCAATCCAAAAAGTAATTTATACGCATTTGAAACTGATAAGCGACTAAGCGGCAAGGGAACACAAAAAACCTCTGCCTTGATAATCTTCCTTGATAAGCTTCTCCACTGACTGGCGAAGAATAATTCTTATGCAAACTTTTTGGCCACAAGAGAGCGTTTGTAAATGCAATGCAAGCATTTTTAGGAGGAACATTAATCCAGGTTAAATGTGTCCAGGGACACTTAATCTTGCCAAACAACACTCATAATAACACCGGGCGGTCGATGTTTACCGAGTCCAACTCTTGAACCATTCCTCTGAGAGAGGCACCAGAGTGGTGCGTTTCATTTATTTTAACTTTGAACGATTTCAGTTTTGTACCTTTTGGATATTATGACCACCTCTGTGCAATAACCACCTTAACCTTTACGGATACAATTACCGATGTAAGGATTATTACCTGTAACACATCATATTCTGGGGATTTTAGTGGTTCATATAATCGGAGCAATAATCCAAAGGTAAGTTTGCCATGTTTCAAATGACAATATTTTCGCTGTGTCACTATATTGTGTATGGGAACCACCTCGTCACTTTTGTATATGAAGAGGGCTTTATTTGTGATAAGATTCCCATAGAGAACTACTTCTTGTCAAGTGGGTCGTCAAGAAGGTAATGCTGTAATTATGATCAAACTAAGTGCGTATTAGTAAAGCACATAACTGATAAGCACTAGTCACTGATAGGACAATCTAATAACTGAAGATACATACTTGTATTGCTATATTAGAAACCAGTGAGTTCATATACATGTGAATTATGCGTATAACTTTACAATTTTTGTGGTCTGACTAGTGTTTTGTTTGTGTTCTGATACAGTTTAACTATGTAATAATTTACGATGGGAGGTTTATATGATTTTGCTGGTTTTCTGTTGTCCTCAAACAGTTTTATTTCTCTTCTGGTGTTTTATTATATCCGTAGGTCTCCTTCTGAGATATCATTTTCACATAGGCAACGTGAAGTACGTCCATGGAGGACAATACGTATTTACACTGGAATTTTCATATTTGTTAAATGTCTTTGACCTGTAATCGAATAAAAAAAAACAAAAAAAACATGGGAGATCGAGTAAAGTATATATTATTTTAGAAAGATGTGTTGGATTGCCTAGACGAATGTACAAGTATTCAGGATGGGAGAAATAGGGAAAATTGATTAACATGGATTGTAAACCACTGGTAATTAAGATATTAATGAACATAATGAAATGAAGCTTAATTGTGGTAGTGAGTGTATTTGTTTTGTCTGTACATTTGAGTATATATCGATTCAATCCTAAAGCAATGTCTGAGACCAAACTAAATAAGGCTATGCGTATTTAGATTTAAACTTTGTAATGTTTTGATAAAACAAAATTTAAAACAGAATATATTATCCGATGATTAAGCAGATTCCGACGATCAACAATTCGAACCAGCATTTATAAACTACATTAATTCATGAATCAAAGAAAATATTCATGAATTCATGAATCGAAGAAAATAAATCTAATTTATTAATTGAATGAATAGGTCACGAAAGATATGGATCAAGGAAAGGTACATTACTGTATGTATCATTCTGATCCATTCTCCCAAACAAGCACAATGGACAATGATGGAAACTAAGAACATAACAATACCTACGAAGCTAGGCATACGATATATCGGTGAGATTTTCAGATAATGTACAATTGGCAGCTGCACACATTTAGTAAATTGTGCTAAATTTCGCTGCAATTTGGTCAATACTAGGGAAATTCGAGTCTATTAGGCATTGCATTGATTCTAGCAATCTGTTTGGTTAAGATGAACTGTATTTTGAAATTTATTTCCGTCTGAAATTTGGGTTATTTGAGAAGATTGGCGAAGGTGAATTGTACATTTTCGGAAAATCTGAGCCATATACATAACATATTCAATGCCGACATAACCATGTATGAATTCCACCCTTGTGTTGAATCGGAATGATTTTATAGGTTCTTATCCTAGTTTACCTATATCATATGTGAGTCAAGTCTTCAAAAAAATGTATAATTCACCTTTACCAATCCGCTCTAATAATCCAAATTTACGACAAAAATGAGCTTTTAAAATGAGTTTAAAATTTATATAACCGAAGAGACTCTTTAAAACAACACAGCCCCAAATATTGTCAGACATACCCAACATATATGTATACTTATTGTTGTTTCATTTAGCAGAATTTACTAAATATGTACAGCTACCTACTGTACTTTTTCTGAAAGTCCGATCCATGTACATATGGGTCAGATTTTCAGAAAATGTACAATTGATAGCTATACACATTGAGTAAATTCTGCTAAATTAGGCTGCAATTTGGTCAATACAAGGTAAATTCGAGTATATTTGGCATTGTATTGATTCTAGCAATCTGTTTGGTTAGGTTGAAGTGTATTTTGAACTTTATTTTCGTCTGAAATTTGGGTTATTTGAGAAGATTGGCAAAATTGAATTGTACATTTTCTGAAAATCTGACCCATACATGACTTTGCCAACGGAATTCCAAAATGTAATTTGAGCAGGCAGTGGGTCAGATTGGTAAATATATAACAAGTATAATACGCATTATATCCTACACAATCATTGGCTTCTTTCGATTGAAAGCCCATGAATTATATTATATACAGTCTAGGCTCAAATAAAAGTCCTAAAATTGTATTTAAATGCCCAACCCCTAGACTGGAGCTAGTCCGTCGATCATTGTATTACAAAATCCCATTTTAATGGAATGAACTGGAAGCTGACCAGCATTATATTGACGTTCCGTATTTGACTTTTTACCCAAATCATCAGATTAGAAAGCATTTGGCGAGATGCAAACTTTCTGTATTAATTAATGATACATTTGGTAATGATTCATTTGATAACAATGAAGACCACAGATATGGGTCTGATTTTTAGAAAATGTACAATTGGCAGCTCTACACATTTAGGTAATTCTGCTAAATAAGGCAGAAACATGGAGAATACCGGGTATATCTGAGTATATTTGGTATTGCATTGATTTAAACTATCAGTTCTATTGTGTTAAATTGCATTTTGAAGCTAATTTTTGTCTTAAATGCGGGTTATTTGAGAGAATTGGTAAAGGTGAATTGTACATTTTCTGAAGGTCTGACCCTTATATGAGCAGCCATCGGATCGTTGTCCTGATGGCTGATTGTTACGGCCATAATATGTACACACCAAGTCCAGTGGGGCCTGAAATAAATCCTCCCGATACTGGTAGTTCAGTCAGGTTCAGAAGGCAGTTTTGGACCCCTAAGTTTTAGGGGTCATTTACATTTTTAGCCTTAGTCTTAGCCTTGTGGTTAAGCTTATTGCTGGATGTGGAATCAAGGAATGTGGCCGTCTGGACCTGACTGAGTTTGACCCACTGACATTGTCCCTTGATTGTAGGCAGAATAAAACAACAGCAACAAATAATTAGTGAAGTCATCATAGGAAAGGATTTGGGCTGGTCAAAATAAGGACGTTTTAAAAAGCTCCCTAGCAAAAACAACTGGACAAAATCCACCCAGATTTCAGTGAAATGACTTTTAGAATGGGTGGAAAATAATGGAAGAAAAATGTCTATTGAAAGTGCATATTTCAAAAAGTTGTATACATTCCAGTAAGGTACAATTTACATTCCAGATGATGTATATTCCCCTTAAGAGTAACAAAGTCTTAGGTTTAACAGAGCTTCAGATTTCAGATGTAAATTACCCATGTATGGGTAATTTACATCTGAAATATATATGAGCCAGATCTTCAAAAAATATTCAATCGACATATCTACACATTTAGTAAATTCTGCTAAATTAAACTGACAAATGGGCAATACTCGGTACATTTGAATATATTTCATATTGCCCTGATTCAAGCAATCTGTTAGGCTATGTTGAACTAAATTTTGAACATTATTCTTGTCTTAAACTTGAGTTATGTGCAACGATTGAACAAGGCGAATTGCACAATTTCTGGCGATTTCACCCATATATGTTAAATACCAATAGAGCAGGCATACCTTTCCTTTAAGAGAAAGAACACTCAATATGATAAGTTGTATTTAAAATGCGGAGGCGTAAGTACATTACAAATTAACACATACACAATCCATCACAAAATCCTTCATCGGAAACATAGCAAACTAAAAGAACACCCATAGATTAATTATACTCCCCATGCATATTAATTCATACTCAAGGCTAAGGGAGTAACGAAGGAGTCCTATAGGGGTATCAATCATAATTAAACATAGACTTCAGAGTATCCATCATTGTATAGCAATGTGTTTATATGTGTGGTGTGTCCCAGGAAAATGAGTCACAAGTCGCGAAAATAGATTTTAAGATACCATCAGGATTGAAAGGATAAGTATGATGGTAAACATTAGGACATTTAATAAATACTTTTATATTATTTGCATGTAAATTATGTTGGAAATATATGTAAAGATACGTCTGCAAAAACGCTTATTGTTAGCGGTGGTTATTTCTGCGAGAATTTTCCTGTTTCCAGTACGAAAATAAAAACGTTAAGAAAACAATGTTAGCGATATTTCCTGATAGACAACCACTAGTAGCTAAATTAGGCTGCAATTTGGTCAACACTAGGTAAATTCGAGTATATTTGGCATTGCATTGATTCTAGCAATCATTTGGTTAGGTTGAACTGTATTTTGAACTTTATTTTCGTCTGAAATTTATGTTATTTGAAAGGGTTGGTGAAGGTGAATTGTGCATTTTCTGGCGACTTCACCCTAATAAAGTAGTTAAGATACTCTATGCTAACCTCAGATACGTATAGATGTTTTCAATACACATTCTTGAAAATTCATGCCACATAGAGCGACAAACACCCTAAATATGAGAACGTCCCGAGCAAGGGTTCTAGTGGAAAACCTTGGGAAGTATATTTCTTTTCCATATGTGACTCATTTTCCTGTAAAACCTCACATCTAGCCCTCCAGGCTTATTCGTGTATTCATTAAGCCGAGACTCTATCATATATCTGTATCACCTGCTGGTATAATCAACTCTAGCCTGCCTGCACTGAATACTGTTAGAGACTGTTGCTCAATTTGATACAGATTGATCCTTATACGGTCTCAGATTATTGGATTATCCTACTACCAACATTACATTGTATTATATGGGTCAAATTGTCAGAAAGTGTACAATTCGCCTTCACCAATCACCTCAAATAAATCTGATCTAAAACATAAATGAGGGTATAAATGTTGTTCAACATAACCTAACCGATTGTTTGAATGAACGCAATGCTAAATATAATCAAATATCAGTAATTGACCATTTTCCGGTATAATTTAGCAGAATTTACTGAATGTGTACAGCTGCCTATTGTCCATTTTCTGACGATCCGACCCATATCTGGTGGTGCTACGTGGAATACAAACTATATATGGGTGAAGTCGCTGGAAGATGTACACTTCGGCTTCACCAATCCTCTACAATATTCCAAATTTACGACAAAAATTAGCTTCAATAATTAGTTAAACATGACCAAACAGGTTCTTTAACAGAACACAATACCAAATATACTAAGATATATGGGTCAGATTTTCAGAAAATTTACAATTGCCAGTTGTACACATTTAGTAAACTCTGCTATAATTAGGCTGCAATTTGGCCAATACTAGGTAAATTCGAGAATATTCGGCATTGCATTGATTCTAGCAATCTGTTTGGGTATAGGTTGAACTGTATTTTGAACTTTATTTTCGTCTGAAATTTGGGTTATTTGAGAAGATTGGCGAAGTTGAATTGTACATTTTCTGAAAATCTGCCCCATATACCGAATATTTTATCATTTTGTAGGTTAATTTAGCAGAATTTACTAGATGTGTAGATGATTTTCTGAATATCTAACGCACAAATTGGTGAATTCGTCGGAAAATGTACACCTTGTCTTCATTAATCCTCTAAAATAACTCAAATTCAAGACAGAAATGAGGTTAAATTCAGTTCAACATTTAGTTCAGCATAACCATACAGACATAGTGAGTCAATATTAAATATGATGTGCCACAGTAAAATGAGTCACAAGTCGCACAAAATGGATTTTGCGATAACATCATATTTGAATAAATGATATTAAGCGAATTCAAATGGTGGTAAACATTAGGACATTTAATAAGTATTTTTATATCTTAAGTTTGATATTCTTATTTCTAAAAGAAAGTCTGTCCTGAAATAATGTACGTGTATTCATGCGACCTCAACGACTAGATTCCTAAAATATAAAAATATCCCAACAATGAGATCCCGTAAATAAATGACATTAAATGCGTCAGATTTTCAGAAAATGTACAATTGGCAGCTGTACACATTTACTAAAATCTCCTGAATTAGGCTGCAATTTGAACAATACTAGGTAAATTCGAGAATATTTGGCATTGCATTGGTTCTAGCTATCTGTTTGGTTAGGTTGAACTGTATTTTGAACTTTATTTTTGTCCGGAAATTGGGTTATTTGAGAAGATTGGCGAAGTTCATTTGTACATTTTCTGAAACTCTGACCCAAATAATGCCAAGTTTACGACTTGTGACTCATTTTTATGAAATACTTCACACATGTACTTGCATATATCTCTTACTTATGAATGATGTTGCAGCCTAATTTAGCAGAATTTACTATTACTACACATGTGTCAAGTGGCAGATTGTCCAATTTCAAATGATCAAACCCAAAGTAGTCCGGGCGTTAGAACATGTAATATTCGCCTCCAGCAAGCCTTTTGAATAATCCACTTTTCAAAAAAGATCTAGATACAGTTCAACATAAACGAATAGATTGTTTTTACAAACCAATATCAAATATACTCAGACACATCTATAGTATAGATTTATTCATTTTTCAGTCTAGTGTAACAGATAATCTACTTAATGTGTAGTGCTGCCTATTGTACATTTTCTGACTATCTGGCCCATATGGGTTCTTAGTATGGTTAATGTACCATTAGCGTGTTGACATTGAGTGCTTAGGAGTTCAGGGAAAACCTTTCAAAGGTTTCATACATTTCTGCTGCATTTCATTGTTATCTGCACCTATAGGGCATGGAACCTTGCAATCATATATATTCATATACTTTTACATAAATTGGATATCGGCAGGCCGTTCTGACATTGAGCAATAAAGGGTGGTCTCCACTGGCTGCGGTAAGCTCTGTGGTAAGCTCTGCGGTAAGCCTTGCAATGGTGCTGTGATGGTGAGAAGTGGTGAGGTCCTGCCTACATGGCCAGTGAACCATGTAGGCAGGACCTTGTCATTCCTCTCCACCTACAGAACCAGCACTGAATTTATATTGTCCACCTTGTGAGCGGCAAGTATATCGATTATATTGTACGCTCACGGCCAAATCATGGAATAAAGAACCAGCACAAACCATCGCAAGGCTTACTGCAGAGCTTACCGCAGCCAGTGGCGTCCCATTCACATTACCACGGCCGATTCTTGCCGGCTGTAATACTTTAACATTGTGTTTTTTTCCGTGCGGCGGCCGTACACCAATCGGACGTTGTAATGCAAATGGGCCTTTACCATCCAAACTCAGGGAAAGCCTATCATCCCAAGCCGCTAAATGCCAATTCAACCCCATTAGAACGCCTAGTCCTATGCTGGTAAACCGATCGGGCCCTTTACATTGAAATCAATGAACCCATGCAGTAATCAATGTAATTCAATGTACAACTTCAATCAATAATTAGACATTGACATGCTAATGTTCAAGCCCAATCATAAATACTGGGTTATTCTAAGTATACTCAGTATTGTGTTGATTCTGTTTGGTTATGTTGAACTGTGTTTTGAACCTCATTTCTAACTGAAATTCGGTTATTTGAGAGGATTTGAGTAGGCGAATTGTACACTTTCAGGCGACTTCACCCATATATGGGTCGGACTTTCAGAAAAAGTACAATTGGTAACTCTACACGTTTTGTAAATCCTACTAAATTAAACTAAAAAAGTGATACATATTAGGTGTCTCTGAGTATATTTGGTGTTGTGTTGTTTCAAAGAATCTGTTCAGTTACACTCAACCGGATTTAACCGTCCAAATTGTTAAAACTGAGGCCCATTTCCTACCAATTATACACATGTCACTGTACTCTGCAAGAATATATTGCATATTGTCATATTATTAAGTGTATCGATTAATAAACGTTTCTAATAAGAAAAAACAAATGCTAAACTCATTTTCTGAAGGTCACTTTTGTCGTAAATTTGGATCATTCTAGAGGATTGGTGAAGGTGAATTATACATTTTCTGAAAATCTGACCCATAATTATACGCGTGTGTGAGTGTATTGCAGCGCCGTGCTACTGCAGTTATATCCCCATAGTGCACGTCTCGTACACAACACTGCACAATAGGGTAATTTAGCAACCACAACGCACCAACACAACACTAATGCACCCACTAACTTTTAGTACACTATTACCGTTATAGGGATATCTTGAGAGACCTGCAATGCAGATGCCCTCGGCCTAGCGTCTCTCGATATATCCCCATTGCAGTAACAATGTACAAATACTTAGTGGATGTGTTAGTGTTGTGTTGGAGCGTTGTGGTTGCTAAAGGGTGGTCTCCACTGACTGCGGTAAGCTCTGCGGTAAGCTCTGCGGAAGGTGCTGTGTTGTTGAGGAGTGGCGAGATCATGCCTACATCGTTCACTGACCATGTAGGCAAGGACCTCGTCATTCCTCACCACCTACAGAAACAGCACAAACCATCGCAAGGCTTACCGCATTGCTTACCGCAGCCAGTGAGACCACCCTTTAATCTATTGCCATAGTGCACGTCCCGTACACTACACTGCACAATAGTCTCAGCTGATCAGTGTGAAGTATAGTGACAGCTCTGGCCACACGCCTCTACACCAGACGGGATAATCCCCAAATGATTAAGATTTGAGAATCCATTTCAGGATATAGCGAGCTCCAGACAGACTAAAAGGTCAGCAGGGACTATGACTATATTTGGGAAAGATCGACAGAAAGTGTACAATCGTCGCAAATAATACATCAAATTTAAGAAAATAATAATATTCAAAATGTGGTTCAACATAACCAAACAGAATGTTGTATTCAGGCAATATCAAATATATACCGAGTATTGCCCATATTTCAGTCTAATTTAGCACAATTTCCTGAATGTGTAGATTCGCCGATTGTACATTTTTTAAAGATCTGATCCATATACATACAAGCTACATAGAGTCTGTAGTTTAACTGTACCTAGTCTACATGAAGATATTTGTATTGAGGGAAGAAGTTATGAATAATTAAATCTTGGAGATAAAAATATTGGATAGGACCGCAGTAATAAATGTCATATGTTGTTGGCTATGACGCATATGGGTCAGGTTTTAAGAAAATGTACAATTGGCAGCTCTACACATTTAGGAAATTCTGCTAAATTAGGCTGACAAACGATGAATATACCGGGTATATCTGAGTATATTTGGTGTCGCATTGATTCAAAGTATCAGTTCTGTTGTGTTAAGCTGCATTTTGAAGCACATATGTGGGTTATTTGAGAGAATTGGTAAAGGCGAATTGTACATTTTCTGAAATTCTGACCCATATAGTGCTTATGATGGACAAAAACATACAAATCATATAAGTTGACATTGTATTCGTTATATCATATGTTTTAGTTATGAACTTTTATTTTCCATATAATATACTTATGGCCTACATGGTGAATGGGTCTCATGCCTCTGTCAGAGAAAGTTCTTCTGACAGGACTCTCTATTTATTAAGATAACATATGTTTATTATATAACAGATATCATTTATCATATATCAGATATCATTAAGAACTCCCCAGGACTGAACGCAATATGCTAAACGGTTGAAACACACTTCTACGGATGGACAGAATAACTGATCCTATTATGTAGATTAACACTTATCATCTTTCCTCTCACACTAATTACTATTACTCATGCACCGCTCCTTTCCTTCCATAGTGGTAGCACTGCACCTAATAGCTCCTGGCGGAAGATCATGGACAATGCTAGATAATAGTCCCCGTCAGCCTTGTATATCACTGATGGCAGTATAAATATGTTGAATAAAAACATATCATTTTAGTTATCTATATGTGATGTGTCACAAGTCGCAAAATTGATATTTTTCAAAGTGTTATTTTTACAAGGTCACTTTATTGGAATGTTCTGATTCTTGGAGAGTTTATCACTTATAGTTATATCGATCTGTGTATCAAACTCCAGGACAATGTAGGTATTTCGTTTCATTTTAAAGGTCTTCATATGGAATGTATTTAAGTTACTTTACTGGTTAATATTGCCCCCAGGGAATATTGCAAACTTTTTTTTTCAAAATAAAAATATCAAACTCAAAATATAGAAATACGTATTAGGTAACCTATTGTTTACTATCATTGGAATCGGCTTGATCTCCTCTTTTGGTGAAATCACTAAATCCATATTTTGCGACTTGTGACTCATTTTCCTAAAACGGATCACATATATATAATGTATGTATCATATATTCATTCATACTTAGAGTCACTATACTGTGTAAGTGGACGTTTTAATCATTACTCACGAACTTACTTGTGAAATCTCACCCAGTATTACATTTTACATTTCATATAATAATTGTTTCCCTTGGTTTGGGTAATCTGGAAGACCTGGCTACAGTTGATTTAATGCCCATTCCTGATTTAATATTGATCCAATATGTATAATTGTACGAATTATTGAACGAAACATTGTGTGTATTGTATTGTCAAAAATCGGAATAAAAATCTTTATATACATATATATATAATTACTTCACAAACTTTAATATCAGAAAACTTCATCAACTTTTCTTGAAAAAAGTCCTTGGGGTATACTTTCACACTTTTCGCTTAATTATCTTCATATCACACAAATAAAGATCAGAAAGAAAATCACTCGTGTTTCCTCACTTCTGAAAGATGAATCCTTCCCTTCCGTTGCATTTTCTCAGAAAATCTGACAAACTTCTTTACAAAGAACTTGAATTTGGACCTATTCCAACACTGCCATATACTTCTAAGAAATTCCACCCAGCCAGTTTTGAGTTCATTCCCACTTTGTAATTATTGCGTTTGGTCTTCGATATCTCTGTGGTCACTGAGGTAAAATACAGAAAGGATCGTCTGACATAGACTTCCCTTTAATCGCCTTCATCAAACCAATACATGGAACATTTTTACAGTTCAAAAGAAACTTTCCTGACGCCTGATTTGAGCGGGGAAGTTTACACATAGCTAAAACTAAAAGTGATAAGATCAATTGAAAATATATTTTTTTTCATTTCATTTTAAGGCCGATACAATATTTAGATAATCGTCTAGAAAAAAAGCAGTATCCCTCAGGGATGTTTGCATGTGGCGCCTGACTCTCTTATCTTACTTATTTGCTTATTAAAGACATTTGCTAAATATTCATTATTTTTAATTGTTAGTATATTACTAGAAGAATGCATGTTGAAGAGAATGTATTATGAATGCTCCACACGACCAGCTGGTTATATGAAATAAATCTGATATAGACTATAACAAATAGATTTGTATTCTAAATCAAAAAGAAAATATGTTATATCATATATTATAGATGTATCAGGGTCTGCTAAAAAAAACATCCCATGATGTAATGCTTTTTCTGAATACACATATTTTAAATTCTAGGATAATATAATTTGTCTATGACATATATTATAATATTTGTTTTACTTTTTTATTTCAGCTCATCTGTTTCGACCCAATAATGAAACTCAGACCACATTGGACCTATTAGCAGGAGCCTATAGCAAGTGCACACACCACATACCATCATGTCTGTTCTAAGTTTACCTCGTTCACTATGGACCCCGTTCCAGGAGAAAAGCTATGAACTCGATCTTCTCAAGAAAAGGGCTTACAAGGTAATGGGCGAGTTTAACTCAATTGTCCTCGAATATCGCGACTGGTTCCGTCGGCGAAACGGGAGCTTTCTCGAGGCAATTAAAAGCGTCCAGGTTCAAGTCCCCAATCTCGTTGCACGCGAGATCTCATCTCTAGAAGACCTCCGGAAGATCCACCAGATGGGGGTAAAGCTTGGCCGAAAGGGCTTCCGCTTCCGGGGGAAAGAACACTTGGATCAGTATTTTGAATACTGGGCTCAGTTTGAGAAACTGAAGGAATTTTGTGAGACCGACCTCCTAATGGAAGTGTATGGATTCTGTCGGACGGTAGACAGACTCCGTGATCCAGATCTATTAAAACAAATTGAAGATCTACAAAAAGACCTTGACAACTATTGTTCAGAAAGTTTTGACTTCTCGAAGATTAAGGTTGAGAAGGATGCATTGTTTACGTTTAATCTTGCTATCTCTGACCGACCGTTCCTACAGCTGGTAGCTTTCCTGCCCTCGCTACTTCACCATGCGACTAAATTGTGTTACCTTATAGGTAAACTCTTCTTGGAAAGGTTGTAGTAACAGTACTGCTGGAATTATTGTTCAAGTATAGGTTAATAAATGTATTATATGACGTTAAGTTGTTTCATGAATAATATACATGTAGCCGAAAGATTTCAAATTGTTTGAAATTATAAAATATTTAGTATATGGGTCAGATTTGCATAAAATGTACAATTGTCAGCTGTACACATTTAGTAAATTCTGCTATTAAAATTAGTCTGCAATTTGGCCAGTACTAGGTAAATTCGAGTATAATTAGCATTGAATTGATTCTAGCAATCTGTTTGGTTAAGTTGAACTTTATTTTTGTCTGAAATTTGGGTTATTTGAGAGGATTGGCGAAGTTGAATTGTACATTTTCTGAAAATCTGACCCATAAGTATATGGGTCAAATTGTCAGATAATGTACAATTCGCCTTCACCAATCTTCCCAAGTAACTCAAATTTATATGAGGGTAGAAATGTTGTTCGACAAGCCTAACCAATAGTTTGAATCAACGATATATACCAACGCAGTCACATATATCAGTAATTGACGATTTTCCAGTCTAAATTGGCAGAATATACTTGACGTGTACATTGAACATTTTCTGACGATCTGACCCATATATAGCTTCCAAGTCTTCATCCCAATTTCATCGGATTATTCTTTCAACTTGTATATGGTGAGGCAGATATGTATAATAATCGTGCATTTTGTCATAAAAGCATGAAACTTGGTAGAATTGTAGATTAGGGTCCCAGGATTAATTTCAGATATGGCGCCATCTTGAATTATTATTATTACGGCCGTGGCGGCCATTTTAAAAATGGCTGCCACCAAATAGTCTGGCAATGGGGAAACCTAACTAAAAAATCCCAGAAAAGTCTTTTTCTCTCTTGATTTATTATCTATTGGGTCACTAAAAACATTACTATGCAGTCTGAAGTTCCTGGCATTGAATGACACGAGATATTTAAAATGGCCGCCGCTGAACCCCGTAAAATCTACAAACAGGCATATGTCTGCTTCTAATGGGACTAGAATCATGTTCTACATGTCTAAATATATGTTAATTTAGTCTAGGAATTCAATGAAGACATTCAATAACTCATTGGAGCAATAATTTCTAGTAAAAAATCCATTTTATTATGAAATAATTCAAGATGGCCGCACCACAGAGCCCTGCAAATCTTTATACCAGCATATCTCAGCTCCTCATGGAGCTAGAAATACATTCCAAATGTCTACATATATGTTTCTGGAGCCTAGAAATTCGATGGAGCCATTAGATAAGTCATTGGAACTTATGAAAATTGTTACATATCTGCCTCACTAATATATATACAACAAACCAGTACGAGAGGCGGTCAAAATATGGTATCTCTTGAAACTATAATCAATATAATATGAGGCAAATGAAAGGGACAAGTTACCTATTTGATATACATGTGAATTTCAATTACCAGAGCAACTCATGGGTCGGCCGCATCGTTCTAATAGGGGAGTTGCATAGCCGCTATTTTGAATCTTAATTCGCATTGAATTATGGGATTAATGGTACAGTCTAAAATCTGTAGAAAACATGCCATGTTCCGTATGGACTATTTATTAATGCTCTAATGTCAGTATCCAGGTATATATATATGATTCCACAACATAAGTCTCCATCTTTCCCATCATGCATTTGGTTGTCATAGATCATTTATACAAACTGTGATATTTGTTTTTGATGCACATGCAGTAACATACATACTCAGTGGCACATGCAAGTCCCCTATTAACCTTGGTTCCAGCCACCCTAGAACACAAGAATAGACAGTATGACAACATTGGGGATATTGTCCAATCTATATAGATGAAGTCGCCTGAAAATGTACAATTCAATATCACCAATCCTGAGAAAATTCGTACTTGTACGTGTGGAAATGTAGTAGACCTGAATAAAATATTTTCTAAATCTAAATCTAAATCCCAAATAACTAAGAATTACGACACATTACCGACCAACATAACGAAACTCAGTTTCCGAATCAACACCATACCATTTACTCAAATATACAGGTATTCATCATTTTGTCTACCTAATTTTACCCTAGCGAATTGTACATATACTTTATTCTCTATATTGACTGGTCTTGGGGCTATAACCACCTTAGGAACAGACTAAAAGGATTAATAACCTCCATTGTATTGGTCATTAATCTGTATGTTCATTAGGGGATTTGCATGTCTCTCATTGTAAATCTTGATTCGCATGGAATTATGGCTTTGAATGCAAGTCTAGAAGCTATAAAAAACATGTTATGTTCAGCATGAAGTATTCTTTTATATTATTCCATAAAACAAGACTTCATCTTTCCCATTATAATTCACATCATAATTGGTGAAAAGGTCCTTGCAGTTTTCGATAAAAATGCTGCTAAATATGGGTATGTCAGATTTGAACTGAATCCATCCCAGGATGCAATGTATAGGCTTAATAGACATGCGCAGTGAGACATGCAATTCCCTTATTGTTGGAAATTGACACCCCCATGGAGTCAAAGTTTCCCATGAAATGTGATGTGTTTCAGGAAAATAAGTCATAAGTTGCACAATTGATATTTTTCAAAGTGTTTTCTTCACAAGATCACATTATCGGAATGTTTTAATTATTGGGGAGTCTATCACTTATTGCTATATCAATCGATGTATCTAATATCAGCACAATCTATGTAATATATCCTTTCGTTTTAAAGGTCCTCATATGGACTACATTTAGTTACTTTACTGTCTATTGACCCCCAGAAATATTGGAATTTCCAAAACGAAAATATCAAACTTAAAATCTAGAAATACTTATGAGATTATTAGACTGTTTACTTTCATTGGAATCGGGTTGATCTCATCTTTTCAAATATAATGGTACCTCAAAATCTATTTTTTGCGACTTATGACTCATTTTCCTGAAACACATCACAAATATCGTTACAGATTCCCCATCAGCCTAAAATGGTATGGCTGGTAGCCAACGTCACTAACTACTCAGATTGTGGATGGCGTAAACGGATGCACTATGAATAATTGGTCAAGAGTTCAGTTTTAGAGGGCGCCACTGAGTTATATTGTTTGGTAATAATGCATGTTCACACCAGGTGGAGACACTTGCGCTCTTGGGGCCAGTGACTTGGCTTGGTTTGGGCCTCCTCCTTGGAAGCATGCCAAGATGGGGAAAATCAAACTTGAAAGAAACGATCACTGTTGAAGTTCCATCGCCTTTAAATTGATTTTCTGTTGTCGATTATCATCTATGAGTCCGCCAGAGTATTTAATAGGTTAAGTAAAACTGGCATTCTACTACCTGGGTGAAATTGTCAGAAAATGTACAATTTGTCCTCACCAATCCTCTCAAATAACCCAAATTTAAGACAAAAGTAAGGTTTAAAATTCAGTCCAACATAATCAAACAGACTGTTTGAATCAATACAATATCAAATATACCCAGATATACTTAGTATTTATCATTTTCAGCCTAACTTAGCAGAATTTACCAAATGTGTACAGCTGCCGATTGTACATTTTCTGACGATCTGACCCACCTTCTCCTCTTTATCTGAATATTCCTGCGAGTTCGCACCTTCCATTGAATCAGAGTGTGGGTAGGAATTGGCACTACGTCCACTAACTATTGTTTAAAGATATAAGAACAGATATATAGCTGTTCCCGTTTGATGTTTTTCTCCCACTGTCCTCTTCTGGGTCAGATCGTCAGAAAATGTACAACTGGCAACTTTACACATTTAGTAAATCCAGTTAGATCAGGCTGAAAATGAAAACTACAATATATATCTGTGTACATTTGGTATTGTATTGATTCCGACAATGAGTTTGGCAATGTCGAAGTGTATTTTGATCCTCATTTCTGTCTTAAATTTTGGTTTATTTGAGAGGATTGGTGAAGGCGAATTGTACATTTTCTGACGATCTGACCCCTCTGTCTCTCACTGCCTCTCCGTTTGTTTGTCTCTCTGTCTGTCTCTGTCTGTATCTCTTTCTCTTCCTCTTGTCCTCTTTTACTCTCTCTCTCTCTACCCCTGTACGGTTAATTAATTAGACAAAAGAGCACCATTTCCGAATGTTATGAACCCGGGAGAACCGATCCACCACCACCCAAAATCCTTGTTATTTTATTCATTTAATGCAGTATCACTTGGTATTGTCAAAAATGAGTTCAATTTCCAACTAAACCCGACAGATATATGTCATGTGTTCCAGGAAAATGAGTCACAAGTCGCAAAATTGATCTTTTTCAAAGTGTTTTTTTGCAAGATCTCTTCATTGAAATGTTCTGAATTCTAGAGGGTTTATCACTTATAGCCATATGAATCCATGTAATGAATTAGTTAATAATAAATCAGAACATTGTATTAGATATATCCTTGCGTTTTGAAGGCCTTCGTTTGGAGTATATTTAGTTACTTTACTGGTAATTACTCATCCAGATACATAGCAATTTTTTTCAAAAATAAAAATATCAAACTTGAAATATAGAAATACTTATTAGGTGTCCTAGTGTTTACTATCATTGGAATCAGCTTGATATCCTCTTTTCAAATATGGTGATATCTCAAAATCAATATTTTGCGACTTATGACTCATTTCCTAAAATGGATCACATATTCACATTGTTTATGCTAGGAACAGTTACCTCTATAGTGAGATGGAAGAACTATGTAAATAATGAATGTGAATAAACAGCTTAATATATCAATCTCATTTCAACAATATTTGCTTTGTGCCTGCTTCGTATAAGCTTACATCATGTGTACGGAGCAACCATATTTAGTACCACTGGGCCTCAAACTTGTATAATAGATTACGCATAGACAGCGGAAGGGATAGACACATGAATAATATATAATATATCATTTATTTCTAATTATCAAATTAATGAATAAATACAATTATCAAATGTATAATTTGTTTTGCATACATTTGTCCAGGGCACTGCAGCGTAAGGATATATATGAGGAATATAATGACATTTTGCCAGCTTAATGGAATTATGATGGCAGTTTGTGGTTTGAGGCGAGAGGCTTTCCCTTCATTTGAAGGGACTCGCTCAACTTTGGGCCTAGACTGAATAACAGTTTGATGATAGAATACTAATGTAATAATGAAGAGACATTAAAACGGTCCAGAAAAGTGTACCGCCTTGAATTGGATTGTTCTAATAGTTTGGTTATATTTCTGAACGCCTAATATTGTTTTTATCTATACAAATGAAGCATTGTCGTGAAAACGGCCCTCCCAAACCGCCTGGGAATCCCGATTACTAAACTATATCTAGCTGCTTGGCACACGCCAGTTACGGCATGGCTACCGAGTCCCGTTCTCGTACAGACATTTTGCTTTGGTTTATCTGCTCAGGTTGTATGGGTTCCACCAACCCAACGACCATGCAGCAGACAATAAGATTTTAGCAGAAGAATCTATATTTCGTTACCTTTTTAATGGAATAAATGATAATCCCGGATTTTCTGCCTGCAACAGGCTATGTCAGGTTTGTTTTTCTGATCGGAGGGCTTCCCCGACCTGCCGCTATATATGACGTCATTGCGCACATGGTCACATGACCGAATCGGATGATATGATTGGCTTAGAGTCGTAGTGGGCCTCTTCCATCTATTTTGTTATGGCGGCCATTTTAAACAGCCCTCGCTTCGAATATGCGGTTAGCGATAACTTTTTAATTATTCATTGAATGAAACATTTTTCCATTTGAACCTTGCTCCCCTTGACTCGATCTAGCATCTGAGATCAGTTAGAAAGTTCCGGAAAAAAATAAAGCATGAAAACAGGTCGATGATGGGCAGTTTCTGTATATACGTTGTTTCTCCCTTCGGTCAGTGCCCCGGTCACGTGATTTGAGAAACATAGCGGAGCTATTCCTAGCGGAATAGCGGTAAGGGGGCTGTTCGTCAAGAAACCGATTAGCGAAGTAGGCTGACATACCATCCTTATCTGATCTGAGGGTTTTGGACCTAGAGTGTAATTTAAGGAAAGAACAACTAATCCATTCATAATACATTCATTCCTTAATACTATTCTCGAGGCTGATACCTTACCGAAAAATTCATCTAAATGGACAAGGTTAACATTTGGCCTACATCTTCTTTTTGGATAGAAAACTAGCAGCCTTCCCTGTGATTCCTTGGTGTTGTTTCATAATGAAGGAGACATGAAAAGATGTATTTGGACAAGTTGCGAATGGTGATCAAATGTTACAAAGAATGTCCCAGCCTGGCGTTTCATAATGTGAGACATTCACACATTCACTTTCCCATCTTCGTCCCTGTTACATGATTCCAGTATTGGGTGACATCAGAGGAGAGAAAAAGCATCCTTTCCTTCACATGGCAGGACTGATAACTGGATTTGTCAGTCCAGGCCCAAACCCTCAGATCAGCTAAGAATAATATGTCAGTGATTGGACACCTACTTCGCTATTCGGTTTTCTGTCTTAGGACTAATGGGATTATACTGACATTTTGCGGTCTTAATGTATTTATAATGGCACTTTGCGGTTTGAGGCGAGAGGCTTTCCCTCCGTTTGAAGGGACTCTCTGATCTTTGGGCCTAGACTGTTATTGTTGCTTCCTATCCGTCACATTGCGGGCTGGTTTTAGCTGTGAAGCTCTATGCAGCGTCCCCATCAGCCTCTCCAAGCTCCTGCTCTGTTGCCTTCCTCAGAAGCCACATGCCGACTGACGAGAAAAGGCAATGAGGGAATCTCTTGGGTCAGAATTTCAGAAAATGTACAATTCACCTTCACCAATCCTCTCAAATAACCCAAATTTCAGACGAAAATAAAGTTCAAAATACAGTTCAACCTAAGCAAACAGATTGCTAGAATCAATGCAATGCCGAATATACTCGAATTTACCTAGTATTGACTAAATTTCAGTCTAATTTAGCAGAATATATCAAATGTGCACAGCTGCTAATTGTACATTTTCTGAAAATCTGACCCTCTTAGTGGCCCACCAGCCCCAAGGGTCGAGAAAACAGGAAAACGGTGTCTTAACTTGGGCGAGGGAGATAGAGGAATAAGAAAGAGGATGGGAGAATGTTGGAGAGAGAAGGAGAGTGCGGAGGGAGAGAGGGAGAGAGGGAGAGAGGGAGAGAGGGAGAGAGGGAGAGAGGGAGAGATTTGGGGTGGGGAGGAGTAGTTAGAGGGGATGGGGAGGGATAAGGGGCGGAGAGAGAAAGGAGAGAGTTGAGTGGAGAGTAGAGAGAGAGGGCATGGGGAGAACTAATGAGTGGTTAAAGAGATAGAGAGATACAGAGATTTATTGTTAATGAGAAGAGAGCTAAAGAAGAGAGAGAAAGATATATGGAGACATGGAGAGATAGAGAGTGGAAGATAGCGAGTGGAGGTAGAGAGAGGAAGGGAAGAGGGAGGGAGAGACTAGTGAGAGAGAGCCGGAGATAGCCTAGGCTCAAACATAAAAGAGTCCCTTTAAATGAAGGGAAAACCACTCGCCTCAAACCACAAAGTGCCATTATAATTCCATTAAGTCCACAGAATGTCATTGAGACTGCATCCTCATTTAAAGGGGAGGCCTGAAAGAACAGCATTCTAAAGGACGCTTCCTTTTCTGATGTATTTAATGTGATGTCTGAATAAAATGATAATATATATATATCCCATTAAAACGCTGGTGTGCTAGGCCAGGAAACTGATTAGCAAAGTAGGCTAAAATACCTTTCTTATTTGATCTGTGGGTTTGGAACTAAAGTGGAGAGAGGAGTAGTCACTGCTTTGAACAGTCCAAGGGCAATAACAGCCTATTGTAGAGACTAAGGAGATTAATAACCTCCCATTTCAGGCCTGCTGGTACAGTGTTTAACCCCCCGTCTTCACCTAGGGATTATACACCAACCAGTCCACCAGCAGTCCATCAATAGAGGGCATTTATCCTTTAATAGAGAGAGAGGCTGGGATATATGTTAGAAAAGAGAGATATAGAGCAACTGGCAATAGAGAAAGTAAAGGCCTTAGTCCACCAAACCGATTCTCATGCAATTGTGCACCGCAGAAGACTCTTTTGCACTAAATTCTGTGAGAATCACATGAGAATCGGCTTGGTGGACTAGGCCCTTAAGGAACACCATCAAAAGTCACAAATAGAAGTAGAACAAAATGTACAAGCTACAACAAAATGTACAGAATCACAAAGATAGTATCACCTTGCACTGAATTTATAAACAAAGAAACCTTCCCGTCGTTATACAGAGTAAAAGTCAGGAGAGAGAGACAAAACAGCCTCAGGACGAGAATGAGGAAAGAACAGAGGAAGAAATAGATAGGGAAGCGTGATTCGGCTGCAGAGAAACACAAAGCACATCACTTTACAAAGGCTTGGGAATAGAACCCGCATCTCTCTACAGAGAAGCCACTAAAGGGGCTTGACATAGATGGGTCAGATTTTCAGAAAATGTACAATTGGTAGCTCTACATATTTTGGAAATTCTACTGAATTAGGTAGATAAATGATGAACACCGGGTATATCTGAATATATTTGGTATGGCATTGATTTAAAGTATCAGTTTTGTTATGTTAAATTGCATTTTGAAGCTCATTTTTGTCTTAGATATGGGTTATTTGAGAGGATTGGTGAAGGCGAATTGTACATTTTCTGACAATCGGACCCACTTATACTTTTAAAAACGCAACAATATAGCAATTTTACCTTTTCTAAAGATCTGACCCATATGGCTCTGTAATAAATAAGGCAACATTAGAAGGAGCAGAAGTGGCTAAAGCGATCACGATAGTCACAAAGGATTTTAAGCAAGAATCGCTCTTGTTGCGAAAAGGTGATGTCTGTTGAAAGCTGAATAAGGGCAGGCTTCTTCAAGGACATGAAATTGATTTTTCTATTAGTGGGAGACCTCAAGCTAACAATTTTTCTCATGCAATTGTGCACCGCAGAGGACTCTTTTGCACTAAATTCTGTGAGAATCACATGAGAATCGGCTTGGTGGACTAGGCCCTTAAGGAACACCATCATTGAACACTTGAATTCATAAATATCTGTCATATAAACCAACTCGTCTCTTATGCAGAGATAAATTATCAAACACTTTAGAAACTTTAGAAACTATAAAATGCTTTAGAAAAACAAAGGAACAGAGAAAGGATCCCTGGAAAGTCATTTGTATTTCTACCTCCTTCCCCCAGTTGCCTCCAAGATTAATTTTTTTTCTATTAAGGAGATAATATTGCATCGTTTGTTGTTGTTTCCAGCCATTCCTGCTGTCATTATACAATGTAAAAAAAACGCGAGATTAATATAATATTATTCAATAAATTCAATGAATAATATAATTCAATAAATTCAATATTTTACATCTAAGTATAATTCCAGTACTAATCAACACCGACGTATATAAGAAAAGGGCTTCTTTGTAATGCTCGTCTTTTTGCCATCTAATAATAAAACACTTTGAAAACACTTTGCGACTTGTGAATAATCTTTCTATAACGCATCACATATACACACAGGGTCCTGGGTATGACCATAAAGTGCCTTTCTGTCTCATTTCTCTGTCTCTCTCCCACTTCTTCTCTATCTCTATTTCCTGGGTATGACCATGAAGTGCCTTTCTGTCTCTTTTTCTCTGTCTCTCTCTCCTTTCTTCTCTATCTCTATTTCCTGGGTATGATCATAAACTGCCTCCCTCTCAGCTCTCCCGCCCTTGATATAACCTTCAATGTGTTGATAAGGGCGTAAAACAACGCACTCACTCACTCATATTGGTGGGTAATAATAATTGGTATTCCAATACCCACCGAAGGAGGGGAAACAGGTAAACTAATTCCCACTGACTATTCTTCTTTCCTTAGCTTATACAACAGGCCCCTGTCCACGTATGACCATGCATATATTTAAAGGGTCAGATCTTCAGAAAATGTACAATTCAACTTCACCAATCTTCTCAAATAACCCCAATTTCAAACGAAAATAAAGTTATAAATAAAGTTCAACCTAACCAAACAAATTGCCAGAATCAATGCAATGGTGAATATACCCGAAATTACATAGTATTGTCCTAATTGCAGCCTAATTTAGCAGAACTTTCTAAATGTGTACAACTCCTAATTGTACATTTTCTGTAAATCTGACCTGTAAGGGATGTACAGCTTGCAAGGCATTTCCTCTGTTGCAAGCTGAGGATGCGGAATAAAGCGGGCTCTAGAAGAGCCAACATCTTAATTCCTCCACTGTGGGCAGATTAAGCTTGGAGGATTTAGTCCTGTTTGCTCTGTATATACAGACATCCAGAAATTGAGCCGGAGGATATTATTTTCTTTTCTATTTTTTTCTCATAGTTGTCGTTTTTCTCACTGTCAGTGACACTGTCCACCATCCGCCTTCCGTCCCTCCTCCCATCACATCACAATCCATTTCTCAGTGTTTAATACCTCGCCGCTTACCACTCTAGTAGTGGCTGGTGGCGGGAGTAAGGGGCAGTGTGTAGAGTGGTTGAAGCTATGTAAACATGGTACAAATGTACAACACGGAGAGAGTGCATGAATGTTTTCAAAACTGCATTGCTGGACCATAAATGCAGTAGTTTTTCCAGATAAAAGGGCAGGATGTAAGTTGCCATTTATGATGACTAGACTTCCATATGTAGTGGTAAAGGAGGAGAACACATCAATATATACAGCATGCCCGTTTATAGTGGGGTTCCTGGCCAATGCAAAAGTTGATTTTCACTTCAAATTCGTGCAAAAGTTTCGTTCTTGGTACCAAATGAAAGCTTAGGGTCTGAATAACAAATTTGGTCCGAGTGGACAACGATCTTCCCACCAGGGGGGCCGTGGGGGGCTATAACAGTAGGGGACTGACCCCCCTTTCAATAATTTAGTAAAAAATGCTATAACTTTTGAAATAATAGTCTGATTTGAACATAGTTGGTGTCATAGGCTTTGAAATGAAGAGACAAAACCAGAAAAGTTCACATTGTGTACCTAGGGGGACCGGGGGCCCCTTGATTTGGGGGAGAGGCTTATCAAACCTCACACCTAAGGTGGAAATATTGAAACTACTAGAATAATTGTAATACTTCTCCAATTTGGACAGAACTCATATCATTTATTCTTTAATGAAGCCAAATAATATATTTGTAAATAATAATTATGATAGGGGGATCTGGATTCCCTACTTACAGGTGATGGGGGACGTAACCCATTATTACAGATGAGGCAGAAATGTTCAAAGTTTTATAACTTTTGGAATAAGTGTCTGACTTGAACACAACTGGTGTCATTAAGTTTGAAATTAGGAGACTGAATAATATTGATATGTATTGTTCACCAGGGGACGGGGGGCAGTTTTTCATATGAGTGGGTGGGGGGGGGGGGGAAGGGCACTACAGAGTAATGTAATCCATCTCTACATGTAGTCAAAATTTAATATCAGTGGTGCCCTGTAGCTTATAATGAGGATGTGAACTAAATTTACTATTACATGATTAGTCATCATGGGAATCAGTTGCTTATATCCAATACGCATAGGGTATAGCATATAATTAACCCATAGAATACCAGCTATGAGGAAGTCTAGCTGTGGGGACTGAATTAAATTTACAGACAGGGGTCTCCACTACCTGACAGCTCAGTATAGTAATTATTTATAAACCTAGGTATTTAATATTTAAATTAAGAATGATAATTTATTTCAATTTTTAATATTTCCCCACCCCAACTGCTCAGCCCTCCTTCAACTTTATCCTTGTCTCTATGTTTTATAATTTTCTTTCAAATATTTCATTATAATTGGGTTAACAGCTCCTGGGTTGCTACAGAGCTAACATGCATACACAAGAAACAAATTAGATTTTATGTACTTGGTAGTACTTTGCCACTCTGTTCCTTCCATTTGTTTTATTGTTCTGTGTCGGTTTTGTTCTCTCTATCCCCTACCCTTGTCTCCCCCTCCGTCCCCTGTTCTGTAGCCCTTCTTTCCTAATCCTTTCTTGAGTCATCCTTTCTTGATTCATGATTCATTCTCTCTAATAATTCTGATAATCTTTTTGAATAAAATTGAAACAATTGAATATCAGATGAGCTTATTTCAGTCATAATCTGATAATTGAAGAGTAGAGTAAGCATTATTTTCTTATAATTATTGTAATGATTGCCAAAGTGCAAAAGTAAAGCAATTAAACAGAACAAAAAATCACCATAGCCAGAGTGTAACTGGGTGCTAATGATGAAACCTGTTGCATAAATAAAAAAAAACCTTCACAAACATAATATTATTAATTAGTTGTCCTATATTTCTACTACTGTTTGCTCTACTTGTCTCCTTCCTCATCTCTACTACTGTTTGCTCTACTCGTCCCCTTCCTCATCTCGACTATTTTTTGCTCTACTCATCCCCTTTCTCATCTGTACTAGTGCTTGCTCTACTCTTCCCCTTCCTCATCTCTCTGAGTCAAATATCCCATCCTATGAGTCAAATATATTTATATTGCTATATCACTACAATGTGGTAAATATCTCTTTGTCTATGAGGTAGCCCAGTTATGAATCCTACCAAATGATGTAAGGAGGGAAGTGCATATCCTTGAAAGTGCCCATTACCCAGTTTAAACAAAATCTAATGTAGACAACAGAAAATGGCTAAATAGATTTCAGCCAGCCAACAGAAGAAATTTAAAAATCAATAACCCCAAATCAGCCTTATACCAGAACAGCTTCTACAGGCCAACAGGGGCCAGGAAGTTTCTATCAAGAGCAGCGACCCACAAATCAAAAAAGTATTTCAGAAAACAACTATAATTTTTCTAACTTTGTACCAACATGCTATAATCTTATTTTTCAATTTCCTTAATCGAAAAATATTTCCTCATTATACTACCAGATTATATCTAAAACTTTTTATTAAGGTATTAACATGAAGATATTTCTCATGTTAGCAAAATTTCTATTCCTTCTCATGGAAACAGCCAGAAGACCTGGATCTTATCCAGAAGCCTGTCAACCCCCTTTGTCATACCTCATACATTTGTATATGGGTCAGATCACCAGAAAATGTACAATCAGCAGCTCAACAGATTCAGTAAATTCAGCTAAATTTCACTGAAAAATGATAAATACTATAGGTATATCTGAGTATATTCGGCATCGAGGTGATTCAAAGGAAGTGTTTGGTTATGTCAAATTTTTTTTTGAGTCTAATTTTTGGATTAAAGTCAGGTTTTTGGGAGGGTTTCTGAATGTGAATTGTGCATTTTCTGGAAATTTCACCCATTTCCCTGACAAATAATCAATTTTTCAATTGAATTCAATGTGAATCATATAGCCTATACTGACACAGCATTTACAATCAGATCATGAACTATTTTACATGACAAAGGTGCTATATGAATGTTTCCCTTACCTGCTTTGTCAAGGTGGCATACAACCCCTCACCCCCCCCCCCCCCCCACCTTCTAAAAATATGTTCACTGGCCACATAGCTTATGAATTTACAAATATTGCTTAATCCCTTCATTGTCAATGACACCAGTTATGTTCAAATAGTACAATTTCCACCTATAAACATATATTCACCTTACCTGAAATGCTGGATTGAGCACACCCGACACCCTTGGTTATAGGGTGGGGGTGGGGATGGGGGGATACATGGTCCCCTCCTTTAATTTTTCTTGCAGATGGATGATATCTTGTCCTCTTTAGATATTTAATGCCACCAGTGGTGTTCAAATAGGACTAGTATTAGTTAAGTTCTAGCACTTTGAACATCTTCGCTTGTAATGGTGAATCAAGCCTCGGGAGGCGAGCTGGTGGGTGGGGGGGGGGGGGGGGGCAGCACCCAGACCTCCTTTACCATAATATTATTTGCAACTATGGTATTGTGTCTTCATTAAAACTTATTACCACATGATATTCCAACTGGAGAAGTATTACAATTGTTCTAGTAATTTCAATATTTCCACCTTAGCTAGCGAGGTTCGATAAGCCCTTCCCAAATTAAGGGGCCCCACAGTCCCCCTAGCTAAATTATTATTTACAGATATATCATTTGGCTTCATTAAAGAATAAATGATATGAGTTCTGTCCAAATTGGAGAAGTATTACAATTATTCTAGTAGTTTAAAAAATTTCCACCTTAGCTGTGAGGTTTGATAAGCCTCTCCCCCAAATCAAGGGGCCCCTGGTCCCCCTAGGTACACAATGTGAACTTTTCTGGTTTTGTCTCTTCATTTCAAAGCCAATATGACACCAACTATGTTCAAATCAGACTATTATTTCAAAAGTTATAGCATTTTTTACTAAATTATTGAAAGGGGGGTCAGCCCCCTACTGTTATAGCCCCCCACGACCCCCCTAGTGGAAAGATCGTTGTCCACTCGGACCAAATTTGTTATTCAGACCCTAAGCTTTCATTTGGTACCAAGAACGAAACTTTTGCACGAATTTGAAGTGACTGCCCCTCCAGGCACCCCACTATTATGGGAAGTGCGATGAAAGGCGATGAAAACAAGTTTTAGTTGCGTGGCTATCCAGCTTTTTCAGAGGGTGAGTCAGTCACAATCGGTCTAGAAGCATAACCATGCAAGATTTGACTGTGGTGACTTAAGTTGTATAGATATGGATTCTTTTTCTCATTTTCAATGACACTCCCCTCCACCCGACCCGTTGTCCAACTCTCCACCCCCCCCCCCACCCCACCCGCAAATGCTTTTGTTTTGGTGTCTAATATACTAGCTGTCCATGCCTCACGCACTGTGCAAGGCATGGGCACAGCACAGGGGTACTTGCGGCGATATTGGGAGACACCAGTTTGAGTGCTATGCTTATATATTTAGCGGCAATGGCCGTCAGTTTGAATCTTCACAGGACGATGTATCAAGCGGTCCCTGACCCTATCATCGTTTATGTACAGTAATAATGTATCGATTCCGGCCAGAATTGCAAGAAAAGAGTCTTAAGATTGTAATAATTGAAGAATATGTGGATGATCTTTTTCTAACTCTCTCTCACACACATTCCCACTGCACTGCTCTCCAGTCCGTGTATCAAAGCATAGATATACATACAGCTGAGTCAGTTACTTGGGTCAGATTTTCAGAAAATGTACAATTCGCCTTCACCAATCCTCCCAAATAACCCACATTTAAGACAAAAATGAGCTTCAAAATGAGTTTAACATTACAGAACTAATACTTAAAATCAATGTGATACAAAATATACTCAGATATTCCCGGTATTCATCATTTCTCAGCCTAATTTAGGAGAACTTTCTAAATGTGTAGAGCAGCCAATTGTACATTTTCTGAAAATGTGACCCACTTATGTACATATTGGTATGTGATGTGTTACTGATGATTGAGTACTAAGTAGGAAAAACAAACATGAATTTGTAGATACCATCATATACATTTGAAAAGATGAGATGAAGCGAGTTACATATATGTGATGTGTTACAGGAAAATGAGTCACAACTCGCAAACAAATTTTGTTGAGATACTATAATATTTAAAACGACGAGATCATGCCGGTTCCAATGATGGTAAACATTAGGCAGCTAAAAAGTATTTCTATATTTGCAGTTTGATATTTTCATTTTTGAAAAGAACTGTTTGCAATAGCGTTATACGCTTTAGTGGACAATTACTAGTGCAGTAGCTAAATATACTCTATAAGGTGACCTTATAAATTAATGGATATATTTGATACACTGTCTTGAAATTTGGGGCATGTATTCATGCTACAACAGTCAGTAAGCACCCCTACAATGGAAACATTCCAACAAATGCATCTAGTGAATAAAACACTTTGAAAAATAACAATTTTGCGACTTGTGGCTCATTTTCCTGTTATATATCACATATGGGTCAGATTTTCAGTAAATGTACAATTTGCCTTCACCAATCTTCTCAAATAACTCAAATTTCAGACGCAAATAAACTTCAAAATACAGTTCAACCTAACCAACCAGATTGCTAGAATCAATGCAATGCCAAATATACTCGAATTTAGCTAGTATTGACCAAATTGCAGCCTGATTTAGCATAATTTACTAAATGTGTACAGCTGTCAATTATACATTTTCTGAAAATCTGACCCATATATATCAGACTATTGCTCGTCTGAAGGCACTTTCTACATGACATCTTCTAAAGACTTCCATATATATATTCCATATATTTTTGTCTGTCTCACAGTGCAGATGTATAACCAGTTCCCAACAACATTAGAATAATAAGATGGGCTCGAATGTCACCGATTGCTTCGACTGGGGACTTGCTAGATGTCCTTATAATCTCTTTCTGCTTATATATTACACAGTAAGGCACATGGATATGTTCCCCACCCCATCCAATATTGTTACACTCAACTCATATCACACCCTCTCGCAATGGTTATTTACAAATTCATAGCCTGGCCTTCTTTTGATTCTGGCCATTATGGATCCGCCTGAACTCAGTATCCAGGCAGAATGGAGACGTTTAATGAATATACAATGCTGCCATATATGGGTCAGATTTTCAGAAAATGTACAATTGGCAGCAATTGACATCTAGGAAATTCTGCTAAATTAGGCTAGAAAATGGTCAATACTAGGTAGATTCGAGTATATTTGGCATTGCATTGATTCTAGCAATCTGGTTGGTTAGGTTGAACTGTATTTCGAAGTTTATTTTCGTCTGAAATTTGGGTTATTTGAGAGGATTGGCCAAGGTGAATTGTACATTTTCTGAAAACTTGATGTGTTACTGGAAAATGATTCAAAAGTCCCAAAAATTGGATTTTCTGATATCAGCATATTTGAAAAGATGAGATGAAGCCGACTCCAATGATGGTAAACATGAGGATATTATTTTATTCTAACACATATATTTTTATTCAAAAGAAAATAGTTACTCTGGATAAACAATTCCTAGTAAAGTAGTAAAATATACTTCTTCATGTAATAAAGTAGGGAATTAATTAAGTTGAAATATATATATTTGTAGTGAACCGCAGATGTGTGGGTTCACAAGTCGAAGTGTCACGAAAAGATAACCAGATGAAAGGTATTCGTTTGCAATGAGTTGTATTTAACTCAGAGTATCACAGAAACTCAGAGTATCACAGACTTATATGCAACAAGTGCCTTCGGCACTTGGATTGTAGAGGCAGTTGTGTTTCTACTTCTTAGAAGAATCCAAAAATTTACTGGACGTTTATTTTAATTTGGAGATATTAATTTGATTGCCAAAAATGGCTAAAATCACAGGGGGCCTACGTCTGGGTAGTAGGAGGGAGAGAGCGAGAGAGGGAGGGACAGCGAGAGAGGGAGGGACAGAGAGAGAGGAGGAGGAGAAGAGAGCGAGAGGAGAGATGAGGATGACTGATATTATAGGGTTTCATGGAAAAAAATGTGCACCCCCCCACACACACACCTATACATCGATCCATTTTCCTTCTCCTCCCCCTCCCTGACTACCTCCCTTGCTCTCCCTGCCCTTTTATTCCCCCTCCTTAATAATAATAATAATGAGTAATGTGTGGACAGACATTCTTTCATGAAAAACAAATCGTAAAAAAAAGTTGGTCATAAAAAGTTAGTCGAAAAAAAGGTCATAATAAAAGGTGGTCAAAAAAAATTTGGTTGAAAATAAGTTGGTTGTAAAAAAGTTGGTTGTAAAAAAGTTGGTTGTAAAAATAGTTGGTCGAAAAAAAGTTGGTCGTAAAAAAAGTTGGGTCGTAAAAAAGTTGGTCGAAATAAAGTTGGTCGAAAAAAAGTTGGGTCGTAAAAAAGTTGGTCGAAATAAAGTTGGCCGGAAAAAAAATGGGTCAGAAAAAAGTTCGTTGAAAATAAAGTTGGTCACCCCCCTTCACCTCTCCTCACAGGTATGGTATACTATAGCCCATACTAATTACGTCACGGCAAATATGCCTTTGATGGGGATGTGGGGAACAGGTGGATCATCACATTGACTTGGGTACCTCAACCCCAGTTCCCCCCTTTTTATCATTTACCCTCTCCCCCAAACAATATTCTAAGACAGAGGCAGAGAGAGAGAGAGACAGAGAGAGACAGACAGACAGACAGAGAGAGAAAGAGAGAGAGAGAGACTTCTGTGTACAGTGGCACAACCTCTGGTGGGGTCAGGGGTGAAGCACTATATAGTGGCCACCCCTAGCTCTCTATTAGAATGGTTTGACCCGCCACCCCTCTCTATTGGAGTGGTTTGACCCAAAGTGTAAGTCTCGCATGAGTTCTCGTGCTCCGAACCGCAGTAAGTCTCGCATGAGTTCTTGTGCTCCGTGTTTCTGCGTGTATGGGCGGCCACAGAGCTGGGGAATCCCCGGGAGCTGGGGAATCCCCGGGATTAAAGATTTAAGTAAGGGAGTCACAACAAGTGGTAGTGCTTAATATGAACAACAGAAGAATCTCGGTCCGTGAGCTGCACAAGACCGTGGTGTCAAGCGAAGACCGGATACCCTTGCAGGGTAGTTGTATGCCCTGCCTCTTCAGCGACAATGTTGGTGTAGTCATATGTGATCCGTTTTCGGAAAATGAATCATACATAAGTCGCAAAATATGGATTTTGAGATATCATTATATTTGAAAAGAGGAGATCAAGCCGATTCCAATGATATTAAACACTAGGACATCTAATTTGTATTTCTATATTTTAAATTTGATAATTTTATTTTGAAAAAAAGAGTTTGCAATGTTTCTGGATGGGTAATTACCAGTACAGGAACTAAATATATTCCATACAAAGGCCTTCAAAACGCATGGATATATTCAATACAATGTCCTGAAATTTGTTACATGGATTTATTTCACTATAAATGCTAAAGCCTCTAAAAATTAGAACATTTCAATAAAGAAATCTTGTAAAAAATCACTTTGAAAAATATCAATTTTGCGACTGGTGACTGATTTTCCTGAAACATATCACATATGTTGCCCCCTGGCTGGAAGTTTGTATCCTGTCCAGCTCTAGTAGAGCCAGAAATAAAACACTCAGAACCACTCAGACTATTTTAGTATTTATTTATATCCACTTAAAATTGAGAACTTCCTCTATGAATTACAATCAGATGGCATGTTAATTTACCAACTTTTTAAATTCACCTGGGACTAGATGTTTTAATGGGAATATAATGACATTTTGCGGTTCTAATGGACTTATAATGGCACTTTGCGGTTCGAGGCGAGAGGTTTTCCCTTCGTTTAAAGGGACTCTCTCAACTTTGGACCTAGACTGTTTGATAGTAATAGTACATTTCTAGGCAACCTGACCCATATATGGACCTACGTATTCAGATGCCCACTTTTTTAAACCAGAAGGAGCTGTCAAAGCTCCGGGGGTAATTTTACCAGATCCAGGTCCTTCACCTTTCATACACAGTAACAAGATCTGATTAAATGAAAAACATCAAATTTTAATTTCATGAAACATGATAAGTGACTGGCATATACAGCTTCCCCAAGCTAGAGTTTAACGCGAAACCTGAACTGTGCAAATCTGATCCACCTAGAAAATAATTGCTATCACAGATACCCTCACTCTATAATGGGGTAAGATTTTCAGAAAATGTACAATTGGTAGCTATAATACATTTAGTAAATTCTGCAAAATAAGGCTGCAATTTGGTCAATACTAGGTAAATTGGAGAAAATTTCGCATTGCTTTGATTCTAGCAATCTGTTTGGCTAGGTTGAACTGTATTTTGAACTTTATTTTCGTCTGAGATTTGGGTTATTTGAGAAGATTGGCGAAGTTGAATTGTCCATTTTCTGAAAATCTGACGCAGGCGGTTTAGGGATCAGGCCGATCAACTATAGGCAGGGCTGGAGAGTCGTTGCTTTGAAATTAATGGCGAAACCCTCGTGTTGACGCTATTGTTGCCTACGCCTTGCCATTAAGAAGTAAATTATAATCATGGATATTGACATTAGAGCATTAACAAATATCCCATGCTGAACATAACATGATTTCTATAGATTTTATACTGTACCATTATTCCCAAAATTCCATGCGATTCAAGATTCAAAATGGCCTCTTTTTTTCTTTTAAAAAAGAAAAATCGAAATGGCGGCTATGCAAATCCCCTATTCATCATCTCCCGGTCATGTCTCCCACAGTAAGCGTTGATCTGGGATGTCACCAAGGCTACGATGGTGGCTGTTGTGCGGATGGAAAACTGGTTTACGGTGCAAAGGCTGCATAAGCTATCATTTAGCAATGTGTGCGGGTGTTGAGTGGTCCAACAGAGACAGCTTATACAACTTCTGCACAATGGGTTTCAACCCTTATCCCCAACACAGGACTTATTATGTAGGGTTTCATCACCTATAGCTATAGCTGCCTACGCCCTTGGATCAACATTTCTGTACAGGTTCCCATATAAATTATAAAGAAGAAAAAGTCAGGCAAACAGAAAGTTTCGCAGGTCGTACGAATGTATTTTAACTCTCAAACTTTTTAACAAACTCTTTAACTGTCAAACTACCATAAAAGAAAAGAAAGCATAGAACTAAAATCAATCAAATAATTTTACAGTATCATTGGACATTGTTTATTCCCACGAAACCTTTGGTGGCTCCAATCATTCAAGTTGCAGTACAACATTTTTAATTTGCCTTTCTGTGAAATAAATATATTTCCAATAAACAGAGCATAAAACTATTTCTTAAAACTTTGATTGACTTGATCATTCATTCCTTCATTTTGACATTTCACGTAATTTTGTGTGTCATGAACTTATGACTATATATATACCTGGTGATATTTTTTATATCTTTATCTGAATATTATCACTCCCACTTCTCTGATGTGATGTGTTACAGGTAAATTAGTCACAAGTCGCAAAAAAAGGATTTGCAAGGATACATTTAATACACTGTCTTTAGATATGTTATAATGTATTCTTACTCTCAAAAGTTAGAAATTCCCACCTAGAAATCTTGTGAATAAATCACTTCGGCAAATATCTTTTTGCGACTTGGACTCATTTTCCTGTAACACATTAAATGCATATATGGGTCAGATTTTCAGGAGATGTACAATTTACCTTCACCATTAATCTCAAATAACCCAATTGTTAGACGAAAATAAAGTTTATAATACAATTCAACCTAGCCGAACAGATTGCTAAAATGAATGCAGTGCTGAATATACTCAAATTTATCTAGTATTGAACAAATTTGAAATTGAATTTACTAAATGTGTACAGCTGCCAATTGTACATTTTCTGAAAATCTGACCCATATAGAGAATCTGATTAGTATCCTAGAGCAACAGGTTCATGTCGATGTAACTTCATGACGATTCCCCGCGTGTGAAAATAAAAGAATGACAAACAAACATAACAGAGGCATCGATGTCAGCAGTCTGCTATCAGTGTTGTCCTAATGCTTGCCGGCTAAACCAGACACATGAGGGTCAGATTTTCAGAACATGTACAATTAGCAGCTGTACACATTTGATATATTCTGCTAAATTAGACTGAAATTTAGTCAATACTAGGTAAATTCGAGTATATTCGGCATTGCGTTGATTCTAGCAATCTGTTTGCTTAGGTTGAACTGTATTTTGAACTTTATTTTCGTCTGAAATTTGGGTTATTTGAGAGGATTGGTGAAGGTGAATAGTACATTTTCGGAAAATCTGACCCATGTATATGGGTGAAACCTTCCGAAAAAGTACAATTCACCTTCACCCATCCTTTCAGATAAACCAAATTTTAAGTGAAAAGTGACGTTCAAAATGAAGTTTAATACAATATAAGAGATATTTCTACACAACACAATATTAAAGATACTCTGATATATATAGCCATTATTTCTATTTTTTCGGTCTAATTTAACAGAAATTACCAATGTTTTAGAGCTCCCGATTTGTATTTTCTGAAAATCTGACCCATATTGATCAGGGGTTGAGTATGTAGCCTGGTATTCTAGGAAGGTTGCACTGGAATTGCTGGTTTGTTTTCAGTAGGACATCCTGCTGGGCACAGGGACTAGGACACAAGTTCACCCAACCCCCCTGACTTCCACAATTGGGATGTGTTCCAGAGAAATGAGTCACAAGTGATGCTATTTTTCAAAGTGATTTATTCACAAGGACCTTTACTCAGAATTCAAATTGAAGTCAACTCCTAACACACTCGGGACACTGAAAGTTTGTTTTGAGTAGGTTTATTCAATAAGGTGGGATCGACGTTTCGGGCGACATGTGCCCTTCTTCAGGATATCTGGATGGTCTTAAAATATGCCCTCAGGTACAGCTTCGTGCACTCCAGAGTAACAAATAACAGAAATGCCCCCCAGGTTAACGTTTGTGCACTCCCATACAAATCGACATTTTAACAGGTGAAATTCAATCAATATAAACATTTTTTTTTCTCAATGTAAAAAATCTAATCAGAATGTTTTCATATTTAGGGCGTTCAGCGCTGTTAGTCGCATGAACGTATAGACCAAATGTGATGACTGTGCATTTAATATATGCATGCATATATCTGCGGTTATCCTATAAGGAGTATATTTAACTAAATGTACCTACATATTTACTACCCACTATAGTGATTGACCTTCACTAACCTTTCTTTAATTGTGCTTACACAAATACGGAAGTAATTATTGAATGCTCAAATGTTTACTATCATTTGAATCCGCTTCATCTCCTCTTATCAAATAAGATGGTATCTACGAATTCATTTTCTGCGATTTGTGACAAGTTTTCCTGTAACACATCACAATTTATGTCAACATTGTCATCTAAAACGCCAAATGTGGAGACGAATGATTAAAGCTTTTCGCCAGTCCTCAAATAGTGTGACATAATTTTTATGAATTAATTCTATTTTGATTCTTATTTTTGTTTTGACTCATACTTTATTCTTTACATCCATAGATGATACGATATGAAATCAATTGAAAGACAGAGAAATATCAACTTAAGATTACAGAAAATAGAGATTGAGATTAAGATCTGGCATACCTACATGTTTTACACAGAAGATTACTGTAATATTTCCAGAAATATATTTATATGAAATTGGAAATAAAACATATATAATAAGACAGACGTATGGTTTTACCCCAGTGAGTGGCACAATTTCCTCAGCCTGTTGCAAAGGGCTAACAAGCATATTTAATGTCCCATTCTATTTCGTTAAAATCTGTTGATACATATATAGACATTACTTCTAATGATTATAATGATTTATATATGATAAGGGTGTCTGGGATTGGAGTGCAAAGGCAATGTGGATAAGCATGCTATTGAGCATATATAGATCTAGCATGGCTAGAGTACTGGGTGCAGAGGAAGGAGGGTGATCACAGATATATACACTCCTCACCCCCCCCCACCCCCCCCCCCCCCCCCCCCCACCCCTCTTTGCCCCTCCTCATCCCCCCGGCTTGGACAAACAAAGCCATCGATCCCTATCTGAGACAACACATCTAAGGCATGTGCTCAGCGCGACATGTGACCCAAGCACCAACCCAAAACATCTGTCAGTCTCGGGGGGTCGGGGGTCGGGCGCTCCCACCCACTCCTTAAGGTGATTTATCCCTGTGAAGTTTAGCAGTGAGAAGCGGAGAGAGAGACGTATGACAGGGGAGAGGGAGAGAGGGAGAGAGGGAGAGGCGAGGGAAAGAGGAGAGAGAGAGGGCGAGAGAGAGGGGGATAGACATGAGGCGAGAGGGGGAGAAAGGAGGAGAGAGAGGGACAGAAAGAGGGACAGAGAGAGAGGGGGGAGAGAGAGGGAGAGAGAGGGGAGGGGGAGACAGAGGGAAAGAGAGTGGGAGAGGTGAGAACGAGGAGATAGAGGGGAAGAAGGGGAAAGGGAGAGGTGACTTAGGGGCAGAGAGAGGGAAAGAAAGGGGCAAGAGAAGGAGGAGGAGGGGGCGCAAGACAGAGAGAGGGAGGCAGGAAGAGAGGGAGGGCTTGATTATGGAAGACCATACACATCACAGATAATACTCCTTTTCCCATTTCTTACGATCAACCTCTAATCTGCACTTATATAAATTTACATTTGAAATGTCTTACATCTCTTACAAAATCTATAATTATTATTAGAGAGAGGGGGTGAGAGGGAGGTAGGGTTGAGAGGAAGGACCAAAGTGAACCCTTATGTTAGTCTGGATTATTGCCTTAAAGCGAAAACAAACGGGTTGAAGGGGAAAAAGAGAGAGATCGGGTTAAAAAGGTTTTCTGTTTAAGGATGTATCAAGAAACTGGAGGTAATTCTGACTCCAGTTCTTATGAGGAAATCATATTTTTTTAAGAGAAATATTTCATTAATCATCTCAAATATGTAATGCAACTAAAAGCAGAGTGGACAGCATATATATATATAAAGCTGAGGTTATTCTGTCTCGATTCCCTATCAAAGTTCCTGAAATATAGCAAATATATTACAGGTTCCATATATATTATATTTAACATATTTGCAGCACTCAATGATAGTGCAGGGCCTGGATGGTATCTGTATCATATACATGTAGAGGGTTTATTTTGTCCCGCATATTCTCAGAATCTGTGATATTATCAACCGTTTTTCTGTACTGTACAGTTTCGTCAACCCGTTCCAGAGGACAAGCTGAGATTTGGGAGCCTTTTTTTAATTGGGATGTCCACACTCTATGTATAGCCTGGGAAGCAAGTATGGTCAAGCCAATGATCATGTGACCCTGAGGCAATGATCAATGAGCCCTTGAGCCAATTGATCATGTGACCCAGAGATGTAAGAGGGTCAGTATTTCTGAGAATGTACAATTGGCAGCTGTACACATTTAGTAAATTCCGCTAAATTAAGGCTGCAATTTAGCCAATACTAGGTAAATTCCAGTATATTCGGCATGGCATTGATTCTAGCCATCTGTTTGGTAGGTTGAACTGAGAAGAGAGAGAGGGAGAGGGAAAGAGAAAAAGAGGAGGAAGACGAGAGAAATGAAGTGAAGGATAGAGCGCAGAGGGGGATGGCAAAGAAGGAAAAAGAGGGAGGGAGACAGGGAGGTAGGGGAGAGAGGGGTAGTGGGGAGGGGGAGAGTGAGGAAAAAGAGAGAGGGGGAGGTGAGGGGAGAGAGATCAGAGGGGGAGGGGGAGAGCAAAGATGCAGAGGGAGAGGGTGGGGGAGTCAGATAGGGAGAGGGAGAACAAATAGAGAAACAAGTTATAAGTTTATTAAGTTAATCAATCATTTAATGAACTATTTTTCTGTTTAACTTTATAATCAGTTTAAGTTAATGCATATATTGTGTGTTTCCAAAGGAAACAAATTCTACGGTCAACAATTTGTGCGCAATGGCTAGATTATGAATATCAGACATACTGTAATCTGAAATGCCTCGAATGTCTGTATTAGAAGAACACAGGAGTGGAAGTAAAATTCAGTTTATTAACAACTAGGAAAGTTGCACGCTCCCTGTTTACAAAGGCAGTTGGATAAACATGAAAGTACAATGCAAGGGAATTAGACATAAGACATACTACAACATATTGTAAACTAATAATACACAATTGTCTTTTAGTCTTTGCAATTCCGAGCTTGTCTGTCTCCAAGACTTGAAACCCAGAAATCCCAAAGGGTGTAGTAGGTGTAGATCACTCAGATTCAGTCATGGGTGGTCCTCTCTAAATGGGTTCCTCTCAAAACGTATACAGTGGCCTTAAGTGGCAACTTGTCAATGAAGCCATGATAGCCAATAGAATACAACAAATGTCAACCAATAGGATGTCACACTGGCCTTCAGGGATTTACTGCAGAGATGGTAGAAGGTTGTCAATCAAGCAGTCCTTGCATAAGTGCAAAGTTAGTAGTGTTGGCGTGAATTACATCACACAGAGATGGGCATCCAGATATCCTCCCAGATAAGTGTCCACACTCCTCACACCAATCCTCAACCAACACCTCAAAATGTACCACATGAACTTGCTACTCAGGATGATTGACAGAATAGTACCCAATTCACTAACATTCACAATTTTTTTTTAAAAAAAATACCGTAGAATGTAAAAAGGAGGAGGGGGATAGAAAAAGATGCAAGGGAGTGAATGGGGGGGAGGAAAGGGGGAGAGGGAGGGAGAGGGAGGGAGAGAATGAAAGAAGCAGAGACAAGGATACAAAGAGAAGAGGGGAGAGAGAAGAGGGCAGGGGGAGAGAAGAGGGTTAGTGTGGGAACAGGGAGAGAAAGAGGGAGAGAGGCAGGGAGAGAAACGGAGGAGAGGTAGGGAAAGAAGAGGAGGGGAGAGAGAGATCATTGCTAGTACGTTATACATATGTTAAGCAATTTGACCTTTCTTTCCCGAAACGACTCTAGATCACCTGTTCATCTTTGGGTGCGTGTCAATGGAGGAGGTTTCTTGAAGTAAGGATTGCCTTGGGGGCTGTAACATGTGCCGGCTCAGAGCAGCGGTGTCATATCATATGTGACATGTTACAGTAAAATGAGTCACAAGTCGCAAAAAAAAAGGATTTTGAGATATCATCATATTTGAACAAATTCCAATGATGGTTAACATTTGTACATCTAATGAGTATTTCTATATTGTCAGTTGGTACTTATTATTTTTTTAAAAAAGAGACGTTTGCAATATTTCAGGGTGGAAAATTACTGTACTTGTGAAATAGGTAAATATCCTCCATAAAATGACCTTCGAAATACATGCATATGAATACACTACCTTGAAATTTATGCGACTTACAACAGTAGATACCCCAAAACAATCCTACAAGGAGATCTTGTGAATAAATGATTTTTAAATATCAATTTTGAGACTTGTGACTCATTTTCCTGAAACACATCACATATGTACACATAAAGACATGAGGTGCGTGAGATCTCCACATGACATCGTCCCTTTTCCTCCACGTCTTTCTGCTCCAGGGTGCGGTGTAGCAGGGTACAGTGTAGCAGGTGTCTTGCTACACCTGGCACAGGTGTGAATAATCTTGCGTTTCACACAGAACAACAGAGTAAAGTAAAATGCTCCTGGCTGCGGTCATATAGTGCCTATATATAGAAGCTACACGTGGGTCAGATTTTCAGAAAATGTACAATTGGCAGCTCTAAACAGCTCTAATTATTTTGGAAATTCTCCTAAATTAGGCTGAACAATGATGAATACCAGGTATATCTGAGTATATTTGGTATCGCATTGATTTAAAGTATCAGTTCTGTTATGTTAAACTGCATTTTGAAGCTGATTTTTGTCTTAAATGTGGCTTATTTGAGAGCATTGGTGAAGGCGAATTGTACATTTTCTGAAAATTTGACCCACGTATGGATGTTCAATCTCAACGTAAAGGTGTTACCAACAGCTACCATAGTATATTCACTCTGCCTATACCTACTTATACATGATGAGGTAAAGTGGGATTCGGAGGTTTCAGTTTATTTTCGAGGTGTCAACACCTTTTTTCAATCATATGGGCTGCTAATGTATGTCTCTGTGGAGGCATACCACACCAAGGAATACTGTAATGACTTTAACTTTAGGCTGTTTGGAAGTATATAGTGTGGAAATGCTTTTACTATTTTTTAGAAAATATGCCAATAACTTTGTGTGGTACAGAAATCATTCAGTCGCTTTGCAGTCTTTTACAGTCTTCCTCACCTTGGCTTTACCTCATCATTATCAGATTTGGAAACTTGTCATGTTGACAATAATGTCATGTCATGGTGACAATAATGATGAAATCCTTATGGTCTAATGTTGATTATGATCTCTAATGATTATTGTGATACATGTCGGAGGTATATAAACACTGAAACACACATGTTAACAATATCTCCCTTTAATTACATTCGCCATATGTAATGAAGTAAAGCGGTTTTCTTGATTGATATAGCCACAGTGTACACAGGCGACCTCTGAAGCCGGCCAAATAATTGCCAATCCCTGGTCTTACATACAGGTTAACTAATTTGTCCTCACATACCTGCCGTACCATTGGCAAGCTTTTCCATCTAAATATGTAGATAGGTACCTTAAAAGTGCATTCTGGTCATTCTGGTATGCAAGATTAATGTAGTGGGAATAATCTTGGAGGAATTGTCTCATTGTCACTGTTAAAGTTGGACCTCTAAACATGTCCGGATATCTGAGGTTAGCATCTTGTGCTCTCATGGCCACGATTGCCTGCGCTAGATGTACTTGGTTTTCTTGTGGAGCTGGATTAGCTACTTGGACTGGTCGTGCGGCCGCAGCAGGTTGGGCTGCTGCCACTACCTGTTGGATTCTTTGGTTTAGATCCACATCTCTAGCCGCTATTCTTCCTTCAAGGTTTTCACCAATTATTCTGTCCAATTGGTTTCTCACCTCCTGCATCTGCACTTCATCCATGTTGTCGCCTAGGAGTATTTGGGTCAGATTTTCAGAAAATGTACAATTGGCTGCTGTATACCATTAGTAAATTCTGCCAAATTAGGCTGCAATTTGGTCAATACTAGGTAAATTTGCGTATATTCGGCATTGCATTGATTCTAGCAATCTGTTTGGTTGGGTTGAACTGTATTTTGAACTATATTTTCGTCTAAAAATTTGGATTATTTGAGAAGATTGGCGAAGTTGAATTATACATTTTCTAAAAATCTGACCCATTTGATAGAAAACTTCATTCAAGTCATGCACAGGATGCGGCTGTGGTACGGCTGTTTTGTGACAACCCTTCTCCTTAGATTATGTGTATTCTCCAGCTTTTAGGTTTGGTTCTCACACTATTTGATATGACTCTTGATCTCAAGTGGGTAGAGCTAGGTAGAAGAGAGTGGTGTTGAAGTATAGGCTATAGCATAGCCTCGCTGGATTATTAATAATAATAATACATAACCAGTAGTCCTGTTTCGAGACTATTAAGTAATCCTTTATTTCCGTAATTTATACAACATATCATTTGACCTTGGAGTCATTGCGCATGCGCGCTCATTAACCTAATTATCCAATCAATTTCTATATGAATTTATGAGTTGACCACAGGAGGTCACAGTCCTTGGCCAATGAGAGCCGTTGGCCAATGGTATTATTTATCACATGATTGCTGGCCAATCACCTGTGTGACACCTGGGATATACCATGTGCAACACCCAAGTCCCATTTTATTACTTCCATTTATGTCTAACTTATAGTCACTCACAGGCGCATATTCAGAAAGCTTAGGTGAAAATATCTGTTTAGCACCAGGGGGCACTGAATGTGCTGTGTGACGTGACAAAGTATTGCTTGAAATGTACACAACACCTCACACGACATTGCATGTTCATTTTTTTTTAAATGTTTTATTCATCAAGACATTATGCACATTTTTACACTGTATCTCAGTACATGATGAGTTACATTCAATAATATAATATATAAAAAAATATAATTTATCATCCAAAAGAAAGATTTTAGACAATGTTAAAATCTGATAGAAGCACCACCACCTGCGCCGTGTCACAGCAATACATGACATACATATTATCATGCAATTATTATGTGATAAATGTAAATCTTGTTCACATGTAATTTCAAGATTTTGCTTCCTTGTGAAGTAGGCTAAAAGCACAAAATCACAATCATGAGGATCAGTGATGGTAACACTAGTCTAAATTGTAATCAGAATGATGCTTGAATTCTATAGTATTATTGCTTATGTGTACCAGTGATCCAACCCCTTGAATTCCATTTGTAAATATCTAGGAACCAACAATCATTTAATCGTGCCTAGCATATAATAAATTGCAAATATTAAAATGTGTTACATTTTTTAAAAACCAAAAAAATGTGTTATTTTCACCAGATTATAGTTAGAATCTGAAGGTCATAACATACATAACCTAAATATTCTGCTATTTATTTTACCATCTAAACAATTGTAATGGAATATGCCACAGAACTGATTAGAATTACATCTTGAGAAAGATTGATGGCAAAGCCAGAATCAAAGTTAAAGCACCTAGAATCGCATTTTGTGCAAAACAGCGATGGTTTTAATGTATCACTCCCTTTAGACAGCACGTCTCTGGAAAGCGACACAAATAACATTAAATATAATTTATTGTGATAGCTTTTGGTCTGATTTGGCACTTTAGTACTAAAAGTCGTCCTTGAAATGTCAAGGTTACATTTATAAGTACCTATGGAATCGGGTTGTTACCTACAAATCATGAACAGTCTATGGGTCAGATTTTCAGAAAATGTACAATTCAACTTCACCAATCGTCTCAAAAAACCCAAATTTCAGACGAAAACAAAGTTTGAAATACATATCAACCTAACCAAACAGATTGCTAGAATCAATGCAATGTCAAATACACTCGAATTTACCCAGTATTGCCCAAATTGCAGCGTAAATTAGCAGAATTTACTAAATGATTTCAGCAGCTATTTGTACATTTTCTGAAAATCTGACTCATATAGCCTATATTGTGAGGCAATGCAGCACTAACACAGTGTATATGGAATGAACTAGACAGAACTTCAGAACATCTGCAAGATATATTTAATACACTGTCTTGAATTTTAACACATATGGGTCACTTTTTCAGAAAATGTACAATTGGGAGCTGTACACATTTAGAAAGTTCAGCTAAGTTTGGCTGCAACTTGGTCAATACTAGGTAAATTCGAGTATATTCAGCATTGCATTGATTCTGGCAATTTGTTTGGTTAGGTTGAACTGTATTCAACTGTATTCAACTGTAACTTAATTTTCGTCTGAAATTGGTGTTATTTGAGAAGATTGGCGAAGTTGAACATTTTCTGAAAGGCTGGCCCATGTATATATTCATAGGACTTGAAGCACTAGAGAAAAATTGAGAATAATCGTACAAAGAGATGTTGTGGAAAAAAACCTTAAAATAATTGTGCAGCAAAAAATATAACAGTTAAGGAAAGACGGAGAGCATATGGGTCAGATTTTCAGAAAATGAACAATTCGCCTTCACCAATCCTCTCAAATAACCCACATGTAAGACACAAATGAGCTTCAAAATGCAGTTTAACATAACAGAACTACTACTTTGAATCAATGTGATATCAAATATACTCAGATAGACCTGGTATACGTAATTTTTCAGCCTAGTTTAGCAGAAGGTCCTAAATGTGTAGAGCTGCCAATTGTACATTTTCCGAAAATCTGACCCATATGATACCATCTAAGATTAGGGCGTTAAGAAGTAATCGCTATTCAACTAAGAGAACACAGTCTACAACACGCCTAGGTAAAATATTGGTTAGTCTAAACCTCTCAAGGTTAAAAGTATGATTTACTAACAGACACTCTTGACCCTGTCATTCACACGTAGCGTGTGAAGAAGATTCATCGCGTCTGAGAAACACTGCTTTAAGCCTTTGCTATGAGATATTAACAGCCTAAAGCACTGTTAGTCAATCTCAAATAAAATAATAAAAGTAGTTCATGACACTTCATTACTTTTCACGGTTTTGTTGCTCAGGAAATCAAACATCATGCAGGACCTGCCAAAAGTTGGATGTACATCTAACAGCTGTAATTTGCTTCTGAAGTTTATTATCATACAACTATAGTTGATAATGAATCTAATCAAAATGAATAATATTATTGGATACTCCTTTTTGATTTGCCTGCCTGTCTCTCCTCCTCTGGATTTTGTTAAAGAATAGTCACAATGGGCTCCTGGAAACATCAGAAGATATGATCTAATACTAATATAGTAAAAAGAGCTGTTGTATAAATCAGTTCTGTTCTTAAAGTCAGTCGTTAAGGTTTATTTTACCCAGGAGAAGGCTCTTACAGACACTTAGACTTGGAGAGGTACAGTATGATAGGAGACAAATCAGAACTTATGTAAACAATTTCAGACAACAAATTATATGCTCTCCTAAGTGGGTGAGATTTTCACAATTGGCAGCTGTACGCATTTACTCAATTCTCCTGAATCAGGCTGCAATTTGGTCAATACTAGGTACATTCGAGTATATTCGGCACTGCATTGATTCTACCAATCTGTTTGGTTTATAATAGGTTGAACTGTATTTTGAAGTTTATTTTCGTCTGAAATGTGGGTTATTTGAGAGGATTGGTGATGGTGAATTGTACATTTTCTGAAAATCTGACCTAAAAATGAAAAGTGCCTGGATTACATCACACCCGCTTGACCCGAGATGATCCAATGATCAAGGGGCGGGGGTGGGGGAAGAAGGGGGCTGATTGCAGGGGCGGGGGGTTGGCAAAGAGTAGATTCAATAATAAAGGGGGAGGTTTGGGGTAGATGGGGGTGCAGGGGTGGTAGAAAATGGTTGGGAAGGGTGAGAGTGGGTGCATAGGGTACTGAGGAGGGGGATGCAAAGGTATGGGGTACTGAAGGGGGAAGCTGAGAAGGAGGGAGTGGGGGACTGAAGGAGGAAGCTTAGAGGGAGGGAGTGGGGGACTGAAGGGAGGAGCTGAGAGGGAGGGAGTGGGGAACTGAAGGGGGGAGCTGAGAGGGAAAGAGTGGAGGACTGAAGGAGGGAGCTGAGAGGGTGTGGGGTACTGAAGGGGGAAGCTGGAAGGGTGTGGAGGAGTTAAAGAGGGAGAGCTGAAAGGGAGTGGGGGACTGAAGGAGAAAGCTGAGAGGGAGGGAGTGGGGGGTTGAAGGGAAGGGTGAGAGGGAGGTGGATGGGGTACTGAAAGTAATCAACCCTTATGCATCTGCAACCAAGTGATGACCTCTGTGATCTACAATTACAAATAATAATAAACAATTCGTTATTGACATCACAACTACACCCACCCGCAACCCACCTCTCTTAAAGCACAACCCACATCGGCATGTGCCACTTCTAGATGGGCGAACACCCACTATATGATATCCCAAGACACCAATCATGCACATGTATTTATCTGTATGACAGTAAGTGCCATTGGATCTGGACTATCATTCCCTCATCAAACCATTCCTAGTGCATATAGCAGTTCCAGATGTCGGTTATCGATCCCAGATCAGCTAGCAATGTGTTTATCCATAAACAAGCCTGCTTCTACTGTTATCCTTAGTAGTATCTGTTATAAGTCGACCGTAAAGGAACTGCTTCTCCTGTCGTGGATATTAAAGGTTAGGCCGTGAGAAAAGCCACAATTGCTCTACTCTCTTAGTTAATTTTGCTAAATATAGGGGATTCGCATGTCTGCCATCTTGAATCTCGATTTGCATTGAATTATGGGAGTTGTATTTAATTCAATATATGATTTATTTGCACCTACAAGTGTAAAAATGTTCACATGGTTGATTGTATTATTTTTAGCTGGGCGAAAAAAATACGCCAAATTTTTTTCTCAAAAGTTTCTCTGTCTCAGACATATTATTGTGATTTGACAGGGTGTTAATTAGGACGCAGATTCTCAACTTATTATGTAACATAGATAGCTGGTGTAAATTTATACTATATAATGATCATTATACTTAAATTGTTTAAAACTTGCAGTTCTGTATATTAAATTATTAACAATGTGTTTGTACTTGGCAGAATGAGACCCATCACAAACTGTGAATTTTTTGTCAAATAAAACATATTAAAAGAAATGACCTACCGTCATTGTTATATTCTCAATACCGTATTGTTACCTTTGTGCAGTTTCTATTATATTCTATTCAATTAAAAAAATCTTAATTGCTGATGGTAGATTACAATACGTAGGTCATCTCTGACTGATGTCAGCTCTCCCGGGGAGTGCCATTTCTTATTTCCAGGAGAGGATCGTCAAAATCACTGAGTCGACCTGACGAATGCCAATCACTGATTAAATCGGGATCAGATATGAAAATCAGTGTTATATCAGATGTTGAATCCGATGGTAATAGATCAGCGCATGGCATATGCATGCATACATTTCACTAGTGAGGGCTTCATTTCGAATGCAACCAATTTACAATGCTATTTTGATTGGTTGTGTAGCGAACTTCCCCCAATCCGTGGTCCGGCTCTCAACGAGCACAACCGACTGCTATCCATAAGGATAGCTTTTGCTATGCTTATCGAAACACATGACCGGTTGACCTCCCGAGAGGATAAACGTATATATACCGACACTGTCTTCAGTGCTTTTTATTTTTCGGGAACTTTCTAACCGATCCCAGAAGCTAGAGTCAATCAAGGGTAGCAAGGTCCAAACGGGAACATGTGTTACTTACTGAATAATTAAAAAGTTATTGCTAACTGCAGATTCGAAGCGAGGGCAGTCAACCATAACAAAATAAGAAAACAAATCGATGGGGAGCTATAAGGTTCATGGAAGAGCGGTACAGTAGAGAAGGAGTATCGAACAGCCAAGAGCTATCACATGATCTACGGCTATGACGTCATAGCGAGAAAACCCCCTTGCATGTCCAGGAGAAAAACAATGACAGAATTTGGCTGTCATATTCAAGCTAGAAACTCCGCGATTATTCCATTAAAAAGGTAACGAAATATAGATTCTTCTGCTAAAATCTTATTGTCTGCTGGTTGTTGGGTTGGTTGAACCCATACGACCTGAGCAGACAACTCAAAGCAAAACATCTGCATGAGAACGGTTGAAGCCATGCCGTAAGGCAAGCAGCTAGAAAGGTTTGTACATATAAAAACAATATTAGGCGGTCAGATCTGCTGAAATAGGTCTAAAATCAACATCTTTCTAGCGGTCTACACTTTTCTGGACAAGGAATCACACAAGATCAGATTGCTAAACAAGTCTCCTGTTTATTCCACTCTGCAAGCAAGATCTGGCACAGTTTGGCTCTTGGCATAGGTCACCAAAGCTGTACCCAATGGGACAAGGTGTCCGCCGGACATTAGCCGGACAATGTAGAGTATAAACATACAATGCAGAAAGGAGTTTATAGGAGTAAACAGCTAAGGCATGAACATAATGTAACATGCAGATAGACATAAGGTCTCTATAGTAATAATAATAATGGTAAGTGGTGATATACACCTGCTGCTAAGATATATAAAATACAGTATAGAGCAGCGCTTCTAGTGGTAAGAAAGGGTAATATCAATGTCATTATAATCCACCAGGGCGAGTAGCACATAGTTATAGCCCTGTGCCTGTTCAGGGCAGTGATCAAGGATACCGTAATTTCACGAAGCTATCTGCAAACATTGTCAAAATTAGTAAGGCATGATAAACACTGTTGCAACACCAATCGAGAAAACCGCTATACCTCATCACATATGGCAAATGTAACTAAAGGGGGATATTGTTTGCATGTTTGTTTCAGTATGTACCTCTGACATGTATGAAAATAATCATCAGAAACAATATAGGATCATAAGGATTTCATTATTATTGTCATCATGACAGTGGCTTTTGGATAAAACAAGTTTCCATATCTGATAGTGATGAGGTAAAGCCAATGTGATGATGAGTGTAAAGCGACTGAATGATTTCTGTACCACACAAACACATTAAGGGCATCTTGCCTAAAAACAATCAAATCATTTCCACACTCTTCACTTTCATACAGCCTGAAGTTAAAGTTAATGAAGCATTCCTTGGTGTTGTGTGCCTCCACAAATACATACATTTATAAGCAACCAATATGAATGAAAAAGGTGTTAAAACCCCGAAAACCTTCATGAACTGAAACCTCCGAATCCCACTTTACCTCATCATGTATGAGTAGGTGTAGGCATCTATCCCTGTTTACATAATCATTCGAGTTAGCATAATACTGTAAGCATCGAATCAAGATGTGATGATAGTTAATATCATTTGCAATATAGTTCTTCCTACGTGAGAATTTCTTATCGTTTTGTTGTATGATATGTGCCTTCCGTCCAATGTCATTCCAGGAAAAGAACGCATGATGGTAAAAGCAGGCACAACTTTAACATTTTGTTTTTTCATCTGATGATCTGTCCAGTCATTAAGAGCCATTATCATCCTGTTACTTCTCCAATCATTTGTGCACGATGGCCTTTCAAATGGTGTAGTTTGAATCCATATAAACTGTGGTGCATTTTCGAGCTTCTTCATTTTAACAATGAGTTCAAGGACTTGCCCCATAGATACAAAATAAAGTATTGTATCATAGTTGACAATGTGGTGATGACCAGTGTTCATAATAATCCAATTAATATGTGTATTTGGTTTACTTTGCAGCCTTCTGTATATCACATTTAAATTTTTCAGGAGATAGTTAGCTCGAATGGAACCCTGGCGCTCAATATGGGCAAATTTATAGTGTATCATGGTTTCCAACTTTCCTTTCATATGTGAGTCTCCAAAAAGTACAATAGACATATTTGTTATTCGACTCAATTGCATTTTTGTCAGTGTATAATCGATGTGGCAGGTGTTATAAAACCAATACCAGTCCTTGCTTCCTTTTGACCAGAACCCACTGCCACGCCATAGGGTATCTATGACACAATTTGAGGGTATTTTCATTCTTTGGTTCCAATCTCCGACTCTTTGCTGGATTTCATTGATCATGGAGCCTTCCAAAGTCCTAGAATTAATGTTTAAAACCTCAAAAGAAGATCCATAGTCCCTAGAACAAGCTTTGCAAAACCTATCAAGTATGAAAGATATATTAACTTTGACCACAAACTGCCAATCATATAAAGGACATTTAAACCCTTGGAAGGTACCTTCATCATTGTAAGACAACATTTCACAGGAACTCTTTGTTTTTGCAGTGTCAATTACAATAATGTACTCTTTGAACTGTGGCTTTTTCAAAGCAGGGCCTTCCATGAACACATGTATATGCAGAGATTCATTAGAGAGTTTGACACTGTGTAAAGTGTGTTTATACTTATTATTCCTATGTGTTACAGGACACATTTTTGTACTCTTTGCACCTATCCACACCGGGTGACGAATGAGCTTCAATGGCGGTATTCTCTTCGTTTTCATGTACCTTTGGATGCTGCTTACAGTGTCATTAAACCTTAAGGCAAGGATTTTACCAGGAATATGCTTATTGAAGTTCCAATTTTTAAAAACCTTTTCCTTTTGTTTTTGTCCAACTCGGTACCGTTGAAGGATGCTTACGTCATACAAGTTATCATTGAAAAGTGTCTCATTTGGATATGCATTCTGTATCATGTGCCTGAGCCAACATAGGTCTCTATGACCTTCACAGCCTACTGTTGAAACATTCATAGGTACATTAGTTGTACTTTGTAGGTAGTGCCTCCCCGTTACGGTACAGTATGCAGCAACTAAAGTAACCACAGCAATAACACACAGAAATACAACCTTGAAATATTCAAGCACTTTCATATTGATGTTTAGGTCAATATTCGCTCTGCGGTATGCAATATATGGGTCAGATCTTCTGAAAATGTACAATAGGCAAATTAACACATTTAGTCAATTCTGCTAAATGAGACTGAGAAATCGTCAACACTGGATATATCTCGGTATATTTGGTATTGCCTTGATTCAAACAGTCTGTCAGGTTATGTTGAACCGAATTTTTAACCGGGTTTCTGTCTTAAATTTCGGTTATTTGAGAGGACTAGTGAAGGCGAATTGTACATCTTCTGGTGATTTCACCCATAATAGACTCTCAATATTTAACTTGACTGTAGCAGCACATATATGTGACCATATTATATATACACAATTCATATACAATATCTAGAGTTGGATGTATTGCATGTATATATATCCCACAGAGTTCTTTTCGTTGATTTGTTGGCGCGTAACTAGTTAAGATTTGGTATCCCGTTTTCTTACGCAATCAATCTTTTGGTGACAAATATAGATTATCACTTGGATCTTGGTTAGTTAATGGAGATATATTAGTATTCCATTGCTTGTTTCTGGTCCTGTATCCTAATATACAGTGTTATTTATCTACGCGTTCTGGTGTACAGCTTCATAGATTTCGTAGGTAGCCAGGCGTCCATTTGCCCGCACTCATCACACTATTTATTCTGTTGCTGCCAATTGCAGTAGCTTTAGTTGTTATTATTTGTGCAGGGGCGTCGGAACCGGGGGGGGGGCAGGGGGACATGTCCCCCCCCAAAATTGTTTTGGCATAGGAAAAGGTCAAACCTAACATTGAATCGGTCCTGGGTATGACCATAAAGTGCCTTTCTGTCTTTTTTTCTCTGTCTCTCTTTCCCGTCTTCTCTATCTCTATTTCTTGGGTATGATCATAAACTGCCTCCCTCTCAGCTCTCCCGCCCTTGATATAACCATATTAAATGTGTTGATAAGGGCGTGTTTTGTCCCCAAACTGTCAGGATAAAAATGCGTCATTGTAAATATCCAACAAATCCAACACTTTTCTTTTTCAAATATAATTTTCCTTTTCTAAGATATTCCAACACATAATCAACATGACTTATGGATATCTTAATATCAGAAGAGATACTTTCTTGGATTTGCGACTTTCTTCCTCTCACAGAGATATCAGCAAATCCACCATCTGATGCTATTTTCATTCCTTTTCACCCTAATGTACATCAATGTATTCCTACACCAGCATCTTAATCTTCATTGAAACATTATCAGAGAAAGAGAGAGAGAGAGAGAGGGAGAGTGTGGGGGGGGGAGGGGAGGGGGAGAAGGGAGGGGAGGGGAGGGGAGGGGAGAGGGACAGATATATGGGTCAGATTGTCAGAAAATGTACAATTCACCTTTACCAATCCTCTCAAATAATCCACATTTAGGACAAAAATGACCTTTAAAATCCAGTTTAACATAACAGAACTGATACTCTACATCAATGTGATACCAAATATACTCAGATATACCCGATATTCATCATTTTTCAGCCTAATTTAGCAGAATTTCCTTAATATGCAGAGCTGCCAATTGTACATTTTCTGTAAATCTGACACATATAGAGACGGATGTTCACAGAAAGGGGGAGACAGGGAGAGGGAGTGAATCTACAGAGTGCTGGTGCACTTACAGCGGGTGACACTGTGGGTGACACAGTTAGAGGGGCCGTTGCTAAGCAACTGGGTTGCAGACTCATGGGATCGGTGAGGTAGATACAGACATGACAGAAAGGAAAGGAACCCAAAAGTCAGTGTCCGATCACTGTCATCCCCTTGTGATCACTGTCATCCCCTTGTGATCACTGTCATCCCCTTGTGCGATGTGCTATAGCAGCAGATGGCACATGTCATGGGTAATAGGGGAGTCGTCATAGTAAAAAGGCTCCTTGTCATGGGTGAAAAGATCTCCGTAATGAAGAAATAGTCAGTGCCATGAAACTATTTATTCCAGGAATAGGAATATCCAGATTGTAATAGGAAAAGGTGTCTTTGTTATGGATTTTGGCTATGCGTAATATGTGCAAAAAAAGAAGAAAAGTTTGCAATATTACACAGGTCGTACAGATGACGACTTTGGGACACAACAGGGCGTAAAGCAACCAATCTCACTCACTCACTCCCTCTCAGCTCTCCCGCCCTTGATATAACCATCTAAAATGTGTTGATTGTAAAGCAACCAAACCTCACTCACTACTACACTGAAACGGTCAAATGCGAGAGGACTTGTCCACATTAACCCTACGTGTTTTCTAATGTTGGGTCTTTAACCGAAATATCAATCCTTTTTTCTTCTCTTTTCTGCAATACTGGATAAATAAGCATTTTCAACATAAATGGTGACCCTGTAGAATGTACATGTGATGTGTCACAGGAAGATGAGTCACTCCCCCAACCACTTCGAGGTCATCTACTGAAAACTGACATAACTTTACACAAAAGCCCATATCTCGGCAAATTATGGCAATAATCAACTATTTTTTTCGGTTATCAGGAAATCCTAAGAGACAAAAATGAAGAACATATGGGTATATCGGAGTATATTTGGTGTCACATTGATTTAAAGTATCAGTTCTGTTATATTGAACTGCATTCTGAAGCTCATTTCTGTCTTAAATGTGGGCTATTTGAGAGATTAGGCGAATTGTACATTTTCTGAAGATCTGACCCATAGCCATCCCGTCTCTCCTAATCTCTGTCTTTGTATCCCTCTTCTCATGTTCTTCCCTTAAGTGCTGGTTCCATTGGTACGGATACGGATCCGGGAAACTATCTTAGAGTAAAGCATTGGTTCCATTGGTACGGATACGGATACGGATACGGATACGGCAAAATTCGCTCACATTAAAATATACAGGCATGTTTCCATGTGTGCGGATCCGTACACGTCAACAGGTACGGATACGGATACGGTAAAACCGATCGCTCCATGTAGCGATCGGGACGTTTCCGTACTCCATTCGTATGGTTTCCCTCTTTGAAGTCATTACATTCTAGACGTATGGGTTCACTCCAAAATAGGTTACCGTATCCGCATGACGGATTCGTATCCGTACTAAGATTCGTATCCGTACCAATGGAACCAGCCCTTAAACCCATACGTCCAGAATGTAATGACATCATAGAGGGAAACCATATGAACGGGGTACGGATACGAACCCAATCGCTACATGGAGCGATCGGTTTTAACGTATCCGTATCCATACCTGTTGACGTGTACGGATATGCACACATGGAACCATGACTGTATATTTTAATGTGAGCAAATTTTGCCGTATCCGTATCCGTATCCATACCAATGGAACCACCCCTTTCTGTTACTCTTGCCTTGCCTTTTCTGCAGCTATAAATGTATTAACTCTTAATTAATTCTCTCTTTCTCTCCCTCCCCCCGTTTGCGCTCCCTAGCTCTGTCTTTCTTTATATCCCACTTCATAGGCCATAGGCCAAGAACCAAACCCCCCCCCCCCCCCTGGGGAATGAGAGGGTGACATAGAGTCTCCTCTTCGCACAGTTGGGTCAGACTTTCAGAAAATATACAATTCAACTTCGCCAATCTTCTCATATAACCCAAACTTCAGACGGAAATAAAGTTCAAAATACAGTTCAACCTAACCAAACAGGTTGTTAGAATCAATGCAATGTTGAATATACTCAAATTTAACTTGTATTGACTAAATTGCAGCCTAATTTAGCAACATTTACTAAATGTGTACAGTTGCCAAATGTACATTTTCTGAAAATCTGACCCAGTTGCCATTTGGCCTGGTGATGATTAAACTGTTCTTGAACCAGTGTTTAATGATTGTGATGAGACTGGGCTAGCTAAGGCATCCCTTTTCACCGCAAAGACAATATGTTAATATTCAATTAATGGTGTGGGGTCCTTGGTGCTCATCGTTCTCGTTTTCTGCTCTTATACTTCACTTTTGTGGAGAGGATTGGTGAAGATGAATAGTATATTTTCTCCCGATCTGATAATAAGCGCATTTCAGTCATGGTACAAAACCATTGTTTTCCCCTCAACGATGAATTATACAGTGACAACTAGAAGCGGTTCATCGACCAATTTCATACATGCGGTGCTCTCAAGGACCAGGGAGGTATATGGGTGAAACCACCAGAAAATGTACAATTTACCTTCACCAATCTTCTCAATTTACCCGAATTTAAGACGAAAATAAACTTCGAAATACAGTTCAGCCAAACCAAACAGATTGCTAGAATCAATGTAATGCTAAATATACTCGAATTTACCTAGTATTGACCAATTTGCCTAATTTAGCAGAATGCACTGAATGTGTACAGCTGCCAATTCTAGACGAGAGGCGACCAAAAACCGCCTTGAGAAAGGCGGTGCGCAGCAGGCATATTACGAATCCTTCTGTCGCCCCGGGCCTTCACAGCCATGGCTCAATACCTTCCACATCTCAACCTGGCCGCGTCGTTTTCCTAGTAAACATACCGATAGCCGACATCCTTACCCAGAAATCGCAACGATAGGATGTCCCCTGCAAGTTTTGTCCGAAGAAATAATCAATCTACGCTGTAAAATAGATTTTCGATATTCCTATACTATTCCTATGGGAATCCTATGAGGATGCGTTGGCATGTTTGCGCCACCACGTTGGAGCCCTAAGGGAACCACTGTGCCAACTGCACCCGTTCCCGGAACTCACGTTTACGCTGATAAACATAACCGGCAAATGGGATATATTCGAAATGGATAGCTTGTTGACAACATGTATTTAAAGGGCGGGTAGCGTAGACGTACACAGTACGTCTACGGTATTTAATACTAAATCAAATGCATATTGTAGGAGGGACAGAGCGAGCTAGGGTGGGTGGATGGGTTGTATTTCCGATTCAAAACAACCAAACAAAAGCAATACCGAAACGGTAGTAGTAGTACACTAAAGCATGTACACAAATAAATCACCCCGAAGGGCCTAAAGCGGTTTGATACTTCTGGATTTTCAGAAAATCTGACCCATATACAAGGGAGTAGCTATGAATAATATGCGCGGTTTGAATATAGCTGAAATTAAGGCCACTATACTACTACCAATGTAATCACATATCATCAGCTATTGACCATTTTCCAGTCTAAATTACCAGGATCTACTGTATGTGTACAGCTGCCAATTGTACATTTTCTGACGATCTGAATTGAATACAAAACAATACGATCTGATTTGAATACAAAACAAACAAACAAACAACAACAATGTTGACTTTTAACCCTGTAGATGCAGGATTATAAATATACTGCGGCTGTAACGTGATTATGTGAAGGTTTTCAGTCCATTATCAAGTCAGCACGCCACACGCCTCAGGGGGACGCCCATGTAATAGGCGTGCTGATGAAACAACTCACATCTTGCTAGAAAAGAAAGCTCGATTCTAATCGCTCCCGATGCTTGGAGTGGTTTACTGATCAAAGCTGGATGAGAGCTTATCATTCGGATGCACATTATAAGGAACGTATAGCCCTTTTTCATGCCTGCCCAGACATCAGGGTGCTGGAGCGTGGTATGTTGCAGAGTAGGGGTGGTTAATACATGGGTGAAATCGCAAGAAAATGTACAATTTGTCTTCGCTAATTCTCTCAAATAACCCACATTTGAGACATAAATCAGGCTCAAAATACAGTTCAACATCACCGAACAGATTGTTTGAATCAAGGCAATATCAAATATAATCAGATATACCTAGCATTGACCATTGAACTTTCAGCCGAATTTAATAAATGTGTACAGCTGCAACTTGTACATTTTCTGAAGATCTGACCCACAAGAAGAAGTCGTTGGCCTGAAAGGATACTACTCTAGGATTTTGTCACTTGTTGTCTGTTATGTAGTAATGAGTCTAATTGATTAAAATTATGTAGGTGAAATGACTATTATTAATTATCTCAAATATCAGTATCAGTCTAGGTTTATATTCAAGAGATTCCCTTCAAACTAAGGGGACGCCTCTGGAATGATATCATCTTTTAGATATGTACCGTTGAAAGTCGTATGAATATCATTTACCAAATTCCAAGACCATGTATTAAATATACAGTGGAACATGAGTGACGTCATGACTTCGAGGCAGCAACAGGCCTATACATCGGCTTAAAATTCTTTTTAACCGCATTTGGAGGGAATTGAAGTAGAAAAGAAGTCAAAGCGAGAAAGTTGTTCCATTATTAATATGGAAACACCTAATATTTTTTCTCGGGTGAAAAATGCTCTGAATGGGAGTAATTCGAAGAAAAGTGGATCGGGTAAGAAAAAGTCCGTTAAGAAGGTGAGTGGCCATGACGGTCCCAATGCGCAGCGTAATGGCTCAGTACAGGAGATTGGCTTGAATGAAGCAGATATGACGGTCATAAAGATGGAAGAAACGATTGAAAATCTGCAAAAAGCAAGTAAGTTTAAAGAACAAAGGGTAGAAATTGAAAATCGCTTGGAGGAAGATTTGGATTGTATAAAAAAAGTACTTTTTTCAAATGAAAGAGTAGCGAGAGAGAGAAATGACAGCAGTAGTGATATGAAAGAAGATGGAAATAACAACAGAGAAATGGAGGTAGACGCGATAAAATTAGAATTATCACAAAATCCTGAAGTGAGGATGATGTTGAAAGAAGTTCAACACATCGAGAGAAGTTTTAGTAACTTTATCTCTAAAATAAAGAGGGACATAGGATGCATGGAACAAGATTTTCAGCAGTATGCTTGCGAAAATTCAAACACTACTGAGAATTTTGGGCATAGGATTAAGAATCTTGAAAATTCTAAAATCAACATTTCTGCTATAAATGATAGGTTGCAATCGTTAGAAAAATTAGTGAAGGAGCTAAAAGAAAATACTAGTAGAAAAGAAGAGAAGAAATTCGAATCTAGATCGAATAACAACAACAAATATCATGATGAAAGGCAAAACGATAGATGGAATCGAAATAGGCAATGGGAAAATGTCAAAACTGAGACAAATGATCATTTTATTATTGTCGAGGGAATTGAAGAAGGCTGGATGGATGCAAATATAAAATCACAGGCAGATTTAAATGATATGGAAAAAAGAAACGATAGGAAGGATGATGAAATATTGAAAGTATTGGATATAATGAATCTGGCTGGCATAAATATCCAAGAAAATGATGTGGACCGAGCCTATAGAGTCGGAATAGCAACGATTGATCGAAGAAGAGCTATTTACTTTGTATTGAAATCTGAAGAAACGAAAATTAAAATCATTAGAGCTAGCAGGAAAATTAGGGAATCATATGGAAGATTCTGGTTGAATAATTTCAACAAAGAAACAAATGGTTACCAAGTAAATTTGCTGCAAAATTGCCAGAAGCTTCTTCGTTTAAAGTCTATCGAAGCAAGGGTGGAAGTGAACCATATTGTTATCGGGAACGATACATTTGCAATTTACGAATTGAATAGCTTACCGGAGGGATGTCGACCTGAAGACATTTATCATGTAAAAGTCGGAAAGCATGGAATAGGATTCAAGGGTTCACATTCATTTTTGTCTAATTTTTATAATATTGGATTTGAATACGAGGGAAGATGTTTTGATTCTTCCGAACAGTGCTACCAAGCAACCAAGGCGGCAATGGAAGGGAAGCTCTCGCTAGCTGACGAGATCTGCCGAGATTCGAACCCATTTGCTGCTAAGCGACTGGGAGAATCATTTCTAACATCAAATAAATGGAAATCAATGGAGAAAGATATACTAGAAGACATTGTTTTCAACAAATTTGAACAAAATAAAGATTTAAAGGCAAAATTGTTGGCTACGGGTGACAAAAAACTGTTCGAGTTAACGACTTCTCGTAAGTGGGCAGCCGGGTTACGCCACCCGGAAGTTAACATTCAAGATGGCGTCCATTTATCTGTTGACGAGAAAATACTGAAGGGCGACAACGCATTTGGTAGAATTTTGGAATCTGTGAGAGCGAAATTGTTAAATTAAGTATATTTTGAGACTGATATATATAAATATTCTCCGAATATGGATTTACTAGTTCTTATGGACTCAAGAGGAGACGATATACAGAGATTGCTGCAGGAGAGATTACCGAATGCCTGGGTTAAGGTTGTTGTCATACGTGGAGCCACCATAGAACGTTTATCTCAAGAAGCTCGTAGTATCATTATAAGAAGCCGACCTAGACACATTTTCATTGTAGCAGGGATCTGCAACGTGACATTTAGGGACAAAAATGACCCTGGTGAGCAGATTAAGTTAAAACACAGTTCAAATGTGTTATTTGAAGATATTATAAGATCTACGCTCGACAGTTCCATTGCCACTATGAAGGGCTATACCAGTGTAAATGGGTATCAACCTATAATTTCTGTAGCTACGTTGACAGGAATCGATATATCAAGATATAACTTATATCTTGCTGCATTAAGAGGCATTTTGTATCCAAGACGTGACCAATATGAACTTATTCAAAGATCACTGAATGAGAGGATCATTTTGTTTAATAACATAGCGAAAAGAATAAATACAGAGGAAGGATCTCCAACACCTTATGTTTCTCAGTCAGTCCACAAATGCAAATCTGGGAAAAAGAAGAGGAAAAGTGGCATAACCAAGTACTCAGCATTTTATGGCAGACTTTCTACAGATGGGTGCCATCTCTCAGAGAATCTAAAGAGAGATTATGCGAATCAAATATATATTGCATACACAAAGGCTCAATAGAATTTATGGTTGTTTTTATCTCATATGAATATGAGTCCATAATTCTATAATTAAAATTTTTGAAAGTGGATCTTTTTATACTCCAAGATTTTTATAAATCTGTATTTATGAGCCTTTCTTATAAATTATGCCAAAGCTTAATAGTCACGTTGAATTTAAAATTCACTTATATATATTTGTATTAACCTGGAGTAAGTACGTGCATACAGCATGTATTTGCAAAGGGGGGTTATATAAATAAAATATAGGATGATAGTAAAATATTGATATTCTGATAAGAAATCAGTACAAGCTGAGCTTTTCTGGATTTTTCTACGTGCATATAGCATGTAGATATGAAGGAATTAGTGATGTTTGATTATTATAATCTAATAAGACATTGGACAAGATGATGAGTGACAGGAAACTTCATCAACAAGTAAGAAATACCTCTATTATACTTTCATGTTTGATATTTACTTTGAGTAAATACGTGCCTATTGCATGTAGATACAATGAGGTAACATATTATTACATGTTAAAGAGGACAATATTAACTTATTATTATATGGTAAAGAAGATAACATTTCTGAAATATCTTGTGATATTTAGTGCTTGAACATTTCTTCACCTGATCTGATGGTAATAACTACGTGCATATAGCATGTGGGTATGTTAAATTAGTGAAGGTAAGATTTAAAATAGCAATAAACTTTAACGAATTTTGTGGAATCGTCTTACAAGAAGAGAAGAAAAGAAGAGAAATTGTGTTGTTTAATATATAAAATATATATTCTATTTGATTAAATATATACAGAGTGTTTATACCGATATGTAAAGGATCATTTACAGATATTGTAAATAAAGTAAATGATCTTGAGTATAAATTGAAATGGAAGTATGTTAGAGTGTTAACTTAATGAGAGGAAACTTATATAATTCAAAAATTTCAAGGTTAAATGTTGGAATTTATTAACTCTAAATAGGAGTTATGCTGTTTGTTTAGTATTGATACTTATGTAAAATATAGATAATTGTTATATTTCCCGAAATCCAAATGCGGTTAAAACAAGTACTTTGTACTTGGAATTTTTAGTTATTACAAATGGAAAATTCTTTAAATAGAGGAGAAATTATTTTCAAGGGATTATCCATAATCTCTTGGAATATCAGAAGTCTTAAACCAAAAATTATGGGAGTCACAACATTAGTAAATGAATTCAAACCTAGTATATTAGCATTGCAGGAGACATGGCTAAATAATAATATAAATGACCATCAAGTACAAATTCAGGGTTATAATATATTCAGAAAAGACAGAAATGGGAAAAAGAAAGGGGGTGGAGTGTCTATTTATGTAGAGAAAAATATTAAGGTTGATGAAATAATATATGAGAAACACAATGTATCATCACCTGACGTTGAATTACAAGTTATTCAACTTGTGAAAGGGCATGGGAAAAAGGTTACCCTTGTTAATTTATATAGGCCTCCGAATGGTTCTATATTGGAGTGTAAACAAAAACTTGAAGATATTCTGAATAATATGATAAATCCTGGAGAGATAGTAATTGTAGGAGATATAAATATTGATTATATGGAAATGTCTAAAGCAAATAAAAATTCTCAACTGGGAGAAATGTATAGTATATTTTCAAAAAATAACCTGATACAATATATCAAAAACAATACAAGAGTTACTCATAAGTCATCAAGAACTATTGACTTAATGTTTACTAATAGCACAAAAGTTAGTGCATCAGGAGTTATTGAAAATAATTTAAGTGATCATTTGCCTGTATATATAGATTTAAAGAAAAAACGGACAAGATATCAAAAAGATTCATTTGTAGCAAGAGATTCAAAATTGTTTGATAAGAAAATAATTCAAGAAATACTTATTAATGAAGACTGGACGGAATTTTATGAATCAAGGGATGTTGATACTTGTTGGAATGTATTGCATAATAAAATATCTATTTATCTGGATAGGATGTGTCCAGTAAAGAAACTCCAAGATGTAAAAGTAAGGCCACCGTGGTATACAAAAGAACTTATAAAATTGTCTAAGAAGAGAGATAAAATGTTCATAAAAGCTAAAAAAAGTAATGACACTGAAGATTGGAATAAGGCAAAAATTTGTAGGAATAAAGTAAATTCTCGGATAATAAAATTAAAAAATGATTACTTGAGAAATCAAATAAATTCTAATAGGAATGATCCAAAAAAATTTTGGAATACTATAAATTCTGTAATATCACCAGATAAAATGGAACAAAAAAGTGAAATCCAAATGAATTCTGAGGGTCAGTTAGTAAAAACAGAACAGGTTCCTGATATAATGAATGAATATTTTGCATCAATTGGAAATAACTTAGCAAAAAACATAATACCATTGACTGAAGTAGAAAAGGATAACATAGATTGTGAATTATTAAATGTATCTTCAGAAACTACATATGGTCATGTGGAAATTGGGGAGAAAGGTATAAGAACATGTGAAAAAAATGTACAGGAGAATAGTAAAAAATTTTCCTTTCAACCTATAGAACAAGTTGAAATTATGACATATCTATGTAAAACTAGTATACACAAGGCTTCAGGTGTGTCGAATGTACCTACTAAATTACTGAAACCTATATTAATGTGTTTAGGTGTTCAGTTAACTTACCTTTTTAATTTATCTTTACAATTAGGAAAGGTACCAATGGCTTTTAAAAAAGCTATCATTACTCCTTTGCATAAGGATGGGAATAAATGTGATCCAGGTAACTATAGACCAATATCTGTAATAAATCTACCAGCTAAACTTTTAGAAAAATGTGTACAAAGACAGTTATATGAATATATAGAGAGAGAAAAAATATTATATGAGCATCAATATGGCTTTAGAAAAGGTATTTCATTATCTGATGCACACTGCACACTATTCTCAAATATTTATCAAAATTTAAATCAAAAAGAAATTTCACTTCTAGCTTATTTGGATCTAAAAAAAGCTTTTGATACGGTAGATCATATTAGACTTTTACAAAAATTAAATGGTGTGGGTCTGCAAGAAAATTCAATAAAATGGTTTGAAAGCTATTTAGAAAATAGATTCCAAACTGTTCATACAAATAATATAACTTCTAAAGAAGAAAAGGTAATCTGTGGGGTTCCTCAAGGAACTGCTCTGGGGCCATTGCTGTTCCAGATATACATAAATGATTTGCAAAGGTGGATAAAATATTCCAAAGTAATATTATTCGCTGATGATACAGTGATTTATAACTCAAATAAAGATATGGTCACTGTTAAACAGGAAATTCAATATGATCTGAATATGGTACATTTATGGTGTAGAGAAAATAAAATATCTCTAAATACTAAGAAAAGTAAAATAATGGAAATAAGTAGGAGAAGGAAAGAAAAATTAAAATACAGATCAAAATATTACATTGGTATATCTGAGATAGAAAATACAAAAACTTACAAATATCTTGGAGTTAATATAGATGAGGATCTTACATTTAATCAACATATTGCTATTAGAGTAAATACTGCAAGAAATAAAATACAAAAACTAGCTAAACTTAGATATTCGGCTGGAGATGATGTTCTTTTATTGATATATAAAGTAGCCATCAGACCTTTAATGGAATTTGGTGATTTACTTTATAATGGTGGAAATATTTATAACTTGAAAAAACTTCAAGTATTGCAAAATGCTGCAATTAGAATAATAAAAAGAATGGAAAAAAGAACAAATACAAATCAAGAACAAGAAAATCTTGATCTGCTTCCTATGGATACTAGGAGGAATATTCATCTATTGGAGATTGGATTTAAATTATCAAAGATTGAGGAAAATGTAGATGAGAGAAAAATAAACCTAAGAAGTCTTTCTAAAGGGAAAAAATTAAAGAAAATAACTCCATCAACTGAAAAAATAAAAAGATCTTTTATTTGCAAAATTCCAGACCTGTGGAATAGCTTGGCCCCAGAAAATCAAGAAATGTTAACCATAAAAGAATTTAAATCATTCTTGTATCAAAGTTATAAGCCTGCATAAAAAAAAACAAAAAAAACAAAAAAAACAACATTATGTGTATTGATGTCAATGAAGAATTTATTTATATGTATAAATTCATCAATATCATATATCAAATTGTATGCTGAGTTTGTATAGACAAATGCAAAAATAATAATAATAATAGTACCAATTTGGTGATTGGTGTGAATAAAAAAATATATGAGTGTGATATAAAAGGAGTAAAAATGCATAATATTTTGTTATATAGGACAAAAATGAAACCAAAATGTCAAAATATTGAACTGTATACAACATGTTGAAAAGCTTGAAATGTTGTTTATTAACTAAATTAAAATTAAAAATATGTAATTTCATGATGGTATTTAGGAAAATATGAACGAATGTGTTGGGAAATGTAAATATGAATATTTATTAATAGAGATATTATCACTAAATCTCAAAAGACATGAACAATGTTAAGATTAAGATTTATCACGGCGACCTGGGAAGACCAACAAATGTTGAAAGGTTTCACCCGTTTTCTTGTAATTGTTATACAGGCATTTGAGAAATAAAAATACTATATATATATATAAGAGACCTCCTCTCTATAGAGACCACCCCACTTTCTCTCAGTCCCGAATTGCTGTACTCTTATTAGATTAACCCCTCTAAAGAGACCACCTCGCTATAAGACCACAAATAGTTCAGTCCCAAGGGTGGTCTCAATAGAGAGGTTCCACTGTACTTGCATTTCCCAGGTACTCCCGTAGAGTATATATTATAGCTATTTTACTAGTAATGGACCACCCAGAAATATTGCTAACTTTTTTGTAGAAATAAAAATATCAAATTAAAAATGTAGAACTACTTCTTAAATGTCCTTAGGCTAACCATCATTAGAATCGGCTTGATCTCATCTTTCCAATTATGCTGGGCCAAGGCCCTCCTGCATCCTCCTTCTTGTTGTCTCTCTATTCCAGCATCTGGGTCAGATTTTCAGAAAATGTACAATTCGTAGCTCAACATATTTAGTCACATCTGATAAATTCTGCTGAAAAACAAATTCTGGGTATATCAGAGTATTTTTGGTATCGCATTGAATTAAACTATCATTTCTGTTGTGTTGAACAGCATTTTGAAGCTCATTTCTGTCTTAATGTCCGAGCCATATTTATTTATACACTCTATATTTCCCCTGGCATATGCCTCGCTGGAACCTGAATAAAGATCTGTTCAAAAAAAAATGTGGGTTATTTGAGAGGATTGGTGGAGGCTATAGTCTGTCTAAAAAGTACTTGACACGTGATTCCTTAGTCCCTTTAAGGGGAGGGAAAAGTGGGGGAGTTTTAACTTCAAATCTTTGCCCTCTGAATCGCCGTTTGCGACCGACCATGGCCGTTTGCGACCAACCATGGCCAAATATACAGCTGCATTGTATTGCGCTGCCTCTGTTCTATGTGCATCAGCAGTTGTTTTGCTTACAAGGAAGGAAGAGCTGGTTATATTGGCCCTGTTACTCCATGGTTGATTGCAATGAACGACTCCCTGGGCAAAGGGTTGACAGGTCCTTGTCATAAATAGAAATACCAAATCTCCCACTTTTCCCTCCCCTTAAAGGGACTAAGGAATCACGTTTCAACTACTTTTTGGACAGACTATGATTGTACATTTTCTGAAAATCTGGCCCATATATTGTGAGCTTCATAGACAATAGGTTGAAAGGAGACCAATGCACACTCATAAACTAGTATTACTGTAATTTCGAAGGATTTTGTACTATTTGGAAAAAACAATCCACAGTTTAACCGTAAAATCCGAATAGAAATGATTAAACATTAATGGTTTTTTGTGTTTATTTCTAACATTAATGTTGTCTTCGCAACCCATCCATAAAGAGCCGCCCTGAAGTTAATGGGAAACACCCTGTCCCTAAAACTTAGGGTTAATTAGGTATTTGTCTCCTACACTGTCCTGTGATATGACTCATTTTCTTCAAACACATCACAGTTTTTATCAGTTTTAGGGAACTGAGTCATAAGTCGCAAAAAAATGTATTTTGAGATATAACCATATTTGAAAAGAGGAGATCAAGTAGATTCCAATGATAGTATACACTATAGGACACCTAATGAATATTTCTATGTTTTAAGTCGGGTATTTTTTATTTTTGAAAAAAAAAAATGTTTTTAATGTTTCTCGATGGGTAATTACCAGTAAAGTAACTAAATATATCCCATATTAAGGCCTTCAAAACACAAGGATATATTTAATACAATGCCCTGAAATTTGGTACATGGATTTATATGACAATAACTGCGAAATCCTCAGAAAATCAGAAATTTCAATGAAGAGATCTTGTGAAAAAAACACTTGTGAAAAATATCCGTTTTGTGACTTATGACTCATTTTCCTGAAACACATCACATCTTCTATTTCAAACCAGCCCCGACAGTCCCACCCAAGCACTGCACAATCCCCATACAGATGGGTACATGAATATCAATTCAAGGGGTCACCCAGAACAGACGGGAGAAGTCACAAGCCTTGAATCTGTTTGCTTTGCAGCGCTTATACCAACAGATCCTGACACGAATAGCACTTTCTTGTCACCCGGAAGAGCCCCAGTGAATGTACCCAGAAAAGGCCCCGCACTCGGAGACACGAATCAATTTGTTCTCGCATGTGACAGGGCCGGAGAACCGGATCCCCCTTTTCTGGCTTTTACATCGCCCTCCATCTCGCAGCGATACATGAGTCAGACTTTCAGAAAATGTACACTTCACCTCCACCAATCCTCTCAAATAACCCAAATTTCAGACGAAAATGAAGTTCAAAATGCAGTTTAACCTAACCAAACAGATTGCTAGAATGAATGCAATGCCGAATACACCCGAATTTACCTAGTGTTGACCAAATTGCAGCATACATTAGCAGAATTCACTAAATGTGTACAGCTGCAAATTGTACATGTTCTGAGAATCTGACCCTTTTACACCACCCTCCTATACGTACTTGGCATTTAGGTGCCCTTTTCCTCACTTGGTAATCCAGCATAATAGGACCGCTCACCCAGCTGCAGGCCAGTGCCCAGTGATTAGGAGGAAATTTCAACCCAGTCCCATTCAACGTTTATCACCAATTTGGGATTTGCCCATTCTGGCTAATTTGGTTTTCACCCAGGAGGTATTAGTGAAAGGTTTGACATCATTTTATGAAGTGTTTTATGGTAGTTTTAACGGTAGGGAGAGAGGGCTGCTACTGACCCATGGATATTGAAGGTGGAGGAGCAAGGCCATTGGAGCTGACAATGCATTGAGGTGCTTTATCATACATGAGGTATACACAGACTGAATGACCTTACAAGTTTATTGGTCAGATTTTCAGAAAATGTACAATTCAACTTCGCCAATCTTCTCATATAACCCAAATTTCAGACGAAAATAAAGTTCAAAATACAGTTCAACCTAACCAAACAGATTGCTAGAATCAATGCAATGCCAAATATACTCGAATTTACCTAGAAGTGACCAAATTGTAGCCTGATTTAGCAGAATTTGCCAAATGTGTACAACTGCCAATTGTATATTTTCTGAAAAACTGACCCACATATTTTTGCCATCATAGTAGTCTGGTAGATCGAGCAGGGTATCGGTGACGTTTTTGTTTTTGCTTTTGCTTTTTTTACCAGGACTAGATCAGCGCAATGGTGGTCTTCCTCTATTACCCGCGGGGGAAGGAGGTGAAATGGTAGCTGCACCTGGGTTCGAACCCACAACATGTTACTGATGCCACTGGGCCGACCCAGCGCTTTAGACCACTCGGCCACCCCACATCGGACATCTTGTAGAGGAAGCACCAATAGGGGATTTGCGTAGCCGCCATTTTGAATCTTAATTCGCATGGAATTATGGGACTAATGGTACAGTCTGAAATCTATAGAAAACATGTCATGTTCAGCATGGAATATTTATCAATGCTCTAATATCGATATCCATCTGTTATACGTTTTGATGACACACGTCCTAATCTTTCCCATCATGCATTTGGTTTTCATAGATCATTTATAGAAGCTATGATATTGGTGAAAACATTCTTGAAATTTTCGATCAAAATATTGACAAATATCCGTATATCAGATTTCAACAGAATCCATCCCAAAATGCACTGTAGTAGACATGCGCAGTGAGACATGCAACTCCCCTATAGGGAGAGTCATTGCTATTCATAGCTATTATTACTCTAAGTAGAAGGGAGATAAACTATTCTTAATTCTACAGATAACTCATCACCAACACTGGAAGAATGAGAGACAAGGGTCGGGGAGGGCAACTTTGTTTTTAAGTTCTAAACAAGAGGAATGTATTTTTGTGAGGTTCCGGGGGAAAAATGAAGAACATTGTTTTTAGGCATTAACATAGCATAATCATAGTATAGAATTAACTAAACCTGTTTTATATTGATGCATCCTATAAATATCTTCATTATATGCACATTCCATATGAGAGGTGCAATAAGTGGGGTGCTATTCATATAGTACGCGTACCTTAAAATAAGCAAACCATTCCATTCTCTCTATATATTGGCATAGTTATTGTATTCCATGTTTCTAGTTTTCACTCTAGCATGCATCTTCCATCATTCCATGCGAATTAAGAATCAAAATGGCGGACATATATGTTCCGACATTGACCTCATTCTGGTGATTCTGGAAAAATGTTCATTCTCTGTGTGTCCTCCTCCTTGCATATTGCCATTACATTACCCATAGGTGATCAACCTCGACATGTGACCGAGGCATTGTTAATGCTGGCTTTATGTCACAAGCATACCAATATGGGATGGGATAGGTCCATACCCATCCATTGCGGCCAGGTGGGTGAAATCGTCAGAAAATGTACAATTCGCCTTCACCAATCCTCTCAAATAACCCAAATTTAAGACAAATATAAGGTTCAAAACCCAGTTCAATATAACCAAACACACTGTTTAAATCAAGGTAATATATATATCACATTATTGACAATTTCTCACTATATTCTAGCCAAATTGACTAAATGTTTCGATCTGCCAATTGTACATTTTCAGAAGATTTGACCCAGGTTTCGTATGTCGGACAAATATATTCTTCTATGATTTCCATGTGCGGTGATGATTTCCAGAGAATCAAAGAGGACATGTAACAAAAGGTTTCCCACAGGTGGAAGTATAACCTCCAACAGCTTGCTGTGTCTATGTGCTAAAGATCAGTAAGCATTAGGGATAACGTTACAGCCTAGGCCCAAAGCTAAGAGAGTACCTTCAAATGAAGGGAAAGCCTCTCGCCTCAAACCGCAAAGTGTCATTGAATTCCATCAACACCGTAAAATATCATTATATTCCCATTTAAACGCCGAATCCTAGACCAGGAAACCGATTAGCGAAGTAGGCTGACATACCGTTCTAATCTGACCTGAGGGTTTGGACCTAGAGTGGTTATGTATTACAGGCAAATGAGTCACAAATCGCAATAAATGGATTTTGAGTTATCAACATATTGGTGAGTGTAGGCCTATAATCTCTGGAAAATGAGTCACAAGTCGCAAAAATTATATTGTTCAAAGTGATTTATCGATAAGATCCCTTCGTCGGAATAGTCTTATTATTGTTATTACTAGCATGAATACACATACCGAAGTTTGTGGATGGTGGATTCAATATATCCTTGCATTTTCAAGGTCATCCTAAGTAGTATATTTAGCAACTTTACTGGTAATTCCCCACCCAGAAAATATTGCAAACCTTTTTTCAAACATAGCAATATCAAGCATAGAATAATTTAGAAACACTTATTAGACCGTCAATGTTTACCAGCATTTGAATCAGCTTCATATCATCTTTTCAAATATAATAACATCTATTTTTTCCCTCATTTTCCTGCAATTTTTTAAAATTCATATCATCACATATAAGACCGATTCCCTTGATTATAGGGCAGCATAAAGGCTCCATGAACCGGTGGGAAAGAAACAATTTTTTTTAATACTTTTATTTGCCAGACATTTAACAGGATAATTAGAAAATACGTATAACCAGCAAATGTGATTAAGTTTCATGCGTTACCATCGATGAAAATACAAGTATCAATAATAATCTAGTTATGTGAGATATCAAAAAATCAATTATAATAGATCAAATATAAACTTAGCACATATTAATATTCTCCTGTACAAATCCTGTTTAAATTTATAAATGGAATACTCAAACTCTAGTTCAAATCGACAAGTTATATCAAATAGAATATCTCCCCCACATTTTTTTTTTAAACGTTTTTATTCAGATAAATGACAAGACACCTCTCACAAAGTAGTGATTTTCATAAGCATGCTTGCCTGTGCAAGTGACAAATAATAGTAGGGTAATTCAGAATCTGTTCAATCCATTACGTATAGGTGAAAACACAAGTTAAATCTGTCTAATTAGTAAGACATCCTTCAATTATTAAATTAGATTCATTCATTTTAACTCATGCGGATATGAATAATGATTATGACATTACATAATTTCAACCCCACTCAAACTCGTTCAATGGTCACATAGTTTAGACAGAGATAGTCGTTTCAGACACACATATATACAAATAATCAAGTTCACAGTAGCTATCATCACCGCAATTAATAAACAATAAAAACACAGGCATTTAAAAACAAAAAATCAAGTCTAGCCTTGTTTATCTATCTGTCAAATTTGAGAGTTAAATAAATAAATCTTGATAATTCTCCACCCACAAAATATTGCAAACCTTTTTTCAAGCTTAGAAATATCAAGCATGAAATATAGAAACACTTATTAGATTTCATTAGGGATTACCGATATTGGCATCAACTCCATCACATCTTTTCATGTGTAATGATATCTCTTTTTTGCCCCATTTTCCCGCAATCACATATTTATATATATATATAAGACCCATTCCCTGGAATATAGGGCAGCATGATGGCTCCGCGAACCGGTGGGAAAGAAACAAATGCGATCCGTTTTAGGAAAATGTGTCATAAGTCACAAAATAGGGATTTTGAGATATCACCATATTTGAAAAGAGGAGATCATCAAGCGGATTCCAATGATAGTAAACACTAGGCCACCTAATACCTATTTCTATATTTTAAGTTTGGTATTTTTATTTTTGAAAAAAAAAAGTTTGCTGGATGGGTATAATTACCAGTAAAGTAACTAAATATACTACATACGAAGGCTTTCAAAACGCAAGAATATATTTAATACTATGTCCCGAAATTTGTTACATGGATTCATATGACCATAAGTGCGAAATCCGCTAATAATCAGATCATTTCAATGAGGAGATCTTGTGAAGAAAACACTTTGAAAAATATCAATTTTGCGACTTGTGACTCATTTTCCTGAAACCCATCACAAATTTGAGAGTTTAATAATTCATACTACAAAAGGAAAGAGCTGCATGAATGTTCCATTTCATAATCCCAACCAGAGACAAGGGAGAGGCTAATATTCTCCGAGATGAAAACAAGATCCAGAAACAAGAATCTAAAAGCGATTAGATCTCCTCCTGTATTCCCTCTAAGTGATCAAATTGCCTGTAAATATTTCATCGCTGGTGTCCTGTTCCCCCAGAGATAAGCACTCGTCTTAGAGTCCTTACTGGACTTCTATCTACTCGAGATAAAGACATGATAATCCTCTATACTCCAGACAACACCCCACAACAGGGGCCCAGTGGTGGGAGGGGGGGGGGTGTAAGGAGGGAGGGTGTGATGTGGGGAGGGGGTGTGGAAAGGGAGCCGACCCATGTTTAATTCTTGTATTAAAACTATTATATGAAAACTAATGCAATAAAAGCAGTCTAGAGGCCCAAAGTTGAGAGAGTCCCTTCCAACGAAGGGAAATCCTGCCGCCTCAAACCGTAAAGTGCCATTATAATTCCATTAAGACCACAACATGTCGTTATATTCCCATTAGAATGCCTAGTCATAGGCCAGAAAACCGATTAGCGAAGTAGGCGTCTAATCACTGACATACCATTATTATCTGATCTGAATGTTTGGACCTAGAGTGAAAATATAGAAACAAATTATGAAACCCATGCGTGATGTGCTATAGGAAAAAGAGCCACAAGTCGCAAAAATGTTAGTTTTTTAAGTGATTCATTCACCAGATCTGTTGGTTGGAATGTTATGATTTTCGGGGTGCTTAGCGCCTTAAGTTATATAAATTACACTTTTTAAATTTCAGGACCGTGTGTTAAATTTATTCTTGGATTACCAAGGTCAACCTATGGAGCACATTTTGATACTTTACTGGTAATTACCCACCCAGAAATTGTCCAAGCTCTTTTTTCAAAAATGAAAATAGCAATCTTAATATAATATATAATTACTTATTAGCTGTGCTAATGTTAACCATCATTAGAACCTGCTTGATCTCATCTTTTCAAATATGATGGAATCTCAAAATCCTGCGACTCGTGACTCATTTCATGTAGCACATCACATATGTGAAATTTGCGTCTACCCCTGTAGGAATTATTCAATCAGGTGTGTGTTGTACTCTTGTATAAACATGCTTTACAGATATAAAGATATAAAGATATAGAGCTATACAGATAGTGAATGAAAGTATATATATTGTGAGTAAAGAATGAACACTATTACATCTTACGGAAGTCCCTTTTATTAAGCATTTTCAATACACCAACTTGAGGTGTCTGTTCATAAAAAATAAATGCTTACATAAAAACTTGATTTTAACTAATTATTTCAGTGGATTAATACCTATCAACACTTTTTTCGAAAGAGAAATGCTTACATAATACATTAATTTCTAACTTGATTTCATTTTAAATGTGTTGATAAGGGCGTAAAGCAACCAATCTCACTCTCTCTCTCTCTCTCTCTCTTTCAGACAAGACTATCGACATTTTTCTCAAATTAGAATTATTCATCAAAAAGTCGAAATTGTATGAACATGAGATATTAGGGGGCACTTGAAGCCTTCCATACCCCACAGTATAGGCCTGTAATAGTGTGAGAGATTAGAGCATGATTACTGTTGTGCTGCTATCAGGAGCTAATAGAGATTCCCTGTACTCCATCTGACCGTGCTACCTAAGGTGAACAATAAACGCAATAAATTACAAACATTACAAGCTTTCATCTGACATTTTGTTTACTTCCAGCTTCCACATTTAGCGGAAGTCAGGCTCTCGCCGCCAGGGGGCATGAGTCGAGCGTGGAGTTTATCTGTGCATAGTGGGGCGGGCGGGGGGGACGGGGCGGGGGGGGGGACGGGGCGGGGGGGAGGGGGTTGAATGTGTGGTGGGGGGAGGAGGTGTAGAGGAGGGTTGCGTACTGCAGCTCAGAACATGCACATTTAATTTATCAGTTTATTGTTTGTTTGTTTGTTTTAAGATTGTATTCATCAAATCATTATGCACATACTACACTATTCCCAGAGACTGATAAGGTCACAGAAAATATTCAATATGTACATTTTATTTAAATCATTGTGAAAATTCGATAAATGGAAACATAAAATACCTTATGAAAACATGTATGGAAATAGGACATGGGGAATGTATCAACAGATGTAACGTACTGCACTAAACAGAATATTGAAATCATAATATAAATATATAGAATTACTTCCGTCTATATCGAAATGCTTTAACCTCTGAGTAATTATTGATGTACTGCCAAAGGTCTCTATTTCGTTTTTATTCTCCATTCATTATTGCAGTGTCATGAAATTGTAATGTATACCCATATTATGGATGCATGTTTTGGTTTAGTGCTCCACATAAATAACAATTTCGATTAGGAAGTGTATGCATTGGTCTATGTAATTTTATGTCCCTATATCCAGAGCTGAAAACTCAATTGAAATGAAATGCACATGATGCTGAATGCTGACTGAATTGCCTCCGAAATGCTAAAAAAATCCCTGTTATATTCCGAATGAAAGTAATATAATGTTATGAATCGAAATACAAAATATATCAAATCAAATATTAGGCAAACACTATAGGACATGGGAGAAAGAGAGGGCAGTCAGGCCAGTGGAGGAGAAAGAGAGGGCATGCAGTAAGGCCAGTGGAAGAGAAACAGAGGGCCGTCAGGCCAATGAAGGAGAAACAGAGGGCAGTCAGGCCAATGAAGGAAAAACAGAAGGCAGTCAGGCCAGTGGAGGAGAAACAGAGGGGAGTCAGGCCAGTGGAGGAGAAACAGAGGGCAGTCAGGCCAATGGAGGAGAAACAGAGGGCAGTCAGGCCAGTGGAGGAGAAACAGAGGGCAGTCAGGCCAGTGGAGGAGAAACAGAGGGCAGTCAGGCCAGTGGAGGAGAAACAGAGGGCAGTCAGGCCAGTGGAGGAGAAACAGAGGGCAGTCAGGCCAATGGAGGAGAAACAGAGGGCAGTCAGGCCAGTGGAGGAGAAACAGAGGGCAGTCAGGCCAGTGGAGGAGAAACAGAGGGCAGTCAGGCCAGTGGAGGAGAAACAGAGGGCAGTCAGGCCAGTGGAGGAGAAACAGAGGGCAGTCAGGCCAATGAAGGAAAAACAGAAGGCAGTCAGGCCAGTGGAGGAAAAACAGAAGGCAGTCAGGCCAGTGGAGGAGAAACAGAGGGCAGTCAGGCCAGTGGAGGAGAAACAGAGGGCAGTCAGGCCAATGAAGGAAAAACAGAAGGCAGTCAGGCCAGTGGAGGAAAAACAGAAGGCAGTCAGGCCAGTGGAGGAGAAACAGAGGGGAGTCAGGCCAGTGGAGGAGAAACAGAAGGCAGTCAGGCCATTGGAGGAGAAACAGAGGGCAGTCAGGCCAATGGAGGAGAAACAGAGGGCAGTCAGGCCAGTGGAGGAGAAACAGAGGGCAGTCAGACCAGTGGAGGAGAAACAGAGGGCAGTCAGGCCAATGGAGGAGAAACAGAGGGCAGTCAGGCCAATGGAGGAAAAAAAAGGGCAGTCAGGCCAGTGAAGGAGAAACAGAGGGCAGTCAGTGGAGAAACAATCAGGCCAGTGGAGGAGAAACAGAGGGCAGTCAGACCAGTGGAGGAGAAACAGAGGGCAGTCAGGCCAATGGAGGAGAAACAGGGGGCAGTCAACAGACCCCTTCAAATACTACCATCAAATACTTTCCAACTACCTCACGCCCCCCACCAAGGTTGGACTTAATTCAATTGAAACGATCAAAATTCTTTTACTCCGTTTGGTGCAATATCACAGAGAAGAATCTATTGAATTCAATTAAAATTCAATTAAATTCACAGAATCACTAACCATAATAAATAAATTGATACTCAATAGATTTAATAGACATTGACAACGACATTTGAGAGGAAGCATCATCCTAAAATTATGGCGGAAAATACAGTATTTAAAAGTCAAAATATGATGGTTGGTTTCCATGAAAGACAATTTCATCAATTTTGAATATGAAGTCTGGGTCAGGTTTCAACTAGGTATACTGGCCATATCAGCTAGCAAAAATCGGCCGAGTGGATGCGGTCTTTAATAACCTTTCCCCACCCATCCCATTCCACCAAGTTCACATCCTCCGTTTGTCCCCTTATCAGTTTAAAACACCCCCAACGCGGAACTCAGGGGCGATATTTGTTTTGCTTGTTGTCATCGTGAGAGAGCAAAGGTAGGGAGGCATCTGGGTAGACCTTGTCAGCGGGACGCTGGCACGACGCCCCCGGAGTCTGTGTCCCTTTGTCAGGTTTGTTTTGTCTCCGTCCTCACCTTGGGAGTATGTGAGAGAAAAATATACATATGGGTCAGATTTTCAGAAAGTGTAAAATTCAACTTCGCCAATCTTCTCAAATAAGCCAGATTTTAGACGAAAATATAGTTCAAAATACAATTCAACGTAACCAAACAGATTGGTAGAATCAATGCAATGCCGAATATACTCGAATGTATCTAGTATTGACCAAATTGCAGTCTAATTTAGCAGAATTTACTAAATGTGTCAAGCTGCCAATTGTACATTTTCTGAAAATCTGACCCATATGTGTGGGGGGAAAACTCTTTTTTCTTAGTCTAGACTTTAAGTTCTGATTGAATTTGGACGACTGATCAGATCACAATATTAGAGTAGGGTATATATAAGAGGCAGTTTTTCTTCTCAGCAATAGATGGTAGTATACTACCCCAGGTGGTGCAAGACCAGCTATAGGAGCAGATATAAACAGCCTGTAAAACACCATACAACACTGTATGGTAGTATACTACCCAGGGGTAGTGCAAGACCAGCTATAAACAATAGATGGTAGTATACTACCCCAGGTAGTGCAAGACCAGGTATACCTGAGCTCAACTAAACAGTCTGGTCAAATGTTGGCAATAGTAATTATGGGAAGATGGGGGGGGGGGGAATGCACAAGCAAAATAATTACTTATTTCTGAGTCGTGATTTTGATTTCTCCTCTAATAAGGCCAAAGGAAAATAGGTGTGCTTCCGATTTACCTCTACCCCCCTCCCCCCCCCCCCCCCCCCCCCCGCCCGCCCCCTACCTAGAAAAACCTTTCCCTACCTAAACATTTGTTTGACCATACCTGCTATTGTTATTACCTTATCTTCCTTTTTTTTAGTTTTTGACCAAAAAAGCTTATAAAAGCAGAAAAAGAGATTTCCCATTTTTAAAACAATTATTGTCATTAAATAGACATTTTTTTTCAGTTCCTGGGAGGTTGTTTCCAAAAAAAATAGAAAAAGAATAGAAAAAAAAAAATTACCATTCCCCCTCCCTACCTAGTTGTCAACCAGATATAAAACGGAAACACACCTAATTTGTTTGGCCTAAGATGAGGAGGTCACCGTCCTGTGTTATCAACCGGAGAGATGTGAGAGAATGCAGCCAAAAATGTCAGTCATTTAAAACTTGTGTAATGAAAATTGTGTCACCTTTACTTGTGTTGCGCCCGTAATGATCCCTCGATTTTATATGGAAAAGCAAAAAACAAGACATACATTTAATTGACTCTTCACTGTTGGGCAGTGAATGAAATAAGACAACTACACTGAAAGCAAAAACGTCTTCATACTAAACAGTCATGAAGACGCTTTTTTTGCCCCCACTTTTGAGACGTTTTTTTCCCGAAAACGTTCTCAAAAACGTTTAGAGGGAAAAACGTCCTCAAGCAAAAAAGTGTTTAGAGGGTAAAACGTCCTCAAGTAAAAAAGTGTTTAGAGGGTAAAACGTCCTCAAGTAAAAAACTGTTTAGAGGGTAAAACGTCTTCAAGTCAATGGGTATTGTATATGATGGATTTTTAATGCTTTTATAAAGAGATGTGGGAGCTGGAACAAAAACCAGAACAATGGCAACTTCAGTCAATCATCATTTATTCAATTCCGTTCATTGGTGCAGAATAACATTGCATTATACATTTTTACATATAACAATCACAGGCATATTAATTCCTGGAATTCTTATAAAACCACTTCCATTTACATGAATTTAAAGATGCATCATGTATAGTGATTTATCATAATAAAGGTTATTTCACTGCACTCCTTATATTTTACTGCATTCACATTATACAGTTTATTCTTGTATTACGAAAACAAGCTTAAATTGAGAAAAATAAATATTTGAAAACAATATACGACTAATATAACAGAAAATAATGGTCGGAATGATCTGCTCCCAACTGATATGTATGGAATATCTCCGAGGTGACACAACTATCACTCTAAGGAAGGGACATAATATCACCAAATGCCTTGAACTAACCACTTTTTCTTAAATTAAGAATTTAAAACCACTGCCTTCCAAAATTCCCAACTTGCCAGCCGACTATTGCTTGTCATACATCTCTATATGACCATAAGAACAAAAAAATAGATGAATCACCTGAAATGAACTTTGCGGGTAATACATCTAGACTTCTCATATTTCTCACCAGTATATCCATGCTTTACAATGCTCTAATATGACAAATATTTCCAAACCCTACATTCTCTCTGAGCAATATAAACTCGATAACAGTGAGCAAAATACCTTAACCTAGTACAATATACCATATTTATAATTAATACATCATGAAATCTCAAATGACATCGCCTATACTTTAACACTGCAAGATCTGATTCAAACAAAATATTAATACATTTTCCAGTGTTTACCAAAGTAATACTTTAATCATATCCAAAATGATCTTCACCCACAAATCGCTATAGGACATCAATCAAGGAAGGGACATATATCATAAAATGCCTAAAGTCAACCACTTTACAAATATTATAAATGCTTAAATTTGATGTCCATAGAGAATATTAATCAACCCAAAATATTTTAAAATTATTTTGCAAGAAAAACTAGATATTAGGATTGGACCAACTAAATATGGTTGTCATCCGTCCTAAGGAAGCCATTTGACCCTGCCCCACCCCCCTTACTGTTATAAGCAGAGAAATTTCCATTGAAAATCAGAGAAAATCACATTTTCTTGCCACCATAGGATTTGTATAGGAATTTTTACGTCCCTAAAACAAATAAATATTGGATTTTTTCTAAAATCTTTTGTGTCTATTCGCTGGGAAATGGTCCCTAGACAACATAATCGCAGAGAATATTTTGAAATACATTGAAGTTTTAGAGTTATTTGGCATGACGAAAACCAGTACTGACTATTTCCGCTGAGGCACACAAAACTGAGAGGGCCTAAAATGTTCATATACAACTTCTGAAAATACACATCTACATAATTCATGTCTGTGATACCACTAGTGATTACTTTTTATCTATTAAATTTGTGGGCATCGTCAATCTGCACTTAGTAGAATCTCACATTGAATATTGAGAATACCTCTGCGATAAAAGTGAAACCACAACATCAACACAATATCTATGGCAACAATTACACTACCTCTTAGTCTTACATTTCATGGTAAATGCATGTTGAAAAATCCTGTCTGGATGACATAAATGGCCAAAATAAGATTTTAAAATGTTCAAGGGGACCATCGCCCAAGCTGACTGAACATCAACACATAGTGTATTTATCTCTTTGAGTCATATAAACACCATAACTTTGTGAAAAATGCCTTAACCTTGTCTATCATACAGTTATCAAACAACAGTATAGTTTGACATTTAAAATATGCCAGTCGTTGCCAGCACTTAATGAATATAGGATGTTTTATGACTGGTAGTTATAAAATGTTGTGGTCTGTTCCCCAGATATATGTTTGGCCACCTTGCTGTGGGGCCGTCTTTTCATCATCATGAGCAGGAGTCTCTCTGGAGTGGTTCCACTGACTTGGGAATGCAGCTCAAACTGAAGTAACAATTGGCAATTTGATTGAAAATGTTTTAATCCATATTGATTTTTTCTATGTATAAATGTGGAGTTAAAAGATAAAATTAAAAAATGATGATTCCTTTCAAAAGTATTATTTGTTGTAACTGCATCATGGTGCCTATACATAGGGTTGGTACATGTCTATCATCATATATGATTACATAATGAACTTTTTTCTTTTGTTGTATTTTTTAACATTGGTTTCAAAGTGTCCCCTACAGGGATTTTCAACTGGCCCTGGAGGCCTATATTTAAGCTGGACCAATAGAAAGGAAAATCAAATACTTACTCACAATAAGCATGCATTGATGTGCCTTGGTCCCCACCTTGCACTTCTGAGAGTACCTGGACTAGGCCTCGTCACACAGTGCCATCTGATTAGAATTTCTTGTTTCCTATGTGGCACATCCAGTCCCATGCTGATATTCATACTGAAATGGGATATGCGTCAATTCTAATTTCAGTCAATAAACAAATACATGGAGTCTTGGATGAAGATGGAAAGAACAGGGCATAAAGCGGCAGAAGATGGTGGGAGGACAATAGGGATGAGAGAGCGAGATGAAAAAGTGGGAGGGAAGGAGAGAGCGATAGAGGAATGATCATGGTACATAAACTCCCTGGATGCAGGGGTTGCCTCACTTTAATGATGTCATAATGTAGCCCAATTTAGAAGGAAGGGAGGTATGAAGGAATGGGCGAGAGGAGAATAGCGGAAAGAGATAGGGGGAGGCAGGCTGAGGGACAGGACGGGTGAAAGGGGAAATGAGAGACATTTAAAGGAGAGGTTGAAGAGGGGTACATTTAGAGGAAGAGATGAAAGTATTGGGAATGTAGGATGAGTTGGAGAGAAGCAGGGATAGCGGGGCCAAAGGTGGTGGGAACAGGGATGAGAGAGTGAGAAATTAAAACGAGAGGGGTCTAATCGAGAATGTACCTTCCCTCTGTAGGAGAGACAGGCGACATTGAGTTGGTTTTTAATTGTTTAATCGCTTAAACCTTTAACCTTGGATCAATGATTTATTTCAGGAGGAAAAGTAAAAGAAATTGAACATATATAATTATTTTCTGTTCTAGACCTCATACAAAAACGCAACAAAGACGACAATAAACCCTATGACTGGGACAATAATTCTGAGTCTGTACCATCAAAGAGTGTAGATCTAGTAGGGTTTTTTTTTTTTAAACTAGCTCTGATCAAGGCTGTGAGCAATAAACATGGAATGAAACAAATCGGTAAATTGTTTCCTTACCAATGCCTGTCTTCAACTAATTCCTTCCACTAAAGCTGTAGATTGGGCAAATTGCGTCCTTTCCTTCTGGAAACAAGGAATACAATTATATCAGCATTTATTAGGATGTAGGGGTAAGAATAAAAGAAAGAATGAATATGGGTGGAAAAGAAATAATACTTTCCCAAAACAAAGAAAATAATTATCAAAACTAAAATGTAATATGATATTTGGACATAAGGATATGTTAATGATGCAATAAGAACATGCAAGTTGAAATTCAATAATAATTTAAACTAATAATGCATAGTAGCAACAGTACAGAATAAATGCCAATTGTAACTAACCTCTTTTCTGCATGCAGAAAGTACAGGCCTGCATCTTTCAGCACAAGTCCATTCTTAGGTGGACAGTTGAGACTGAAAAATACAATGATAAAGTCAATGTCACAGGCTTATGTTATCACGAGAAGGTGGTCACCCCTCCCCTCCCCTTACCGCCAAGAGAGAGAGCTATGTATATCAAGAGGCAAAATATATTTTTCCTCTCAAGCTATTGAAGCTATAGCACTCTAACTGTATGCCTATATAATATAGGCCTACTGTTCATTTGTATAGAGTATTGTTAAACTGCTTTCCATCAGCTTTTTTTATTCTGAATGCCTATGTCACATATAGAGAGAATGGGACGAGCCGGCATCGTGCTTATGTGGACGAATCAAGTCCAATAAATTTTCGATTATTGCTGGCGAGTTCCATTCTATATTTATTATATGTGCATAAAATTTGATCATATGTCATCAGATATCACTAAAAAAAATACTAAAGAAGTCTCAGAGAGCCCCCCTGTCTGCCCCGTTAGTAGGCCTACAATGTTCGGTGCCCACTGTGCGATCATGCAGTTTTTAGGCCTACTTATATTGTTGATTTAAAACGTTCATATCGCAGCCATTTCTTGGCCTACATTAACAAATCTTATATCATTCAATAGAGAATTTAATGCTCTATTTAATGACGTGGTTTTTATTATATATTTCTATAATCATAGTACCAGAATCACGGGTGGAATACCGATCGCGGGCATTTGTTTACATGCTTCGCGGAGAGCCAAAGCTCCGCAAAGCATTCAACAAAGCTATTTTTAGACAACTACATTTCATATAGGACACATCCTATATGAATATTTTTATAGCACCCCACTTATAGCACCTCCCATATAGCATGCGCATATAATAAAGGCCTATGTGTGCTCAAGAAGCGAAACCTCTTATATATAGGATAAACATTTATTATACTGACAACTTACCGAAAACTGCCCCATACCATAGAGCTGCTAAGACACCTTCCTGTTGGTCTCACTGCCTTCCCAGTCATACAATCCATGGCTGTTCATAATGTTTGTTGTGTGTGCTTTTGCATTAGTACCAGAAACTTGTGCCAGTAACTCTTCCTGAAACCAAAGTTGAACATCAATATTTTAATACATTTTATTAGGGTTTGCATCATTTATCACATTTTTGTTTCTATATAATATAATACTACATATTTATGGTCAATTCCCACGAAAGTGGTACAGAAGCGTTTTTATGGATTTTTCACCATTTTTATGGGTACCCACTTTTAATGGTCTGATTTTGCTATTTACGGAGATCTAAGCGAATAACTAGTTTGTTTGTGAAATATATTGATGGTGGAAAAAGATGCATATTTTCTTAAAGAAACAGTTCAGCCTGGGATAAAATAGCTCTACATGAACTCCTTACCATATTGATAATGATGTATTTAGGGTAAATTGTTCCCTAGCATCCAATTAATTCCAATATAAGAGAGAGAGAAAGGGAACTATTTTCCCTTGTAGGGGCCGCCATGTTCTCTCCTCCAGTGACATATTTTAGGCCCATTCCCTCTGAGTCCAAAATGCGCATGAATCTGCTATAGACTAACAACAAGGAAGGCCTGTGATTGGCTGGCTCCAAGCAGGCGGGAAACTAGCACAAGAGATAACCCCAAACAACAACACAACCTAGAATCTATGCATTTACAGCTATAGAATTGTTGACACACTAATTTCGCCCACTGTTTAGACAGATAATACATTATTCTTGCTTGCCCTAGTACTAGTGTGATATTTTCCTTGTCTATATGTTCCTATTCCTTGGGGAACATGTTGTAGATGTTCGTCATGTAGCTCTTGTTTATGACGCCATGTTGCTGCAATGCAGTGTGGGTAGGGGAACTTGGCCAATCACACTATGGCTGGGAATCACGTGACCCATGACCCAGTTCCACAGCAATGGCCAGGGAGAGAGCAATGACCGAAGCCCCACACTGATAGTGAGTGAGAATTACAACTAGCATCACAGATATTCAGCTATAGATTTGAGTCCTTATATTGTAATTATTACTATTAGATGTCTCAAAGTGCTGACGGATTTTTTAGGGCTCCTGGGGAGAGAAAGGGAATGGGAGCATGGTACATTTGCCACACCCTCTCAGGCAATGGATGCATGATGATGCTTGGAGATGGAAAGCACTATGAGCGGGAGGAATACTGTGAAACTAGATTAGAATCCCATTTTATAGTTAGCAATAATAAAGGCAGGAAGGGATTGTTGTTCCACAATGCCATGATGATGAGACAAATAGCAGAATATTAGGTGTGAGTGTCCCCCTCAGATCTACGATCCTATAGCTGTGAAGCCAGTATAGCATTGATGATCAGATGTAAACAAACCAATGTGAACCCAACTGACGTCACAACTACAAGGGAATCATGGGAGATATCCCCAAAATGGCGGTCCTCTTGAATGGTGGCTATTGCTACAATTCGGACACTTTTACATTGTTTTGTGGAGTTATTTGGATACTATCGAATGATGTAAACACAAGACATAATAATCATGGGCTAGAAACGGGGGAAAGAGAACAGGGGAGATGGAGAAGGGGGAGGGAGGAAAGGGAGGAAGGTGGTGGGGGGGGGGGGGGAGAAGGACGAAGGTGCTAGGAAGAGGGATCATAATTAATTCATGGGGTGAAACGTGTGATGTGAACATCGGGAAGGGGAGAGGGAGAGAACAGGGGACGGCTACTAGGTAATAAATGGGAGGGGGGGAGGGGGCTAGTCTGCATTGATATTGCTAGATATTTAAATGAGATATGATATGATTATGTAATATCAACTAGGGGTTTTAGATGCTAAACGGATGGATAGTTAGATGGTATGCTAGTATGATAGAGTAGATGCCAAAGATAATAAAGAATATTATGGCCTAACATGCTCCTAGTGAGCTTTCACAACATATTGGTAGAAAAGTTATTCTCGTCGCACTCCACATGTCTCTTTCAGGCCTAAAATGTTTGAATCTAGGGGGTTTTCATATCAGTAATATGTAAACCCCCATACCCTATCTCCACCAAGATCCCCAGTCTTCCATGAGGTTTATCTGCTATGAGAGTGTGTTGTGCTAAATGTGAACATCTTATCGGTTGCTTATGTATATGATAATCTCTGTAATAAAATCGATTTGTAAAAGCAAAATAAATACATGGAGTGGACTATGATTAGCAATGAAAAACAAGGACATAGATTGATATATATAATAATGATGTTCGTCCCCATAGAGAGGGAGAAGACCTAGTCTCCCCCATGTATTACATTATTCCAGTCCAGAACTTTAGAGATTGTCACCGACTGAACAAACCCACGGCTGAATATACTAAATAAACAACAGAATTAATGAGAGGACTCCTTTACCATTTGGGATACATAATCAAATTTTATGACATGTCATTTCCCCTTTTTAGAATGGATTCAGAATGCAATCATATCAGATAGAATGCATTACAACCATAATTACTTAAAAACGAAAAGGTTGGATCTAAACTGAAAATCAAACCATAAGTAAAAAGAAATTGTCGAATATGATAGCAAATAGTATCTATTTAGAGTAAATAACGTAAAACAGTACAAAGCTAAAATTAAAATCGCATCGTTTTAGTTTTTTAGAATAATAGATGGTGGTTTGGTCTGACATGACGGGTCCCATGACCAGTGCCACTAGGCAACTGTACTGCCCCTTTACAGTACTACGTTAACTGTCTAGTACAGCAGAACATAGAGATAGACACGGCTATCTAAGTGCCACGGGTCCCATGACCAACATCGGCGGTGCTTTATCAGCAAAACACTGATCATTTATCTAAGCTAATACTTCAAATTCTATCTACAGAAAGTCTAGAACTAGTTTCAAAATGTAAGGCATGGGTGATTAATACAATTAGAAAGAAATGGTATGGTAAGTATGTCCATTGCAAAGGCTAGCAAAATGGATACCGGCAACTACCATGCAAATCCCCCCTACTCCAAACCTTAACAAAAACCCTGACTAGGGTCAATTCTTAAAACAAAATTAGTTATAGATCCCCTTTATTTCCCATGGATGACTCACCATTTTATAACCTCACTAGCTCAACTTCTAATGCACTTAGAGGGCCCCAAAAACTTTCGTTAAAAAGCAAATTCCCCGCTCATTGACCCCTCTGCAGGGACTGTTTGTATGAGCGAAAATAGGGGCCGATAGATCACCGCCATCGGCAGCACCTAAACTAAACTGAAAAAGGGGCCCAACTAATACTTTACCGAAACTAATACTTCAAAATGTACCTAAAGAACCTATACTTACCGATATTCCCTTGCTGTCCTCAGATGTCAATATAATATAATCAGGTGTGGTGGTGAAAACATGGCCAGCATCGTTTGCATTGCGAAAATTTGAATGTCCGTTTTGATGTGTTCCCACAAGGTGGCGCCAGGGCTCACGGTCAAAGTACCGCCCACAGTCAGAGTACCGTACCACCCGATCCTGGATGTTATAATAATCACACATTGCTCTGGGGGTAACATTTCCTGAAAAAATATATTCTCCTCTGTATAATCCTTAAAAAAAATAACATTCACGCTCAAAATTTAATATTAAGGGATCTTGAGTCCAAAATGTGAGGAAACGTTATTGCATAGAAATAAGAATAGGCCTACAGCCTATCACATTCTAGGGTCAGTTTCACATAATATTCCAGCTATCTGAAAGCAAACTGAATCAAGATCAATCAAGATCAACCTTTTAAAAAATATAAATATATATTTATTCATTTAGGACAGGAGGCTGTCATGTAAAAAAAAAGATGAATTTACTTTTTAAATTTACTTCTTGATAATCCGTCCACCATTGGGAAAAGGTAGAAGACAAGCTGTTACTGTGTCTTTACTAGCCGATCCTGTATGACATGTAGGCCTACTGTCATGCAAGTTGAAATTATTTCTTATTAAAATTGCATGTATTTCAAACGTCATAATAATAATCTATGTAGGATAAAAAGTACAGGACTACAATTTAAGTTCTAAATGAGCTAGGTTGATGTCAGGAAGAAATGAACCATAACAACGTAAGAGTTTTTTTTATAAACTTTCATTGAACCAGAACTATGTATAAATAGCTCTGATAGAACGTATATATAGCCTATAAATATATATTGAAATAAAACCCTGATGTCACAGAGATCACAAAATATTTTAAATATTCCGATAATGTTATGAAAATGTTGTCAGCTGGGTATATGTTAAAATATGGTTCCTAAATCGCTCAATATTATATGATTCTGGCTGCCTTTAAGAGCTATGGAAATAGTTTCGAAATGATTGTAAGATTAATTATTATTATTGGATTTTAATATTCGGTCACAAATGAGCCAGTACAGGCAAGATTCTTAGTAATTATTTGGGTTGGGCTATCTTTGTGCTCAGCAGTCATTGCTTGGCCACATTTCAAGACATTTCTATTTGTAATACACAGCTTTAAAGCAAGCCCATGTCTTGGATTTATTATTCATTGGATAGCCTAAACCGTGCTGAAAGTATTTCGACACAAGTTACCACGATTATTTTAAGAAGACATGTTGTTAGCTCTTGATTATAGTTATTTTTGTGTGAGTGCGAAAAGGAGAGGGAGCAAGAGAGAAAGAGAGGGAGAGAGCGGGGGATAGATATGAGACATATTTCGACCACTATTAAGTGGTTTACACAGCCAGAATAAAAACCAAAATTGTGCCCTTCATTTACGAAATTGTTAACGTTTTTGCCTTTGATTTTCAAATCACCCAAAAGCCGGAAAAAAGCAGCTTTTTAAGGGTTCAAATCCGGAGGCCGGAGACTGGCATTTTAGGACCCCTAAAGGCCGGAGCCTCCGGCCAAATGCCCTAGGCCCTATTTAATATATTGATGTGAACGCTATATCAAACAACTTAAAAAATAATTATCATATTCACTGTTTAAATATGTGTATGGTAAACCTATGTCTAAGCCTATCTATTTAAGTGAAAAAGAGCAGACGTTAGCAGGATAGACATCAGGATCTTAGAATTACTATGTCATTTTGAAATTCGCGCTCAACGGCTGCTGTTCCTTGCTTGGTGGTTTGGTCACGGTACCTGCTAGACACAGTGGCCGGTCGCCCAGCCTTCACCTCAACCAATCCCCTAATACTCTGCACCGCGCCCGCTAGCGCAAGTGGGCTATTTAATTGTATTGTACAATATGTTGTTATTTTATTCTGCACCGATAAGTTCTTTATTGTTTTTAATTGGCGGAGACAATGTGTTATGTATTGTGACAGACAATATAATATAGAACTATCTGCTCGAGATAATATAGAGGTTAAATCAAATTATTCAAACGAAAGCAAGCTGTAAAACTACCTATTTTCATGTTTATATAAGTTAGAATTTAGCTGGGCTTGTAGAGTCTATTACATTACTATTTTCGTAATAATGGACTGTGTTTCGAAACATGAAAATATCACCTGTGCAAAATCTGTTTGAAAAATATTTACCATAAAGATCAACCTTTTAAAAAATATAAATTTGTACCTTAGGATACACATAGGGAGTGTTAACACCAGCTTTGAGCATTAACACCGATAGCCTCACACCTACCAGTTGCGTGAGAGAAAGAGGGTGGTACTTTGACTTATTGGTTAGCTTTGGTTGGGTGGTACTTTGACTGTGGACGGTACTTTGACAGCCAGTCACCAGCGCCAGTGGTCATATGTTCATTTCTACCATAGATCTTGTCCTAGTTCTACAAGAGCCCTCGGCTGAACCCCTCCATCAGAAAAACAGATCATATAAAAAATGGATGAAAAAAACAGATATCAATAAAATCGAATAGAATACAATATTTTATGTCATTAAAGACAACCCCTCTCGGAGTTAAAGAGAATATACAATAATCTAAACTATGGTCAATATTACCAGAATAAAACTAAAAACAAATAATAAAAAAATATTCTGATCGGTTTTCCTTAAACCATACAAAAACAGCAAGAATGTGTTCAACTCTGATCAATTACAATAATTTATCCCACTAAGAGGAATAAAACCAGGCTATTGGCCCCATAGGCTTTGCACTGCCAGAATCAATGCCGATTTGCTAAAATAACCTCCCATGAATTGATTATAAAGTAAGAAATTCGAAGAAATAATGCCTAGCGTGCAGGGAAACAGTGGGCAATGTATGGGACTTTATCACTGGTAGGCCTAGGAAATAGTGATCTTCATCACTTTGGGTGAAAATGTAATTAAAACTATGAGTCCTGGAATAATGAGAATTGGTATTTATGTTGCTTGATATTTGAAGGGATAGAAATACTATCTTCCAAATACTACCGTAAATCATTCTTTGATATAAATATTGACAGCAAATGTCAAAGAGATATGGCAACCATAGGCTCTGAGGTTAAAATATATTATACTTTACAATTTCGAAATTATTTTTCCACGATATTATGGTAATTAATTAATGTGCTGCAAGGAAACTCTGTGCCACTCTAAAAGATGATGAAAACGCACTGTTGTGCCAAATGTTTTACCAAAATAAAATCGTCTTCAAAAACGTTTAGATCAGTTGAGGTCACGGCACAGTGAGTAGCAGCAGTGTCTCCATAGCATTATGCGTCCTCAGGAATGTGTTGTAAACGGTTTTGTAAACATATGTGTCTTCAAATGGATGGTTTTGAGTACAATTTTGTAAACGGCGCATTTACAGTGTACTGTTATGTAATCTCCTGTTAATCAGAGCGAGGGGGGAGGAAGCATCAAGATCAGATATAATACTTTGGTGAAATCCAATGAGATATAATTTAACTATGCAATGCTATCTCCTAATAAATATTGAATCTTAGATTACTCTTTTTAAGAATTTTAATTCGGCTGAAGCATTTAGAGCATTTGAAAGAAATAGAACGTAAATAGTTATAAAACTTTTATTCTGAACACTGTTCTGAACGTTCAGGTTGTACAACTTAAAATTTATTACTAAAATTTATTTGTTGGCCTTTTTTATGAAACATTACCATTTGTTTCCCTGACAAATTGCAGTTGATTTATTTACCTTTAAAAAGATGGAAAACCATTGGAATGACTTCAGTTTGTAACAACAGATTTGATATTAAATTACCTGGATATATTATCCCTCGAAGTGATTTGGATTAAAATCAAACCAATTCATCGCATAATGCACATGTAAGTTTATGAATTTAGCAAAGAGATCAAACTTCGGCTTCGTGTTATCACCAAGGTACCAAAGATGTAGTTCTCCATCAGTGATAAGACTTTACTATACGAGTCAGATTGCCAGAAAATGTACAATTCGCTTTTCTGAATCCTCTCAAATAACCAAAATTTCAGACAAAAATAAAGTTCAAAATACAGTTCAACCTAACGGGGCAGATTGCTAGAATAAATGCAATGCCGACTATAGTCGAATTGACCTAGTATTGACCAAATTGCAGCCTTATTTAGCAGAATTTGCTAAATGTGTGCAGCTGCCAATTGTACATATATTTCCTGAAAGCCTGACCCACATATGAATTATGGAAATATATAATAAAGAAATAAAAAAAAGTGTTCAAATTACAGCAAGCTAGAACGGACGAAAATCCCAGCCAGTCAAATTGATCGAGTGAGTGAGTGATATTTGTTGCTTTACGCCCCTATCAACACATTGAAGTTTATATCAAGGGCAGGAGAGGGAGGCAGTTTGTTATCTTACCCAGGAAATAGAGAGAGAGGAAGGGAAAAGGAGACAGAGAAAAGGAGATAAAAAGGCACTTCATGATCTTACCCAGGACCACAAGATTTAAATAATAATAGTAAAGAGCGATTAGAATGAGATAATAGTGACAAAAGCTTGTGGAGATAATACTAATTACAATTAAGATATGAAGATTCATATTGCAAAACAGCTCAGGTATAAGGCTCACAATACCAGACAGATCCACCCACAAACAAACACAGACATGTGGGTCAGATTTTCAGAAAATCTACAATTGCCAGCTCTACACATTTAGGAAATTAGGCTGAATTAGGCTGAAAAATGAAGAATACTGGGTATATCTGAGTATATTTGGTATGGCATTGATTTAAAGTATCAGTTCTGTTATGTTAAACTGCATTTTGAAGCTCATTTTTGTCTTAAGTGTGGGTTATTTGAGAGGATTGGTGAAATTAAATTGTACATTTTCTGAAAATCTGACCAATGTAAGAAATGCCTCATCTCGTTATCTCCAGACACTTCTTCATGGATGCCACTAGCGCTCACACATGTCTGTCTGCCAATTTTTACTTTTGTTTTAATCTTTCTACCAGCTTTGAAGACGGGCTGCTTATCTCCTGGAGGGGAAATGGAGGTGTGGGTGTAGGGGAAGATGGGAGTAAGAGGGAAGTTGCATTGAAGTTATCTGCAATCCTGATTCTAAATGGATCACAGGAGATATCAACTTCAGGATTAATGACCGGTATTATAGGTTTATTGGTGGACTGTTTTGTGTATAATCACATGGCTAAGCGAATGGGTTTTTTATATGTTGTGTGTTTCAGGAAAATGAGTCACAAGTAGCAAAATTGATATATTTCAAAGTGACCTTTTCACTAGATCTCTTTATTGAATTGTTCTGATTTCTATGGGCTTAAGCACTTATAGTCATATAAATCAATGTAACAAATTTCAGGACATTGTATTAAATGTATCCATGCGTTTTGAAGGCCTTCGTATGGAGTATATTTAGTTGCTTCACTGGTAACTACCCATCCAGAAACATTGCAAACTTTTTTTTTCAAAATAAAATTATCAAATTAAAGATATAGAAATACATTTTAGGTGTCCTAGTGTTTTACTATCATTAGAATCGGCTTCATCTCCTCTTTTCAAGCACGGTGATATCTCAAAATCCATATTTTGCGACTTATCACTCATTTTCCTAAAACGGATCACATATGCCCTAACACTACACCAGTAGGCCCAAACCGGAGGGTTTTATTATTCATTGCAGTCTCTGGTTAAGGTGGTTACTGGCTTTGGAGGCTTCAAAGCTGACTGTAAAGCCCTTTTCAAAACAGGTGAACAATTTTGGATGAGTCAAAATAATCCCATTGCATTGGAACATGCAAATTATTCGGTTGGAAAATAGATTTTCTAAAGAATAATAATCAAGGTGATAGCGAAACCCCTCCGTTTGACCCGGTCCCCAAATAGATACCTCGTTAGCATTGATAGTGAATTTTGTTCTACAAATAGTGAACTGCCAATGTTATATCAATTATCAAGACATTATTACAAGTATTCCTTATCATTTTTAAGGAAAATGTGTGAAAAATTACTTATAGCGGCCCCTAGCGGAAAGGCATCATGTGCTGTAAACTTCATCATTTTTCATTGGATTCTTTGACCTGAAAAACATAGAAATGGCCACAAAGCATTCATTTATGTTAATTAGAACCAAATTATGTGCATTTGGACGCCATCTTGAATTTCGGTATGACAAAATAATCTAAAAAAAATTCCAGACATTGATTTTTGAATTCTGCTCATTGAATGCTTCAAACAAATGTTTGTCTGCAAATCTTGACATGAATTTAACACGGGAGCCATTTCTTTGACATAAGCAAATACACTATACCTAAACTTGTAATATACTATATTATTTAGATTTTAACAGACATTAAATGAGAGGGCAACTTCAAAACGGATAAAATAGATTTGACATTTTGGCCATTCACTATATATATAGATACTGCTTATTGCTTCAAACTCACACCAATTAGCCAGCGATAAGGACCTAAAACAAAAATATCAAATGTACCTGAACCTGAGATACATGCCAAGTTTTTTTTTTGGGGGGGGGGCGTTCCTACATATTTTGGAGTTTTTCCTACATACTTTGGGGTTTTTCCTACATATTTGGGGGTTTTTTTCTACATTTTTCTTCAGGACTAGATCACAACAATGTTGGTCTTCCTCTAGTAGGCCTACCTGGGGGAGGTGCGGGGGTGGGGGGTGGGGGGGTGGGGGTGGGGGGAGGGGGGGTCCTTAAAAGTGTAGCTGCGCCCGGATTCAAACCCAGCCAGTGCCTTAGTCCACTCCGCCACCCCACATCATTACAACTCCGCTATTTCTATTTCTCTCTTTTCTCTGAAGAGATAAAAAAAAAGATTTTAACTCTGCTCCTCGAGGGGGAAGGACTGCTCGGGAAGGATGCAGAGGCAGAGGCAGAGACTCTAATGGCTTTAATCATCTTTGCTAGACAGTGAGATGATATCAATTATTAGTAGGGAATCAGCTGTGACAGGCGATCAGCCCCAACACCCGCCGTCCATTTCTTGTTTTTTTCCACCAAGCAGTCTTTCCATTTTGCTTAGTTTTGAAATTGTCTTTATTGTGTTATATGTGATGTGTTTCAAGAAAATGAGTGACATGCTTCAAAATGGATATTTTTTAAAGTATTTTATTCACATTCTTTGTGGGAATGTTCTCATACTTAGAGTATTTAATGGTCCTAGTTGTATGAATACATGTATCAAATTTCAGAAGCGTGTATTAGAAATATCTTTGAGTTTCTAAGGTCATCATATAGAGTGTGTTCAGCAGCTTTACTAGTAATGGTCCATTCACAGATATTGCAAACTTAAAAGGAAATCAAATTAAAAACATAGAAACAGAAAATTACCATCATTAAAATCTGCTTGATCTCATATTGTCAAGTATGATATCTTTAAAATTCATTTTTTGCGACTTGTGACTCATTTTCCTGCAACCCATCACATATGGATATGTGTTATATTGTATTGCTGCACTAGATATATACCGTGTTATGAAGACTTCTGCAAGTAAAGCAGTGTCACATTAAGGGTTAGTTTTTCAGAAAATGTACAATTCAACTTCGCCAATCTTCTCAAATAAACCAAATTTCAGACGAAAATAAACTTATTGCCCCCGCAAACCGTCCTCTAACCCCTCTCATCTTCCATCTCCCTCTTTCCCTTCTCTTCTCCCTCTCATCTTTCATCTCCCATGCTCAGACGTCGGTCAGATTTTCAGAAAATGTACAATTCAACTTCGCCAATCTTCTCAAACAAACCAAATTTCAGACGAAAATAAAGTTCAAAATACAGTTCAACCTAACCAAACAGGTTGCTAGAATCAATGCAATGCCGAATATAATTGAATTTACCTAGTATTGACCAAATGTCAGCCTAATTTAGCAGAATTTACTAAATGTGTACAGCTGCAAATTGTACATTTTCTGAAAATCTGACCCATAACTTTCAAGTGATTATCCCTAAATTTCACATTTAAATGGCTAAACGGCGTACACCTGAGAACCCCATGGCCGTAGGGAGTGTTAACACAGTTGAATTAGAATTTTTTTAAAAGAAAGATGAGAATAGTGTGTTGTCAACAAATATGATATGAGTGAACACTATATTGGCGGGTCTGGCTGTTATACATGTACGTATGGTACTGTTGTTTCTCCTATAACGAATGGGGAAAAAGTGAAAGGTAAAAAAAGAAGCAATGATGGGTACCGTATGTAACATTGTAGAAAGCATGATGGAAAGGTATGTGGAACTTTTAAAAAAATACATTAAATTACGAATAAAATTGATATGCAAACGAAAACATTCAGAGAAGGCAAAGTCGCCTTCGCGATAATAAGTGAATTCATCGTAGGAAGAGATTTTGACGGATTTTTTTAATAAAAAGGCAAATGCCAAGTGTCACTTTCTCTTATATTCATCTGGTGTGCTTCTAAAAAACATGTAACATGGCACATGAAGACCCCTATTCATGTGCCACCCTTTCTGTTCAGCCTCACTGACCTTATGAATACATTCGTAGAACCAAGTGTGTTTAAAACTAAAACTAGTGTAGAAGGGAACTCCTGGAAGAGCTATGGTTTTCACAGAAGGGGCTGCTGCCCATTTCTAGATTTTACTTTATTTTATCTATTTCATCATTACTACTAGTACTTTGATTATACAATGTCAACTGGAAATGAACAATATATGATACAATATTCACAGAAGGCATAAGGTTGCATGCCAGAACTTGATAGTTCATTCCCAGCACCTAACTCAAGGCTGCAGGGGGTAAACAAAAAGGTTTCTATACATAACAATAGATCTATTTATACGAACAAAGCACCATGGCATAAGTCCCAACCTATCTGTATGGCATGGCATAAGAAGCCAGAGCAAACGGAAAGATACTGAAGGCTGAATTATTTATATGACCCAAAAACGAGCATACAGGGACACCCAGAAGTGGAGAAATGGAATATATATCCCCCATAATGGAACAAGTGAGGAGGAGCGATAAAACATCATCAGCAACAATTAGTCAGAATAATGGCGCTAAGCAAGAAACATGGGAGCTTGACAAGTTGACTTGGCTTCTCTACATGGGTCAGATTTTCTGAAAATGTACAATTGGCAGCTCTACACATTTAGAACATTCTCCTAAATTAGGCTGAAAAATGATGAATATTGGGTATATCTGAGTATATTTGGTATCGCATGGATTTAAAGTATCAATTCTGTTATGTTAAACTTTTTTTTAAGCTGATTTCCGTCTTATATGTGGGTTTTTTGAGAGGATTGGTGAAGGCGAATTATACATTTTCTGAAGATCTGACCCACTGTATGTCCTACCCAAGACTAGTGCCACGTCCTCCAAGCACCATCCAGCTGAGACATCAGCCTTTCTCAATTTATTTCTATCAAATGCATTCTTTATTCAAGAAAGGTGTACAAAAAGGAGACCCGCATCTTCACTAGTAGGGTCATATTTTCAGAAAATGTACAATTGGCAGATCAACACATTTAGTACATTCTGGTAAATTAGGCTGGAAAATAATCGTCAACACTATGATAGTACAATAATAGTTACAATAATAGTTACAATATTAGTTACAATAGTAAATATACTCAGATATACCTATAGACCTGTATATCTCAGTATATTTACTATTGCCTTGATTTAAGCAGTCTGTTTGGTCAGGTTGAACTGTATTTTGAACCTGATTTCTGTCTAAAATTTGGGTTACTTCAGACGATCAATGAAGGTGAATTGTGCATTTTCTGGCGATTTTACCCAGTACTGATAGGATAAATTTTGATTTTGCATTATTATGGCAAAGATTAATTCGGGGGTTCTTTCTAGATGTCTAAACTAGGAGTGTTTGGTTAAATGTTTATGGGTCAGATTTTCAGAAAGTGTACAATTGGCAGCTCTACACATTTACTAAATTCTGCCAAATCAGGCTGCAATTTGGTCAATACTAGGTAAATTCGAGTATATTCGGCATTGCATTGATTCTAGCAATCTGTTTGGTTAGGTTGAACTGCATTTTGAACTTTATTTTCGACTAAAATTTGGGTTATTTGTGAAGATTGGTGAAAGTGAATTGTACATTTTCTGAAGATCTGACCATTATAGTTTAACGTTTATAACGGACATTATCAAGCAGGGTGTGTCACTTTTTTATTTCATTAAAGGCCATATAATATTTAATGTGATTTTTAGTTATTACATTTCAGGCCAAACAAATTAAAAGTTATGCAAGTATGTTTGTCAGTCATGGCGACGTTTTACCGCATTGTCTATCCTCATCCAAATATCAATTACTCAGCGAATATTAATATTGATCACTCAGCAACTAATTTAACTATGACCACGAAGAAGACAAACACACTATACTACATAGCTTGCTTACATGTTAACTGCTATAATCTATGTGATTATATGTGCATCCCACTTGAGATGTGCAAATAGTGGGGTACAATAAAAATATTTTCATCATACGTGTCTAAAAATAGCTTTAACATTACCTCTGCACGGTAGGCCTATGCCTATGGATTTGTTGACATTCATTGCGGAGATCTGAATGCCCTTTTTTAAGGTGTTAATTTCATAGTTCTATTTAGGCAAACAATGACATTAACAATTTAGACAAGCACATTGGCTATCTGCATAGCATATCAACAAGTATCTACATATCTACATATCTACATATCTACATATCTACACATCTACACATCTACACATCTACATATCTACACATCTACACATCTACACATCTACACATCTACACATCTACACATCTACACATCTACACATCTACACATCTACACATCTACACATCTACACATCTACACATCTACACATCTACATATCTACACATCTACACATCTACACATCTACACATCTACATATCTACATATCTACACATCTACACATCTACACATCTACACATCTACATATCTACATATCTACATATCTACATATCTACACATCTACACATCTACACATCTACACATCTACACATCTACACATCTACACATCTACACATCTACACATCTACACATCTACATATCTACATATCTACACATCTACATATCTACACATCTACACATCTACACATCTACATATCTACACATCTACACATCTACACATCTACACATCTACACATCTACACATCTACATATCTACATATCTACACATCTACATATCTACATATAGATCTAGATAACGTGAATAGTTTCATGTGTTGCCTAATTTTCGTAATCAATACTGTTCCATGAGACACTATGCAGTACAACAAATGTCATAGAAACAGAAAAAAGCTGCTATTCACAAGAGCGAATAATCAATTATACAAGGTATATTAACAAAGTGAAAAAAAAGATTTGGCGCATGATATTCATAACCAGTGATACTGCCGATTTAAATACAGCCAAACTAATGAGTCAAATCTGAAAAAAGTTGAAAAAAGATGAAGTCTGAAAAAAAATCCTAAAGGGGATTTGCATGTGCCATTGTGCATGTCTGTTACTGTGGAAGGTAATATGGATTCCGTTGAAATCTCACATACAAATAATTGGCAACATTTTTATCGAAAATTGCCAGAATGATGTCACCAATACTGTAGCGGGTATAAATGACCTATGAACACTAAATGCATGATGGGAAAGATACTTGTGATATGGAAACACTTAGATATTTAGTCCTGGGTATGACCCTAAAGTGCCTTTCTGTCTCTTTACTCTGTCTCTTTGTCCCTTCTTCTCTATCTCTATGTCCTTGGTATGATCATAAACTGCCTCCCTCTCAGTTCTCCCGCCCTTGATATAACCATATTAAATGTGTTGATAAGGGCGTAAAGCAACTCACTCACTCACTCACTCACTCACTCACTCACTTAGATATTCACATTTTAGAACCGATAAATATTGCATTCTGACAACATGTTTTCTTTAGACTTTACACTGTACCATTGGTCCCATAAATCCATGAGATCCAAGATTCAAAATGGCGGCTATGCAAATCCCCTATCACATATGTCATCTTTTGCCTACAGCAAAAAGTGTCTAATTAAGGGGACTCGTATGTCAGGCTCGTGAGTGATCTCTTTAAATTGTAGTTAATAAGGTGACTGGCCTCCTTTCTCTGAGGACAGGTCAGTCACCTTAGTAATTGGGTAAGATCTTCAGAAAATGTACAATTGGCAGCTGTATGAATTTAGTAAATTCTGCGAAATTAGGCTACAATTTGGTCAATACTAGGTAAATTTGGGTACATTTGGCATTGCATTGATTCTAGCAATCTGTTAGGTAAGGTTGAACTGTATTTTGAACTTTATTTATGTCTGAAATTTGGGTTATTTCATAAGATTGGCGAAGTTGAATTGTACATTTCCTGAAAATCTGACCCAATTACGTTTTAAAGCTGGATTCTCCTACAAAAAAAATGCAATTTTCTAATTGGTTAGGTTGAACTATTTTGAACTTTATTTTCTTCTGAAATTTGGGTTATTTGAGAAGATTAGTGAAGGCGAATTGTACATTTTCTGAAAAGCTGACCCATATAATCATTGGTATAGGGACGGAAATGTTTTGACTATAGTTCATTGCACCCAGTATGGTAAGTAGTAATTTAATTCTCCAATTCCCCCTCCCACCCACACTCCCAGCCTCTGGGGGCACGGATACTTTGTCTAGCTGGCACTGATACGCATTGTCAATGGGCAACGGCAAGACGCTGCCGTCGCCAACGTCACAACGTCACTTGACTCCCGCCGTGCAGTGGGACAGCGTCATGAAACATTGAGAATTTAACTTCGTAGGAAATGGAAAGCAGTGCATTGCGACAAACAAATACCTCTCTCTTTTAAATGTGAGAAAATCCATGCTGTGTTTTTGTCACAATTATAGTTGCTTTATGTGACTCTGTTGTGTGTGCTACTAAACCAAACAAACACCACTGTCTCCCAGCCTACATCTCTCGAACGGCGTGCGCAGAAAAACGGCTTGAATCGGAAGTATAGTTGAGAAAGCAACTTTAAAGAGTAAACTTGTGAACTAGGAGGTAGCGCTCTCACTCTCAAATTAAACATAATCGAATTAATCACAATGATTAAAATACATTTGATTAAAAAATATTCTTTGCAAAAAATATATTTCAACAAAAATGACAATCTGCTGCTGCTTTTAAACACAATTTTCACATCATTTCTTCAGCTAACTTGATTTGAAAAAATATTTCATTCAGGAAAACATAAATATTTAATCATACGACCTTCTCAGTATAGCCTGAGTGTATCTTCATTTAAACTCAATGTAAACATCACAACAACAAAAAACAAAAAAAAAATAAAAAAAAATTGATAGAGTATGAATCCATGAGTGACAGAGTTCACAACCAATTTTAACCTCTGAGTCAGATAGACGTTCTAAAGTCATATAATATAATCGATAAATTAAATAAACATTACCTAGTGTTTTTTGGAGGAAAAAGGTAAAATACGAATATGAGGCATACACAAGTATTAAAAACCCAGGGGCCATAAACATTCAGGAATAATACAACCACCTGTTCTTAGTGTGTACATGTAGCATCAAATGACAAAAGATGCCCTAGGGAAAAAAGGGTCGGAGGATCCTGTGAAAGCATGTCTCAAACCCTAGATTTGTCCTTAGGGAAAGGACATGTGAAGACATGACTAAAGGTCAAGAGCCATGCAATGTGAGGCTGAAAGGAAAAAGAATGAAGTCATATTGCAAAGGAATCAGAGGCAAACAAGTTTTTTATGTACATCTGACCGAATTCAAACTGAATACACTATCTGGATGTTCACCTTTTGATACTTACTCAGTTTCTTCACTCGTACAGCCATCGCCATCTTTAGAACAACCAATGCTTATCTATGAGTAACTATAGGACGTCGAGTAATTAACCATAGGAACTCGAACTTGTGATTATCATTGTTTATTTATCTATGTACCCGTACCTCTTATTGTCTCATGTCTCAATTTCAAGGACTACTTGGAAGACCTACTCGTAGAAGGTATATAGTCATATGTGAAGTGTTTCAGGAAAATGAATCATAGGGCGCAAAAAGGATATTTTTCAAAGTGATTTATTCATAAAATACCTTTGTTGAAATATTCTCGTTTTTTAGGTGCTTCATGCTGCTAGTAATATTAATATATGTACGGAATTTCAAGACAATGTATCAAATGTATCTATGCATCTCTGAGGTTATCTTATTGAGTATTTATATATATAGGTACTTTATTAGTAATTATCCACCAAAAATTATCAATAACTTTTTTTTTTCAAAAATAAAGATATCAAACTTATAATACATAGAAACACTACTAAGATGGCCTTGATGTTTACTATCATTCGAATAGGCTTGAGCCCATCTTTTCAAATAGGATAATATCTCAAAATCCATTTTTTGCGACTTGTGACTCATTTTCCTAAAAACGGACCATATAGCTGGTGTTGCATAAATCAGAAATGTAAATGTAAAGTGTATTCTTATAAATAATGATTTTGTTGAATATGAGTTTGAAGTCGCAAGGAAATAGATTTTCAGATACTATTGTATTTTAAAAGAAAAGATTAGGATGTTTGCAACGAGGATAAGCTTTAGCTTTAGCCCATCGAACTTTGTTTATATCTTGGTATGTTTGAGCAGATATTTACTGTTATTTCCCGAAGGAAAATCAGTAGAAAATCTAATAAAATATACTCCCTTCGCATGGCCTTAATAAGATATTGAAATATCAAATATAAACTATTACATATTAAATGTTGTCTTAAAATCTGACACATCCAATTACAATAGCATACACCTATATCTGAAAGTCCTGAACAAAATGATTATATCTTTAATAGAACTAATTTGAATTTCAGGCAGAGGTATCACTTGAAAGATCGAGCACTTCAACTAGATCTATATCCTTTCAACCTTCTTGCATCGACCGTCTACAAATAAATAACAAATCCAATAACCTTCTTTAAGTTAAGTAACCAAACTTTAATTCACGAAATGGGAAGAAAGTCGATAGTTTCTCAAGTCCCACAAGACTCCCATCCACCAGAATCCCTTTCTTCCATTGCTCCAACTTCTATTAACTGCGATAGATTGAATAAGGAAAAGGTTTCCCCTGTCTCCTCAAAGTTGCCTTACAAGCTGCCAGTCTTTTCTTGCTGTTCTAAATGAGATTAGATTGTCTCCTAGCCGGATGGTGGGCTGGTGACGGGTTTACCAACTCCTCCCCTACTAGATTTGCTGAAGGAGATCCGTGTCAGCTGAGAGCTTTTGTCCTCCTCCTCCTCTCCACCAGACAGTGGGTAGTACTCTCTTTACATGATGGGTCAGATTTTCAGAAAATTTATAACTGGCAGTTTTACACATTTAGGAAATTCTCCTAAATTAGGCTGAAAAATGATGAATACTGGGTATATCTGAGTATATTTGGTATTGCGTTGATTTAAAGTATCAGTTCTGTTATGTTAAACTGCATTTTGAAGGTCATTCTTGTCTTAAATGAGGGTTATTTGAGAGGATTGGTGAAGATATGACCCGGGTACTCTCTTGACATTGCACCAGCCCACTACAGCCTACACACACTGCAGGTCTTGTCCTACTCTAGAGCTACTACAGGGGTCAGATCCTCAGAAAATGTACAATTCGACTTCACTAATTCTCTCAAATAACCCACATTTAAGACAGAAATGGGCGTAAAAATGCTGTTTAACATAGCAAAACAGATACTTTAGATTAATGCAACACCAAATATACTGCGATATACGCGGTATTCATCATTTTTCAGCCTGATTTAGCAGATATTCCGATATGTGTAGAGCTGCCAATTGTACATTTTCCGACCATCTGACCCACTACACCACAATATTTACTAATTTATTTAATGATCATCATCAAGAATTGCGGTTATTGTCTCAATAGAAAATATACAGCTCATTACAAAAAAACATTCATTCTCATCTCTCCACCACCCATCTGTGTTTCACTCTTTAATTAAAATTACAATAATCGAAGATTCCAGAACTCAACACAACATATCATTTGACAAAAGTAAATTGAATAATTTTTGAAAATGAACTCACCATTTTTAATATTCTACCTCTAAGTGAAAGGAAGTAAAGACATATTTGTAATCGAAATTGCTCACCATTTAGCTAAAATCACTGACAATTTAGACAATAGAATACTCTAAACCAGAATTTATGCTGAGGTTTGCAGGAATCTAATGACAATAGCCAGCCAAAACAAAAAGAAATTCCGAATTCTGTCATTTACAAATGTCAAACTGGTTGAAACAACCTGGGGATAGAAGCACACAGAATCGAAGATAGATTTGCTTTTATTGCATACTTATGTCAAAAGGAACTTGGATAGATATGGATTGTGATTGAGAAGACACAATTGTTATTGCACTACTTTAGACTATTGTGTCTTATAGCGGAACTCCACTATAGGTAAAAAACGGCGCCAACAGGAAAAAACGGCTGCGACGAATTTTTTGCGACGAAATATCTAATCAAGTTAGATATTTTGCAATTGTTGGCAACAAATAAATGTGTTGCCAACAACCTATTTTACCCCCTCATCCACTAGAATTTTTAGTCATGTCGAATTTTCCGAATTTTTAGAAATATCGGCGACGAATTTTGCCTGTTGGCGCCGTTTTTTACCGATAGTGGAGTTCCGCTATTAGACATTATTCAACCAAGAGAAGAAAAAAACAGAAGGGAGAGTGAAGGACTGAGAGAGAGAGCGTTGTCTAAAGTCCTTTTTTTTAGACGACTACAACCTTTTCGTCCCATTATCTTATGACTAATAAGAATTCTCCTATATTATCTTATGTTTATCCCTATTGTATCACTCACTTTTGCTTACACTCCCCCATTCTCTGTCCCTGCAATTCTTGCTCTGTCTCTCCCTATCCATTCTTTTACTCTCTCTACCCAGTCTCTCCCTCCCTCTCTCTCTTCCTCTGCCATCCTGTCTCCCTACCTACTCTTTCCCTCCCTTTCTTCTTCCCTATCTTTCCTCACCCCGTCACCCTCTCTCCCAAGCTACTTCCTCCCCCCTCTCTTTCTCTCTGCCTACTATTCTTCCCCTCTCACCCTATCCATTCTTTCACTCTCTCTCCATACTCTCTCTCAGTTCCCCTCTCTCCCTCTTTCAGCCTCTCTCCCTACCTACTCTTTCTCTCTCTCTCCCAGACCCTCTCTCTCTCCTGTGTTTACCCTCTCCCCCTACCTAATATATCTCCCTCCCTCTCTCTCCCAGTCCCTCTCTCTCTCTGTCACCCTCTCTCCCTACCTACTCTCTCTCTCCCTCTCTCTCCCTCTCTCTCCCTCCCTCTTTCTCCCTCTGTTACCCTCCCCCCTACCTACTCTCCCTCCCTCCCTCTCTCACCCTCTGTTACCCTCCCCCCTACCTACTCTCCCTCCCTCCTGCCCTCTCTCTTTCAGTCCCTCTCTCTCTCTCCCGACCTACTCTCTCTCCCTCCCTCTCTCTCCTGCTGTCACCCTTTCTCTCTACCTACTCTCTCTCCCTACCTGTCTTCCTCTGTCACCCTCTCCCCCTACCTACTCTCTCTCTCACCTGTCTCCCTCTGTCAACTCTCCCCCTACCTACTCTCTCGCCCTCCCTCTCTCTCCCTCTGTCACCCGCTCTCTCCCCCTACCTACTCTCTCTCCCTCCCTCTCTCCCTCTGTCACCCTCTCCCCTACCTACTCTCTCTCCCTCCCTCTCTCCCTCTGTCACCCTCTCACCCTACCTACTCTCTCTCCCTCCCTCTCTCTCCCTCTATCAACCTCTCCCCCTACACTCTAAGAAGAAAGGGTTCTAACAAGAACCCTTAAGGGTTCTTCAGCTTGTCGACATGGCAGAACCCCTAAGGGTTCTACTTAGAACCCTTTTTTGAGGGTTCTAAGTAGAACCCCCGTTTCGGGAATAGGCAGGGTTCTACATAGAACCCTCGATTTGAAGAACCCTTTGAAGAACCCTCTGGCCAAAATAGGTAGGGTTCTACATAGAACCCTGATTTGGCATCCATAAAATTGCTTGTAATTTACAATGTTAATTCTGAATAAAGTATTGATTTCATTATTCCCTGTTGAATCTAGACTGGTCCTTCTAACAGCAGATTTGTGCTCAGTGCTAATGCTGCATGTTACTCCACAGAAGCATTTTGCCATAGAGCATTCAAGGAGAGACTGCATATTAAAGGCAGTCCCTTTGCTTGACTTTTTCAGAGTTCCTCATCCATTTCCATCACTTAAACTTACCCTTAATACAATCCTCTCCTGTAGCTGACATAGGTATTCATTGCAACTTGGTGTTTGACAATCTTGGTACTTCAGTAGTACTCATAGTAATAATATTAGAATTATAAGGGTGCTTTCTTCACAACATTTTTTAACATCAAGCAGGTAAGTTATACAAATAAAGTATTGATTTCATTGCTTTCAATATTCCCAAGTTTATAAAGTGTAATATCTATAAGGTATAAATGCCTCATATAAGTATTACTAGTGAGACTTTTGTTCTAATAGAAATTGTAAATAGCATGTAGTAACCTGTGAGGGCACCTAGTGAAAGCCAAGTTCCACGGTACTGCCACCTGGTGAGAAGTCGGATTGCCGATAACGTCGCCAATAATGCCAATAGAAAAAATTGGAGGCCAGATTTGAAAAGAGGGGAAAAAACTGGACTAGGTCAATATCTCACAAAATTTCTATGGGCCACCAGAAAAAAGTCAACTTTTTCAGAATTTGTGCCATAGAGATGTACCTAAAAAGTGCTATTCTTCTTACCTACTTTGCAATGTCAAACGAATCCTTTGATTTGAAAATGAAAATGAAACATCCTTTGGCACGAGGGTGTAACAGGGACCTATGCGTCTCATACTCAAAGATCTAAGTCCTAGCTGCCCTAAAAGTTGGTGAAATCAACCGTTCCGTTTTTGAAAATCATTTTTGAAAATCTGAGCCCACTGGAGGTTGCATCACATTTTGGTCTCTGGTTTCCTTCAAGTTGCTCGAATTGATTCAAACTAAAGACCCCCCTGTAATCTAGAGATATGCAGCTTTAATAATATGTAAAGTTTGTATGTGAATCGACCCAGGAGACATGTGCAGAAATTCATTAAAAGTCACAAACCCACATAATTGAAATAATTCCATATGACTCGTTTTCATGTGACACATCACATAAAAGTAATCTGTTTGAAGGGATAACATTCGTTTCACATTATTTAGAAAATGCTTTTAATTCTCTCTCTCCTGCCTATATAAACCTTGATTTTAAGATGTAGATGTGTGCCTGTGAGCCCTAAGGAGAAAAAGGGGGTTCTATGTAGAACCGCTTTGAGTTAAAGAACCCTTCAAGTTCACGAAGAACCCTTAAATTGCTGAAGAACCCCTATGGTTCTAGATGGAACCCCCGGTGGTCCCGAAGAACCCTTTTAGGTGTCAAAGAACCCTAGGGTTCTTGGTAGAACCATGGGGTTCTATCTAGAACCCAAAAGAACCCTTTTTTCTTAGAGTGTACCTACTCTCTCTCCCTACCTGTCTCCCTCTGTCACCCGCTCTCCCTACCTTCTCCCTCCCTCTCTCTCCCTCCCGCTCTGTCCTCACCCGTTCTTTCTCTCCTCTCCCTTTTCCAACAGCTTCATGTATGAGGATTGCTAATGATGTCATGCAGTGCGTTCATCTGCCCATAATGGCGACAGACCAAGCTTACAATCTCACCTCGTGTCATAACAAGATAACCTTGTCTAACTCACAGACAAATAGCCGTGCTATAGAGATTAAGGTCTCTACTGTTAGAGGTGTTGTATGTAGTGTGCTATACGTAATAGGGAGGTTTAGCAAGACTAACAGTTATACGTGAACGTAAACATAACTCTGATATGCAAACATACACTAAACAATGAAAGAGGTTCAACAAAACATGGCGGGAAAAACGTAATGTAACATATCAAGCAAAATATTTGCCCTCACAATTTATTTTTGATACATAAAGATGCGATGTAGTTCACAACAAAGATACGGATACGATTACGTAATTGAGATAGGTTTGCTTGCGGAACCTCCCTATTGTGGTCACACTCTAAGAACAACGGGTTTTGACATCGTTTTTTTGGTCGGGATAATAATCATTATACGATTATACGAATTTCACTGAATACTGGTCGCCCTTAGAGGACCTTCCCCTGTTACCTGCAGAGCAGTGGGTGGAAGAGAAATTCCAATCAATTCCGATCACATATAACATGGATCTTAAAATTTCAAACCAGTAATAACGTCGTTATAAATGTGTGCTTAATCTTAAATCATGTTAATATTAGACTTTTGTAGTTTGAGCTTCATACAAATATCAATGTTTTGAAATTGGACTTTTGAAAATTTATTTTAAACAAATTAAAAAAACTGAAACGGTTAAAAGTACGGTCCTCCACATCTAATTCTATTTAAAGTTATCGGCAGAGTATGGGAATTTTATGATACTCCTAGGACATTTATATTTATTTGCAAAAGTCGCAGCACTCATATCGCACCTGAATATTACATGGGTCAGATTTTCAGAAAATGTGCAATTGGGAGTTGTACACATTTAGAAAGTTCTGCTAAATTAATGGCCAATACTAGGTAAATTCGGGTATATTCAGCATTGCATTGATTCTGGCAATTCTTTGGGTTATTTTGAACTGCATTTATAACTTTATTTTCGTCTGAAATTGGGGTTGTTTGAGAAGATTGGCGAAGTTGAATTGTACATTTTCTGAAAATCTGACCCATATATCTTCTTATTTTGTTGTGGGGACACCATTGATGATCCTTTACAGCTATATTAGGTCAGTATATGCTACCCAGTCCAGGCCCAAAGATGAGAGAGTCCCTTCAAATGGAGGGAAAGCCTCTCACCTCGAACCGCAATTATAATTCAATTAAGACCAAAAAATGTCATTATATTCCCATTAAAACTAGAAATTCTAGGCCAGGAAACTGATGAGCGAAGTAGGCGTCTGATCAATGACATACCATTCTTATCTTATCTGAGGGTTTGGGCCTAGACTGTACCTAACAAAGCTTATAAAGGGTCAGATTTTCAGAAAATGTACAATTCGCCTTCGCCACTCCTCTCAAATTACCCATATTTAAGACAGAAATGAGCTTCAAAATGCAGTTTAACATAACAGAAATGATACTTTAAATCAATGCGATACCAAATATACTCAGATATACCCAAAATTGATCATTTTATAGCCGAATTTAGCAGAAATTACTAAATATGTAGAGCTGCCAATTGTACATTTTTTAAAAATCTGTCCCTAAAGATTTATCATTTGGCATTATTATAGCATTTCAGGGTAGCCTCATATTTGTGAATGGCAATACAATCCTTTGACATCAATACTGAAACTGAGCAATACTGGAACTAAGCAAGTTTAGTTCAGTTTTGAAATTCATCCCTGGTTATCTTTTAACATAAAATTCGCATCCATTATTTGAAATCACAAAACCCTGGAAACTCCGTCTCCGCGGCAGCAAAACCGTGTTGAAGCCACCGTAGAAACTGTAAAATGCTCGGCTGTCAATGGTGTGGATGGGGTTCCAGTTGGTTTTGATTTTGGTAGTCCACTGCCTGTGAAAGCTGATAAATAATGTTAGGAACTCTGCATTATAATACTCATATGTGATCTGTTCCAGGGAAAAGAGTCAAAAATCGTGAAAATTATATTTTTCAAAGTGATTGAAAGACAGAGTTTTAAATATATCAATGCATTTATCATAGAGAATATTTAGCTACTTTACTGGTAATTGTCCACCCGGAAATATTCGAAATTCTTTTTTTCAAAACTACAAATATGAAATATGAAATATAGAAATGTCTGTCAGAAGTCCTGCTGTTTACTATCATTGGAATCCACTTGATGTCATCGTTTCAAATATGGTGATATCGCAAAATCCTTTTTTTGCGACTTGTGACTCATTTTCCGTTAACACATCATATATAGACTCATATAAAAGAATTCATGAAATGCTAGTGGAAAAATTATATCTCTGAGTAAAGTCACTCCTCTATTGTTTTGTATGGTATATATAATTATGTGATGTGTTCAAGGAAAACTCTGAAAGTCTTAAGTCGCAAAATTAACATTTTTCAAAGTGATTCTTTCACAAGATCTCTTTGTTTGAATATTCCCATCCTCGGGGTATCTAGCACTTTTATAGAAGCATGGATACATATGTACATGTATCAGATCTGAAGACTGTGTATTAAATACATATTAAATACAGGGTAAGTAACGAGTAAGCGACTGAAACCAACAAGTTAGTTAACAGATTTGTTAAACATGCTTTCAATCATGAAAATAGAAGAAAATCGAATCATAAATTTGAATTTTACCGGTAATCTTAGTAAAAAACCAGATTGGTTGCCATGACAACCCCCATAAATCACTAGTGAAATACGCACTATGCGTAAATCACTCCAGATACATTGTTTTCAGAGCAATGCGTGTATAATAACTATGTGTAGTGAATACGGTTTTAAATAGATCTGAGATAATTGGTCTGACCGGGTGTTGCTATAATTGGGTGCACGCGCCTCAAGTGAACGTGCTCCCGGCTCAGAAATGGCCTTTCGGATTCCCGCCTTTTCTTACTTGGACAGAGTTCCAGTAAACCATTATCAAAGGTAACTTAAATCTAGTCAACTCTTTTACCATAATGTGTCTTAGAGTGCTTCCGGATGCTCCGGTAAGACTCTGTGTTGTTTCACTGTGTTACTCCTATGTAAAACCATGTTAACTGGTTGACTCTCAACACCTGCAATGATCGTGTACCATAATTGCCACTTGTCCTCTGAGGCCAATACCTGGTCACCTCTGTTGGGTCCGATAAACACTATCGGACATGGTTTGTGTGGAGAATAAAGCCTGTGATACCTAAAGAGCTGTGTGTCTGGTCTTCTTTCCCTTCGCGAGAATAGATATATCGAACTTGGGTAGTGTGAGACGGAAAAACACTACATATGCATATCTGAGATTATCCTAAGCAGTATATTTCAGAATATATTTATCATCGTGAATGAGCATTAAGAAATATCCCTAGCTTTTTTGCATGAATTAGAAAATGCATAGAAAAATAAAGAAATACATATAAGCTGAGCTTTAACGTTTACCATCATTGGAATCTACTTGATATCATCTTTTAAAAAATGATAACATCTCAAAATCCCATTTGAATGAGTTGTGACTTATTGTCCAGTGATACATTCTATACAATTACAATAACTTAAAGAGATAAACCACTGTTATATGCACTGCTGCAGGTGTGAGTTCAAGGAACTAATGCATGAAAAATAAGGAGTGACAATAATTTGTTCAAACTTCGTCTTAAGAAAGAACATGGTTGGGGAATAACAAAAAGCAAAAAAAATGGATCTCAGCATATTTTTCTTTCATTCTAGAGACCACCAAAGTTTAGTATTGAAGTAAGTGGGGAAAATATATATTTTCGAAGATTTCAGACAGACAAATAACATTTTTCAGTTGAAATGACTTCTAAACATAGCCACTATACAGATTTACCCTCATGCATGAAAGAACAGGGTATCAACATATTTTGAAAGATATTATTTAGCATTGAAAATCTTCAATATTCCTGTTTTTAACTCATTGGGATGCAGATTCAGTTGAATAACTTTTTTAAAAAGTCGGTGACCCCCATTTTGTATTGCTTGAAAGGGTAAAGCAATATGTTAGCTATGTCTATAGAGATTTTTAGGAAAAAGTTATTTTCAATTATTTTTTTATACTGAAAAAAGGAAAACAAATTTCTTTTCTCATAGACTTCTATAGTGAACAACCATAAATTTCAGGGCTCCCTGAAATGAAAACTAACCTGGTGACATATTGTTTTTATTGGCTTTTTGGATTCCCATAACCTTGTTCTTTTACGAGGCAAAGTTTAAACAAAATATTATTTTCAGTTTTTTTCCCAGTTGAACTGTGGTTAATCTCTTTAAAGGTCTCTCAGTAACATTGTAAATTTACGCCTGTGAGGACATTTAATGGTTGGTTCATTTGAGAAATATTAAAAGGTAAGAGGTCTCTCATAACTCAGCCTAATCTCAGACACCTGTTACCTTTCTAAAATACATGAGTTAATGCACAAAGCCTCTTACCATAAAGCAACTTATGTGCATTTGGGTGAAATCGCCGGAAATTGTACAATTCGCCTTCTCCGATCGTCGCAAATAACTCAAATTTAAGACAAGAATAATCTTCAAAATGTTGTTCAACATAGCCGAACAGACTGTTTGAATCAAGGCAATATTAAGTATATTCAAATATACCGATTATTGCCCATTTTCAGTCTAATTAAGTAGAATTTACTAAATGTGTAGAATTGTCGATTGTACACTTTTTAAAAATCTGACCCATTTGTTTCTGCTTCTATAATGAGACATTAGCGACAATGTGCCCGACTCGAATTCCTCTAGGGTTTCCTTGTTAGATATTAATTGCTCATAGCAATGAATCCTGTATTTATCAATGCTGAAGATATATCAAAAAGTGTTGGCCTTGGAAGCAAGGCTGAAAACTTCCAGCATACACCTGAGGTTGGGGAAGTAAAGGGTCAAGTCGTCAGAAAATGTACAATTTGCTTTGAGTAATTCTGTCAAAAAACCCACATTTAAGACAGAAATGAGGTTCAAAATACAGTTCAATATAACCGACGAAATTGTTGGAATCAACGCAATACCAAAAATATGCGGATATATAGTATTGACAATTCTTTAGACTAATTTAGCAGATTTAAGTGTAGAGTTGCCGATTGTACATTTGTTGATGATCTGGCCCTAGTGAATATAGACTCGTTTCAGGTTATTTGGAATAGGGGAGGAAAATTAAACGTTTTACTCCCTGTATAACTCCATACTGAGGTAACTTAATGGCAAAAGATAAAGAAGATATACAACGAAAGATGATGAAGTTCATAGAAATGTATCTAGACGATAGTGCAAGACACTGTTCTTTGTTTATGGTTCAGAATTTCAGAAAATGTACAATTGGCAGCTGGACACATTTAGTAAATTCTCCCAAATTAGGCTGAAAAATGATGAATACTGGGTATATCTGATTATATTTGGTATCGCATTGATTTAAAGTATCAGTTCTGTTATGTTAAACTGCATTTTGAAGCTCATTTTTGCCTTAAATGTGGGTTATTTGAGAGGATTGGTGAACGTGAATTGTACATTTTCTGAAAATCTGAACCTTATATCTAAAGATAGGTCATGTGACATCTTATGTGACATTACAAGATTCATCTGATGAAATATTATACTTTGCATTTATTGTTATATTGTCTGGCATAACACAACAAACCTTTAAAAGGGTATTGTTACTTATTCATTACCAGGGCTGTAATCATTAGTCTCATCCTTTTAATTGAAGACAATTTAAACCTAGACTGTGGCATCAATTTACAAACGAGATTTCACAGCTGCTTTTCAAACAGCGAACATCAAGGTGAGATTATTTCAAAACATGAGTCTGTTTTGAAACAACAAGATCCGAAACTAAGAATTTTTTACCTTTTGATTGCGTTTTTTTCCAACCATCTGCAATTCATTTGAGCGAAATTGTGAAGGACTTTACCGTGTGTTCTTGCTGCAGGGAGTCTTACATATTTCTGCGGTGGTTTCACTTATTATCGCTCATTGGTTTTCTCACGGCCGATTCATCGTCAAATTATCGTATGAACATTTAACAACAGCAGCGCAATATCCTAAGTACTATAAGGGTCAAATCTTCAGAAAATGTACGATTGACAGCTCTACACATTTAGGAACTTCTGCTGAATTAGGCTGACAAATACTGGGTGTATCTGAGTATATTTGGTATGGCATCGATTTAAAATATCAGTTTTGTTTTGTTAAACTGCATTTTGAAGCTCATTTTTGTCTCAAATATGGGTTATGTGAGAGGATTGGTGAGAGCGAATTGTACATTTTCTGAAAAACTGACCCATAAGTCATACTATGAGTAAATCTGGTAAGATTATTGTGTGATAATAACTGACAATGAAACTTTAATATTTTACAAAGGCCACAACTATTCATCGCTCGGTTCCTTCAAATCGCATTCAGCGTTCCAGAGCAGAAATACAAGTTTTAAGAATCAATTATTAACAAAGCTTGTCTTGGATCGAGGCCCAGGACCTTTTCCTCCGAGGATATCGAATTCACCCAATTTACTTCTGTTTAAATCATAGAGAAAAGGGACTGTATTTTGCAGTAGGGCCAGACAAAACCGGGGCGCAATTCAGAAAACTAAATCAGGTGTAGACAGTGTCAAGTCTCGATGAAATTGAATCGCATCAAGAAACCACCCTTCATCTTTACTTTTATGAATCAGGAACCTTTTTCTAAATAACCCTACTCAGATGGAAAAAGAAAAGTTATAAGGGTCAGATTTTGAGAAAATGTACAATTGACAGCTCTACTCGTTAAGGAAAGCCGGCTAAATTTGGCTAAAAAATGATGAATACCGGGTATATCTGAGTATATTTGGTATAGCGTTGATTTATAGTATCAGTTCTGTTATGTTAAACTGCATTTTGAAGCCCATTTTTGTCTTAAATGTGGGTTATTTGAGAGGATTGGTGAAGGCGAATTGTACATTTTCTGAAAATCTCACCCATAAGGTTTTATGTCATTTGGAATGGGGATAATTGAGAAGTGTAAATGTTGCAATCCATTGAAATCTTCGTTCTAGAAGGCCCACAACTGCTTATTTCAGATGTCAAATTGACGGAAATATTTTATTTCAAAAAACAAGCGTGAATAGCTGTTGATCAACAATATTCAGCCAAATATCGCAGGTTTCTTTTTATGATTTCAAATTAATAGCTTCCTTAAAAAGCTACCAGGTTCATCTCAGTTTGAATATTTTTTTTCTAATAGAAAGGCATTATCTAATCGTTAGGCAGTATGTGATGCGTCACAGAAAGATGAGTCACTAGTCGCCAATAATGGATTTTGAGATAACATTACATTTTAAAGATGCGATCAAGCGGATTCCAATGATTGTTTACATTTTGACATCGAATAAGTACTTCTATTCATGGATGCATGAAAGAAAAGTAATTTATATTTTTTAATAATCACTCACGATAGTAAAGTAGGTAAGTTTGATTAAATATATTCATTAACATAACCTCAGATATGCATGAATATCTTCAGAGAACAGTCTTTAATTTGATAAATGTAAATTTGATACATGTATCCATGCTACTAGCAGTGGTAAGCAAGCACCTCAAGGTTAAAAGTATTCTTAGGATGGATGGAAGTATTCTTAGGATGGAGAAGTATGCTCCATCTTTATGAGATTAGATAACGCGTTATACCAAACAAAAACCAAAGTGTAAGTCAGATATTTAATCAGTTTTATAATCACTAACTGCATTCCCACATTCCCGTGAAACTCTAGTTATTCTTTATATGAAACAATGGATGTAATTACGATCCTAGAGTGACATTTCCCAGTTTTCTTTATATAATTAAAGGAGTCATTTATCAGTGTGAAAACCTGTCTATGCCAATTAGGGATCTCTTGGTACGATGTATAGGATGTTATCACACACTGTATCTTTCATGTACATGCCCTGAGGCTGTGGCAAAACAAATGCAACCAGTCATGTTAGTTTACATACCCCTCGTCTCTTCATTGTTCTATCTAATACTAAATATCTTTGGAGGAGTTTTCATTTTAGTTTATTTTGGCGTGTGTGTGGGTATGTGTGGCAAAGGGGTTGGGGGGGGGCATGTATATTCACTAGTTTTCCCAGTCTCAAAATCTCACCGACATGTATGGGAAATGATGATGATCAGTTCAAAACTATTTAAAATAATATTTCAGATTTCATATATCATCTGACGTATAGTCGATCACGCACTGATATAAATAGTCTACCTATCACCGTTCTGCTTTTCTCAATCAATCCTGATGATAAAATATGTTTACTCTTTGATTATATATAAAAGATTCTTTACCCAAATATCTAACCTTACATATAAAATAAAGAAAGGAAGTTCATGCAAATACACATAATATACAGAGTAACTCATACAACTGAATACATGTCATAATGTTCTAATTTTAGAACATGAGTCAGATCCTCAGAATATGTACAATCTGCAGTTGTGCACATTTAGTAAATTCAGCTTAGTCATACTGAAAGACGGTCAATACTAGGTATATCTGAACGTATTTGGCATTGCCTTGATTCAAACTATCGGTTCGGTTATGTTGAACTGCATTTCTAAACTCATCTTTGTCTTAAAGTTTAGTTATTCAAGACGAAGGCAAAGTGTACATTGTCTGACGACTTCATCCATTTGAACTAAATGGAGTTGAATGCCTCAGCCTATTAGAGACCATGGTATTGCCCTTTGTCTTTTCTTCCATTCCCTTGTCAATCCTTGTTAGGGATTACGCTGTGTGTTAAGCTACTGAGGCCCTGGATTAGTGCATTATTCTATATCCTTTTACTACCTAGATAGATATATTTTTTAAATAACACATCACATCTCATTATACCATCAATTTAACACTAAAATGCAATCTATAGATGTATTGTCAAACATGATAAGTAACACCGCGATTATTGTTCAAATGTATTCTGTGAAATTCAGGATGCGGTGGAATACAGGGTTATCCCTAGCCGTAACAAAAAATTCAGCACTGGCACATGCCGTGCTCTATTTCCTGAATAAAATTCGTGCAAAAAACAACAACAAAAAAACAGGTTTTTATTTCGAGATATTTCACAATAGGGATACATTTCAATCACCGAAATTATTGTGGGATTATAATGACATTTTGCGGTCTTAATGGATTTATAATGGCACTCTGCGGTTTGATGCATTTCTGATAAGTTTTCATAAGACAATGTGAGTGTGTGACCCTTTGTACTCAGGGAAGGCGTTTTAAAAATTGAGTAAAATCCGAGGGGTTATAAGACACATTGCTGGTACGTTGTGTTTAATTTAACTTTTTTTTTATTTTTGCGACAACCGTTTATTTCTTTCACATGTTAGTCAAAAAGCGTCGATTGCATTACATCTAGGATAAATCGAACCTCGTTGGATTAACACATTCCCTTCTAAGAAGGGGGTACCTAACCTGTTTAAAAACTAATTGGATCTTTTTCACTGCTGGGGGCTTTCAGTTTTTATTTTTGACCACCAGCTTGCTGGAATGGACTTTTTTTAGGGCTCTGAGCTCGTAATACGATGGTATAAAATCAAATACCTCTTGGAAGTTTTCATTGGACAAGAAGGAGCCATCGTTATTCGTTATATCATCTATTACGTTTATTCCTTTATCAATCCAGTGTTGCCACCTTAACATTACCCCCTTGAACTTTAATTTAACTTTACTTTTATGGGTTACATTCCCAAAAGATAAAATATTTTGTTGGCAGTGTTGTATAACAAGGCAGAATAAAAAAAACACGTGTTCATTGAAATGATACATGGGTCAGATTTTCAGAAAATGTACAATTCAGCTTCGCCAATCTTCTCAAATAACCCAAATTGCAGACGAAAATAAAGTTCAAAATACAGTTCAACCTAACCAAACTGATTGCTAGAATCAATGCGATGCCAACTATACTCGGATATACCTAGTATTGACCAAATTGCGGCAGAATTTAGCAGAATTCACTAAATGTGTACAGCTGACAATTGTACATTTTCTGAAAATCTTACCTACATATGCTTACATATAAATGTATTGTGTGTTTATTACCTGATGCACATTCATCATTTATACATTTCGATTATTATTCTAACACTTATTCATATATTTCCATTCAATAATGAACTTGAGACAATTCCTCACATCATACAAACGACAAACATTTAAATCAAACTTGATGATAATCTAAAGCTATATCCCATTAAACCAGAGTCAAGTGTGGGGGGGGGGGTGCTGCTATAATTTCCTAAACTTAACATTCCAGTCTCAAGCACAAGTGACAGTTTATGAAATGTATACTAAATAAATATACTGTTAGTGGAGGAGTTGTGGGATATCCATGTCCACTTGTGAAAGATTCCCAGGCGCTTCCTCAGACTGCCCCCCACAGTGGCTACACTGTCGCCCACTAGCGGCCACCATGTGTATCAGGCAATTCAGGGGTCACCACACCCTACGATTTATATATTTGGTTGGGTTAAGTGACCGGGAAATACTCCTTTGAGGGCGGTAGGGATGAGTATTGGTGATCGTCTTTATAATATATAAAGAGAGCTTTTATGGGATTTAGTCGTACCAAAAGTCCTAATACCTGGATTTATTGTTTGCCTGTTTCTTTATTTCAATAAGTTATCAACTTACATTGATGTTTTCAGCTTACATGGTAGAAGAAAAAGGTGAAAAATAAATACCGAAAAAAATACCGCACAAACTATGCATAATACTAGATGTAACATCATATTAGTATACATGTATTTATGAATATTCTGCTGCTGTTATATGATTATATATGAATTTCGAGCAGAGCCATTCTGGTGAAAACTGCGGCCAGTGAGCGATAATAAGTGAAGTCATTATAAGAAAGGATTAGGGCAGGTCCTCCAAATACAGATGAGGACGTTTTATGAACCCTTTATTAAAAACAATTTTATTATTTCTTTTCGGGCTTGACATAACTTGAAAGAATCCTCCAAAGTTTCGTTTAAATGACTTTAAAAATGTAGAAAATATTGTTTTTTTACCGACGTTAACTGAGAGTGCAGCTTTAATGTTTGCAATAAAAGTCTTGCCGGGCAGAAACTAGAACGGGACCTGTCTGAATTTGGAATAATACAATGATCATGAAGAAATGATTTGAAAAATGATATAGAAAGGCATGGGAATACATGATCATGGATCCTTTTCCTCTGAGCAGAACCAATAGCGGAAAGCTCCGTGCCGCATTGCATTGCATTGATTGATACTATACTATACTATGTATAAAAATGTTTATTGTCCCGAATAAAATATTTTTTAAATCAATTACTATACTAGTGAGAAGCCAACTTCATGAACATGGTTGAAGTCGACCCATGTTATGTCATATATGGGTCAGAATTTCAGAAAATGTACAATTCACCATCACCAATCCTTTCAAATAACCTACATTTAAGACAGATACATACATGTATGCTTCAATACATGCTTCAAAATTCGGTTTAACACAACAGAACTGATACTTTGAATCAATGCGATAACACACATGTACTCAGATATACCCGGTATTCAACATTTGTCAGCCTAATTTAGCAGAATTTCCTAAATGTGTAGAGCTGCCAATTGTACATTTTCTTAAAATCTGACCCATATATTGGTCGGTGGGAGGGGAGCGGTTGATTTACGCCCTATTCTGACACCATACTTATTGGTTATGGCATTTGTTATTAACATTAGGACAGTTATCCCACATATGGTTCAAATTGGATGCAACACCGGCGGGTATTCAGGTGGATGTATGTGATATGCGACACCTATCCTAACGGGAAAATGTCCATTTTTTAAACCTGGAATAATGTATTTTCGGAGAAACTGAATCAGCTAGACATACATGGGTGAAGTAACCAGAAAATGTACAATTCACTTTCACTAATCCCCTCAAATAACCCAAATTTCAGACCAAAATAAAGTTCAAAAGACAGTTCAACCTAACCAAACAGATTGCTAGAATCAATGCAATGCCGAATACACTCGAATTTACCTAGTATTGACCAAATTGCAGCCAAATTTAGCAGAATTTACTAAATACATACAGCGGCCAATTGTACATTTTCTGAAAATCTGACCCATGTAGTATTCTTGCTAGACGATATGCCTCACCATGAACAGGTAGATACATTTGCCCACCTTTATTGGTTGCCAACAGCTTTCTAAAATAGTTTGAAAAATAATTACAATTCCATTTGATTAATTAACTTAATTAATTGAACATGGGATAACATGAATTTTTTTTTTAAATGTCTATCTTTTATGCTTTAATGTAGAAATACGATTTAGATTTCCATAATGGACTCCACTTATATTTATCTTCTTAAAAATGATGATTTCGCAAAATCCATTTTTTCCGACATATGACTCATATTTCGATGACACATCACATATGTGATGTGTTTCAGGGAAATGAGTCACAAGTCGCAAAATTGATATTTTTCAAAGTGTTTTATTCACAAGATTTCTCTGTAGGAATGTTTCCATTTTGTGGGTATTTACCGTTTAAAGCACTATTAATGTATACATATATACAAAAGTTCAAGACAGTGTATTAACTATATCCTAACATTTCTACGGTCATCCTATGGAGTATATGGGTCAGAATTTCAGAAAATGTACAATTCAACTTCGCCAATCCTCTCAAATAACCCGAATTTCAGACGAAAATAAAATTCAAAATACAGTTCAACCTAACCAAACAGATTGCTAGAATCAATGTAATGCCAAATATACTCGAATCTACCAAGTATATTGACCAAATTGCAGCCTAATTTAGCAGAATTTACTCAATGTGTACAGCTACCAATTGTACATTTTCTGTACAAAATCTGACACATATATTACTTTACTGTATTAGTAGCGATCCACCCAGAGATTTTGTAAACTTTTTTTTACAAAAATTAAATGATCAAACATAAAACATGGAAACACTTCTTAGATACCTTTAATGTTTACCATCATTGGAACTAGCTTCATCTCATCTTTTCAAATATGATGTTATCTCAAAATTCGTTTTCTGCAACTTGTGACTCATAGTCTATAACACACCACATATTGTGTCCATTGGTATTGACATGGCTCAATCTTTGTCGACTTGTGACTCATTTTCCTGTGACACATAATGCATCCAGGGGGTCAGATCTTCAGAAAATGTACAATTCGCCTTCACCAATCGTATCAAATAACCCACATTTTAAGACAAAAATAAGCTTCAAAATGCAGTTTAACATTTAACAAAACTGATACTTTAAATCAATGCGATACCAAATGTGATCCGTTTTAGGAAAATAGGTCATAAGTCGCAACATATGGATTTTGAGATATCACCATATTTGAAAAGATGAGATCAAACTGATTCCAATGAATGTAAACACTAGGACAGCTAATATATATTTCTATATTGTAAGTTTGATACTTTTATTTGTGAAAAAGAAGTTTGGAATGTTTCTGGATGGGTAATTACCAGTAAAGTAACTAAATATACTCAATACGAAAGCCTTCAAAATGGAAGAATATATTTAATATAATGTCCTGAAATTTGTTACATGGATTGATATGACTATAAGTACTCAACCCTTTAAATATTAGAACATTTCAATAAAGAGATCTTATGATGAAAACACATTAAAAATATCAATTTTGCGACTTATGACTCATTTTCCTGGAACACAACACAAATATATTCAGATATACCCGGTATTCTTCATTTTTCAACCTAATTCAGCAGAATTTCCTAAATGTGTAGAGCTGCCAATTGTACATTTTCTGAAAATCGGACCCATGGGCGACTCTCCCACAAGAGAATTGCGCTGTTTAGCTTTGGGGTCCCCCACAAACCCTCCTCTAACCCCTCTCATCTTCCATCTCCCTCTTCTCCCTTCTCTAACCCCTCTCATCTTCCATCTCCCATGCTCAGACTTACAGGGGTCAAGTTTTCAGAAAATGTACAATTCACCTTGGCCAATCCTCTCAAATAACCAAAATTTCAGACAAATAATTATAAAGTTCAAAACACAGTTCAACATAGCCAAACAGATTGCTAGAATCAATGCAATGCCAAATATACTCGAATTTACCTAGTATTGACCATTTTTTAGCCTAATTTAGCAGAATTTCCTAGTTGTCAATTGCTGCCAATTGTACATTTCCTGAAAATCTGACTCACAGATGAAGATGTCCACTCGAAGCGCTAAGTGCCTTTATCACTCTCTTTTCCACACATATTTACACGCTGTGTGCTGGCTTGTGAAATCTGAGCATGGTGGAATGGTAAAAATGTGTGTTACCCCCCGACGGGACTAAGATATACTGACCACTGGCTATCACTGACCGGTGCTGGTGGTCACTGACCCTTCTGGAGTTATGCATCTTAATGTACATTTCTGATCGAATCTAAGGCCAAAACAAAAAGTGTTTCCGACCAACATCTAGAAAAACTTACCCCACCTTAAAGTTTGCTTGACCTTCCCTAATTTTTTCAACAACTTTTGGACAAAAATGCAAATTAAATACGACTGGTGTGAGGGTCAGACTTTGAGAAAATGTACAATTTAACTTCCCCAATCTTCTCAAATAGCCCAAATTTCAGACGAAAATTAAGTTCAAAATACAGTTCAACCTAACCAAACCGATTGCTAGAGTCAATGCAATGCCAAATATACTCGAATTTACCTAGTATTGACCAAATTGCAGCATAATTTAGCATAATTTACTAATTATGTACAGCTGCCGATTGTACTTTTTTCTGAAAATCTGACCCATAAAATAGACAGAAAGTAGATTATTTTTTGGTTCCTGCATGGTGGTTCCCTAAGACGAAAAAAGGAAATTACCAACCCCTTATACTTACTTAGTTTTCATCTAAATAAATCGGAAACAGAACTATTTTCTTCATGGCCTAAGATGTTTGAAACCTTATGGGTTCTTCAGGGTTGAGTTGAATTTATTGGGTGGTATATGAATCAGCAGATGTTATGATGCGAATCAATCACTATTAAATAGTGGCTAGAATGATACGTGGAATGACGAATGTTCAGGGTTGTAGGTTGTCAAAATAAGGCCGCATGGGTGCGGGGGTTATCTGTTTTCAAAGGAAATACGCCAATGATATCCATCAGTCACATACAGAGCATGTCTATCTCGTACCACCAGATTTGAAATAGAATTGCGTAGAAATATAGATAGAAATACGAAATTAAAATGAGGCAACATAATTTGAATAGGAGCTTGTAAATACCGCCAGAGCCTTTTGGATAAGAATATTTGGGTCAGATTTTCAGAAATTGTATAATTCGCCTTAACCAATCGTCTCAAATAGCCCACATTTAAGACAAAAATGAGCTTCAAAATACAGTTTAACATAACAGAACTGATACTTTAAATCAATGCAATACCAAATATACTCAGATATACCCGATATTAAACATTTTCAGCCTAATTTAGGAGAATTTCCTAAATGTGTAGAGCTGCCAATTGTACATTTTCTGAAAATCTGACCCATTTAACGATCCTTGGTAAGCAGCAGGTATAAGGAGTATACAGTAGAGTCTAGGCCCAAAGTTGAGAGAGTCCCTTCCAGCGAAGGGAAACCTCTCGCCTCAAAACGCAAAGTGCCATTATAATTGCTTTAAGACCGCAAAATGTCATTATATTCCCATTAAAACGCCAAGTTCTAGGCAGGGATACCGTTTCAGTCTAGGCCCGAACTTGAGAAGAGAAAGCCTCTCGCCTCAAACCACAAAGAGTCTTTATAATTCCATTAAGACCGCTAAATGTCATTATATTCCCAATAAAACGCCGAGTTCTAGGACAAGAAACCGATTAGCGAAGTAGGCTGACATACCATTATCTAATCTGAGGGTTGGGACCTAGAATGAGTAGGAAGTATTGCTATACAGACAATACTATTTTCTATTCGTACAACCATTACATTTACAAATAATCTAAAAAAGTACATTCACGTCAGGATTTGTTATTGGCGATGGAAGATTACGATCTATAGACGCATGAATTCCATATTTATTTTTGGTTTGAACCGTTTATATTTTTTAGTCCTCTATTCTATGCATGCTATGAAAAGCTAAAAATACGTTAGTTTCTCTATGGGTTCGTTTAAAAAAGTAACAAATTCAAAATCTAATTCAATAAGAAGAAGATATATATTTTCAATATTGATAAAGTATTTCCAGGTTAGATTAACATTTTCAATATTGGTGTAACCCGGAAGTACTGTTATGATTTAACCCGCATAACCCCATGTTACAGATAGGCTTATGATACATAAGTGGCCGCCAGGTGGTGCCAGGTGGCCACCAGGACACACACGGCGGGGCATGTGTGGGTCCAGAGATGGAGGGTCAGAGGTGGTCTGGCCTCACCCCCCACCCCTCCCTCCCTCCCCCAAGCACCCTGGAGGAGGTCAGTGGCCGCGGGAATCGTGTGTCAGGAGCAGGAAGTGGGTAGAATTATGATAAATGATAAATGTTCAAAGGTAGAGGTGTGTCTGGGGCTGGACATTCACCTTACAGTATCTAGACATGCATTGGGGGCGTGTGGGAGGGGGGGGGGGGCGTGAGTGGGGGGGGGGGAAGGAAGTTGGGGGGGGGGGGGATAAGGTACAGGTCTGGCGTCAGGACATATATATGTGATGTGTTTCAGGAAAATGAGTCACAAGTCGCAAAATTGATATTTTCCAAAGTGATTTATTCCCGTGATCTCTTTGTTGGAATAATATATCCTTGCATTTCGAAGGTCATCCAATGGTATACATGTAGTTACTTTATTGGTAACTGCCCACCCAGAAATATTGCAAAAATATCAGACATAAAATATAGGAGCTGGGCGGGGGGGAGGGGGGGGGGGCGCATAAGGTACAGGTATGGCATCAGTACATATATGTGATTTGTTTCAGGAAAATGAGTCACAATATTTAGTGTATTTGCATGTCTCACTGCGCATGTCTCTTACAGAGCATCATGGGATGGATTCTGTTGAAATCTGACATACAAATATTTGGCAACATTTTTATCGAAAATTGCAAGAATGTTTTTACCAATATCATGGATTGTATAGGTGATCTATAAAAAACGAATGCATTATGGGAAAGATGGAGACTTTTCTTGTTTTGGAAACATGTATAACAGATGGATATTGACATTAGAACACTGGTAAATATTTCATGCTGAGCATGACATGTTTTCTATAGGTTTTAGACTGTACCATTAATCACATGAATCCATGCGAATCAATATTCAATATGGCGGCTATGCAAATCCCCTATTCACAAAATTACAACTTTCCGAAGTGATTTATTCACGTGATCTCTTTGTTGGAATAATATATCCATGCATTTTGAAGGTCATCCCATGGAATACATTTAGTTACTTTATTGGTAACTCGCCTTCAAATTTTTAGTTAATTCAAATTCATTCAGGTTTAAGAGCTACATACATCAAAGGTGATAATGGATTTTTAGTAGTTTGCTCGGAAGATTACCATACGGTGGCCTCTGGGACATATCCTATCCAATAACTCAAATCTAAGACTCAAATGAAAAGACATGAATAATTTACAGTTAAAAATACAGTTAAAATTAACCAAACTCACTGCAACTGAAAACGTCTTCGTACTAAACACTTTTGAAGACGGTTTTTTTGTCCCCTTTTAGAAGACGGTTTTTTTCCGTTACCATGTTCAAAAACGTTTAGCTACTATATTACCGTCTAGGCATTAAAACCCGTCTTCAATAGCGTATTAGAAAACGTTTAGAAAATTGTTCACAAGATCGACTAGGGGGAGTACTAATTAATTGAATATTTGAGAAAAATTGTTTGAATTTACCAGACCATTCATAGGATCATTTCATTTGGAAAATCGTTCATAGATAACTAGGGGAGGATGCAATTAATGTGGAAAAATAACATTATATTTCACTATTAAATATATGTGATCAGCTGAGCCAGAATAATTACAAACAAAAGAGGAGGAACCCAAATTACGTAATTATTATAACTTGTTCTTTATTACATAAAGTAAGAAACACAGACATAAGTAGAAACTTCAAAGTCACATACACCCACCCCACATGCTATTTTCAATTGGTTTCACACAATTCGTATCATACATATTTACACGTGCATATTTAAGTCTGCAGACTTTCCGAATCAACCCAGTTTCATATACTCTGATGCAGAGGATGAAGTAATTGTATTTCCATTGTTCACATTCACAGAAAAAAGTTATGGAACCCATCTGCAAAAGGCAAGTCTTCGTGGGTCCCTACATGTATGTATGTATGTATATATATATGTATGTATATTGTTTATTTCATTATACATTATTTCATCATTGAAATTAATTCCCTTTGGTTTACCTTTCATTTGCCGTAACAATCCGTGATGTTAATTATTAATTTAATCTGAGAAATCGGGACTTCACTTTGCAATACTTCTGTGATTCGTCAGAAGAACTACTAGGGACCCCTTGCATTATACATAGTGCTTAGAAACATCCCCATTAGCACTACATCTGGATGTGTATTATTCTCTGTAGCACAAACAACTGGACAAGATCCTACAAAAGTTTGGTTAAATCAATTTGAGAATGGTTGGAAAAGAGCAGAACTAGGAGTATGTCGACCATTTTGTCTTTTTTTGATTCATTCAACTGTACTTACTCCTGTACTCTTGATCTCGACAAATAAAAAACTCCTTATCTTATCTTATCTTAAGTAGGAAATCTTTAGCTTTTGACAAATGTAACACTGTTATGTAATGTTACATAACAATGAATGAGAGTGAAGCTTTAACTTCTAGGAAGATGGAAATATGTGTTTTAACATATCTATATGACAACTATTAACACTTACAAGTTAAACCGTCCTAAGATATCCTATTAGCCCCTTCAACAGGATCGTTGACTCGACCTCAGAGCAGGAAAAAAAGGATGTGTGCTTAGGTCTGAAAGTAGTTCCAGCGAACATTCTATGTTACTTCCGGTTCATTTCATTGGAGAAGTTTGCTGGTTATTTTTACTTGTACAGATTCTCAGTGGGAAGTGTTCAATCTATAGGTCTTATCATTTTTATAATTCTACAAAGATTAGTTCATTTCGATTCAGCCTTTCGAACACGGCCGAAAAGCTATGGCGAGATATAGTCCATAGACGCAGCTATGCGACCCTAACGTTTATTTTGTCAAAAATGTTTGCCAATCGTTTTTACTTGTCAATCAGCCTCTACTTCCTAGATGGATGAAATAAAGTTAAGTGTTAAGTGTTAAGTCTATAGGTCACAGCGATGAGAACGGTTCTGACCTGCCTTAACTATGCAAACGATTTTGGAGAAAGAGTTCTTTATTTGTATCCAGTTTTGTTGTTATCAAAACCAAATTTTATTCATTTATCAAACGGCACATACTGTCCTGAAAAAGCGTAGAACTATGGCGGAGCACCCTCAAAATTAGTGTAATTGGCCTTTGCTTTGGGCCACCCTCACATTGTGTAGATATACAGTGCAGTGCCGTAGGATTAGCGCCTATGTGGGAAAGCTAGTGTAGCTTTTGTATTAACCTATGGCTACATATATCACTAGCTATAACAAAGCATGAAGGTGTGGAAATGAATACACATTTCATTACAGCATTGATGAACGAAATAGCAGTGTCTGGTAAACTACATGTACACCATAACTATATGCAATATAATAGAAGTATATATTTATAGGGGCACACCCTATTATATCAATATGTCAGCAAATAAACATATTTGACTTTAAACATGTAGAAATAAACGTCCATTATGATGTGTTGGAATGATTTAGTATTCAAGTATATTATTATTATTAGTGTAAGATGATCTTGCTTAATAGTGGAACGACATATATCAAGATAAAAGTGTAATTACTGTAAGTAAATTTCTTCCCTCTCGCCTCCCTCCCCCTCTCTCTTTCTCCCTCATTTTCTCGCTCTTCCCTTGTTCCCTCACAGAAAGAGGGAGAAGGATAACAGCGGATTTGTGCCTGTCCTATCTGAGTCAGATTTTCCGAAAATGTACAATTCAACTAGACCAATCCTCTCAAATAACCCAAATTTAAGACAAAAATCAGGTTCAAAATACAGTTCAACATAACCAAACAGATTGCTAGAATCAATGTAAGGCCAAATATACTCGAATTTTCCTGTGATTGACCAAATTACAGCCTAATTTAGCAGAAATTACTAAATGTGTACAGCTGGTACTTGTACATTTTCGGAAAATCTGACCCATCTGTTACATTTAGGCCTATCAGAGCTATGTATGAAGTATATATATACAATAGCTCTTTGTTTATGCAACTCGGTCATTTGTTAGACATTAACTTAGATTAAGACAAAAGCATCAAAAGAATGGATGATATTTCATAATTTAAACTTCTTTAATTTAGGGTATCGGAAAATATCGGAAAATTGCACCTCACTCTCTTTCTGTTCCTGTCTCTGTTTCTCTCTCTCACACACAGCCAGGCCGTAGTGTAGTGGTTAGGACACTGGCCCAGCAAGCAGAGGTTGACAGTTCGAATCTCAGTCTGGTCTCACAGCTTTTTTTTCATACTGTCAATCTGAGCTACGCATCCTGAATTACACCTCCCCCGATTACGGAGCGCGCAGCTACTGTCACGCGGGGCCTACGGTTGCCTGAGTTACGGTACAAATGTAAATCTACAGCGCGGCCAATTACGCATTTGAAACATGTGTTGCCCGTGCTGCGCCGTAGTTATACTTGCCAAACCAGGGCAGTGCAGTGTTTAGTAAAGGTTAGAAATGTATTTATTTCTTTGAATAATTAATTTAGTTATCACTTTTTTAACAACTCTATGATGATTATTAAGATCTCAATAAATCATATAATTTCAACAATATCATATGCTTAATTGAAATATGTATTAATCAAAATTGTTATGAGTGTCAAAGCACTCTTGGAAAAACTGTTATACCCATAAAGTGTTGAGCTTTTTCCTCCTAGATTGGAACTGCATTTTAAAAACGAAATATAAACATTTATATCCCCCTCGGGTGGCCCACCATCCTTGTTGACCCCCATGCAGCGCACCTACCGCCCAGCAGCAGCACGCTGAGCACCTCACATGTATACATCTGAGAACATAATATCACGGCATTATACTGGGCAGTATCATGGGTCAGATTTTCCAAAAATGTACAATTGGCAGCTGTACACATTTAGTAAATTCTGCTAAATTAGGCTTCAATTTGGTCAATACTAGGTAAATTCGAGTATATCCGGCATTGCATTGATTCTAGCAAATCTGTTTGGCGAGGTCGAACTGTGTTTTGAATTATATTTTCGTCAGAAATTTGGGTTATTTGAGAGAATTGATGGAGATGAATTGTACATTTTCTGGCGAGTTCACCCTTATACTGGGCGGTATACCTGCACAGCACCCACACATGTTGCCTGCATGGTTAATGACATCCTATAGTGTGCCATACACAGGCCCAGGGCAAGGTTTCATACAATATTGGCGCCATGCATTAAGTGTGTGGGAGTGGCCAGAGCTCATAAAGAATCAAATGTGATGTGTTCCAGGAAAAAGTCATAAGTTCAAAATTGATATTTTTCGAAGCGATTTTATGGCAAGATCTTTCTACTCAAATGTTCTGATGTTTACAGGGTTTAGCGCTGATAGCCACATAAATCCTTGTAACAACTTTTAGGACATAATGTATTAAATATATCTTTCCATTTTGAAGGCCTTTGTATGGAGTATATTTAGTTACTTTACTGGTAATTATCCATCCAGAAACACTGCAAACTTTTTTTTCAAAAAGAAAAATATCAAACTTAAAATATAGAAATACATATTAGATATCCTACTGTTTGCTATCATTGGAATCGGCTTGATCTCCTCTTTTCAAATATGGTGATATCTCAAAATCCATATTTTGCGACGTATGACTCACTTTCCTAAATCGGACCACATATTTGAAAAGATGAGATCAAGTGGATTCCAATGACGGTAAACACTATAGGGCATCTAATAAGTACTTTGGTATTTTTGTATGAGTGACAAAAGAAAGTTAGCTATGTTTTTGGATAGTCAATCATAGTAAATTAGTTAAATATACTGCTAAGGATGACCTCATAGACGCATAGATACATTTAGCACACAGTATTGGAATTTAGTACATTATATATTGCTACCACTATTAACACTATACTGACAAAAAATGAAAACATTTCTATAAGGAACTCTTGCGATTAAAACATTTGAAAAATATCATTTTTGCGAATTCAGACTCTTTTTGTAACACATCATGAATAAGATATCTATAAAACTAATATTCCCTTTTATCACATACAACTTATACCTTCTTATTTATTATTAATGTATAATCGGTGAACAATCCCCCATTCCTTCAGTGGAGGCAAGATTGACTACAATAGGATATACTTTATTTGTGTTTAAAGATTCTGTAGATAAAAAAAAACATCACTCACGCCGCCTTTCCTGTCAGTTTTAGTCTGGTTTATTAAACCTCTGGTCTAGAAGGAGGTTTTCATGTAAAAATGTCCTTTCTAAAGGTGTAACTTCACCAAGAGATTTTTCATTACGGCCCATCCGGTTTTCACCTTACGGCTAATGGTAAACCAATGGTGCCGGATTAGAGAACCGTATCTGCCGCAAGGATGAAAACCTTGGTGTAGCCCTACCATAAGCAAGTGAAAGTAAAGGGCCATTCACATTAACACGACCAGCTGGCCGATCCTTGCTGGCTGTAATTATTTAAAGGCCCATTCACATTAACACGACCAGCCGGCCGATCCTTGCCGGCTGTAATACTTTAACATTGTGTATTTTGCCGTGCGGCAGCCGTACACCAATCGGCCATTGTAATAGGAATGGGCCTTTAGACTTACCAAGTCTGTTCAAATAAAATAAACTAAAAGATCACATCAAGATCCAATACTCTTAATAAGGTGAGTTAATATCCGGACTGCACCAACTAGATCGCTTTCTCAGAAAGATATCCATTACACAACGCGACTAATTTCGTTGGGAAATCAAACCTCATTTCTTAAGACAAAGTTAATAATTTGCAGGTAAGTTTAAGCATCGTCAAAGGGCAGGACTGTATGTTCTTGTAAGGTTTCATAAGGTTATATTGGAAAGATATTTTAGTGCTTGACATTTATAGGACATAGATACTCAATGATCATCCTTGTTAAAAAAGAAGGATCTCAAGCCATTGTTTAGTAACAGCTAATAACACATTGTATATCTATTGATTAACAGGAAAGGTTTCAGTACAAATGCAACAACCCCAATGTCATTCAATTTATATCTCTTCTGGCCGTTCCCTCAGAATAGGCTAATTTATATAATGGTCATAGTGAGGTTAAGTAATACACATCTATGACATATAACAATGTGACTAACGTGATAATCCAATACAGGATTAAACAGGGTAAGCATAATTAAGTGGGATCGACTCTGCATCATGGTTTCTCCAATATCGACGCTACCACTACCCGGGAGACCCAGGGTGGGCTCGATCAACGTGACCTTAATGGCTTGACCTTAATAAGGCCCACTCAGAGATTTGATTTTAATGCTAATGATGACAACGCTAACAATATATATATATACATATCCCCTGAGACTTGTTTTGGATAGAAGTAAAAGTCAACTTATATACAAGTACAACTTTGACAATAATATGTTTACATTTGACATTCAAACTCAATAGCGCATAATGACAATAGTTACAATGAAATTATCCCAGCAGCAATAGTAACATGTAAGACCTTTCACTGACAACGTCTGCCGCCACAGTTTCTTACAATTCATCAAGAGAAATATAATTATTAGATTTCACGTCAAGCCCGTGTTTTTCACAGCCAAGCGCATTTAATCTAATTTAATTTGATAAGTTTATTATGATTGTAGGAAGATCAGGGAGGAGCTCTCATATAAATATGGGTCAGATTTTACAAAAATGCTCAATCTACAGTTCTACACATCTCTCAAATTCTGCTAAATTAGAGTGAAAAATGATAAATACCGAGTATATCTGAGTGTATTCTGCATTGTATTCATTCAATAAATCTGTCTGGTTATGTTGAACTGTATTTTGAACCTGATTTTCGTCTTAAATTTGGGTTATTGAGGGGATTGGTGAAGGCCAATTGTACATTTTCTGAAAACTTAACCCATATGTATAGTGATATTTGAGGTGTTTAGCTTTACCCTGTGTGTGTGTGTGTGTGTAAAGCAGGTGTGTAAGTCCTGGTCCAAAAACTGTAAAAACTGCAAGGACACTTAGCCCTCCAAGAGTGAAATTTTGTACACTGTACGAGAGTCATAATATTTGGTTTTATTTTTTCTATAAACGTGTAGTTAGAAATGTAGTTACAGAAGGTTTGTTCGGAAGAGCTGTCTGGGACAGAGAACAAAAACCGATTTCCATGTAGAAAACTTTCATCACTGTCTGTATGACAAAATGGAAATAAAGTTTCTTATATATATACAAAATGAATTTGGCATACAATAATCTTAAATATATATTTTTTAACATTATTTTGCAGGACTAGATCACCGCAATGGTGGTCTTTCTCTAGTACCTGGGGGGAGGAGGTGAAATTGTAGCCACACCCAGGTTCAAACCCATATTAACATGTTCATGCCACTGGGCCAACCCAGCGCTTTAGACCACTCAGCCAACCCACACCCAACACCCAACACCCCACCCACCCCACCCAACACCCCTAATATCATTAATAACGCATACTACGATTATAATCCTCTTAGGACGCTTACTCCTGGGCCAGGAAAGCCATGAGCGCAATAGGCGTTTAATCACTAGGATACCATTCTGGATCTGATCTGAGAGGATCTGAGCCTAGACTGAAAATCCCTGTAACCGACTGACCAATATCTCATTACCAATTTCCCAAATTCGAGAGAAGAAACAAGGCCAATGGAATTGCTACCTTGTGCACCTGTATATGGGTCAGATTTTCGGAAAATGTACATTTGGCCGCTCTACACATTTAGGAAATTCGGCTAAATTTGCCTGAAAAATGAAAAATACTGGGTATATCTGAGTATATTTGCTATCACATTGATTTAAAATATCAGTTCCGTTGTGTTAAACTGCATTTTGGAGCTCATTTTTGTCTCAAATGTGGGTCATTTGGGAGGATTGGTGAAGGCCAATTGTACATTTTCTGAAAATCTAAGTGGTATATTTTCAAATCTACAAAATAATCACCATTGAAGTAAATTTCATTTCAATTTACAGCGGAAGGTGTGATATTTCTTATGTAAATGGAAAAGAAGTCTGAGCCCAACAACTGCTTTGTCAAATTTCCCACTTGGTATAAATGTTCACACATTTTAGATTACAAAAGTTTGTCTTTGACAAGTTGTCTTTCCATTCAATCTTAGCTAGCAAAGGTCAGGGAACTGAAGATTGAAAATAAGCTGTGGAAGACTACAGTAAATGTATTAATGTTCGCCAAGTATTTATTTTCGCTATTTCGCGCACCCACCTTGGTGCGCGAAATTGAATCCTGCGCGAAAGGTACAATTATTGCATAAACAAGGTGTGAGACTTCCTTGCTGCGCGAATATAAATCCGAGCGAAAAGGAGTCAAATGTCTTAGTGCGCGAAAATTTATCTGCGCGAAAATAAATACGTTCACAGTATTTAACTTTGGGATTGTCTCTCCGAGTCTTAGCACGAAGAAGTAGCGAATAAAGTTTGGAGAACATCTAAAAGTAAACTTGAGACTTGAGTCAGCCAAGGAAAACCTACGAGGATTAGGAGACAGTGGAGATAGTCAACACTACTCCTTGACAGAATACAAATGGCTTTTTGTAAATCTGTATAATTGTAAAGGCGAGGTTTCTTCTTTAATTATGTAGCAAACAATGCTTTGTAGGATTTAAATATTATTGTATAGTGAAGGGGAAAGTATAGCTTTGTTAAAATAAAAGTATTATTCTTTTACTTCAGGAAACTTACTGATGAGAAAGATAGTTGCAATCTAAAGAAGTATCCAATAGTTTGGTTTATTTAGACAACATTGTCCCACCGCTATACAAATATAAATTGTTAAACCATTATAGGATGACTTCCAACAGTATCGTTTTACTGAAAGCAATTCCATCTTCACAAAGTGTTTAATGAATTCCTGGTAAAAGAGCTTGAAGAAAAACATGGCAGAACAGGTCAGAAAATAGCGCAGAATGCTGGCCGAGGGAGTCGTTAGTAAATGCCTCCAACCAATATGGAGGGTCGCTCAAGGTCGTCAAGCAATCGCCAAGGTCATGAGCGGCCCGTAAGGGTTCCCGTGGGTCGCTGTTAAGAGGCATGATGGGAATGCTAGTCACAGCGGAAGTTGGGATGTTCTCGTGAAAACACGGCGGAAGTGTGAGATGCCACGAGACTTGGACCGCTTCCCTAGTCTCATGATCTATGGGGACCCGGATAAAGAGATATTTTGGTTTTGTGTAATGTGTTTTGAAAGGGTTTCAAGTTGCACAGTAAATTAGCCCGGAAGAGGAATGGCGTTCTCTTTTCTATGAATTTTTACGAAGTACGGTATTTATAGGTAGAAAAGCTTTTGCTGGAAAATTTCCATTGAAATATGGAGTTCTGTGAAATCGCTTCTTTTAATAGAGAACTCCGTGCATGAGATCCATTCATGGACATTGTCTTTTATTTGGAACATATGATATATCAGAAAGAAATTCCAGGTGAAATGTTCTTTAGATTTGAAAGTGCAATCAGCCGACTATGTTTTATCACTTCAAATACACTTATTCATTTAGCGATCAGAAGCCATTATAACGATGTCCCCAAATATGTCCAATATCGCCTTTTAGTGACGCAGTTTTTATCCAATGATAAAAAGTAGAGGAGACTGAACATATCATTGGGACGGTACTATTGATAAATAATAGCCTTAAGGGTGGTCTCCACTGGCTGCGGTAAGCTCGGCGGTAAGTGTGTACACAAACTGAAGTCCATGTTCTGAGAGAATATCGTAAAATTCATCTGTTAGTATTAAACATGGATATGAAACTATGAATTGGGAGATAATTGAGATAAAAAAGGTAAGCTTTCTCCTCGATATCTAAAAGTCCCAGAGGAAAAGATAGCATGAGGGAGAGAGAAGGGGGGGGGCGTGGGGGGGGGGGGGAGGAGGGAGACACAAGTGTGTATTCATAAATAGAAAATTTAGATTTTTGTAAGTAGTATTCACCCATTTTAATATAAACCTAAACAGATATTCCATATATTATACGATTTTCTGCCAGAGTACTCTCAAATCCATGTATTCGTTGCACCTTATATTTAGAGATACCTATTTGATCAGCCATTGAGAATTCACTACTTAATTCTATGTCTTCTTTAAAGCTGCATCTTCAGTTTATAGTACGACAAAATTGTCTTTTTGCCTGAAAAAGGACTATGTGTACATCAGATGCTCAAAGAATATGTCCGACAAAAGAAGCTTACAATCCAATGGTGCACTGTGCGGAGGGTAGAAAAGAAAAAAAAGAAAAATGTAAATGTAGTAATGAGGGAATACAGGATTAATATAATTATTATCATTAAAAGTTTTTGACAGATGTTAACTGAGACTCAGTCTAGGCTCAAAGTTGAGAGAGTCCCTTCAAACTGAGGGAAAGCCTCTCGCTCCAAACCGAAAAAGCGATCATAATCTCATAAGGACCTTATAATATCATAATAATCCCATTAGAACGCCTAATTCTGGGCCAGAAAACCATTAGCGCAGTAGGCGTCCAATCACTGACATACCATTCTTATCTGATCTGAGAGGCTCTGGGCCTTGGCTGGACTAAAGCTTTAAGGATACCAATGACCTTGCGAGGTCACCACCTAATTCCATATCTAGGTCAGGCTGTGAAAAAATGTACCATTGGCAGCTCTATACATTTAGTAAATTCTGCTAAATCAGACTGAAATTTCTTAAATACTAGGTACATCTGAGTATATTTGGTAGTGTGTTGATTTTCAGGATCGGTTCAATTATGTAGAAGTGTATTTTACACCTAATTTCTGTTATAAACTCGGTTCATTTGAGATGATTGGTAAAAGCGAACTGTACATTTTTGGGTGGCTTGTCCCATCTTGTTTAAACAACCTTGCGTGAGAATTGTCCACATTTCCCACTGGCACCTACAGCTGTGATATGTCTCCTACCGGTAGTAAGAAGTAATGATGATTCAGCGAGACCTAACCGTAGTCACTTGTATAAGCAGTCCATCTAAGTGGATAGGGACCGTAGACATGCTCCTCTTTTGTTTATGCTACTGGAAGAAATAATCGCGAATTTCGGGAGCACTTGTTTATACATCTATGGGTCAGATTGTCAGAAAATCGACAATTGGCAGATCAACATACTTTGCAATTTCTGCTAAATATGACTGAAAAATCATCAACACTAGGTATATATGGGTATTGCCTTGATTCAAACAGTCTGTGTGGTTATGTTGAACAGTAATTTGAACCCAATTTTCGTCTTAAACTTATGTTATTCAACAGAATTGGTGAAGTTGAATTGTACATTTTTTGAAAATCTGACCCATATATCCACCACAAAATTATGGGTTCTAAGGGTTCAAAACCCTCCCCTATTCCTATCCAAAAATTCACATTGTGATTGTCCTTTTATAACATCGAAGCATAATTTCATATGCATTTACCCTAGCATGTATAAAAGGATTTAAGATTGCAAGTTTGAATATTCGAAGTCTTTTAAGAAACCATGAAGAGGTGGAGACCTTTCTGCTCAAGTCTGGAGTCGATGTATTATTGCTTGGTGAAACCTGGCTCTCTGACAGGACCCATACTAGTCAACTGAATATTGCCCCGTACAAACTCTATCGTTGGGATAGAGCTAGCGGCAAGGCGAGAGGTGGTGGATTAGCTGCATATATTAAGGACAATATAACTGTAGATTATGAGAAATACAAAGATCTTAATACTAGTACCATTAATTTGGAAATCCAAATTTTATTACTCAAAGATGACAATCATAAAACCAAAATCATCCTCAATGCATACAGACCACCTAGTGGCCGGTATGCTGAGGCGATTGAGATAATTCGTGACATTCTTACTAAGCTTCCAATCAACCATGAAATCTACTTGCTTGGTGACCTGAACATCAATTATAATGATGGAACACTCCCCTCTAAAGAACTTTCCAAAATGACCCAATCTTTTCAACTTACGCAATATATCAACACACCCACTAGGTCCACCTCCTCTACAGCTACCATTATCGACCATGCCTATTCTAACTCCAAACATGTTACAGAATCCGGTGTTCTAAACATCAACATGTCTGACCATAACCCCATTTTTATAGTCAGGAAAAAACTGAAAAGTGTTTTCTCCAATACTTCGTTTGAAGCCAGAAGCTTTACCCACTTCAATGAAAATATTTTTCTACAAATATTAAAGGACCATGACTGGACCGATTATTATACTTCTCGTAACCCTACCAATTGTTGGGACCATATGGAAACCTTCATCTATCAAATCCTTAATAGAATGTGTCCTGTCAGAGAGTTTAAGAATGTCCGTACACGGTGCGAGTGGATCAATGGCGAGATATTTACGCTAATGAAACAAAGGGATAAGTTCTTTAAACTTGCTAAGAAATATAAATCTGCGGACCTCCTAGATCAAGCCAAAACCCTCCGTAGGCAAGTAAACAAAATGGCCAAAACCCTCAAGAACGAGTATATTAGGAACACTCTTATTGAGTGCTCCGAAAATCCTCATAAATTTTGGGATAAGGTTAAACCCATGATTAGCCCGGAGAAAGCTTGCAACATGGAGCAAATTCAACTAGAACATGAAAATGGAGAAGCAGTGAATATAGAAGAAGTCCCTGATGTTTTTAATGATTATTTCGCTACAATTGGTTCAAAATTGGCAGACGACATTGATCCACTCTCACAAATCGAGTCAAACCTATATGATAATAACAAAGGGCCTGAAGCCAATTTTCCGGGTTTCCAGTTCGACGGAGTTACCTCAAATGACTTACAAAAAATAATTGCATCTCTTCCCCAATACAAAGCATCCGGCCTTATTCACTTGAAAACACCTCTTTTAAAAAAGATTCTGATTACATTAATAGATCAATTTAAATATTTAATTGAGCTATCTATGACAACTGGTCTTATTCCAGAAAAGTGGAAACTTGGCAAGGTAACTCCCCTGTTTAAGGCTGGAAGCTCGAAAAACCCTGGTAACTACAGACCCATTACCAGCATCTGTTTGCCGGCAAAGGTTCTCGAAAAGGTTATACAGAAAAAGCTTATGGTTCATCTTGAAACCAATGATATATTATACAATGATCAATATGGCTTCAGGCCTGGCTTCTCTACCGATGACGCTGTCGTGTCCTTTCTAAACAAAGTCTATGGGGCCATAAATGATAAACTAGTTTGTAGGGCTGTGTTTTTGGACTTCAGGAAGGCCTTCGATACTGTAGATCACCAGATTTTATTGACAAAACTGGGTGCAATAGGAGTCATGGGCATTGAACTCGATTGGTTCAGAAACTATCTCCAAGGTAGACACCAACATGTCGTAGTAAACAACTTAACCTCTTCAAAACAACTGGTCACATGTGGAGTCCCTCAGGGAACTACCCTTGGACCGATCCTGTTCTCAATCTACATTAATGACTTACATAACCATGCCAAAAATTCTAATATGCAGCTTTTTGCTGACGATACTATTATCAGTAGAGTAGATCAAAATATAAACGCTGCAACGCAAAAATTGCAACTGGACCTCGATAATATCATGCTCTGGTGTCGCAAAAATAAGATCTCCTTAAACGAGAACAAATCCAAGTCTATGACATTCCATGGAGGGCCTTCCTGGAGAACAAAATGGAAAAAAGAATCCCATAATCATAACCTGTTACTAGGTCCTAAAATTCTTGAGGATGTGGAAGATTACAAGTATCTGGGGACGGTCGTCGACGGCCCCCTTTCCTTCAAAAAGCATCTCATGAATACTAGGCGAAAGGTCACACACAAACTGTGGCTCTTTAGACATCTTAGGAGCAGGCTGAACGTGAACTTAAGTGCCCAAATCTACAAAACAGCTATACTACCTTTATTTGATCAATCTGATATTTTTTATGATTCGGCTAATAAGACCAAACTCACGTCACTTCAAATTCTTCAAAACCGAGCATTAAGGATTATAACTAGAAGCAATAGATTCCAGAATATGGATGAATATCATCAACAGTTCAGCCTGCTCCCTTTGAAAGAAAGGAGACGGCTGCATTTACTACAACAGGGTTATCGACTAAGACTAAATGAAAAACTCATTGCTTTGAAAGGTAGAAATACCAGGCAACACCGACAGGGAAGGATTGTTTTCAAATGCCCCGTTCCCAGACTTGAGCAGATAAGGAAATCTATTTATTACAAAATCCCATTTTATTGGAACTCTCTCGATATAAATCTGCATACAGCTGATACTGCCAAGAGCTTCACAAATTTAGCGAAAAGAGCAGCCATTAAGATTGACCAAAACTTTTTATATTAGACTAAAAATTATACATTGAAACTCCCCTCTTCATAACCTTATAACTTATAACTTGTAATTTATAACTTATAACTTATAACCTATGACTTATATCCTGATCTCCTGCAACGTATCATCAAAAATGAATACGTCCCTAGATCACTCCGTTTGATGCCTATGGTATTTTAAACGAGTTATCTGTCTCTATATCGTAATCATGCTAGAAAACTCATGCTTATACCAACATCATATATAAACAATAACCTTATAAACTATATCATCCAATAACTTGTATAAGCAATCGAGATTTAAAACTCATATTGAACTATTTGATTGTTATTTCTTCTTGCGCGTAGTGCTGCTTGCACAAACCTAAAATTATTAAACCCATCTGTAGCAAAGGCCTCCCTACTGTCGTCGACCTTAGGGAGCATTGTTACCTTTGCTTATTTAAAACAATATTTTTACGGTAGGGCTTTAGATCCTCCCTATGCAGGGAGTTTAGTTCCCGCCGATATTGTCATCTCTGTATTAACCGACTAATAAAAGTTTCAACAACAACAACAATGACAGTGTCATTGATATATGTAGACATTACAGAGAATTATGTGTTGAGTTGTATGTATCTCCAATATTGCCGTTGACTAATCTCTTCGAGTCCCCACCCTGCTCTAAGCATTTCTCCATCGGCTGCTAGTGGAACCCTAGACGGTCGATAATAAAGGTAAGATGCGTCAGGGCAGGTGGGAGGTCCTCTATCTGCATTCTATTGTTTCTGTCTGAGATTGAGACGCAGACAGTTTTCTGGAAATGCAGAAATACACAGTTTGCACACTGCAGAATTTAATACTGCGACACTTTCGTCTTGTGGAACCTACTTGGATACGTATTCTGTCTTATTATTATTCTTAATTCATTCACAGCTATTATTCACAAATCATGAGATTACATGATTTGTGAAGTATACAGAAAAGAATGTATACTAGGCAATGATTATGTGAAAACATTGGCAATGCAAGGGGACAGATATACGAATAAATAACGTTGTAATAGCAAACGATGACTGTTATCTTAATTGGTTCTTCCGAATTGAGAGTCTAGTGTTATTCAAGGTACCCAGATATAACTATTCGTATGTCTCTTATTTATAACTAACATATAATCGATACAATAATCGATCGATGAGAAAGTGGGTGGTCCTAAAAGCTGGTCATCCCATGCCCTAAAATAAGACCGTCAATGAATAACCACGTATGGATATATTGCAGACGGACATTTATAGGTTTGCTGCCAATACACAAATTACACAAAGCAAGAAGATTTAATACCGCGACACTGGCATCTAGGAGTCTTGTAAAGCCTCCTTAGATTCATATTCCTAATTTATTCACATCTATTATTCACAAATCGGGAGATTACATGACTTGAAAAATGTACAGAAATCAGTTATCATGTGAAAACAGTGGCAGTGCAAAAAGAAAGATAGGAAATATAAATGTTATAATTATGAATTATATAACGTTGTAATTGCAAACTTTATGACTGTTATCGTTATTGATGCATGCCAAGAAGAAATAAAGTAATATATAAATTACGTATTTGTATTTCTCTTTATCATATACAATAATTGGTTAGAAAGAGTGGGTGGTCCTATATATGAGATTAACTTGGTCATCCCATGTACCATATCTTTGCCTAGAATAAGACCCTAGATAAATACCCACGTTTAAGATCAGTATATTGCAGAAGGACATTTAGGCTGGTTGCGATCGGTGTTTGACGGTGGTCTGTATTGGGAACATATATCTAATTATGAAATTAATTCCTCTCAAGGTTTCCAATTATATTCAATAAGCCCACCTCCTACCCCAAGCTAAACAATCCCAATACCTCCCAGCCCTGAGTAACGAACATGATTAAAAGCCAAATAAATCAGGATGTGAAAAAAAAAATCCATTCGCCTGTTCTGAAAGACATTTGGCATTTCCACTATCCATTAAACCCGTGATAAATCACTGATCATGGGAAATGACACATTAGAGATTGATAATTATTAATAGCCCTAGGGTCACGGGCTCAGGATGAATGGCGGTGGCAAATATTTCAGGCGCTATAAACCGGTATAAACCGCTATAAACTATCCGTCATCACATTTTGCTCATGAGGCATACAGTCATAAACATGGGGCTTAAGTAGGATTAGGACTTCAGCCACCGGGAGATGTAAAACCCACACAAAAACGAGTTGCCTGGAAGAGGGCTGTTTAATTATTAGTAGGATCTGATTTTCCTCGAAAATCTTTCTATTTCAAAGCCTACCTTTTTCAAATAGTCGTATTGAATTTGAATTTTAGCGCCCTTGCATGATATAACTCAATCAAATTGGCATTTTCTAATTAAATAAAATATTCAAAAAAGCATTTTCAGTCTAGGTCCAAACCCTCAGATCAGATGAGAATGTTATGTCAGCCTACTGCGCTAATTAGTTTTCTGGCCTAAACTCGGCGTTCTAATGGGAATATAATGACATTGTGTGGTCTTAATGAAATTATAATGACACTTTGTGGTTTGGGGCGAGAGACTTTCCCTTCGTTTGAAGGGACTCTCCCAACTTTGGGCCTAGACTGATTTTCTAATCTTTAATAGTGTTTCAAAATAAGTACAATTGCAGTTCATGAACATAATCTAAAAACTATACTCATACTTCAAGTTCTGTATTAGATGTCCTGGATATGTTACGGTATTGGTAATGAGATTAAGAGCCATTAACTGATTCAGTTTCTTGTATCCCATGCTCAGGCAGCATCACATACATGTGTCAGATTCTCAGAAAAATGTACAATTGGCAGCTGTACACATTTAGTCAATTCTGCTAAATTAGACTGCAATTTAGTCAATACTAGGTAAATTCGAGTATATTTGGCATTGCATTGATTCTAGCAATCTGTTTGGTGATGTTAAACTGTATTTTGAAGTTTATTTTCGTCTGAAATTTGGGTTATTTGAGAGGATTGGTGAAGGTGAATTGTACATTTTCTGAAAGTCTGACCCACATGTATGTAAGCCCTTCAACTAGATAGAAATAATGGAAAGGAGCGTGTTTGCACTAATAGAAAGGTTCAATCTATGATGTTAGTTTTTTGTACTGTCATTATACATTATTGTCATGTATAGTGTCCTTGCCCCAAGACTAAAGACCCGAGATTAAAAAGAAACAATAATTATTAATGAAAATGTACAATACTACTGGTACGAGCAGAGCAATGCAAATAAATATTGTATATATATTGATGTCTTAGTATAGTTAGCTATAGTTACAATTGTACTGCATAAATGCATCCATCACTGTAATAGCAATTATCAGGGGCTGATTATGAAGTCCATAGTTATTCGTCAATTGGGTCAGATTTTCAGAAAATGTACAATCAGTAGCTCTACAAATTTGGTAACTTCGGTTAAATTAGACAGAAAAATGATAAATAATGGGTACATCAGAGTATCTTTGGCATTGTATTGATTGAAAATATCTGTTTTACGCTGTTAAACTTCTTTTTGAACGTCACTTTTCACTTACATTTGGGTAATTTGAGAGGATTGGTGAAAGTGAATTGTACATTTTCTGTAAATCTGACCCAATTGTCTAATTGCTATCTAATTAAATATACCCGACAAGAATATAGATATACATCTACCATACGTTTTTATACAATTTACCTCCCACTCTATGGACATGCAGAAATAAACCCTATAGGCTCAAGTGTTATACAAAGTACAATCTCAGACATCCTGCACGTGACTCTGTATCAAGTGACGTAAAGGCCAGTGAGCAGCTCAACTGGTGACTGAACCCACCCCCGAGGCGCTCCCTATTTGTTATGCTTTTATTCGGGGTCGTCACCCCTAAAGATGCAAATAATTATAGGTTTTCTCTAGGCCTGCGGGGCTCGGGTGCTATCCCTGGCAGCTGGGATCATGTAGCAGTTCCTGTGACGACTATCTGCCATGACGCGCCGCGGACCTGTAGGTTATTTCCAAACTGCTAAATTCTTATCGCGTCTTGTGAACTCACAGATTGCGGACGTCCAAGAGCGTGTGTTGTGTCGTTTCGCCGATGGGGGCGTTGATTTGGGGTCAAGTTGGGGTGGTACGAACCCGAAAGCTAAGGTCAGATTTTGTGAATTCCCTTTCGACAGCTCGGGGATAAATATATTACCAGCCAGAGCACTAACTGGGATCCAAGATCGAACAAGTGGCTAGGCAACTATATATTAGAGAAAGAGAGAGAGAGAGGAGAGAACTGAGAGACTCAGAGGGGGGAGAGAAAGTGGAGAGGGATGAAGGAGAGAGGGGAACGAGAGAGGGAGAGTGAAAGATAAGAGAGAAACAAGGGAGAGGAACATAGAAGAGAGAAGGGGAGAGCCGAAGGAAAGAGAGAGGGGGCAGGGAGAGAGAGAGTGGGGGGAGGGGGAGATAAAGCGAAAAAAAACCACAGAGAGAAATAGAAGGAGATAATGAAAGGGAGAGGGACACAGAGAAGGGGAAAGGGAAGGAGAGCGAGACAGAACTCTTTGTTTCCAAAGAATATTGCCAACGTGGGATTATTGACAGCAAATCACAGCATCCAACCAGCTTTTTCATCTTTTAATTGTCCATTTGCATTAATAGTATTATAAATCTGATAATTCAACTTACAATTCAAATGTCACATAAGAAAAGCACTTAACATACTGTCATAAATGTCTCTCCATAGGCTTGCATGCATTCATGTGCGTTAGATATTCCGGTACATTTATTATAAATTACCCATTAAATAGTGGCCTGGGACGCACAATCTGAAGAGCTGTCAGCGGATGTCATATTTGTCTATTTCTCTATTGCATCTTCTGTCAACCATTTGTCCACGCACCGCGTTCCCTCTGTTCTGTATAACACGTTGAGCAGGTTAGAGTCACTCGTGAGTTATTATGTCAGGATATTATACTGGTCCCGATGAGGGGGGTGGGGAGAGTGGAGGACTGCCCTACACTTGACTTGCCCTTAAAGGTTGGAGAGTATAGAGCGAGAGAGGGGGAGAGAGAGGAGACACGGAGACGAGATCGAGGTAGAGAGAGAGGATAGAGAGGTACGGAGAAAGAGGATATGGGTCAGATTTTCAGAAAATGTACAATTCGCATTCACCCATCCTCTCAAATAACCCACATTTAAGACAAAAATGAGCTTCAAAATGCAGTTTAACATAACAGAACTAATACTTTGAATCAATGCGATGCCAAATATACTAAAATATACCTCGTATTCATCATGTTTCAGCCTAATTTAGCAGAATTTACTAAATGTGTAGAATTGCTAATTTTTTGAAAATCTGACCCATATATAGAGAGGAGAGAGGAGAGACAAGGGAGACACAAAGACTTAATACTGATGAAATGATAAGGTGATGCATGGCGATGAATCGTTGTGAAGATTGTTGAAAGTTCACAATCCCGATTTTGTATTCAATTGATGAATGTCTGTTTTTAGTTCCTTTAGTAAGGTTTCCACATGACCATTTATATAAACATAATCTACACCTTCTATGCCATGGGGTCGAGGTTGGAGACCGGTGGTTATGTATTGGGTGTGGTGAACCCTAATATATTAAGCGAATTAACAGGAGCTTACACATTTACAAATATTACGCAATTGTTATTTTAATATTATGACCCCCCCCCCAACCTCCACACCCACACACACACTCCTCACACACATAACTAATACCTAAGAAGGAGAGCGAGGGGCCAGACAACACTCCAAGGTATCCATGGTGGACAAAGTGTATTTACATTTGAACGTTATTTAAATGTCTTGGCTGTAAGAGAAATAAACAAAATCACTGGTTATAGTTCTTTTAGTAAGGCTTTTTATGTACTTTTCTGATTCTGAGCAGGGTGAATATGAGCATGATTATGAATATGTTCATAAATAGGAAATTATATTTTGTTTGAATTGATACAATGTTATATTGTGTTATAAATAATCTAAAATATTATCTAGATGTTATACTTTTCTATAATATCATTGGATATACACAGTTGTGGTGAGAATAGTGTAATTTGCATAATGCATTTGATAAATGAAAATACTAAAAAAAAAACATTACAACCGTCTAACTGGGTCAAATTTTCAGAAAATGCGTAATTTAGAGTTCTACACATCCAGTTTAGGCCACAACCTGAGAGAATCCCTTCAAATGAAGGTAAAGCCTCTCGACTCAAACCACAAAGTGCCATTATAATTCCATTAAGACCGCAAAATGTCATTATATTCCCATTAAAACGTCGAGTTCTAGGAAAAGAAACCGATTAGCGAGGTAGGCTGACATACCATTCTTATCTGATCTGAGGGTTTGGATCTAGAGTGCATCTAAATTATGCTGAATTAAAGTGAAAAATGATAGGTGATAAATGCCAGGTATATCGATGTATTCTGTATTGTGTTCAATTAATAAATCTGTCTGGTTATGTCAAACTGTATTTTGAACCTGATTTCTGTCTTAACTTTGGGTTATTTGATGAATTGGTGAAGGTCAATTGAACATTTCCTGACGGTCTGACGCACTGTCCTTTTAATGAGTGAGTGAGTGAGTGAGATTGGTTGCTTTACGCCCTTATCAACACATTTAATGTGGTTATGTCAAGGGCGGGAGAGCTGAGAGGGAGGCAGTTTATGATCATACCCAGGAAATAGAGATAGAGAAGAAGGGAGAGTGAGACGGAGAAAGAGACAGAAAGGCACTTTATGGTCTTACCCAGGACCATCCCTTTGATGAGATCGGCGTATATGGGTCAGATTTTCAGAAAATATACAATTGGCAGCTGTACATATTTAATAAATTATGCTAAAATAGACTGACATTTGGCCAATACTAGGTATATTAAAGTATATTTGGCATATCGCATTGACGCTAGCAATCTGTTTGGTTATAGGTTGAACTGTATTTTGAACTTTATTTTCGTCTGAAATTTGGATTATTTGAGAAGTTTGGCGAAGTTGAATTGTACATTTTCTGAGAATCTGACCCAGGTGTGTGTTGGTGGGGTGCGTTACCCCCCTGGCACCCCCTCGCTACCACCCTCTCCACCCCTCATGTACTATAGCACATTTCGCGGTATGCCAATGTTGGTATAGACGCCGTTATGGGAGTGGATACATATGGCTAATGGCTCTAGGCACATGCTAAATATTAAGGGGGCGGAGCTAGCATTTCAGCAATTATTATTGAAGTGGCTATTAACGGATTTAAAAAATGTCCATGTAAATCATACCATGCATTAATACCTCGGGTTACATGCACTGGCTCTGATGTTTTTCCACTGCTGTACTATGGTTTGGTGCACTGAGAAAGGGGTGATATCTTTACGGGTGGATTTCATAATGGGAAGGAACCGGGGCCTGTTGTACAAGCTAAAGAAATATTGTGCGGGTATTCCTTATACTTCCATCTTGTCTACTTTTAGCTAATTTTGTTTTCAAATTTCTCATACAAAAGCCTATATATATATAGGCATTTATGTCGCCGCTCTGTGTATTACTCTAGCTGTATATGTACATATCCAATTTGTATTAATACTTAACAGTAAACAGTTTCAGAATAGAAAATTTAAAAGAAGAAAACATAGTATTGTAAGGAAATCATTTTTTTTTTTTATTTCAAGAGTCGTTTTTACATTTTCATTATTCTCGAAATAGGACAATCATTTCATAGCTTATTTCTAAGTACAATAACAATTTCCATCTGCGGATTCGCATTCGCAGGTCTTCTAGGAAAATATTGTGCGAGTGCTAGCTCCGCCCCCTTTCATTTCTGAAAATCAAACAGCAATCACTTTTCGTATATTTGCTACAGTTCAATTCAATTCAAAATTGTAATGTGTTTTAGGAAAATGAGTCACAAGTCGCAAAATTGATATTTTTCAAACTGATGTTTGACAAGATTTCTTTATTGAAATGTTCTAATTTTTAGAGGCTTTAGGACTTATAGTCATATGAATCCATGTAACAAATTTTAGGATATTGTATTAAATATATCCTTGCGTTTTGAAGGCCTTCATATGGAGTATATTTAGTTATTTACTGGTAATTACCCATCCAGTAACATTGCAAACTTTTCAAAATAAAATTATCAAATTTAAAATAAAGAAATCCATATTAGGTGTCCTAGTGTTTACTATCATTGGAATTGTCTTGCTCTCCTCTTTTCAAATATAATGATATCTCAAAATCCATATTTTGGGTCTTATGACTCATTTTCCGAAAACGGATCACAATTGTACTTATTCATACCAAAATACTATTTATGCATAGGGTGTCATACAAAAAGGAGCCATACATCTGACTATAATTCCAGGTCTTGACTCCTGTAAGGACAGCTGTATACATGAGCTGAAGTTGTCTTGAAGAAAAGGGAGAAAGAACAGAAAAAGAAAACCAATTTCAGCCAATTAATAATGAGCATCTAGGTAAAAAGTAAAATTATAAATCATGTGTAAAAGTGGTATCAATAAGATAATTAACAAGAAGAGGAATAAGAAATGCAATGAATGGTACACACCCTTGAAAGATTTTGAAAGCATTATGTAGCGTGGAGCATATGAGCCAGATTTTCAGAAAATGTACAATTGGCAGCTGCACACATTTAGTGAATTCTGCTAAATTAGGCTGCAATTTGGTCAATACTACTAGGTAAAGTCAAGTATATTCGGCATTGCATTGATTCTAGCAATCTGTTTGGTTAGGTTGAACTGTATTTTGGACTTGATTTTTGTTTTAAATTTGGGTTATTTGAGAAGATTGGCGAGGTTAAATTGTACATTTTCTGAAAATCTGACCCATATGAGCCAGAGTTGAAAGGCAATATTTGTTCTGTTATCTTAAGTTGTTTGCAGAGAGGCAAAGGGAGAAATCAGGAAAAAAATGAAAGGCATCGAAAGGGAAACAAATTAGAGAAAATGAAACCAGAATTTGCTCGGTTCAAGAAAAAGTTTTTGATACACATGTTATAGCATTGTAGAGACCTCGTTGGCAGGAAATTGAATAAAGAATGTGATTTTTAAAAAAAACTTGCCTGCCTTCTTGAGTTCTTTTATTCTCTCAGGAACTGTACGTTATGAGCATGCCTATCAATCCATGGGAATAATTCGATTATATACCTTGCCATATATCCTTTCACATTCATATACCTTTTAGTATTACGAAGGTAATACGACCTGTCTTCAACCAGACCGGAAATTTTCCCTCATGAAATTTGATCAGAACCATTTCCTAACTCTCTTTTATGATAGCTTCCACACAGTTTGACTTGTATAATACGGTTCATAAGTCCATGGAATTGGAATATTTCGGATCTGGCCTTAGTTCATTTTACCCACGAAAGACGATACCTCTCAAAGGGAGTGTTCGGCTGTTTAATACTCGACAAAGTTTTTAACTTTGTCGCGTAACAACGTATAAATAAATTTCGTCTCTAAACTAGCACAAGGGTACAATTTTCTGGAAATGTACCATTCGCCTTCACCAATCCTCTCACATAAACCAAATTTAAGATTGAAATCAGGTTCAAAATACAGTTCAACATAACCAGACATATTTATTGAATGAAGACAATACACAATACACTCAGATATACTCAGTATTTATCATTTTTCACTCTAATGTAGCAGAATTTGAGAGATGTTTAGAAATGTAGATTGTGCGATTTCTGAAAATATGACCCACATGCAGTTTGTATTGTCTTTAATAAGACTGTGAATTATATTACGATTACCTAAATACGCATAACACAGTCTAGGCTCAGAGATGAGAGAGTCCCTTCAATCTGAGGGAAAGTATCCTGCTCCAAACCACAAAATGCCATTATAATCTCATTAGGACCCCAAAATACCATTATAATCTCATTCGGTGCCCCGCTCCTGGCCGAGAAACGCCATTAATGAAGTACACTCTGGGTCCAAACCCTCAGATCAGATCAGAATAGTATGTCAGCCCACCTCACTAATCGGTATCTTGTCCTAGAACTCAGCATTTTAATGGGAATATGATGACATTTTGCAGGGTTAATGGAATCATAATGACTCTTTGCGGTTTGAGGTGAGAGGCTTTCCCTTCATTTGAAGGGACTCTCTTAAGTTTGGACCTAGACTGAGTAGGCGTCCAATCACTGACATACCGTTCTTATCTGATTTGAGAGGCTGTGAGCCAAGCTTGTAACAATAGGCCTAGCTGTGTTTCCGATTTTTTCAAATTAATTCTCATTCCATTAATGTCTAGATACTAGTGCAAAAATAATCCTTTGGACACATTCTGCTTCCCCGGGCCTGAAAGGTATTCGGTGCAATCGTAAAAAGGCCGTATAAGATCCGTTAAACACATTAATCTTCGCCAGCCAATGGGTGACCTCGTTACACATGGCAGTTTCTGCCACCTGTCACAGCCAATCAGATGGCGTCTTTGTTTCCATGCGGACATTGAGAGCTCATGTGAGGTAATTTACCGTGGAATGTATGGAGGCAGGAAAAAGAAAAAAAGGTTTTAAACGTCCGGAGGTCATGGTTCTACGTTCATTGAACAGTTTTTAATCGTGGATCAAATTCGCCTTGAGGCCGGAGTTGTATAAGAACAGCTTTTTTGTTGTTCAAATTTCATTTCATTACAGAGCACATCTCAATTTACATTGATTTTCATTAGAGCCCTGTAATCTATTCAATACATTCTTGTAGTAGGGCATCATAAATATATCATAGCTTATATAAAGATGTATTGTCGTTTCATATGTGAGAAGACCTTTATTTCTTGTATCACACCATGAAATAATAATATTGTGAAGTTGATGAATAGATAGTAATATTTTTTTTTTTTAATTTTATTGTACGAATTCTCACATTTTTATTTTGTGATATGTCTCATTCGACAAGTTCAAATATATTGCATACTCAGTACATAACAAGTGTTTAAATGTTTATAATAGCACAATCTTTTTAACATAATATGGTGTTATACTACAACTCTCCTCTCTTTATACAATATGAAATGAGAAATGAGATGAGAAAAAAAACAGCATTAACAGAAATTGAATAACAATAAACATTTTCTCACGGGTAGGGGTCTTTTCCAATATGTTCAGACACTATTAGACATTGATTTAACCTGTTAGTACTAATAATATTTCCTAAAATCCATTTTGAAACACAATAATTTCTTAGGTTAAACCTTTCTTAGAAATGACTTTATTTGCCCAGTACAGGTATACCTATAATATAGTATTTTTCCGATGTCTATAGAAAAAAATTCATTTCATTAGATTTCAGTCCGGGCAACTGAGAGGCCTTCCCAATATTATATAATCATCAAAATAATATTTCTAAAAAAATAATGTTTAAGGTAGTGTTGTAAGTTTTGTAACTAAGAGGTACAATTTAACTTGATTAACAAGACATATTTTAGTAACGAACATGCATGAACATCCAATCAGTCTAGGCTTACAGTTGGCCAGCAAAGTAAAGGAATTAGCGGAGTAGGCGTCCAATCACTATACCATTTTCATCTGATCTGAAAGTATCTAAACCTAGCTATACTTGTAACGTCGCAATATATGCCCACGTCAAACCAGTTCATTACTATTCCAGATTTATTTTCGATTCTATGACATTCTGACATCACCATTAATATGATGTCTAACATCACACATAGATCTAAAATCTGAAAGCTAACAAGAGCCATGAGAAATTAACCAGGATACCACATAAATATCCTTTCTAAGTATTCGACAATAAAACCTTACCTCACTCAAACAGTCATATTTCACAAGGAAATCCTCAGAGGAGGTAACCGCTTGAAAAGAATCCATCACCAAAAAGTGGAGGAAAAAAGTGACGGACTTGTTGATATAAGCACTGAGGAGGGTGAATGTTTTAACTTGATATTTTTGTCATCCTCGGGCGTTTTGAGTAACTCGGGAATCACTCGCAGATGTGAGCACTTGGGTAAGATTTTCAGAAAATGTACAATTCACCTTCACCAATCGTCTCAAAACACCGAAATTTCAGACGAAAATAAAGTTCAAAATACAGTTCAACCTAACCAAAGAGATTGCTAGAATCACTGCAATGCCAAATATACTCGAATTTACCTTGTGTTGACCAAATTGCAGCCTGATTTGGCAGAATTTAGTAAATGTGTACAGCTGCCAATTGTACATTTTCTGAAAATCTGACCCACTTGTTGTTAGTTGTGTTGGTCCAAGGTCGACCACTGAACCTTGCCACAGGTAAAAACAATTCATCAACTTGTAGAAAATCGAGGGAATAAAGGAAATGTGTAATTTACTATGTGATTGCTGGTATTTCATAGTGGCTTGAGGACGTGAGTTAGTGAATGTTTATACAAAGATTTTGCGACCATGAGGTCGTACCAAATAGGGAAACATCGGAGGGGGGCATATGATGAGGAGGCCCCTGATATTGTGTTGTGTTGTTGGTCCATGCGTATTAACTACTGTGGTGTGCCGCCAAATAGATTAGCAAAGAGATCCGCTGAAAACACGCTGATCCGCTAGGAAGCCCTAATGACCCCCTAACTTTTAGGTGTCAGGTGATTCCCATTAACACTTTTAACCTTAGTCTTAGCCTTGTGGTTAAACTTATCGCTGTATACGGTGAACTGCAACGCTCGAGGAATAGGACTTTCTGGACAGGACTGTTCTGTTTGGTCTCATTTAAATGTGGACCTTTTAATATGAAGCTCTGTAGTAAATAACAAGCAGGAGCAAATACTCCAAAATTGTATTTAAATGACTTTGAGATGTGTTCGAAAACAACGGAACAAAAAGAAACTGTTTGGTTTTTGACCGATGTTAACTGAGAGTGCGGCTTTAAGTTTTGTACATGCCATAATTCATGGCAGAACTTTTAATCACAATAATGATAAATCAACCCAAATCCTTTCTTCCAATCAGAGATATTCTCTTCATTACATTGATTAAATCTCTCCTGCAATCTGGAGGCAATGACATTTTAATTCCGTACTGTTCCCGATTGAGCCGGCAATTTTCCATCGACCTTAAATTCCTAAAACTTTGACCTTCAAAGATGATGAGCCCCCCCCCCCCTTCCCACCACCCTCCCACCCCATTCCCGATCAGGCGAGGTTGTTGACCCTTATCACTGAAGGAAGCTGATTCTGGGTGAAATCGTCAAAAAAATGGACAATTCACTTTCACCAATCCTCCCAAATAATCCAAATTTAGGACAAAAATAAGGTTCAATATTCAGTCCAACGTAATCAAACAGATCTTTTGAATCAAAGCAATATCAAATATACTTTGATATACCTGTAGTATTGACCATTTATTAGTCTAATATTATCAAAATGTACTTAATATGTAGATCTGGCAATTGTACATTTTCTGAAGATCTGACCCTCATGCCATGTTTTTCAACTTTATTATTTTCAGACCCAAGCATGCATGCAATCATGATAAATGAAGTATCCCTTTTATTGCTAAATGATCGACTGGGTGGACGTTGTTTGCCCAAGTGTGCACTATTATTGTGAGGGGGAAAACCTCCTCTAAAACAGGCTTCACGTCGGTATTTAATAGATTGTTAGAATTAACATGCAGTGACAGTCACAAGAAATGTTTTCAAACTGAGATTTTAGTTGGCTTTTTCAAAAAAATTATTTGATAAGAAATAATGGGTCCTTCTTTTTAGTTAGAGAACTTTTGGGGTGGATCGTCGGATCAGAGCCTGGATAAGAATAAGAATGTCATGTCATTGATTGGACTCCTACTGCGCTAATGACTTTCCCGGTCACGAAATGGGCATGCTAAATGGATTTTAAAGGCGTTTTGGGGGTTTAAAAGCGTTATGGAGTGAGTAGAGGCTTTCCCTCAGTTTGGAGGGACGCTTTCAACTCTGAGCCTAGACTGAAATAGAAAAATTGGTATGAGGAGGACATTTAAACAGGAATCGGAATATTTTGACATGATATAGTACAAAAGTTTATGATTATATCATATTAAATATATTGTAGGCCTAATGATCCCTGATCATTTCCGCTGCAATCCTTTCCTAGGATGACAACACTTATTACCGCTCACCGGCGGCCGTTTTCACTCGGCCTTTTCCACTTCAAATTCTTATATTTATAAACATATAACAGCATCAGAATATTGATCAATCCAATTTGATTTTCACAAAATGCACAATCTACAGTTCTACACATCTCTGGAATTCTGCTAAATTAGAGTGAATACTAGGTATATCTGTGTATATTCTATATTGTATTCTTTCAATAAATCTATCTGGTTATGTTGAAGTGTATTTTGAACCTATTTTTCGTCTAAAATTCGGGTTATTTGAGAGGATTGGTGAAGACAAATTGTACATTGTCTTGCAATTTCACCCATAAGTCATGATATGAGCAAATCCAGTACGATTTTAGATGCAATAATAGCTGGGAATGCAGCTTTAAACTAAGTTGAGCAGATTAGGTGGGAAGAAGGAATAGGTAAGAACAAGTAAGACAGGTTAGACATCTCATTGCCCATGCTCTAGCTAATGAATTGTGAATGCCTGTAGCCAGGTCGGTACTTTACGGAAGCCCGGGCATCTAAGCCAATACTAGAGGGCAATACATCAAACTCACACTCGGCTCCCAGTGCACCCAGCAAGGGTCTAAACTACCATTGTCTTTCAATTAGCCAGGGGGAGGACTAGATGGGTAAAATCACCAGAAATTGCACAATTCGCCTTCTCCAATCCTCGCAAATAATTCAATTTTGAGACAAGGATAATGTTCAAAATTTGGTTCAATATCTCCATACAGACTGAATCTTGATTCGCATGAAATTATGGGAGTAATGGTACAGTATAAAATCTACAGAAAACATGTTATGTTCAGCATGGACCATGCTCTAATATGTCAATATCCATGCGTTATACACGTTTCCTCAATACTTGACTTCATCTTTCCCATTATGCATTTGTTTTTCATAAATCATCTATACAAGCTATGATATTGGTGAAAACAATTTTGCAATTTTTTATAAAAATGTTGCCAAATATTTCTATGTCAGACTTGAACTTAATCCGCCCCAGCATGCACTGTGACAGACATGCGCAGTGAGACCTGCAACTCCCCTATTCATCTAAAAGTGGTTTGACAAATATTTTGGTGGATATTATTGTTCAGTTTTGTGTCTGCAAGGCTTCTAAAAACCTCCTCATGTACACGTATCTGGGTCAGATTTTCAGAAAATGTACAATTGACCTTCACCGATCGTTTCAAAACATCCAAATTTCAGACGAAAATTAACTTCTTCTTTAAAATTATTTCTTTAAGATATTTTAAACCCATAAACAACACTCTAATATATGGGTGGGGTCGCCAGAAAACTTCACCATATTTCGGAACTAACCCAAATTTCAGACGAAAATTAACTTCAAAATACAGTTCAACCTAACCAAATAGATTACTAGAATCAATGCAATGCCGAATATACTCGAATTTACCTAGTATTGACCAAATTGCAGTCTATTTTAGCAAAAGTTACTAAACGTGTGCAGCTGCCAATTGTACATTTTCTGACAATCTGACCCGCATGGAGGACCTGGCCGAATCCCTTCTTATGATGACTTGTTATCGCTGAAGTCTTCTCTCGCCCATTCCCAATTGAAATTCTTGTATAAATATAAAACCAATTTTATTGATAAATCCAGTCCTATAAGCCATAATATGAGTAAATTTGGCAAGCTTTTGTTTGTCTTAATAGCTGAGAATGCAGCTCTAAAGCAGCATTTTAAGATTATCTTATTTTTAGAAAGATTCTTTTATTGTGTACCATTAATTGTGTATTATATGTTATCGGTACAGACAGGTACATAGTAATATATGTTAACAGATAGTAACAATACTAATATGTCTACTGTGTAAATAGGTACACCCAAAGATTATAGTACGTACTATAGTATAGTACCTACTATAATCTTTGCTACCCCTTACCTATATGGCAGTTATGATTCCCTCCCTAGAGTCTAGTTTATACACTAATTACCCTAATAATTGACTTTGAAACTGAATCAATTGACGCGTATCCACGGACCCATGACAACGTCCCAAGAACAATGTGTTACTCATTTCCTACTCATTTACACACAATTATTAATATCCCCGATCAATTTCCTAATAGTAGACATCACCTGAAGAAGTCCACAACACCAGGTCGAAACTTCGTGTTCCAAAGTACCAACATACGCCTAATAAATAGCAAATACTGAAGTTTGAGGTTGTGGTGTTATTATTCAGTTAATATTTTTAGATATTATTTTGTACATATGCGTACATTCGCAGTTGCAAATCCACGTCCATTTTTAAATAAAGTGTAATCACTATTAAACTTATAACATAAAGAAACAATACAAACCACTTCTAAAGATGAAAATACTTCACTGCTGTTTGTCTCGATGTAAGCGATCATTAATCCAATAAAAAGGTGGAATCTAAGATTTCAACCCCCAAAACAAGACACTCCTCAAAAATAAAGGTCATTATGAGATGGGTAACAGTATCGGAAAGCTAACTGAGACGATATTCGAACAAAAGAAATCTATGCGAAAATGGCCAGAGAATAGGGAACGTGAGAAACCGATATTTAATGCCAAGCCTATTTCACTATGATAAGTCATGTTACGACCCGGCAGCAATAATGGAACCGAGTATTTAGGTACCATTATGTTTTGTTTTGACTTCTCCAGTAGTGTTTCTATTAATTTGCAACATAAAATCATCTCAGAAATTAATCTATTCGTTGGCCATCGAAATCCCAAAGTAAAGGCTGACCCTATCTTCGCCAAGCCGCAAAATGTCATTATAATCCCATTAGCATGGCATTAGGACTGGGCTGGGAAAGTACGGGCGCAGTAGGCGTCCAATCACTGAGATACCTGAGATAGACTGATATCATTTTTTCTTCAATTACACTATGCAGATTGTCCATGGAAAAAGGAGAAAAAAATATTACTACTAATAGTAATAGATTGGTATTTCCATAAACGTTTACTAAGTGTGATACATGGTACAGACTAGAAATTGAAATGAAGTAAAATCTGGAATATGGAGTATTATTTGTATAGTATACAGGTCTTCCAAAGAGCCCTGAATTTGGAAAAAGGATCCATACTAGTTGACAATGTAATATGATATAACATGATATTATCACTTGTATCAGATATTCAGAAAATGTACAAATTTATGGCAGCTGTACACTGTTTGTAAGTTCTGCTAAATTAGGCTGCATTTTGGCCAATACTTGGTAAATTCAAGAACATTCATCATTGCATTGATTCTAGCAATCTGTTTTGTTAGGTTGAACTGTATTTTGAACTTTATTTTCGTCTGAAATTTGGGTTATTTGAAAAGATTGGCAAAGTTGAATTGTACATTTTCTGAAAATCTGACCCTATCGATCGATGTTGCTGTTATTGCTGCTTTAAAATGTCTGAATGCTACTTTGTGTAACTTTACAAGTGTACACGGAAATGACAGCGAAATATTGATCCATTCAAGGTTTATTATGAGAAATAGTATGTGGTTTATTAATTGATTACATTATTTTGTCGCAATTTCATGTATTGATTATACTGTTGGTAGGAATAGATTGCCAGTACAGACAAGAAGGTACACTCTGTCTCACTGTCTCATTTTTCAGTTTAATTTAGCAGAATTTACCAAATATGTAGAACTGCCAATGGTACATTTCAGTCTAGGCCCAAGCCCTCATATCAGATATGAATTTTGTGTCAGGGGTGGGACGCCTACTTCGCTAATAGGTTTCCTGGCCTAGGACTAGGCAGGACTCTAATGGGATTATAATGACATGCTGCGGTCTTAATGAAATTATCATGGCACTTTGCGGTTTGAGGCTAGAGGCTTTCCCTCCATTTGAAGGGACGCCTTCATCTTTGGGCCTAGACCGATTTTGTGACAACCTAACCGCTCTAGAATACATGAAAGCATGCTAAGTACTTTGCCATCCCCGGCGACGTTACTCCCCCGTTTGAGGTTAAAGTTCAAGGCATTGTTTGTAAGGAACACTGAACTGAAAAAGTGCATCGCACTGTGAGCACCAATCACTCAACCTTTGATAATGTGGGTAAGAAATGTTGGTTGGAATCCGATGTTATTTAAGATGGAAATATATGGGTCAGATTTTCAGAAAATGTACAATTGCCCTACACCAATCCTCTCAAATAACCCACATTTAAGACAAAATGAGCTTCAAAATGCAGTTTAACATAATAGAACTGGTGCTTTAATCAATGCAATCCAAAATATACTAAGATATACCTGGTATTCATAATTTTTCATTTAGCAGAATTTCCTAAATGTGTAGAGCTGCTAATTGTACATTTTCTGAAAATCTAACCCTTATACATGTACTTTGGAACCAAGAGACCTACATTATTCCATTCGTAAGAGAGTGAGAGAGAGAGAGAAGTCACAGAAGGGAGATAGGGGGAGAGAGAAAAGGAGGAAGAGAAGGAGAGAGATGAGGAGCAAACAAGATATACAAATGAGATAATAACATGAAATAAACAAATCATTAGATTAAAATTCTTTTGAGATTCGTATTTTCATTCAGTTTGAGGGGGTATGATGATGTCTTTTGCACTAAATATGATTCTTTTCTCACACTAGCCTGAGAAACTTGCCTTCCTCCTCAAAATTTAACGAGTTCAAGCAGCAACTCTCGTATCGTAAAGCCCTCGTATAGTAAAGCCCTCGTAGCCTCTATAAACAGCAGCAGGAATCGTTTCATAATAAATCATCGTAGTCCAATCGTATATGGGTCAGATTTTCAGAAAATGTACAATTGCAGCTGTACACATTTAGTAAAGTCCGCTAAATTACGCTGAAATTTGGTCAATACTTGGTGTATCTGAGTACATACTCAGCATTACATTGATTCTATCAATCCGTTTGGTGAGGTTGAAATGTATGTTGAACTTTATTTTCGTCTAAACTTTGGGTTAGTTCCGAAATATGGTGAAGTTTTCTGGCGACCCCACCCATATATCAGAGTGATGTTTATGGGTTTAAAATATCTTAAAGAAATAATCTTAAAGAAGAAGTATCTTCCTTATTACAATAGCCTCTGTCAAACTGTTGAAAGTATGAAAACTTATTGAATTTATAGTATATTTAAATATATTTATTTCATCATTCACTCACAGATTTCCAGTTACAAAATTTAATTGGAACTTGACTTGAATAATGAAGGACACCGTTTAAGAACTTATCTCATCGTATATTGAAACATACATTTAATAACACATTCCACATCGTACAATTTCCTCTTTTTTTTTAATGAAACAACCCCCTAGTCTATAACTATCTATATATGGGTCAGATTTTCAGAAAATGTACAATTGGCAGATCTACATATTTAGTCAATTCTGCTGTTGTGTTAAACTGAATTTTGAACATCATTATTGTCTTAAATTTGGGTTATTTGATAGGATTGCTGAAGACAAATTGTACATTTTCTGGCGATTTCGCCCATATATAGGCATTAAGAAACAAGCTTTCAATAACACAGGTAACACATCGTATTAAACATATATGGGTCAGATTTTCAGAAAATGTACAATTGGCAGCTCTACACATTGACTAAATTCTGTTAAATCAGGCTGCAATTTGGTCAATACTAGGTAAATTCGAGTATATATGGCATTGCATTGATTCTAGCAATCTGTTTGGTTAGATTGAACTGTATTTTGAACTTTATTTTCGTCTGAAATTTGGGTTATTTGAGAGGATTGGCGAAGTTGAATTGTATATTTTCTGAAAATCTGACCCATATATGTGTAGGCAATACGATGTTCCATGCATACTTAATATGAGTTAACTAAGCACAGCATCAGTCCTTTATATATAACATGACTGCAGGTAAATTGTTAATCACTCTCAGCCTTTACAGACATTCCTTGAGAGCGATCCAGCCTGGATTTAACAAGGTCTGGGATTACCGACTGAAGGATAGGTTGTGGAGTAGTGATAGGCACTGACAAGCATGAAAGTGGGCGTTTAGCATTGAAGTTTACTCAAATGTACATCTCTATGTCTATGTACGTATGTTGGGTTACATGCCAAAATGTGTTTTGAGGGGGATAATTGTTTCTGGATGTATTGAAGCTGCAGTTGTTCCGAACAGGCAGGTTTCGTGGTACTACATGGGTCAGATTTTCAGAAAATGTACAATTGGCAGCTCTACCCATTTAGTAAATTCTGCTAAATTGGGCTGTAATTTGGTCAATATTAGGTACATTCGAGAATATTCGGCATTGCATTGATTCTAGCAATCTGTTAGGTTAGGTTGAACTTTATTTTGAACTTTATTTTTGTCTGAAATGTGGGTTATTTGAGAAGATTGGTGAAGTTGAAGTGTACATTTTCTGGAAATCTGAGCCACATGTGGTTGAGTCAGATTATTCACTCAATGATTGAGTAGGCTTAGCGATGCCCCACACATGGGGACTATAACAATACAACCCTTATATGGGATGTGTTTCAGGAAAATGAGTCACAAGTCGCAAAAAATTAATTCTGAGATAATATCATATTTAAATAGCTGAGATCAAGCCGATTCCAATGATAGTAAACATTAAGGACGTTTAAGGACGTCTAAGGACGTCTAAGAAATATTACTATATATATATCAGGTTTGATATATTCATGTTTGGAAAAAAGGTTTGCAATATTTCTGGGTAGGCAATTACTAATAATTAAACATACTCCTCCATACAATGATCTTCAAAACGCAGGGATATATATATCAGTCCAGGCCCAAACCCTCAGATCAGATAAGAATGATATGTCAGTGATTGGACGCCTACTTTGCTAATAGGTTTCCTGGTCTAGGACTAGGCAATCTAATAGTAATATAATGACATTTTGCGACCTTAATGGAATAATAATTGCATTTTGCGGTTTGGGGCGAGAGGCTCCTGAGATAGAGTCAGCCATCACAAGTTAACTTACGACGATTCAAGGCCATATATATATATAGCTTTCATAACGCCATAACCTAACCTTTAACTTAATTCAATTTCAATTTAATTTGTCTAATTTACTTAATAAATATTATTCTAAACAGGATTGATGTTGCCACAATAATAATTCATACCTGATTATATCATGAATTCTAATTCAAATATTTGCCACAAAAACCTGAAATCAAAGTGTCCTTGGTTGAAATGCAATCCTCTAATACCAAGCAATTCCCTCATTCGATACGTACTAAATATTTCATTGTACTTTAGCACAAGAAATCTAAAGTGGATTCCATCGTCATCATTGCTATGGAACGATAGCGAATATCACACAATCAAATGCAACGCCCTCCACTTCCCAGACGCAGCACGATTACATGCACTTTTGCATGAGGGTCAGATCTTCAAAAAATGTACAATCGGCCGATCTACATATTAAGTAAATTTTGATCAAATTAAACTGAGAAATGGTCAATACTAGATATATCTTAATATATTTGATATTGCCTTAACAAACTATCCGTTTAATAACGTTGTACGGAATATTGAACCTTATTTTTGACTTAAATTTGGATTATTTGAGAGGATTGTCGAAGCTGAATTGTACATTTTCAAGCGGTCTCACCCACGAACATCTAGCCAAGGTTCTTTAAAAGGCCCGTAATCACATTATCAAATGCAAACCCAACATCAAAAGGTTGTTTTCGTACAAATGGCTTCGGTTTAATGTACTTTAAAATTCCAGAGAAGGCCTAATTAATAATACAGAGCCATGCTAGGCAACCATAATTAGCACGGTAATTAGAAATGTTCGTATAGATACAAAGAGAAGGGTCTTGCTGCATTGCGTGATGGAAGTCTCTTAAAAAGCTACAAGCGTTGGGATTATGAAGCAATTAATGCTGCTTTCTGATGAGGGCTGAATCTACCTTGTAGAATAGGAAGTCTCCATGATGTCTTGTTTCACTCATGTGGGTCAGATTTTCAGAAAATGTAAAATTGGCAGCTCTACACATTTAGGAAATTCTCCTAAATTAGGCTGAAAAATGAAGAATACATGGTATATCTGAGTATATTTGGTATCGCATTGATTTAAAGTATCAGTTCTGTTATGTTAAACTGCAATTTGAAGCTCATTTTTGTCTGAATTGTGGGCTATTTGAGAGGATTGGTGAAGGCGAATTGTACATTTTCTGAAACTCTGAGCCATGTTTGCATGGGATTTCATTCCAGCCACAATCCAAGTAATAATGTTTGACTCCTGAATTGTAATGACACGGACCCAGGTACTATCATGTAGTTGTTTTTCTTCAGTTTAGATACATATTCTGAGATGTGTTTCAGGAAAATGAGTCACAGGTCACAAAATTGATATTCCACAAAGTGTTTTATTCATAGATGTATTTGTGTGAGTGTTTTCATCTTAGGAATGCTTAACGCTTGTAGTATCATGAATGCATGTACCAAATCTCAAGACAGTGTATTGGATATATTTATGCATTTATAAAGTCATCTTATAAAGTCTATTTAACTAATTATTTAGCTACTTTATAGCTACATTACATCGGCACAGTCTGGGCTTTGAGGTGAGCTGAGTCCCTCGAATCTGAGGGAAGGCCTCTTCCCTCAACTTCAAAATCCCATTAAAATCCCATTAAGACGCCCTAATCTAGGACCAGGAAAACATTAACGCAGTAGGCGACCAATCACTACCATTCCATTCCTATCTGATATGAGAGGCTCTGAGCATAAACTGGGCAATAAGAATACAATAATTAATAGAACTATCATCTTGTGTCCGCGTCAAATGACTACAAGACCACTATCTATAATTTTGTTCCCCCTTTTTCCCTTTTTTCTGTATATTATCTATGATCTTGGCATTTGTTCCACAAAGTATTCAATCAAAAAGAACAGAAATATAGGCAGCATCTATAGATTTTTAATTTGGACATTGTAAATCCCTGGGCACTATCGGCTGGATGTTGACGAGTTGAAGTGACTCATAATAATGATAGGCTACAAGCTCCTGACATCGCCTTCCTTATCGTCCTAAGCCTGTCTAATGTGCCACCCTTTGACTCAGAGAATATATATTTTCCCAAGCGGGTGGAATTATCGCATCGCCCTGGTGAAAATTGGCTGAAATCTGTCAAATAAGTTCCAGTGCTGGTGTATGTGCTATCTGCTGTTTGATAAGGCGGTACTTTCTGTGTTGGATAGGGAGGAGGGAGGGGAGGGGATGGGATGGGAGGGGAGGGTGGCCGGGGGGTTGGCGGTGCTTGCAGTGTTTTGATTCACTCACCATATTGACCCCCTTGTTATGTGTGAGGTATACTGTGAATTTTATTTTGTATAAATAATGATTTATTAAAATGGAATTGTTGGATTAAATATGGGTCAGATTGTCAGAAAATGTACTAGTAAACGGCAGCTGTACAAATTGGTTAAATGCTACTAAATCAGACTAAAAGACGGTTAGTACTAGGAAAAACAGAGTATATTTGGTCCTGCCATGATCAAAACAATCTCTATAAAATGACGTTGACCGGAATTTTAACCCCATTTTGCGTTATTTGAGAGGACTCGTGAACGCAAAATTAAAAATTTTCTGACGGCCTAAACCATTATACTGATGAACTATGAATTGATGTGATGAAATTAGTTGGGTTCATTATAATAAGAGGAGCTTTGATTTGAATCATAATTAAATGGGGAACATTGTCAACAGCACCAGAGAACAAATTCAGGAAATCATTGCCTTTTTCTGATAAGTGACATAGTCCTTTTATTCATATGATTCCCCATAGACAATTCCCGAATAAAATGTAATTTGCTTTGTATACGATTCATTTGTCATTGACAGAATACTATATTCAGGAAACAAACAATATACAATACAGTTAAAGTATGGCAACATATTTGAAGAACATACCAGTATTCTTCACTATATGTGTCAGATTTTCAGAAAATGTACAATTAGCAGCTGTGCACATTTAGTAAATTCTGCTAAATTAAACTGCAATTTGATAAATACTAGGTAAATTCAAGTAAATTCGGCATTGCATTGATTCTAGCAATTTTGTTTGGTTGAGTTGAACTATATTTTGAACTGTATTTTCGTCTAACATTTGGGTTATTTGAGAAGATTGGCAAAGTTGAATTGTACATTTTCTGAAAATCTGACCCTCATGTGACAGTCTCTGCGATTTCCAGTCAGTAAATTCAGGAAATAAACAATATACAATAGAGTTAAAGTATGACAAAATGCTATATTTTACACTGAGCACCCTTAGACCCCCAGGAAATCACTCTCTAACCTCCCCCTATATAATCAGCCGGTGTTTGTATATTAAGCTGGGAGGGGTTTGCTAGCGCTTCACAGAGATGCTCGCCTATCGCTCAGGCATCAACTCAGGAGCAGATCAAGAGTAGCTCCAGGAGTAACTCACTGTATACAGTCAATAAACAAGATGTCATCGCTCGCCTTTCTCTGGGACCTCTCTGAGGTACCGCATCTTAAGGGCTGCGTAAATAACACATTCACTGTTTAGCACTCTGAAGCACTTGCCCGTTTGAAGCTCAGAGTTTGGAGTTTACTCTTAAAATACAATATTTACACTGGGATTTGACCCTTTTATTTGGTTATTTTGTAACGAATGATTTAGTCCACTATACGCTGATCTATCTTAGCCAGATGCTTAGCAATAAGATGGGGTTTTGGGGGGTTGTGTAGCAATAGGATGTTTCAGAAATATCAGAAATGTATTATTTCTGTATCACTTGTCTAAAACTATGTGATCATTGGAAGAGTTTGAGTGGGGTTGAAATTATGTAATGTAGGTGAGGTAGTCTATTTAGTATAACTTGTCGATTTGAATTAGTTTTTGAATCTTTTGATCTATAAATATAATTTGGATTTGAATGTTTTGATATCTTATACAACTTTCTTCTTTTTTTTTTGAAAACATTTTATTCAACATGTCAACAAAGAACCGTTCTCTCATTCGGGGTCGATAACATCATTTGTTTACAGCGTACCCTCTTCTCTTCATTGTGTGTATTTCTGAAAAGTGAGCTTCATTTTGAGTTTTGAAAGTACAAGATGTAATATAAAGCTTTCTACCTTATTTCATGTTATTCTACAACAGAGCATTCACGTGGATTTGATATACATGGTGAAGTTATACATTTATTTGCTTAAACTTCTGATGTCTGCATAGACTTTCCTCCATGCGTTTGAATATTCTTTGCTTTTTGTTAACATTTTGTTCTCATATAATATAGTTCTACATTTTTTTCTAACTCGTTTATCGCGTGTTTATAATAATAGTAATAATTGATACTTGTATTTTCAACGATGGCAACACATGAAAACAATCACATTATCTGGTTATGCGCAGTCTAGGTTCAAACCCTCAGATCAAATAAGAATGGTATGTCAGTGATTGGACGCCTACTTCTCCAATCGGTTTCCTGACCAAGGACAAGACGTTATATTGGGATCATAATGTCATTTCGCGTTCTTAATAGAATTAGAATGGCACTTTACGGTTTGAGGGGAAAGGCTTTCCCTCCGTTTGAAGGGACTCCCGCATTTTTGGGCCTAGACTGATTTGAGGAAGTTATTTCATCGAACTGAGCACCATTGAGCTGCTAGAACTTATCTGTAATGCATGTCTACAATGACTCTTCTTCGATAATCAGGATTTCTTTTTTAAAAGCGTTTATATGAATTCTTGGTAACTTCTCATCAGCTTAAAACCCATCCGGAAAGATCAGTGAAAATCTAGTTCAGCTGTTTTGTGGTTTAAGCCTATACAGTCCATTAGACTAATTATATTGAAATATGTTGGTTAGGAAATAGGCTAATCCTATTAAAGGTACATTCTCAGTTAACATCGGTAACAAACTAAAAGTTTTCTAACTTTTGCTCCGTTCCTTTCCAACACATCTATAAGTCATTTGACCAAAGTTTTGGAGAATTTTGTCCGGTTCTTTTTGTTACAGGGCTTCATAAACGTCCATTTATAATTCAGACACTCACTGAACATGACTGAAATCCCAATCCGGCGGTGGTTTCCCATAGTATCGCTCACCTAGTCCCCAGAGGCTGTTTCCTCTCGGCCAATTATTATAGCAAATGGCACTCTGTTCTGGGTTCCAACTGATCGAGACCCCTCAGAAAACGGGACGAACCCCGAAGGGGTGAGTTCCCGTTTTTAGCCTTGTTTAGCCTATAGTTTAGCTCGAGGAAGCTTGATTCACCACAATTTGTAGGCCTAAGTTATGCGGTCGGGACAACGTCATCTGGCCTATGCTGCACCAATGAAATTGCGTCTTTGGCCGAACTGTACAGTTGAACGATTCGGATCGACCAAACTGCACCCCCAAACTGCACCTTTCTAACTGCTCATGTGTGTAATAAGACTTCAAACTTCTGTATCAACATATTATTACACATGAGGCAGTTAGAAAGGTGCAGTTGAGGGGTGCAGTTTGGTTGATCCTGAACTGATCGCGTGAACAGTTCGGCTTCCATGGTTACACATGCCTAAATAATGCAATCTCATTGGCACAGCATAGGCCTGACCTACAAACCTGTTACAAATGATGTTGTCCCCGGCCGTGTAATTTAGGCCTACAAGTTGCAGTGAATTGAGCTTCCTCGAGCGAAACAAGTTAAGTTTACTTTTTAACATTCAAATACAGTGTGCAATAAATAGCAAATGGCACTCTGTTCAGGATCAAACTGATCTCAACACTATCAGAAAACAGGAACTCATCCTTTCGGGGTTCGTCCTGTTTTCGGATGGGTCTCAGTTCGAACCCTCCATCGTGCCATTTGCTATAATAACTGCAGCAGTATATAGATAAAGTCAATCAAATAAGGATAAGATCTTTAAATCGGCAGCGAAGACAAATACAAGCTATATCTGAGTATATTTTAATTGGGTCGATTCAAAAGGTATTTTTGACCCTCACTTTTGTCCTTGATTTGAGCAACTTAATGTATCTGGTGAAGGCGAATTGTACATTGCAGCCTTATGGCCAGAACAACTGGGCAAAATCTTCCTATATTTTGGTCATATGACTTTTTAAATGGGTTGGAACAAAAAGGGACTTCTCTGAAGGAAAACACAACTCGGTGAAATTGCCAGAAAATGTACTATTCACCTTCACCAATCCTCTCAAAGAACCCATATTTCAGAAGAAAATAAAGTTCAAAATACAGTTCAACCTAACCAAACAGATTACTAGAATCAATGCAATGCCGAATTTACTCAAATTTACCTAGTATTGACCACATTGCAGCCTAATTTAGCAGAATTTCCTAAATGTGTGTACAACTGCCAATTGTAAATTTTCTGAAAATCTGACCCAACTACGTTAATCTTCGGTAGTTTGCTGCTGTATCTTGACATCTAGTAGGATGGTTTTCTTCAGGTGATGAAAATTAGCACATCTTTAGTTTTTCACAGATGCTATGTGACAAAAGGGCAGAGGACTCATTATGTCTTCATGGTCGCTCCTAAAATAACCACTCAATGTAGGACAAGTTGTCTAATTTATGTACACAAGACCATACTCTCAAGACTTATTTCTTTCACATTTCCCCTTTTAAGATAAATAGAAAAAACAGAAGCTCAAATGCTTATGGGAGGTTAATTATAGGTTAGGCATTAAGTTCCGTGTAATTAAGATGTTCCAATATCTGTTCTGTGAAAAGGGCTTGTCATAATTCCAATATTATAGAATTTTGTGTGAGGCCTTTGTATTTTCTTCTATTGACTTAAAAAATTGGCATCTTTGGACTTTGTTGAATAGAGTTAGGTCTAGATAGACACAGCGGTGGGCGGAAGACCATGGTTATTCTGTATTGGATTATTATCTGTGAGCTCATACCTCAAAGTTGATGGCTGCAATTGAGTATTAGAACTTCATTGTACAATGTACTTGTATTTTGTATCTAAAGATTTTTATTCAGTCAAAAGCATTGTGCAACAGGCACATGCTTGTTTGTTGATAATTAAACTGTCGTTATTGCAGCAGATGTGCTGTATAAAAAATACTAAATAAAAACAAATCTACAAATAGGGGACGTGTGAGCTCCACTTAATGATAAAAACAATAATGATATTTCACATACATGAATGTTTCAAAACTTGGGAGAAAATATGGGACCACTTGGGCTAAAAAGAAATTAAGGGCAAAAGATTACTTATTGTTTTCATTTGTTATCCTTTTACTCATGTTTAGAATTGTAAAAGCACAGAAGGCAGGAACGGTAAATAAACAAATTTGCACATACAAAAAAACTTCATATAACCGCTGGTGCCAAGTTTAGATAAGGAAAAGCTGAGTTAGCCCTTCCATCATAAAACAACTCATAATAAGCCAGCAAGACTCTCAGTGAGCAGGGAGGAGGAGGGAGGGCAGATCAATCAAGCTAACGTTTCATTAAGCCAGCCTCCTCGAGCTGTCAGTGCCAATTAACACTCCCCTCATGACTGATCGCTATCAATACAGGTGTCAGTGATAGATGACAACATGCTCACTTCTCAACACTTGCTATCCATCTAGACTTTAACACTACCCGGGCTAGGTGGGTAGGAGTTACACATGGGTTTTTAAACAATACACGATTATTCCTTTTTTAACATAAGGGCTTTTACTTGGCACCTATTCAGTATAGATGCACTAGTCATAGTGTCAGTTAATATTGGTTAAAAAAGAAATTCTAGATGACAACCTGCTTACTGGGGCTGGGGTTAAAGTTGAGGCCTCTTGATTTATTGAGGTTTTTTTTAAAAGAGTGCATATACTATAGGGAAAGCGCACTCTGGGTCCAAACCCTCAGATCAGATCAGAATGGTATGTCAGCCTACTTTGTTAATCGGTATCCCTGCCTAGAACTCGGCGTTTTAATGGGAATATAATGACATTTTGTGGTCTTAATGGAATTATAGTTGCACTTTGTGGTCTGAGGCGAGAGGCTTTCCCTTCGCTGGAAGGGACTTTCTCAACTTTGGGCCTAGACTAAATATGTGTAACAGGATTATTCCTTCTTTAACATAAGGGCTTTTTACTTGGCACCTACTCAGCATAGATGCACTAGTGATATAGTGTCAGTTAATATCGGTTAATAATAAAGTTCTAGATGACAACCTGCTGACTGGGGCTGGGGTTGGAGTTGAAGCCTGTTGTTACACATGGGTTTTTAAACAATACATGTAGTATAGAGGAGATGTGGATTATTTTTTTTTTAACACAAGTATTTTTATTTGGTATATACTCAGTATAGATGCCCTAGTAATAGTGTAACCTAGCTTAAAGTGGTACCCTCAGTTAACATCAGTTAAAAAGTAAAGATTTTCTAGATGAGAACCTGCTTTCTTAAGGCAATCCATCAGGCAATAACCAGGCTGGGGTAGGAGCCTGCTGTTACAAACTGGTTTTTAAACAATATCGAAATGATCGAAGTCAACCCAGAACATAGGAGGGAAGTGACGGTTTGATTTATTGAGGTTTCTTTATTGTTTTTTTAAAACGAGGCATGTACTATAAGGGAGGTGCACTCTAGGCCCAAACCCTCAGATCAGATAATAATGGTATGTCAGTGATTAGACGACTACTTCGCTAATTGGTTTCCTGGCATAGAACTCGGTGGTTTAATGGGAATATAATGACATTTTGCGGTCTTAATGGATTTATAAATGGCACTTTGCAGTTTAAAGGGACTTTTTCAACTTTGGGCCCAGATCGACTGTGTGTGAATTATTCCTTTTTTAACACAATTGTTTTTACTTTACACCTACTAAGTGTAGATGGACAGTTCATAGTGGAACATCAGTCAAAACTTAAAGGTTTTCAGATGACAGCCTGCTCTCTTCTTACAAATGGGTTTTTAACAATACATAGGGAAGATATGGATTCTGTTTAACGCAAGTGTTTTTACTTGGCACCTATACTCAGTGCAGACCAACTAATCCTAAAGTGTAACCTAGCTTAACGTTTCATCCTCAGTTAACATTCCTTTTTGATTATTCATATACACGCCAATACTTATTTACTAATTAGGGTCTATACAAATAAGTGCTATCCTTCAAGTGTATTTTAAGACGTTTTCTAAATTAAAACTAAATCTTTACTCATCATCGGTTAAAAAATAAAGATTGTCTAGATGACAACCTGCTTTCTTCTCAAGAAGATCCATCTAGTTGAACCCTCAGTTAAAGTAAACACTGGGCTGCAACAAATGCTGGTTATACAGCTCAATTATGGTTAACATCTGGGAACTCACATTAGAATACTGGTTTCTAAACAATGATATTGTCAGAATCAATTAAGTCATTTCTTTCCCGCTCTCTCCCCAATGCCTGCCCTGGGTGCTTCCATATTGCTACCTGTATGACACTGAATTGGCAAGCTTAGGTTGACGACCGAGCCAGCAAGCTCGGGGGATTGGCGGGGCAGCCTAGGCTCAGAGCCTCTCCGATCAGATGAGAATGGTGTCAGTGATTGGACGCCTACTGCGCTAATGACTTTCCTGACCCAGAAGTAGGCTTCCTAATGGGATTATAATTGTATTTGCGGTTGGGAGCGAAAGTATTTCCCTCAGTTTGAAGGGACTCTCTCACCTCTGAGCCCAGACTGAGGAGGGGAAATTGCCCACCTGCCCAGAGCCTGTTTGACAAGAGATCCATCCATCCAATGCTCCGACTCCCGTGCCTTGATGAGACGTATGGGAAAAGGTCGACCCTCACTTAGTTACACAAGTTGTTTAGTCACTAATCATTATCGACAGTCTCTGTTAATATTAGCTCATTACAGTTGACATTACAGCCGCTCTAGAAGTGCCTCTCAAAACGTTGTTTATATGTTTTGAATAGTTTAGTATGTATTATTCTCTTTTATTCTATTGTTTGTTATGTGTAAAAAGTATTTACTATTTAGATGAAGAAGGTCCCGTTGGAGAACATAGTTTATTTGTTATATGTTTTGAATAGTTTTGCATTCTATTAAAAGGCAATTCGCAGCACTGTAACTTTAATGCAGTTTTAATATCGTAAGGTGTTTGAAAACTAGGACTTACAAATGACTTTAAAAATCGTTTCTATTTTTAGAGGGTATTAGAAGTGATTTAGTGTATTGCTTTTATGATTACCAGTTCGGCTTCCTAGGTTATTTCGTAAAGTTAGGCCTATACAAGATATAGAATATTTATATTTGAATAGGATATATATATGCAGAGCTCGTTTTTCGGTTGTTGCGAAAAGTCTAAAACATTTTTATATGTCAAAAATGCATTGGTACTCATGACAATGGTGGATAAAAGGTGTAATACAAAATGGGTCAGATTTTTAGAAAATGTACAATTATGTACAAATGTACAATTCCTCAGATTAGGCTGCAATTTGGCCAATACTAGGTAAATTCGAGTATATTCGGCATTACATTGATTCTAGCAATCTGTTTGGCTAGGTTGAAGTGTATTTTGAGCTTTATTATTTTCTGAAATTCGAGTTATTCGAGCAGATTGGCAATAATGAATTGTACATTTTCTGATAATCTGACCCATATACGAAATAAGGTGTACTAAGGTTTCTAGGGAAATTATACCAGTACTAGATTACAAGCTCAAGCTGAGAATAACAATATTGTAATAAATGAAAATAAAAATAAATCAAATCAAATCAAAGGATACACCATCGCCATTTCAAAGAAACCTATTTTTAAGAATGAAGAACAGTTAGGAAAACGTCATTGTCCTTTACACCACAAACTACCCCTGATATTCTAATTGTTTATACACAAACCCTATAAACGGGACATAAAAGCAGGCCAGTGTATACTTAGGATGTGGAGTTAGACAGACATGAGTAGATTACGGCTTAAATCTCTCATCAGGGCACTTTATGCCTTTCCCTGCTGTACTCACTGAACCCATTGCCTAACACAATATAAACGTAGCCAGACTTTGGGTGGGTAGGACAGGGTGGGGGACTAATGTCCTGTGTCCACTATGCCGATAAAGATGAGATAAACTTTAGGGTAAGATTGTCAGAAAATGTACAATTCAGCTTCGCCAATCTTCTCAAATAACCCAAATTTCAGACGAAAATAATGTTCAAATTTCAACCTAACCAAACAGATTGTTAATTAGAATCAATGCGATGCCGAATATACTCAAATTTACCTAGTATTGACCAAATTGCAGCCTAATTTAGCAGAATTTACTAAATGTGTACAGCTGCCAATTGTACATTTTCTGAAGATCTGACCCTTTATCGTATTCTTCTTCGTAAATATCGATGTCCACATAGAATGTTTATAGCGATGTAACAGTTATAAAACGAATAGTGACTTTGTGACAGACAGATATTAGTGACATGACAGTTGCTAATAATTGTGACGGGTATCAATGATATGTAATACATTTACACAATCTCAAGACTTGGTGCAAAATGTATCTATGCATTTCCGAAGTCACACTGAGCAGTATATTTAATTAATTCACTAATGATTGACCCTAAAGAAGCTTTTTTCCAGGCATAAATAATAAAGCTGCCATTTTGAATCTTGATTCGCATGGAATTAAAGGACTAATGGTACAGTAGAAAATCTATAGAAAACATGTTATGTTCAGCATGGACTATTTATCAGTTCTCTAATGTCAATATCCATGAGTTATACATGTTTCCATGACACATGTCTCCATTTTTCCCATCATGCATTTTTTCATAGCTCATTTATAGAAACTCCGATAGTAGTGAAAATATTAATGCAATTTTTGATAAAAATGTGGCCAAATATTTGTATGTCAGATTTGTACAGAATCCATCCCAGGATGCACTGTAACAGACATGCGCAGTGGCACATGCACATCCCCTATTGATTCTGACGAGATGCAGTCAGAGGAGAAAGGGAGGGATGTCAGGCAAGTGGATTAAGTAGCTACTGTCCAGACTGAATGTATCCACTGGACCTCTATTTCCATCCGTAAGCTGACTGCTCCTGTGAGAGATAGGCTCAGTGGATACAGGGTATAAGGAGGTCACTACTAACCCAGTAGGATTGTTACAAGTCCCAGTGTCGGTACTTGAAGAGCCCCGCACATTTGTGTATTTGCCGATTTTTTGTATTGGAGGAATCAAAAAGCTTAGCCGTCTTATTTAAAGTGTTACTATATATATTAATTGATATTTTCTATTCGTTGTAATAGCATAGAGAACAATTACAAGTTATATATTTAACATTATAGTTTTCGTGGTTTATTGTAAGCTTGAAAATGTTTTTTGCTTCAAAACACATGTTCTAATGTTCTGCTGTTCGAAAGCTCATCATGGTAATAACCTGTCGATTAACTTTAGACAGTAGATGGAAAGTGAATTAGTTTAATCTCTGTCGGGTCATCGATAGATAAGGATGATTTAAAATTAAAAATAACCAATATTAACCCACTTGTTTACACATATGTTCATATATGTGCTATGGAACCAACACTTGAATAATGTGTGTGTGTTTTAATTAAAAAGCTTTCCGATAAGGTACACTTTTTATTGATGCAATCTCGTGATACATTATTGATACCATTAAGACTTTTATGGGTTTAATTTGTGAATCATCCCGTCGGCTTTTATAATTAGGTTCCGGCACGGTTACTGATACAGGCGAACTTTGTGAAGACATCTTCATCTTGATAGATGCATTTACTTTACAATTAGATTGATTTAATTAAATATATTGTTAATTAAAATATGTTCATGTTCGTGGACTAACGTACCAAGTGAATATAAGGGTCAGATTTATTTTAGAAAATGTACAATTCAATCTCGCCAATATAAATAACCCAAATTTTAGAAGAAAATAAAGTTCAAAATACATTTCAACCTAACCAAACAGATTGCTAGAATCAATGCGATGCCAAATATACTCGAATTTACCAAGTATTGACCAAATTGCAGCCTAATTTAGCAGAATTTACTAAATGTGTACCGCTGCCAATTGTACATTTTCTGACAATCTGACCCATCAGGTGAATGTACTGCAGGAGACATGCGCAGTGCCATTGTGCAAATTCCCTCAAGGGCATCTTGAGTCTTCCCTCGCTTGGATTTATGTATTTGGAGATGTATGTCAGTTTAATAGCAATTATGCCATTTTTAGCATGGGATATATCAGTGCTCCAAAGGCAATATCCAAGTCTTATGCGTGTTTCCATAGAACAAGCATAAAATCATACATTTGAATTTAATAGATCATTTAGTCACCTCTTCCCTCCTTGGTAATGTTAATATGAATGTAATATGATGATAAACACTTATATATGAATGTATAACTACTTGATATAAGCATGTAAGCCTTACCCCAACCCTTATTTGACCGTACTACAAGGCCCCACCACGTTGGTGAAAACTAGTATTCAAATGTATTTTATTCTATTATTGTATTCTATTGTTTGTTTTATATATGTAAAAGGTATTTACTATTTATATAGATGTAGAAGGTCCCGTCAGAAGAACTGTCCCGGTATATATATGAAAATAGGACTCTCGTACCGGTCAGACCTGACAGGCACGAGTACTATTTTCATATACACCTTATGTACAACAAAATGAAAAATAAATTTTCAATATATATATTCATACATGCTACGATATTGGTGACAATATTCTTGCAATCTACGATAACAATATTGCTAATTTGTGTTTATATCAGACCTGAATTGAATCTATCCCAGCATGCAATGTAACAGACAGGTGCAGTGGCACATGCAACTCCCCTTTGGTCTGGGAGGGAGAGAAGAACCCAAGTGTTGCCTCATATCTCAGACAGACAGGACCAGTAAATAACGCTTGACAGATGGTGTAATTATGCTCATAAAAGATCAAATTTTCAATTAAGCCTTCCACACTTCAATGTTATTAAACATGCCATGGGGAAGCTCGTTTAATTCCTTAATCACTTTGAAAGCCGTGGACCTGCTTAAATGATTCAACATCAAATATGGGGGATATCATATTATGTCATTAAAACATCAAAAAGGTAATAAGATACGTTACCCATGTATACTTCACATATGGTCTAGTGGTTAGGATTCTTGCCTTTCACGCAGGCGGCCCGGGTTCGATTCCCGGTGTGGGAACAATATTTTTCCCATGAAATTATCATTATATCAAAATGGCTGCATTAAAATTTATTAAAAAAAAATATTTTACTACTGCTATGTACGTTAGTAGACTTACGTTACAAATACATACAACATCTTGATGGTGAATTGGGAAATCTTGGCCAAATGACTTTTTTTAACCTGTTGCACCTGTAATATCACTGTATATCGCCGGGGCCGATGGAGAAATGGTGTATTTATTGAGAAGTATAAAGTTGTTACGTTGTTGTTTATTTTGGTTCATTTAATCACACAAGCTTTCGCCTTCCTTGGGCTTCATCAGGTGAAAACGGACTTTTTTTTAAAACTTTAAATTTAGGACTTTTTTAAAATTTAGGATGTTTATACAGCAATCATCAGACAATAGAAAAATATTACAGTAAGGCAAGTACATTGTACAATGTCAGCTATACTACAGTTGAGGTCATTGAAATATAGGCTCACAGTAGTATATTCGGTAAGAAATATCCATGGTCATCCGCCCACTGCTGTGTCTAGGGGATTTGCATAGCCGTCATTTTGAATCTAGATTAGCATGGAATTATGGGACTAAATGGTACAGTATACAATCTATAGAAAACATTTCGTGTTCAGCATGGATCATTTATACAAGCTAAGATACGGTACTGGTGAAAACATTCTTGCAATTTTCAATAAAAATGTTGCCAAATATTTGTATATCCGATTTCATCAGAATCCGTCCCAGAATGCAGTGTGATGTACAAGCGCAGTGGCACATGCAACTCCCCTATACTGGGAAGTAGAAGAGGCTACATATGTGATACTTCTACTTGTACTGATTGATATCCTCCTGTGCAGCCCCCAAAACTACATTTGATAGTTTTCTACTTGTTTATATATGATCCATTTCAGAAAAACGAATCATGAGTCGCAAAATATGGATTTTGAGATATCATCATATTTGAAAAGAGGAGATCAAGGTGATTCCAATGATAACAAACATTTGGACATTTAATATCTATTTCTATATTTTACGTTTGATATTTTTTTTTTTGAAAAAAAAAGTTTACCATGTTTCTGAGTGGGTAATTGCCAGTAACATAACTAAATATACTCCATACGAAGGCCATCAAAACGCAAGGATATATCTAATACAATGGCCCGAGGTTTATTACATGTATTTATATGCCTATAAGTGCTAAACCCAATAAAAATCGAAACATTGATATGAAGAGATCTTGTGGGGAAAATACTTTGAAAAATATCAATTTTGCGACTTGTGTCTCATTTTACTGGAATACATCACATATGACTGAGGATAAGATCCTCCAGTTTGGTGCATGCACTGGAGGAAGAGCAAGTGCAGTATGCAGGTGCAGGAGTTAGTGATTAAATCATACATACACTTCAAACACTCCTCATTAAACCCCAAACACATGGCCCTGGGTCCAACCTACACCACTTGTAAACATGTGGGTCACATCTTCAGTCAGGGTACAATTCGTCTTCACTAATTCTCTCAAATAACCAACATTTAAGACAAAAATGAGCTTCAAAATATAGTTTAGCACAGCAAAACAGATATTTTGAAGCCACACAAAACTAAATACACTCAGATGTATCTGGTATTCATCGTTTTTCAGCCGAATTTAGCAGAGTTTACTAAATGTGTACAGCTGCCAATTGTACATTTCTGACGATCTGACCCATGCATCTGCACTATGACTGCACGCTATAGTGTCATTCCTACACTCTATTTGAGATATATTTGGAGCGGCTCGCCCTAGGGTTACCATTGGGTCGCTTTGATGTTTACTTTAAGTAGGTCTCAAACAGAGTGTAGTTCTCTTTACTTTGATATTTCATTCCTATAGATCGACTCCTTGACATTTGTATCAAAACTTCTAACTTATATTATAGAAACTTTAAATCGCTTTATAGCATGATGAATGAGTTGTGAGCTTGGCAAACTTACACATGAGTAAAGTTTACCTTCCTTCTTACCTTTCACTTTGAAGGCTCATTGCCGTAGAAGGTCTATATGGGTCAGAATTCTAGAAAATGTACAATTCAACTTCGCCAATCTTCTGAAATAACCCAAATTTGAGACGAAAATAAAATTCAAAATACAGTTCAACCTAACCAAATAAATTGCTGGAATCAATGCAATGCCAAATACACTAGAATTTATCTAGTATCGACCGAATTGCAGCCTAATTTAGCAGAATTTACTAAATGCGTACAGCTGCCAATTGTACATTTTCTGATAATCAGACCCATCTACGGCAATGAATTTGGATAAAGATTTTTAACTTATATAAATAGAAACTTAAATCACTTCATAGCATGATAAATAATTTGTACGGTTGGCAAACTAACAAATGAGTAAAGCTCACCTGTAAATGTCATTCCTTCTTAGCTTTTACTCTAAAGGTGCATCGCTATAGATGGACGCCCTGGGAGTTTGATAAAGATGTCTAGATTTTTGTCAAAAATAGAAATTTTAAATTGTTTAATAACATGCATGCCAAATGATATGAAGTTGGTAAACTAACACATTTTTTTTTAATCTTTTTATTGGCCAATTACATTAAAAAATTGTAATCGCATAATCACAATCAAATACGCATGTGGGTCAGATTTTCAGAAAATGTACAATTAGCAGCTGTACACATTAAGTAAATTCTGCACAATTAGGTCGCAATTTGGTCAATACTAGGTAAATTCGAGTATATTCGACATTGAATTGATTCTGGCAATCTGTTTGGTTATGTTGAACTGTATTTTGAACTTTATTTTCGTCTGAAATCTGGATTATTTGAGAGGATTGGGGAAGGTGAACTGTACATTTTCTGAAGATCTGACCGATATAGAAGTTCATGCAGCTATATTTCACGCGTTGCCCGTGCAAACGGAGTTATATAAGAGAATATAGGGATGGCATATGATTAACAAAAAAATCAAGTTAGCACTTAAGCTTCCAATACATGGGTTATCTGTACAAATGGATAATAAATACGAATGTCAAATACAGCTTCCAAACATCAATACATCAATACATGGGTCAGATTTTCAGATTGGGTCAGAAGTTCAAATTGCAGTTCAACCTAACCAAACACATTGCTAGAATCAATGCAATGCCAAATATACTCGAATTTATCTAGTATTGTATAGCAGAATTATTAGCAGAATTTACTAAATATGTACAGCTGCTAATTGTACATTTTGTGAAAATCTGACCTATATATGAATCGCTCAAGTCATTATACAATACTATATTCTATCCTACCAGTTCAATCGGTGACCCTGGTAATACATCGTCAATGGTGGAACGGCAATTAACCCCACCGCACAAATTAAAACATATTTTTTTTGTTCTAAAATCTTTATTCAGAAATTAAAAACAATATAATACAATCTCACCCCGGGGTGATTTACGTCATGCCCTGATAGCTTACATGTTGTATCTTCAGTCAAGGTAATGCGTCATCTGAATTTCAATCAAACAGGTCTAAATATGGGTCCAACTAAAAAAAAATTCTCCTAATCTCACAAGAGGTTTTCCACATATATATCTCCAATAGTGAAGATTTTAATAGCCTATGGTCTACGATTGCTTTCAGATTGCCATCAAGTAAGGCTCGCTTTGTATTCCGACCTCAGGCCACCTTCTCCCCATGCCACCATGTATATTGTGTTAAATTTGCCTGTCGTAGAGTCAGAATTCAACAAAAAAAACACGCCGGAAAACATCATGTTACTAATGGAATGTCACTAATGGAATGTATATGATATAAATCTATTAAAATATTCTGGTATAAACCTCTTAAAATATTCTGGTTGCTCCGTTTTTTTAAAAAAAAGTTCTAGACATATGACATTTCCTCATCACCGATGTCCTCCAACCCTCTGCCGATATTATTTTTTTTCTCTATTTAATTTCAAGATTTAGTCCTTGAGAACAAGTTGATCGCGGTAGTGGCATAAGGGTAGGATCGTCAAAAAATGTACAATCGCCAGCTGTACACATCTAGTAAATTCTGCTAATTTAGACTGACAAATGGTGAATTACTGATATATTACGTATTACATTTGGTATATCGTTGATTCAAACTATTGGTTTGATTTGTCGAACAACATTTTTACCCTCATTTCTGTATTAAATGTGAGTTATTTGAGGGGGTTGGTGAAGGCGAATTGTACATCTTCTGACAATTTGACCAATATATCAACATAGGCTAAATAATCTGTTTCCCATAGCTGGAGGTGACAAACCAAGATGGCATGAAATGGCAATGATACAATGTTATATTAGCCCAAACAGTTGCCATGGTAACTTTACCAAAGCACCTAATGTTTAACTGTGACTCCCTGAAAAGGGAAATCACTGCTTAGAGTTACCAGACAATCTTAACAAAGATAATCAGAATTGACAATTGAATCAACTTATTTCCTTCGTTGCAATCCAAGGGTCTGAGGTCTAGATGAGATTGGAAATATAGAAAAAAGCTTGATGAATGATAATATCTACTGGTAAGACTGTACGACTGGTAATTTGGATAATGTATTTGGACGATATAGTACCAAGTATCAATATTAGTAATACATTTCTGTAGAAATCTGTTAACATTGTCATGGCAACGCACGAAATATAAGTGCATATATTTATAATATGAATTCACATAAATCGCATGCAGAACAAGAAAGATATCAGGGATGAACTGAAGGGATGTCTAGAAACATAAATTATCATGTTTATGGGCCTAACATAGCGTCACGGGCTATAGCCTGTATACGTGTATGCTCAGCGATAAAACGCTCTAGTGAAAACATAAATCTGGGATCTAAGAAGATGGCTCCTTTTTTCTGCCAAGTTGCTTGTTTTTTGTCCTAATAGTTTCCACATTGTGTCAAACGGTGAGCTGGAGGGGAAAATATAAGGGTAAGATTTTCAGAAAATTTACAATTCGCCTTCACCAATCCTCTCAAATAACTCACATTTAAGACAGAAATGAGCTTCAAAATGCAGTTTAACATAAACGAACTGATACTTTGAATCAACGCGATAGCAAATATACTCAGATATACCTGGTATTCATCATTTCTTTGCCTAATTTACAGAATTTACTAAATGTGTACAGCTGCCAATTGTACATTTTCTGAAATGCTGACCCAGAAGCTGTTTGTATGTTCGTTCTGTTTCATAAAATCAGAAACGGACACTCACTAGCGTTGGAGAAGGAAGCCTCCTCAGATCTTTGCAGAGTGAATTTGACAGATAAATAAGTCTATCACTCAAGTTGCCAAAACTATAGTGGAGATCTTTCTTGAAGGTATTTGAAGGTTCGGATTGTCATCTGAGTGGCGAGAAAATGTTTTTTCTTATTGTTTTATAAAATAGTAGTTCTGATCGTTCTGAAACCTACTCCGTGACCTTACGGTCCATTTGGGAGAAACAATTACACAAATAGTCCTCAGTATCAGTAGCAATATCAACATTGAATCATTTTTTCCCCTAAAAGTTAGTTACTGGCTGCACAGCACGCGGAAATAGCTAAGCAAGCTGTAATGTCATGAAGCTCTTAATGTCGGCCCTAAACTGAAGAAAGTCTACTTTAATCTTCAAGTTCAAAGGGGTCGACCTATCGGTTTGCAACTAGACTAGAACAACTAATTTGGATTATCTATATTTCATATAATACTAGAAGGATTATCTCTAAGTATCATGTATCAATAGTATCAATAGTGTATGTCATTATGTAAAACCTATTGTCTTTTGGTCAAGTACACGTAAACAGTCTGGAGGTGCATTGCACTATACACGATAGAATCGTGTCTTAAAGGCCTCGTAACAACAACGACTACGAGGGCTTTATGATATGAGGGCTGTTGCATTGAAAGTCTTGCATTTGAGCAAGGTACGAGGTCTCTCAGAGGTCTCTCAGACTAGTCTCAGAAAATAATCGTATATATAGTGCAATGCAACTTTTGCAAAGAGGGAGTTACAAGGCCTCTAAGAGTGGTTTAACACAGATTCGTATATTCAATTCAATTCAATTCAAGACATTTTCTATTTGCATAAATGATGACTACAAAAAGGAATGCCCAGTTTTGAAACCTAGGTTCCAAGTCTCCCAGTGGGTTCCTGGTGGTTGGTTATTGCCAAAACTGATTTACAATAAAATACTCCGATATAAATTTCATGGCTATTTAATTTGATATCCAAGGGCTATTTTCTACCTGTCTATGTTTAGCTGTTTCTTTAATTAAGAGTAGGCTTAGTTGAATAATAACTACCTAACAGTGAGTAGTACTAACTAGAATATGAGGTAAAAGTTAGGGTACAATAGCAAAGTGTAATCAAACAATGGTTGGTTGTTGGTATGGTCGGTCCAGACCATGTATATAGTGTAATGGCGTCGGCAGTGGCATCAGGGGCCTGTTGCTCCGTTTCTCGCTAATTATTTTCCCATACACTTTCAATGGGGAAATAATTAGCGAGAAACGGAGCAACGGGCCCCAGAAAAGTCAACAATAGTGCAATGCACCCTAGGTCCAAACCCTCAGATCAGATACGAATGGTATGCCAGTGATTAGACACCTACTTCGCTAATCGGTTTCCTGGCCCAGGACTCGGCGTTTTAATGGGAATATAATGACATGTTGCGGTCTTAATGGAATTATAATAGCCATTTGCGGTTTGAGACGAGAGGCTTTCCTTCCGTTTGAAGGGACTCTCTCACCTTTGAACCTGGACTGTGAATAAGAAAATGAATTTTATCAACTTGAAAGAACCATTTCTGAGACGGCTGTAAGTGAACGTACATTTAAAGCAAAAGGATATTAATTGAGTGACTCTGAGTGACTCACTCCAATGCCTTCAATATGCCCCTGGGTCAGACCTTCAGAAAATATACAATTCACCTTCACCAACCATTTCAAATAACCCAAAATTCAGACGAAAATAAAGTTCAAAATACAGTTCAACATAACCAAGATTGCTAGAATCAATGCAATGCCAATTATACTCGAATTTACCTAGTATTGACCAAATTGCAGCCTAATTTTGCAGAATTAACTACTTGTGTAGAGCTGCCGATTGTACATTTTCTGAAGATCCAACCCCCCTACATGTAGGACATTAGTTTTACATCAGCAGTCGCTTCCCTGATTTTCATCCATTTCCCGGAGTACATGCAGCGAACCTGACTAAAAGTGACTCCTGCAATTCATTAAAGTTATTTGGATAAATGACTAGGCTTTTGGGAATGAATTCTGATACGTTTGGATAAATAGGCCAATTTATCAAAGTAGATGCTTCTAGCGGTAGGGTGGGGGAGGGAGGGGGCATAGAGAGGGACAGACGAAGAGCGAGATGTGGAGAAAGATGGAGAGAGAAGGGAGAGACAGAAAGTGAGACAGAAAGAAGGGGGAGTGAGGGAGGAAGAGAGAGAGGGAGGGAGAGGGACATAGATACAGAACGAGATAGAGCTAGAGAGGGAGATTGAGATCGAGGAAGAGAGAGAGAGGGACAGAGAGAGGGACAGAGAGAGAAGGACACAGAGAGAAAAGGACACAGAGAGTCTGCAGTATCATCTGCATAAATTGACAATGCAGTTTTTAGCTCAGTATCTAGATTGTTCAAACAAGTCGGTAGATCATTTATATAAATGATGAATATAAGAGGACCCAGCAAGCTGCCCTGTGGGACTCCTATATTAATATCCACTTGGTCAGAAATATGGTCATTGAGGGAAGTCTGTTGCCTTCTATTTGTGAGATAATTTTTGATTAATTTAATAATTTCGGGGTTAACATGGTAATATTGCAATTTCTGGAAAGTTATATTATAGTCTAGGCAATTAAAGGCCTTGGCTACATCGAAGTAGGTAGCAACGGTAACATTCCCTTCGTCAATGCCTCTTATTATTGGATTCAGAAATTCATAGACCGTTCTGTTGGTCAAGTGGTTTGGTTGAAACCCACCTTGTACTTTTGAGAACAAGCTGTTAAGATTCATATGGTTGCGTAACGCCTTACAAATGAAGTGTTCTCAAAGTTTAGACGGCAGCGGTACTAGAGCTATTGGTCTTAGATTTATGAACTGTCTTAGATTACCAGATTTAGGTATCGGTGTTACTGAATAATTCTTCCATTCCTGCGGTATTTTTGATGATTTGACACACTTATTTAGTAGCATTGTTAATTGCTTACTGATTTTCAGGAAGTAAGATTTCAATAAAGTCGCATTAATCCAATCTAGGCCGCTGCTCTTGCTTACATTGATAGAGTTTACATACTCAAGAACCTCTGATTCGTAGATGACTATTTGCATAGATAATTCAGTGATTAGTTCATCAGTCAGATATCTCATGCTGTCACCATTTACATTTTTAGCAATACCACCTAAATCTCTAAAGAATTTGTTCAGTGCATCACTCGCCTCCTTACCCTCTATTACCTTCTCATTATGCAAGAAACTATCCGGCATAGCGACACTTGATTTGCCTAGTAAGTTATTCACAAGGCGCCAGAATTTGTTACTATTATCGGCGTTCATATCTAATAGTGATAATATATGTCTACGCTTAGCTTCCCTTATCATTCTGGCATTAACATTAAATTCCAGATGTGGTTAAACAGGTTTATACCATTAGATTAAGGGTCAGATCGTCAGAAAATGTACAATTGGCAGCTCCACACATTTAGTAAACTCTGCTCAATTAGGCCTAAAAACGACGAATACCAGATATGTCTGAGTGTATTTAGTTTTGTGTGGTTTCAAAATATCTGTTTTGCTGTGCTAAACTATATTTTGAAGTCATTTTTATCTTAAATGTTGGTTATTTGAGAGAATTAGTGAAGCCGAATTGTACATTTTCTGAAGATCTGACCCTTAAGCATAGTTAAAATCACGGTCCTATTTGCATGTGAAATCACATTTCTCCAAATGTACCATGTTTCCGTGAATAAAACTTGTTTCCAAAAAATCCCCCAAAATGTATTAACAAAAATACAGGCTCCAGCCAGATACAGACATTGATCAAATCAGAGGGACTAGGTATGTGTATGTATGTATGTACTATTTTTATTTCCGTGAAAACAGTTACATTATATCGGAAAAAGGAATAAAGTTATACATCATATATAACAAAACTTTCAAGAACTCCTGGTCTTCCAAGTCTTCCTAAATTACAATGATGGTGGAAGAGAAGTATTGTTTGATTGAGATTCTATAATGTTTAGATGTTAAGTATTAAATAATACAACAAGTGACGTGGGTACATGACATATACTATATGGGAACTATCGGAATGTAGTTCATTAAGAAATGTGTAACAATATTAAATTTCAAAATTACAAATTACAGTACAACACATAATATTTTCATTGAGTTATTCCAATATCAATTACTTATTATGTTTGAGATAATAATACAATCTCAATATTATTTTACATAGGAGCTAGACTATACTTACGGTCTATTACCTTTGAACATTTTGTTTACATTCGTAAGTAATACAGAAAGTAATTCTGCAAATGGAATTACAGCAATAAACAGCAAGTTATAGTACAAAATAATGTAGTGAAATCACATATCACTTTTGTTTGATAACCTCACCTTTACCTCACCTGACTTGAGTTAAAACGCTTCTGTGTTTGTATTGAGTGTTTATACAATCATTATTCAACAATACTCTTTCCAGAATGTTATATTTTCAACCACATAAATTTCAATTTATGTTGCTAAAAATATAGGTTTGTGCGAGGCTAGGGAAATTGATGTTCTTAAACAAATTGTCAGTTGAAGAGAGTGCAGTGCCCACTGAATCAGCCTTGGATAATCAGATGTGTGAAACATCCCCGTAGGGCCTTGGTATTAGGGTGAAATCGCCAAAAAATGTACAATTCGACAATTCTCCAATCGTCGCAAATAACTCAAATTAAAGCAAAAATAATGTTCAATATTTGGTTCAAAATAGCCCAACAGATTGTTTACCGAGTATTGACCATGGTTATTCTTCTTTGAATTATTGCCCATGAGCCCATATCTTGATATGTAAATGTCCTCAATGAATTATAAGTTCCATTGTAAACTGCAAATTGTTTGTTTGTAATTCAACTGTCATTTACGGAGGCTGTAATAAAATAAAAAAAAATATTATTATTCGAGAAATGGTGCAAGTAGTACATGGTAAACAGTGTTTGTATCACGGATATTAACTTAATGGTGGAAGTAGCTCTCCATAACCAATACAATGCATCTATCCCCAGAAAATGTACAATTCACCTTCTCCAATCGTCACAAATAACCCAAATTCAAGACAAAAAATAATATTTAAAATTGGGTTCAACAAAGCCCAACAGATTGTTTGAATCAAGGTGATATCAAATATATTCAGATACACCGAGTATTGCGCATTTTTCTGTCTACTTCAGCAGAATTTACGAAATGTGTAGAGCTCGCAATTGTACATTTTCTGAAAATCTGACCATATAATGCTGTCCACTATGGCCCTATACTGAAGCACTATATAACAAGGGGGAAGTGTTACGCCCCATTGACCTATGTAGCCCTGGTCATATCAGGCCGAGAGAGGAAAGACACTAACTGTTATGTACTTAGTGGAGGCTGTATAAGAGCTACTCGAATGAGTTCATTATGGAGGTTGTAGTCATACGTTCTAGTTAGTGAACTATATACTTTGCTAATAGGCTGATATAGCAACCACAACACTAACGTTAACACTAACGCTAACATATGTTTTATGAGGAATACATTATCACTAGGTGGGCTATTCTTAGCATGTCTACCTGAGATACGGACGTCAATTACGCTAAGAGGCGGGTCAATACGTTCCCAACGTATGTCGATTTCAAGCTAATATGATGGTCAATTGTGATTTCATTTTTATGTACAAATAAGCAGGAGGTGTTTTTCTTTGTATTCAGGTGTAACACACTACTACACTACAAATAAGCAGGAGGTGTTTTTCTTTGTATTCAGGTGTAACACACTACTACACTACAAATAGGCAGGAGGTGTTTTTCTTTGTATTCAGGTGTAACACACTACTACACTACAAATAGGCAGGAGGTGTTTTTCTTTGTATTCAGGTGTAACACACTACTACACTTCATGGAATTGTGTGCTTTTTAGCCGTCTACAAACACCTCTCCACCTCTAATAAAGTCTAAAACTGATGGTCTCCTGCCACTATGTATGGCAAACCCTATTGTGAGCAACTAGCGTTTACATTAGCTTGTGTTGTTGCATGGTCAGTGCCAAATGTCCCTATTGCTAACGCTAAAACACTAATGCTAACGCTAAAACACTAATGCTAACGCTAAAACACTAATGCTAACGCTAAAACACTAATGCTAACACTAAAAGTTTGCTGTTCATTCATGAAGAGGAATTGCAGTAGAGAACCTGGAGGCAGACCTTGCGGGTGTAGATTTATGGTGTTAGCAAAATAAGATTTAGGGAAAAGCAAAATTATGTCCTTGACAACCTCAAGGGAAAAAGACCAGAAACTAATGAAACCAATTTCATATAATAGGGAAAAACGAGATCGAATGAACAGAAAATTACACTTATTTAGGCCAGAACATTGACCAGGAACTGTCATTCAAAGATAAATTGACAAACAAATTAACAAAATAAAAAAAAAATTATTGTCCATAAAAAATTAAAAGAATAGCTACACCAAATATCATGAGAATGCCATGTAAGGTCGCTGAAAGCCCCATGCTAGAGACAGTTTATATAATGCTGCTTCAAAGAAGATTTTAGACAAACTACAAGTACTCCCAAACACAGCTCTTAGGATAGCCCAGGGTCTAGATACAAGAAATAATATATACACAAATTACATTAAGATCAGCAAATATACCATTACTTCATAAGTAATCAAAAAGAGGCACCTTTATTAGAATACGCTTTCAAATTAGGTAAAAATGATAATAATATTGATCACAGAAAAATTTCCCTAAGAAATCTTGCATCAGGATAATCACTTCTAGTACCAAAAACTAAAACTGAAAAAGTAAAAAGATCCCTCATTGGCATGCAGATGGAATTAATTTAAGAAACGAAATACCCAAGATAGGAAAATTTAGAAACTGATTTTAAGATCCGACAAAAAGGTTTTTATGATAGCATCTGTAACAAGCCAGACACAAAGACTCCCAGGTGGTGCTGGCTGGTGGGGGGAGTGAGGGGGGGGGGGGAGGGAGGCAACCTTGCTTTAGGCAACCCCAGTAGAGTGCCCTCTCAACTATCACTAGTCAGACACATTAACACAGTACTTTAAAACATGAAGCAATTAAAAGCCCTTAACAAAATCTCCTCTTTTGAACAATCCCTAACATTGATATTTCAATGGAATAAATAAACTAATAATAGTATGATAAATCTGTACAAGAAATAGAAGCTGAGATCTTATATATCTAAATCGTGCAAGACAAACTACTCCCTTAGCATATATAGTCTCTAAAGAATGTCCTAAACTCTCTAAGGTCATACTTCTTAGCATGGCCTGGGATGCTGTTCCAAAGAACAGGTCCTTGATGATATATTTTTTTTTAATGAATTTATTTCTCAAACTTTCCAACAATGTGGTATTTCTCATTTCAAGAAAGGAAAAAAAGACAATACATCAAGGAAAAATTATATCGCAAACAAAGAACAAAAGTAGAGGTCAGTCATCATTGCTTACTTCTGAACTCCCAATTATAATAATTTGATTATTTTTTTATTTCTACCCCCCCCCCCCCCCGCCCAGTACAAGTAAACACCCTTTTTTTGGCCTCTTGAACATTTTAGAAACAAAAGGACCGAGTAAGTTAGCAAAAATAAAGATATTACAATCACACAAGTAATGCACCAATTATAGTTATCTATCACATCAGCATAATATGTGTTCCGGAAGAAACTAGCTCTTCCCCAATCACTTCAAACAATCAATGAGTATAAACTCGTTGAAACAACCCACATTGAAGACAGAGATGTGTTTCAAAACACAGTTCAACATAACCGAAGATATTATAGTTGAATCAACGCAACACAACATGCTCAGAAATACCTGACCAGTATTTGTCATTTTGAGCTTAATTCAGTAGAATTTCCTAAATGTGTAGAAATAACGATTGTACATTTTCGGGCTTGTCTATCCAGGGACATTGCATCAGCCCTTAGCCTTTGGGCAGGGCTGGTATTGCACCCGCGCTCTAAAGGTAAGAAACCAGTGAGCCGCGACGTTGCGACTGCTAGAGAGCGGTAGGCAGTATTGTGTGGTCCCGTGCCATGTGTAACAACCGGCCTGATGTCAACACAGCCTGGTGCGTAATGCCCCGTCTACACAGGGGCGAATTGAGCTGCGAATTGAGCCTTGCGGCAGCTCGTGCGAGTTCAGACCAATTCTCATACAATATTTTAACTAAATAGCACATGTGTAGGGACACATGCGACTGCTCGCATAATCCTACGACTAATCGCTTAACCCAAAATTGCCCCAAACACATGCAAATTCGGGAGCGATTTCAGATTTGCCAGATCGCAGCTGAAAAAAATCCAAATCGCATAGGACAAATCCAAGTTCATGCGATTTCAAATGGAATCGCATATACTCCTGCACAAATTCGCATGTGTGTAGGGCTAGACACGATCGTTCGCAGACCTCTGCTGCTGTCCACGACTAATCTCAGGAGGTCATGCGAATTTCGGATTTATCCGAAATTCGCAAGTGATTGCAGGTATGTTTGAACAGGTGTAGCTTCACGAATTATCGATGAATCAAAACGATTTTTTCACAGAATATGCCCAGACATGTTGTCTCAAGTATGTTAAGATTTCGTGATTATAAATTGATTTTTTCTACATTTTTTTCAAATCGTCGCAAGTACACATCAAAAAATATTTTCGGTCTTCTCTCCCCCCATTTTCTTATAACTTGAAGTGATCCAAATCGCACATCTGCTGCGAATCCAAACCTGCGATTTGACATCAGTTTGCAGCAAAAATCGCACATGTGTAGGGATTAAAACTCAAATCGCAGAGCATTATTTCTGAAATTGCACAAGTTCCCCGGCGATTCGCACAGGATTTCTACGATTTCACATGCGAATGATCGCAAGCGCCAGATTCGCACCAGTTTTTTAATTCGCCCCTGTGTAGACGGGGCATAACGTACAGTGTCGCCATGCGACCTGCGTTACAAGTGTGTTACAAAGCCCCCGACGTCAATATGACACTCACTAACCTTTTGGCACTTATCAATAGAGGGTTTGGATGTCTCACTTCGCATGTCTACTGCAGTGCATGCTGGGATGGATTCTGTTGAAATCTGACAAATAATATTTGACAATATTATTTTATCGAAAATTTTAATTGTTTTCACCAATATCATTGCTTTAAATAATCATATATGAAAACCAAATGCATGATGGGAAAGATGGAGGTTCTGTTATGGAAACATGTATACCACATGGATATTGACAATAGAGCATTGATAAATATTCCAAGCTGAACATGACATGATTTCTATAGATATTAGACTGTACCATTAGTCCCATAATTCCATGCGAATCAAGATTCAAAATGGCGGCCATGCAAGTCCCCTATTGTTAGGGGGAATGCCTCCACCCAGCCGGGGATTTCCCTTAATTTTTTTTTATACTTTTTATTTGCAATAGTAATATAAAAAATGTGCCCCATTGCATGGTTCCGGGGAATTTACACAAATTTAAAATAACCGATCAGGATGTCCCAATAGTATGCTCTTTAAAACAACAAACGGAGGCCTGAGGCGAAACATCTTACCGTCATTGATGACCTATTTTGTGTGTGAAATAAAGGAACCAATGAGTGACATTGAATAATGATAACTGTGAAAACTCTACCGAATGATGCTGCATTATTTGAGGCGTGACGCGGCGTGCCTTTTTTGTGGCCATTGCATCAGCCCTTAACCGGGACATTGCATCAGCCCATGGGGCGTGGGCAGTGCCGCCATTAAACCGTCGCCCAGCTGATGGCTGTCAGTGAGCCGCGACGTTGTGACTGCAGGAGCAGTAGGCACTAGTGGTGGGGGTAGTGCCTGGGGCAGCTGTCGTTGGGCGACCTGCATTACGTGTGTTACAATTACCCCAACGTCTAACATGACACTCACCAACACTTTTACACTCTATTTGAGATCTACTTGGAGCGGCTCGCCGTAGGGTTACAAATGGGTCGCTTTTAATGTTCACTCTAAGTCTAAGTAGGTCTCAAACAGAGTGTACCCACACAGTCTTTGTCCAAACCCTCCGATCAGATAAGAATGATATGTCAGTGATTAGACGCCTAGGCTACTTCTCTAATCGGTTTTCGAGTGTTTTCTGGTCTAGGAACACCAATTGGAATATAATGACATGCTGAGGTCTTATAGAAATTATAACTAAAAAACTTTGCGGTTTAAGGCTAGAGGCTTTCAACTTCAGGCCTAGACTGTCAGCCGTGTTGAACATTCGAAGTACACCAAAACCATGAGTCACGCCGATCAGCAACTTTCTGATCTTGTGAGTTTTATTGGAGTTTTCGCTAGTTTACATTTGATTCCTACGTTTTGGATCTTTGGACGATCCTTCGTCTGGGAATGATTACATCGATAAAATACAGCAGGTAGGGCCTATATCAATATTGTGCAGGTACGTTGCTAGGATACAATGTCAACATATTTATTCCAAGATGCTGATTGGTTGATTACATATATTCCAATAGTTTGTTTAATAATAGGTCTAGGAAGATCAGGTAAACTTTATTTGAAGCGTTTTTGAACGTAGATTTTAGTCTCTTGGAAAATTCTTTTTTTTTAATAAATTTAAAAGTTTGTTTGCTATTGGCTCTAGACTGCACAGAAAATCGGATTGCTATGTAAGAAAATGTACACCCGGCAGTTGTACAAATTTTGATAATCATACGCATGCCTGTGCCATTGCATCAGCCCATATAGCCAGGCCATTGCATCAGCCCGTAGCGCGTGGGCAAGGCAGCCATTGCACCCTCGCTCAGCAAGTAGCAGTCAGTGAGCCGCGACGTTGTGACCGCTTCGCGGTGGGCACTCTTCGTATGGACTTGGTCAAAGGAACCGGCGCTATCTGGTCCATGTGCCTGGTGAATATTGTCGTCGACGGTATATGTGTATGTAAACCCTCCCCCGCAACGTTAAACCTGACACTCACTTCCTTTTACTTACAGAAAGGACAACTAAAAATAGATCAATATTATAGGCATATTTGCGTATTCTATAGTGTTTTCACGAGAAAACTGCTCGTTTGAACTGCGTTTTGAATATCATTTCTGTATTAGGCCTATATTCGGTTATTTGAAGTATTTGTTATGTAACATTACGTAACATGGTGTAACCTCATTATATTTATTTTAATTATTATCATCCATTTATTATATCATCTCTATATATACTAATTCTCATTTCTATTCGTTCTATATCTTTAACGCCTTGGGAGCAGAGGAAGAGTTGTTACCACTGGGAAGACTTCGTCTAATTCCATATTTGTATCTTGAAAACTGGAGCTAAAACATTTTCTCTATATTTCGGTAACAACTATAGGAATTAGACCTATGCTCCGTTAATTCTTCTATGAATGCTAAATTATGGGCCAAGCCGTCAGAAAATGTACAATTGACCTTCACCAATCCTCTCAACTAGTCCAACATAACCAAACATATATGTATTTAATCAATTCAATACCGGTACCATACATACTCGGATGTACCTATCTTTTTTATAATTTCTGAGCCTAATTTTTTAGAAATTAGTAAAAAGGTAGAGCTGCCGATTGTACATTTTCTGACGATCTAACCCGTCTATTGGTAAGTACATATGACAGAATATAGGTCTTGTTCCATTACTCAATAATGAATGGGAAAGGTCTTTGAATATGTTAAGGTATGAATGGAATAAGTCCAAGATCGAGCGGGTTGTCCGCCAGTGTTAAGGTATGAATGGAAGAATAGCAAACGAACGTGTGGTCTTCGTGAGAAGAACTAAGCAACTGATTTAATGATCTAGCATCTGTACATATGTCCATACAGGATGTGGGAAAGAGTAGGGGGCGGAGCCCTTACGTAATACCTATGGCTTAGCATGAATAAGTAGACTTGCACAGTACTGGATAGCTAAGTATAATTAGCGAATTTAATAATGAGATATTATAATTAATGGGTGATAATTAGATAGATAATGAGGTTACACAATGTTACGTAATGTTACATAACAAATATCATTGGAAATAGTTCATGTTTGGAGCCTTCCTTTTCGCCATTAGTCTAGCTCTTTAACTGGATGCCACCATTTTGTGAGAACATGCCACTGTCCCCATTGCTCCTCACACCTTTTCTTTTTTTTTTATTTAGAATTTGTATACAGCCATACTGTCGCTGTTTATAATACTGTCGCTGCATTCCCACGTACGTCAATCAGATCATTAATAAGAATTGCCAATGAAATAAAAATCCCAAATAAATGAGGAGAAATCGCAATAATCTTTACGCACTTATCTATCTACAAAAGAGTCGTTGAAATAAGGAGATTGCGTTAATGAGGCTACGAGCCAGGAGCATTACGTAAGTAATGCATGTCCGCCATCTTGAATGATCTACCACCGGGCCAAACAAGAAAACGCGTTGGGCAACGCATGAAAAAATTCACTATTGTGGTTCAGGTACAAAGCCAATACAAAATATTTAGATAAATTACAAATTGGTGTGTTTCCGATTTAACCCACCCCGCCACATAGCTACACACACCGACACACCTAGAAAAACCTTCCCCTACCTAAAATAAAATTTGACCATGCCTGATTTCTTTTGGATTTTTTAACACAAGCTAATTAAAGTAGGAAAACAAGTTTTCCTAACCCTGAATGTCAAAAAGCACATTTCCCTTGTTTAAAACAACGATTGTTATAAAATAGACATTTTTCTAGGTGTTTTCCTAAAAATAATCTCATCTTTTCATATATTATGATGAGATTTCAAAATTCATTTTTTGCGACTTGTGCCTCATTTCCCTGAAACACATTACATATAGTGTTATAGATTGGAGCAAGAAGTCTTCAGTACAATTAGCGAAGTAGATCTTCGTCGTACATCTTTCTATAAAAGCTAGCGAGTTAGTAAGTGGCCTGGTAGATGTCTGTTGGAAGTCCTCTCTTAAGGAGCAAGAAATAAAAGTTGAAAGATATCGGCACAAAATGTCTACTTTTGACCTATCGGAAAGTGAGAGGCTTCCCAAGAAAGTTCCTAAGAAAAATTAAAATAAAAAGGTATCCACCGTCCCATTAAAGCCCTATATATGGGTCAGAGTATCAGAAAATGTACAATTAAACTTCGCCAATCTTCTCAAATAATCCAATTTCCAGACGAAAATAATGTTCAAAATACAGTTCAACCTAACCAAACAGATTGCAAGAATCAATGCAATGCCGAATATACTCGAATTTACCTAGTATTTATCAAATTGCAGCCTAATTTAGCCTAAATGCAGCCTAAATGTGCACTGCTGCCAATTGTATATTTTCTGAAAATCTGACCCATATGCCCTGAGTACGAGCATACTAACATAGCATCCACACTGAGTCGGTCAATGTGCCAGAAAATGTACAACTGTGATGTGTTATTAGAAACATGATTCACAAGTAGCAAAATTGATATTATACAAAGTGTTTTCTTCACAAGATGTCTTTATTGGATTGTTTTCATTTTTAGGGTGCTGAAAGCTGTGTGTAGCATCGATACATGTACCAAATTTTAGGATTGTTTGAAATATATCCGAGCATTTCTTAAGGTCAGCTTATATATATAGAGTATGCTTCTAAAGGTACTTTACTATAATAAATGTCAACCCTGAAATATTTTTTTTTTTTAAAGAAATTTTATTGGATCTTTTTTCATACAATGATAATCTCGCAGCATTGCATGGGCATTGCAAACCCGGCTTGATCCTATCTTTTCAAATATGATGGTATGTCAACAAATACACGCAATGCGAATATATTCCGATACACCCTTTTTTTCTATCATTTTCTATTTTGATATAAAATTTATCGGAATATATTCGCATTGCGTGTATATATGTAAAAGTATACTTTTAGCTGATTTTAGCAGAAATTAGTAAATGTATAGAGCTGTCGATTGTACATCTTCTCACGCGCAAACCCATGTATCTGAGATGTATATCAGAGTGAACTTCCTACGCAATTGCGATTCGTTGTATAATGAAGAAGCTCTTTCCCAAACGTCTGGTACAATAAATTCAAACCGATACATGTTGTTGAAAAGAATTGTATTCAGGATTGGAGAATTGATATCAACACAAATAAAAGACTATGGTGGAAGGAAAACTCTAAAAATGAAGATATATCAAAGCATAACAACTCCTCAATGCTAATAATGGGTCAGATTTTCAGAAAATGTGTGTGGCGGGTGGGGGTGGGGGTGGGGGTGGGGGGGGGGTGGGGGGGACTTAGGAATCTGCCAATTGTACATTTTCTGAAAATCTGACCCATATGATGCCGAAGGAAATGTCTGCATGAGAGACATTCTATTGCTCGGAGCAGCTCCATTCACTCTCGTGCCGGAGTCTTATTGCACTGGCTCATTACCACCTAATCATAATTGAATTTTCATGTTAAGTGCACCTCAAGGTGTTTAGCAAATTTTAATCCTTGAACTTTTTATCCGCTGATGATTGCTCCATTTCGGTGATAAATCTTGCACTTTATTTCCAGCTTCCCCGCTTTTTGCCTCATCGATCTTAAGTGTACATTGGTTCCAGACCCTTCTGCTCGCAGCTGACAAAGCTGAGTTGCTCTTTTGCCTACTCAGCATGTTCTTATCGTAAGTTTAAGATTTTTCAATGAACTTCATTGGGACTCTTTAACTGCAAATTGTCCTTGAGAAGCTGAAATTAATTACTTTTAATGAGCATTGCAGAGCAGTCCCTAAGTTGATACAAAAAGAGTTTTCTTAAATTTCGGTTACACTTAACTCGTTTTATGTTCTAAATATGATGTGTAAAGAGTCTAACAGAACATGGGTGAAATTTTTCAGATAATGCACAATTCACCTTCACCATGCAATCCTTTCAAATAACCCAAATTTAAGTGAAAAGTGACGTTGAAAATGCATTTTAACGCAATGAAAGAGATATTTCTAACCAACACAATGCCCAAGATACTCTGATATACCCATTATTCATATTTCTTCTGTCTAATTTAACAGAAATTAATTAATTTGTAGAGATCCCGATTGTGCATTTTCTGAACATCTGACCCTTATACCATGTCCATTACACTATATACGATAAGGCCTTTTTACCCCATATTTATAACTATGGGGGCCTTATGTTGCTAGGTTTGGTGCATAAATTCATGCATTTTTGAAAGGTAAGAGGTCTACCACATTAGTCTAAGGAAAGTATAGTGAAAGAAGTGTACAATCTTTACTTTCCATTTAGTTTTAATTCGCATTATCAGAAGACACAGCACGATTCCAAATCGTCATACAATATTAAGATATAACTAAACGCGAGCTGCATATGGGGCAACGGATTCACAAAACGCAAGTGGCTTTTGGTGAGTGTCTTTCACAAGTGCCGAAGGCACGCATGAAAGATACTCACCAAAAGCGAAAACAAGCGCTTACAATGTTGCATCATGAAATGAGTGTCATTGATTGGCGCAACTAAATTTACGCAACCAATCAAAATAACGTTGTAGATTGGTTGCATTCGAAAAACGGATTCCACTAGTGCAATCCAGGCATGTTTATGCCATGTTTTTGTGAATACGCACAACTATCATGGCATAAAACTCAGGCCTCTTTAGATTATTCAGAATCATGCATATCGTAGATAGAATTAGATATTATGCAATCAATAGAAGACAAAAAGAAGGGCATGGTCTGGAACACCTCTTCTTAAGATAGTTTTTGATAACAAAAAAACTAATCCTGAAGACTCTTGAAAGTGGATTCTTTGAAAATATTAAACAATCTTCAAACCAAAATGCGATGCCAAAATAACAGAAAATCCTTCACTTGTTGACGCCTAACCAATTTGGACAAATCCCCACCATCATATATGTACCGTATTTATCTTTTCTCACGATGACTGCTCCTCAATCCCGATACCCATGAGCTTAGGTCAAGTCCAGAATGAATGATTCAATTGATAAGAATACTTAATTTAACCAGGAGGGAGTATAAAATGTTGGTCTTTGCCATCCTATTTGCGAGGATCAGTCGGGGAACTAGAGCTGTTTCTCACCTCATAGCTAGTCGAGATTGTACTTTATTTCGTATATGGGTCAGATTTTAAGAAAATGTACAATTGGCAGCTCTACACATTTAGGAAATTCTGCTTGATGAGACTGGGAGATGATGAATACCAGGTATATCTGAATATATTTGGTAGTGCATTGATTTATAGTGTCTGTTCTGTTATGTTAAACTACATTTAGAAGCTCATTTCTGTCTTAAATGTGGGTTATTTGAGTGGATTGGTGAAGGCGAATTGTACATTTTCTGATAACTTGACCCATATTTTAATATTAATTCATGATGAAGACTTACTACAGTTGCCAGGATTAGTCAGGGAGCCCCCGTTTCTCACCTCATAGCTAGCCGAGGTTTTACTCAAATTCGAAATATATTATATTATTAATTCCGAATGAAGACCTACAACAGGTCGAAACGTTGAAAATAAAAACCAACAGAAATTACTTTCCATTTTGGCGTCTGTATTGTGGTAAACACATCAAAGCTTTAATATTAATTCTTTGTTCATTTTATACACTTGCTAGGATTGTAATTAAACTTGAATTATCTCATTGATTAGGGTTGACTAAGAATAATGGCATTATGTGATGTAATATTTCTTTTTAATCAATTTTATTGACAAAGTTTCACAATGTGATAGTTCTCATTCGTCGAAAAGATGGTAGATTATGTGGATTTACAATTTAAACATTGCTTACTCCTTATTACACATTTTACGTTACATTTGGAGATATGGGTCCGATTTTCAGAAAATGTACATTTCGCCTTCACCAATCCTCTCAAATAACCCACATTTAAGACAAGAATGAGCTTCAAAAGGCAGTTAAACATATCAGAACTGATACTTTAAATCAATGCGATACCGAATACACTCGGATATACCCGGTATTAGGCATTTTTCAGCCTAATTTAGGAGAATTTCCTAAATGTGTAGAGCTGCTAATTGTACATTTTCTGAAAATCTGACCCGTATGATGGAGTTATAATACAGCACACATACATTACTATAATACCAAAGAAATCATGTATAGTCCACACTCATTTGTTTTGCCATAATTAAATACAAATCGCCGAGGGGTCAGGCCACACACAATAAAAGTAAACATAATTTTCCAACCCAATTTACACATGTCTGTCAATATAAGCCTAATCCTTTCCAACTTCCCGGCATGTCTGCTGAATCAAAACAAATCAAATCCGATCATTCTCAAAAATATTAATAGCTGAATACAAAATTCTAAATATAAAAGTTATAATATACGGAAGGTTAGTTTATAGATGTGTGCAATGAGATTGATGAGATGGAATTTGAAGTTTAAAGATTAAAGAATTGAATAAAGATAAAAGAAGAATTCAATAAGAGGGTACAAGCCTTTATCGGCTAATACATATTTTCATCAGGTTCTGGCATTGTTTCTTGGTGAGCTCGTCAGAAAATGTACAATTCGCCTTCACCAATCCTCTCAAATAGCCCACATTTAAGACAGAAATAAGGTTCAAAACACAGTTCAATATATATAACCGTTTATGTTAAATAGTATTTTTATCCACATAAATCTATATCTTGAATATGAATTATTTGAGAGGTTTTGTGAAGGCAAATAGTACATTTTCTGACGATCTGACCCATATATATATGATTCATCCCAATACCTACATCTGGGGGCAGCCAGTAAGCACAGTAACACACGAGAGCAAGGGAATTCTCTACTGCTTCTATTGGAATCCTATATACAAGGTGAGGGCCTGGATAGAATGGTGTAATATGTTATGCACATATTGATACCACACGTTATATACCCTTATGGGTCAGATTTTCTGAAAATGTACAATTCAACTTCGCCAATCCTCTCAAATAACACAAATTTAAGACAAAAATCAGATTCAAAATATAGTTTAACATAACCTAACAGATTGTTTAAATCACGGCAATACTGAATATACTCAGATATACCTAGTGTCGACGATTTTTCGGTCGAATTTAGCAGAATTTACTAAATGTGTAGAGCTGCCAATTGTACATTTTCTGAAAGTCTGACCCTTATACATCACCCACTCTAGACTGTATAAACAAGTCTTATGTTCCTATAGTACTGGTTCCATATTGTACAGCCGGTTGATAATTGGTATGGCGCCTATGTGCGAGATATAGCAGTAAGTATAGACCAGCTGGGTTATTCGATGATATTTCATTTGTCTGTAGATTAAGTTATTGCTTAGGGCTGCTAGGAAACTGAAGCTGAATATTTTTGTTTATGATTGAATACACTTTGTATCTGAACCATTTTGTGGAGTCAGAATAGTTGGGTCAGATTTCCAGTAAATGTACAATTCAACTTCGCCAATCTTCTCAAATAACTCAAATTTCAGACGAAAATAAAGTTCAAAATGCAGTTCAACCTAACCAAACAGATTGCTAGAATCAATGCAATGCCGAATATACTCAAATTGACGTAGTATTGACCAAACTGTAACCTGAGTTTGCAGAATTTACTAAATGTGTACAGCTGCCAATTGTAAATGTTCTGATAATCTGACCCAGTTGCTCTTTATTTGCATTTATTTCAAATCAGTCAATCTTCGTTTGCCCCTGCTGGATGATGATGCACATGACTTATGTTTTTTCTTTGATTGAATGATACTTTGTGTGAACAATTTATTTTTTCCCCTTCCTTGGACTATCATGAATATGAGTTAGAATGTCACTGCAATGAATGCAACTCGAAATGTTTGAATAGTATCTGTTTCTCTACTGTTTTTCTAATATTTCTAATGCTTCGTTTGACTTAGATGTACAGCTGTAACTAAGAACACTGTGTAAATACATAGTTTCTGGCTGAGTAAAACTATTTAAATACAATACATTAATTATTTAGGTATTAAAGATATCATTGCTGCTTGACTGTCATGCATTGATGAAGGTAAACTGCATCTGATGAACGAAGCAGCATTTGCGCAATACATCATTCTATCTTCTTTTTGTTTATAGTATTCTGAATAACCAATCTCAAAGCTATGATGACAGTTTTATATTTAATATTTTGTATTTCCTTTGAAATAAGGATCCTGATTTCTGTGTGGGGTGAACATAAACTCAGCTGAGTTGAATCAGAGGAATTAGCAATGTAAAAAGGTTGAACATTCGTACAGTTGCAACTTCACCTGCTTCCCCGAGGCATTAGAGAAAGGGCTGCAATCACTATTTCTGGTGGGGAAGAAAATAAGAAAATCTTTTTAAAAAATCAGTCTGATTTTAAATAAAAAGTGCATACCATGCAGTTGTAGTTTTCTTTCTAAATATAGATTCCAATAACAAAAGTAACATTGATTAAAATGTATTAGAAAGCTTTGTGATGATTCTGTCGATGGGTCAAAGTAAGTCGTTGGAAATTAGTCTCCCTCGACCATAGGGTCTCGAGACTAATTTCACAAAACTTACTTTGACCCTCCAATGTCTTGGTCACTTATACTATAATAGCGACTACCATTGGTAATAACATAAATGATGTTTTCAAACTATTTCTTCTCTAAGGTCAGTACCAGGTAGAAGCAAATGACTCAACTAGGTCTTATGCCCCGTCTACCTATTAGAGCTGCCATCTCAACTAACGTCGGTCCAAAACTGAATATTTTCTACTTTTTGTTCCATTCTTTTCCAATCCTTCAAAAAGTCATTTGATCAAGATTTTGGAGGATTTTTTCAGTTGTTTTTACTAAAGTGCTTCTAAAATGTCCTTATTTGTATTTGAAGGGTTCACCCGAATCCTTTAATGCGATGACTTCACTCATTATCGCTAACCTGCGGCACTTTTCTCTCGGTGATTGCACTTCAAGTTCCTGTATATATAAACATATAGCAGCAGCAGAATATTGATAAATCCAGTCGTATAAGTCATAATATGAGTAACTCTTGTATAAACACATAACAGCAGCAGAATATTGATAAATCCAGTCCTACGAGTCATACTATGAGTAACCCGTGTATAAACATATAGCAGCAGCAGAATATTGATTAATCCAGTTCTATAAGTTATAATATGAGTAACTCGTGTATAAACAGATAGCAACAGCAGAATATTGATAAATCCAGTTCTATAAGTTATAATATGAGTAACTCGTGTATAAACAGATAGCAACAGCAGAATATTGATAAATCCAGTCCCATACGACAAATATGAGTGTATGCGTTTTGTCATACTAGTGAGTTTCGACAGACGCTCCTCAGGAAATACATATTGGTGCTGAACCAGATCACTATGTCAGGTAGTGCATAGGTAATGGGGGTGATACCAGCCCTCCACTGAGGAATATACGCATGAAAGGCACCTGTTGCGGGGGTAATACCTAAGTATATCACAAACTATCTAGCCATTTTACATTTAAAAAAATGGTTTGGGAACAATATTAAACATGTTGTTGATGTCCTTGCCTAGCAAGTTTGGTGATACTTAACACTTTTATCGCAGAAAGCATGGTTTTAAAAAAACACTACTATTGCGTCGGAGACCCGGTCAGAGACATACCGTATATCTTGGGTGCCGACCTGACCAGCTCTCCCTGAGTTTTCAAGGCGACGGCCTTGCGTGCGTAGGGTCATCTGCTGAAACAGTCTTACTCGCATCCCCAACTACCCGAATATGAGACTCTTCCAGTGTAGGCAGGATTTATGACTTAGGGGGCGCCGATGGTCATTGTGGTTTTGTTGGAATGTCAGTGGTAGATTATGTTACCTCCTAATATGTGCTGTTGTTATCAGCTGTCGAGGGTTGGTGATGTTATTTGTAAAATACTCATTTTCTAGTTGTTTTGAAACCAACATAATGGGAAGGATTGTATTAACTTAGAAGGTTTACTAGGTTTAAGGATAGTTTGGACCTGAATCAAAAGAATGTAACTGCACATGTACAGGTGAGAATTTGTGGTGCACTACCGTGACAGTTTATTATAATAACTGGTGTAGGCTAATAATTATATGTAGGATCTTAGAGTAATATTACTCTAAGGTAGGATACATGCATGTTCCTTTCCAGTCCCAACATCTTGTAGGCACTCATAGTCACTTTGGAACTCTTTTATGGTATTGGAATAAATTGTATGTTTAATCCGAAATGGCAGAAATCTATATCCCCCAAAGAAGAAGTCTGTCCTGAAGTAAAGAATTATAATGGCACTTTGCAGTTTAAGGCGAGAGCTTTCCCTTCGTTTGAAGGGACTCACTCAACTTTGGGCCTAGACTGGGCACTCTTTTTGGCCCACTCGACCAAACTCAATAAAAAAGGAAAAATAACCATGTTGGGCAGGAATCAAATGACAAAACCCTGGCATTATTACACAAGAATTTTATCTTGATATATTTTAGAAATTATCCTCATTATTTAGTTCGCCCATTAGCATCTCACACAATACATGACAGTCAGAAAATACCCTTTAACAGTCAAAATCCAACATTTTCTATACTGACTGAACCTAGCCAGTGGCCATCTTGTACATCTGTAACTCCAGTTACAGTCTTGGGTGTAACACCAGTGCGAGAGCTGTCTTGAATGTCTCTGGCCAGCTTTCTATTCTCAGGAAAATCAAAGGAACCGGGTCACAAGTTTGAGTCATTATCAGATACCCAGCGACCATGATTTTCTGCCGAGAGGCTCGTAAAACTGTCAGGGGAAAAAGGGGAATCCCCTTTTCACTCACACGGAGTTAAAAGTTTGGGCTTAAACTTGCGACTGTGAAACTAAATGTGGAGGCTCCGGTACGCCCGGCTCACGCATCCCTAAAGTAATAAGGATACGGGTGCAGATAGGTGAGCAGTGTCGAAACTCCCTATTAGCTGAGAATGTCACTTTAACACTAGAAACGATGTTTGTCTCAGAATAAAGATACCCAATATTGCAAGCAACAATACAAAGTAATTGCAACAACTTTTGGTAACTATAAATTACTTTTTTTCTTTTTTTCTCTAAATCAATTGCACCAGGTAGAGAAAGAAGACTTAGGTTCCAGATTAGGCGCCTTATGTCTTCCTCTTGATAATAGAAAAGGTGCTTTTCTTGAAATATAGATACCAATAACACAACTAATAAAGGGTCAAGTCTTCAGAAAATAGACAATTGGCCTTCACCAATCCTCTCAAATAACCCAAATATCAGACAAAAATCAGGTTCAAAATACAGTTCAACATAACAAAACAGACAGAATACACTTAGATACTCAACATTGATCAATTTTCACTCTAATTTAGCCGAATTTGAGAGATGTTTAGAAATGTAGATTGTGCATTTTCTAAAAATCTGACCCTAATAGAAAGTAATGACAATCTTACTCACAGTAAGGGATGCATACTGCTGCCATCTTATGGGTGGGTCAGAATTTCAGAAAATGTACAATTGTCAGCTCTAAACATAAAGGAAATACTGCTAAATTAGACTGAAAAATGAAGAATACCGTGTATTTGGTATCATATTGATTTAAAGTATCAGTTCTGTTATGTTAAACAGCATTTTGAAGCTCATTGCTGTCTTAATAAATAGTCTGTACTCTTCTCATTTCATTTACATTATTACTTTTATTTCATTCTACTCACCACCTCATTATTTATCATGACGTGACAAGTACTTGTAAATAATGTATCAGATTGCTATGTTAAGCACACATATATTAAAATAAAAAGAATGATATAAGTTGGTATTAATTATCGAAGCCCTACTACCAACTGTTAAATAAATATATTACAGGGGCTCTTATGAAAACCAGTGTAAATTGAGATGTCTCCTGTATGAAATAAAAATATTTGAAAAAAAACAAAAAACAGATATGTGTTATTTGAGAGGATTGGTGAAGGCGAATTGTACATTTTCTGAAAACCTGACCCGTACCTTGTTTGCAGGCACGGGGGCGGCAGACAATGCGCAGTGATTCCAGTAATCAAGCATATCAGATTATGCCTTCATTAGAGCAGCTCTAGCCAGCTTACACACCTGCTCATGCTCCTCTCAAAGCCGCCAATAGTTTACTAAAAAGAACTTGTAGTGGATCTGATTGTTTGGTTGATTGCTACAGCATAGATTTGACGCTCAGTACAGAACCTAGAATGACATCCAGCAAGTCTGGGAAAATTACTTACAAGTTTATATATGGGGGATTTCAGAAAATGTACAATTCGCCTCCACCAATTCTCTCAAATAACCCACATTTAAGACAAAAATTAGCTTTAAAATGCAGTTTAACACAACAGAACTGATACTATAAATGCGATACCAAAAATACTCCGATATACCTGGTATTCATAATTTTTCTGCCTGATTTAGCAGAATTACCTAAATGTGTAGAGCTGCCAGTTGTACATTTTCTGAACATCTGACCCATATATGGGGGATTTGAGTGGACAGTAGCTCCACTCTTTCACATAATATAATAAAAGTCACAAAATAGGGATTTTGAGATATCACCATATTTGAAAAGAGGAGATCAAGCCGATTCCAATGATAGTAAACACTAGGACACCTAATACCTATTTCTATATTTTAAGTTTGGAATTTTTATTTTTTGAAAAAAAAAAGAAGTTTGCAATGTTTCTGGATGTATAATTACCAGTAAAGTAACATACGAACGCTTTCAAAACGCAAGGATATATTTAATACAATGTCCTGAAATTTGTTACATGGATTTATATGACTATAAGTGCTAAACCATCTAGAAATAAAGAAACCTTGTAAAAAATCACTTTGAAAAATATAAATTTTGCGACTCATTTTCCTGAAACACATCACATTTTACAGCTGGGTTTGAGGTTGTTTGCTACTACTGCTGCTGCTGCTGCCGGAGGCGTATACTTCTCTCACCAATAATCATCCAAGAAACCTTGGGTTTTATAATCTAATAACGGAAGTCAATGTCTCTCCAGATATGCTGTAACTTAATTTGGTTTGAGAATTTCTTTGGGGTGTCTAAATTTTGAAATCTGGTTTCCAATTTGTTCCAGTATAGTGGCATTTTGTAGAAGATAGCATTTCTAATAAGTTCACTTCTAGGAAAAGGGCATTTGAAATTTATCCGATTTGGTTGGTGTTGCCTGGTGGGTAGTATTCTGCTATCAATATACTTCTTCAAACCTTGCTGAAGCAGGTGGGGCCTTCTCCTCTGCTTGAGAGGGAGTAAACTGAATCTCTGGTGGAAGTGCCTTAAGCCGGGCCCACACATTCAAGAACTCAGAGCCGAATTGGCCTTAAGACAATTCTTATGAATTCAAAATCATTCGTAAGAAACATACTCGAGGTCCGTAATGTGTGGGCTTTCTTAGGAAGACACTTCCAATTCATATGACAAATCATGGGTTCTTATGAAAATTCATAGGCAAAACTTTGGACTTTTTGTGAGTCCCCAATTCGTACGAATTGCGAGTTCTTGAATGTGTGGGCCCGGGCTTACGCATTGATATTTATTTGTTCTAGTGATAATTCTTAAGGCTTTATTTTGGAGTGTTTGGAGGGCGGTTAATTTGGATTTTGCTGCCGAGTCAAAGAATATATATCTGATTGATCGAGTGAGGGTAATATGGACGTTTTATAGACTTGGGCACTGAGGTTTTGGTTCAGCCTACCCCTAGGTGTTTCAATAAACATATATTGTGTGAGGCTTTCTTTTTTATCGAGGCAAGATGTTTACTGAAGCTCAAGGAACCTGTAATCTAAGTCGAAATCTGATTACTTCTATTTGTCATATGTTACAGAAAATTGAGTCACAAGTCACACAAAATAAATCTTGAGATATCATTATATTTTAACAGATCAGATCGAACCAATTCTAATAACGGTAAACATTAGAACATCTAATCACTGTTTCTATATTTCAAGTTTGATGTTTTTATTTTTGGAAAAAACAGTTTGCTATATCTCTGGGTGGACAATTACAAGTGAAAATTCACTGATGAGCTTAGATGTACATAGATCTATTTAATACGTGTGATCTTGGCATGTGTTATATATATGTACATCATATACTTAAGTCATGAAGATACCCCCAAAATGAGAACATTCGTACAAAGAATCCATCCTAGCATGGTGTCTGGTGTTTTCCCCGCCATCATTCTCCCCGCTGACAATCTCCCCGCCGCAATTTCCTCGCCAAAACCTCCCCGCCATACATTTTCCCGCCAACATTTTCCCTGCCTACTTCTTTTTTCTATTGGAATAGGGATCTTATAAAATGGGTAAACTACATAATGCACAATGATATACATATTAAATAAATACACTATCACTCACTAACCACCGATATCCAAGCTTTAGAAGTAAAGTATTCAAATTATGAAAGGACATTTGAGACTGTACTATCATATCTGGAGAGAAGTATATAAAAGCAGTCCTGTGTCATGAATAAAAAATGATAGATCAGACAAGACAGTTTATACTATATTATTAGTATATCTTAAATCGACACTGTACCATGTGACTATTACAGCTTGCTCTACTGTACATGCTGACCGTGTATCCACTTTTTATGTATTAACAAAACTACTGTTTTTTCATTATTGTTAATTTCTTATAATTATCTGTGTATATATGAGAATTTCAGCAAATTTTCATGATTCTTTGGCATCTGGATAAATCTAAATTTTAATGATTTATTGGCGGGAAAGATGTTGGCGGGGAGAATGTATGGTGGGGAGATTTTGGCGGGGAAATTGCGGCGGGGAGATTGTCACCGGGGAGATTGTTGGCGGGGGAATGACCTAGAACCCCTAGCATACACATGCTTAGTGACACATACAACTCCCCTATGGTAAATTCCTCACATTCCCTATTCATTCACCTATACAAGCTCACAGGTGGAGAGGTGCAATAGTCTTTAGCCACATAACCTCCGCGTAATGAACCTCTGTCTCAGGTTCGTCTCCACCACATTGAAGTAGGCTCGGCTTGCCTTAAACAGACTATGTATCATTATTCATACCTCTCCTCAGCTAATAGGCTCTATAATATATATATATATTTGATATGTTACAGGAAAATGAGTCACAAATCGTAAAAATGATATTTTTTAAAGTGTTTATTTTACAAGATCACTTGATTGGAATGTTCTGATTTTTGGATAGTATCATTTATAGTCAGATCGATCGATGTATCAAATTTCAGGACAATGTATGTAATATATCCTTTCGTTTTAAAGGTCCTCATATGAACTATATATAGTTACTTTACTGTTTATTGCCCCCCCCCCCCCCCGACATATTGGAAAACTTCTTTTTTTCAAAATGAAAATATCAAACTTAAAATCTAAAAATACTTATTAGATTGTTAGACTGTTTACTATCATTGGAATCGGATTGATCTCATCTTTGCAAATATGATATCTCAAAATCTATTTTTTGCGAATTAAGACTCATTTTCCTTAAACACATCACATATATGTGATATGTTACAGGAAAATGAGTCACAAGTCGTAAAAATGATATTTCTCAAAGTGATTTACTCTCATTATCTTCTCTTTATCGGAACGTTATAATTTTTGGCGGGTTTTGCACTCTTAGTCATATGAATCTATGCACCACATTTCAGGACATTGTATTGGATTCATCTATGCGTTCTGAAGGTCATCTCATAGAGTGTACTTAGCTATACTGGTAATTGCACACCACCTTTTTTTAGAACATAATATAGAAACACTTCTCTGATGCCCTTAATGTGTACCGCCATTGGAAACCGCTTGGTTCCACCTTTCCACATATAATGGTGTCTCTCAATCTATTTTTTGCGTCTTGTGAGGAATTTTCCTGTGATAATTCATGAATGGATCAGTAAATAAGTAAGATTCAGCATCACATTCGCCTTAAAAAACTGAATATACTAATATTAAAGACACAAATCAAGCTTAAAACACAATTCAACATTACCAAACAGTTCCCTTGGTGTCAATGCATCACCAAATATATTCTGATAAATCTAGTAGTTTTGCAATTGTTTTAAGTCTGAATTGGCAGAATTCACTAGATTGTACATTTTCTGATGCCTTGACCCATTAAAATATACCTTCCCGCGCACACCAACAGCATGTGGGTCAGAGTTTCAGAAAATGTTCAATTCATATTCACCAATCCTCTCAAATAACCGAAATTTCAGACGAGAATAAAGTTCAAAATATAGTTCAACCTAACCAAACAGATTGTTCGAATCAATGTAATGCCAAATATACTCGAATTTACCTAGTATTGGCCGCATTTCAATCTAATTTTGTAGAATTTACTAAATGTGTACCGCTGCCAATTGTACATTTTCTGAAAATCTGACCCATGTAATGGTCCAGATTGTTAAACATCTGCGAGGCAGTAGCATAATATCCTGAAGATTGAATAGTCACAAGTAAATAGGGGATTTGTATGGCCGCCATTTTGAATCTTGATTCGCATGGAACTAAGCGACGAATGGTACAGTATAAAATCTACTGAAAACATGCAATGTTCAGCATGGACCATTCGTCAATTCTCTAATGTCAATATCCATATGTTATACATGTTTCCATAACAGAGACTTCATTTTTCCCATCATGCATTTGGTTTTTATAGATAATTTACACAAGCTTTGGCATTGGTGAAGATTCTTGCATTTCTCTATGCAATGTTGCTAAATCTTGGTAAGTCAGATTTGAACTGAATCCATCCCAGAATGCACTGTAATAGATTTTATGTTAAGAATTATTGTTAATGATATAGAATTAAGGTCATAGTTATCACAGAAAAAATATTTTTCTCTGCTTATATTGGTGAAAACATTCTTGCAATTTTCGATAAAAATGTTGCCAAATATTTCTATGTCACATTAATCAGAATCCACGTCAGGTTGCACTGTAACAGACATGCAACGTGGCACACAGATTAGGCCCAAAGCTGAGAAAGTCCCTTCAAACAGAGGGAAAGCCTCTCGCTTCAAACCGCAAAGTGCCATTATAATTCCATTAAAACCACATAAGGTCATTATATTCCCATTAAAACGCCGAGTTCTAGGCCAGGAAACCCATTAGCGAAGTAGGCAACTAATCACTGATATCCCATTCTTATCTGATCTGAGGTTTTGGACCTAGAATGCACATGCAAATCCCCTATAGGATCTCGGCAACATGAAACCTGGCCATATGTATAGGTTTTTAATGAGATGTGCAATTCTTGCATGCTACCCTGTTATCTTTCCCATAACCCTTAACCAGGAGGTCAGGGGGGATACCAGCACTGATTGATGACGTTCTACAGTGCCTACCTGTCAGCGTCTGTATACAGATGAGTCATGGCTAGAGTTAATTAAAGGTGTTGTCTAATTAATGACTGCCTGCCTGTATCACCTGCACCCATGGATCAAAACGTTAATGATGAATACACAACCTGGGCATGGAATGACCATCATGACTCTTATATTGTTGAAGAGGTTAAGTTGGGGTTCCACTAGGTCGCTTGTATCGGTGCTCATGGTAGGCTATTGGTTCGCTTCTATATGGGTCAGATCGCCAGAAAATGTACAGTTCGCCTTCCCCAATCCTCTCAAATAACCAAAATTTCAGACGAAAAAAGAATTCAAAATACAGTTCAACATAACCAAACAGATTGCTAGAATCAATGCAATGATGAATTCACTCGAATTTACCTAGTATTGACCAAATTGCAGCCTAATTTAGCAGAATTTACTAAATGTGTACAGCTGCCAATTGTACATTTTCTGAAAATCTGACCCACATAGTGCACTTTTCATTCTCTCTTCATCCGCTGATATTTTAAGCACAATACAATGTCCTCATCGTTACTAAAAGACGTAAGGAGAAAGTCCTGTAGTTGCGCTCAAATCAAGTCAAACACCTCTGATGTGAGCATAGAGTATACAATAGCATGTTTATGAGTATAGAAAGTACGCTCTTTTTTTTTAGCCCATGTGCTAAACAAGCGAATTTAGAGTGAACCCGAAGCGAAACCAGAGCGCCCCAAATGAATTATGAGACTTTATTTGATGAGATGAGATCAAGCAAATTCTAATGGTAGTAAACTGTAGGAAATTTAATAAGTATTTCTATATCTAGAGTTTTATATTTTTACTTCTGAAAAAAAAAGTTGGAGGTCATTTATTAGTAAAGCAGATAAATATACACTCAATTCAATTCAATTCAATTCAAAAATTCTTTATTGTGGATGTTGCTACAATGGGTCGGTCAATTCTGAGGCAAAAAAGTCAGGTCTTCCTATGACTGCCGACGTATGGTCTTTGAATGTTGTTACAATAAAAACGTGTGAAACTTAACGCTAACATAGTAGTTTACGAAATGAGTAATTACATTAATGGACATGATGAGGTATTAATTAAGTGAGAAATCAACTGACATTATCGAGAGTTAACAAGTGATCGAGGATCACAGCTTATAGCAATAAGGCTAAAGAACACGCTAGGCAGTGGTCTTAGCTATTAAGTAAACATGTGGGTAAAACCAAATACAAATGAGTGAGCACTTTTTATAGGCGAGGCAGCAAGTTATTTTACTTGTTATAATATAATGCATATAATATCACAGGTTATTTTACTTGTTATAATATAATGCATATAATATCGAGGTAATTTAAAACGGTGTAAGAAGCTGTTGGGTATACTTTCTGAAAGTGGCCCTATCCTCAATCCTGTGAGCGACAGGCTTTAATAAGTTCCATCGAGACTGGCATATAACAATGACAGAATTGATGACTTTATTGGTTTTTGATGTTAAAACAACTAAAAACACTAAAAAAATGACCGTATAAATACATGGATAGATTTAATACACAGTCTTGAAACTCAGTAACTTTTATCGTAGATGAGAACATTCCTACAAAGGGATCTTGTAAATAAATCACTTTGAAAAATATCAATTTTGTGACTTGTGGCTCATTCCTGAAACACACAACATATAGTCATAGTCCCTGCTGACCTTTTAGTCTGTCTGAAGCTTGCTATATCCTAAAATGGATTCCCAAATCTGAATCATTTGGGGATTATCCCGTCCTGTGCAGAGGCGTCTGGCCAGAGCTGTCACTATATTTCACTATACTATGGCAATAGGGAGATTGACCAAGCACAACGCACCAACACTAACGTTAACGCATCCACTAACTATTGTTATACTGGTACATGTTACTGCAGTAGGGATATCTCGAGAGGCGCTAGGCCGAGGGCATCTGCATTGCAGGACTCTCGAGATATCCCCACAACGGTAATAATGTACACATAGTTAGTGGATGCATTAGTGTTGTGTTGGTGCGTTTTAGACCCGGTTTGGTCAGATTCTGGGGAGTATTTTTGTAACAATAGACAACAGCAATCACTTCCAGCAACTTCCGGTAAGGAATGGGGGTTATAGGCGTCAAAAGAACTGGGAAATAAAAGGTCTAGAGGTTGGTGAATCTTTTTTTCTTAATAGCCCTCAATTGAATCTGACCAAACCACGTTTAAAAGCTCTAATATCCGAGGTTTTCGATGGTCTAAGTGGTATGTTGCCTGGTGGAAGTTCTTGGGGTAACACTCCTCGAATTGTCCACAATGCAACAGACCACTTAGACCTTAAACCATCGGTGTCAGGCGAATTGCCACCCGGTAAAAAGCCACCTGGTAAAAAGCCATCGGTAAAGTGCCACCTGGTAAAGTGCCACCCGGTTAAGAGCCACCTGGTAAAGAGCCACCCAGGTGCAAAACCCACCCGGTAAAAACCCACCTAGGTAAAGACCCAGCTAGGTAAAAACCCACCCATGTTGCATGGCAGTAATTCTCAATCGGGTGTCATTTGGTTTCTACTAGGTGTCTACTACCAGTATTTAGGATTACTGTATTTTTATAAAAAAAATTAACAATATCTATGTAATCATACATTTGAACTGATTTAGAATTGGAAAATATTTTTTGGAATTTGTGTGCCGCCGTTACGACATATGTTAACTTCAAAGGAATAAAATGTCCCTAAACTATTCATTAATATTATATTGCATTTAGGTTTTGGAGGAGACCATCCTATATTGGTAGTTTAATATAAAATAAAAAATAATTTCATGGAATTTTACCATTTCTATTAATTGTTTAGGCTTGCCTGAATTTGGTAAGAAGTATAGATATGATGCAGATGCTATTGAATTGCAGTGAACATTTCTTGGGAGGTGGCCATTATGACTACAGCACCGCCGTTATGCCATAATTATTAGAAATAAAGAGATCATTTTATATTAACACAGTAATTATATAAAATAAACTCATATTTTGACAAAAAGGTATTAAACTTTCCAGTACAACCAGGCCTTATCTCAGTTAATTTTGTAGGCATAATTACTGGGTAATTCACCCAAGAATTACACCAATGATTGTAGAGATTCTATGAATTTTATTTTTTCTACAAAATTGGCAAATGACTGCCTACTCATACACCTCTCACCTCCCCTCTTCCTCTCTCTCTCATCCACTCTCTCTGTTTTCTCTCTCCTTACTCTCTCTTCTTTCTCTGTGATCACTACTGGTGATACAATGTAATTGTATACTTATTACAAATATCCTATAGAGGTTCAAATTATTTACAAAATACCAGTCAAGTTATACATTTGTTGCTGTTGTTACTTTTATTTAAGTATGGCTTTTTGTTTCATATAATTATAATATGGGTAATTCTTCCAATAGGACATTCCAGCCTATGGTGTCTACAACTTGTATTTGGGCTGACCATTACATTTGGCTTAGTTGGCAAAAATACGACAGTGGGAACTTCTCTTCCAAAGTTCTTATGCCAAAATCTTGGCCACTATGATGAACATAGAAATGCATGGATGGTTTACGACTCAGATATTGGCGCTGACATTGTTTCTCAACAAAATGGGTTTATGGGTGGCTTATTACCGGGATGGCTTTTTACAGGGGGTGGCTCTTTACCGGATGGCTTTATTCCAGGTGCCTTTTTACCGGGTGGCTCTTGACTGGGTGGCATTTTACCAGGTGGCTCTTTACCGGGTGGGTTAGTGGCCAGGTGGCTTTTTACCAGGGTGGCTATTCACCTAGAACCGAAGGCGAATTGTACATTTTCTGAAAATCTGACCCAACTACATTTGTATCGTATACACATGTTAAACCGCACTTATTACACCTCTCAAGAGGTACAGTGCATTATGGAATGGATTCTGATGAAATCTGACATACAAATATTTGGGAAAATCGCAAGAATGTTTTCCCGAGTATCACAACTTTTTATAGATTTTCTGAAAACTAAATGCATGATGGAAACGATTAAGGCTTGTCTTATGGAAACATGTATAACACATGGCTATTGACACTAGAGCATTGATGAATATCCCATGCTAAACATGGCATGATTTCTATAGACTTTATACTGTACCATTGATCTCATTATTACATATGTATGTGATTTCGAGGGTGCTATTCAGGGGTGCTTTTTGAAAAGTCAAGTGCTATTTGAGCGGGACACAAACACATGACCCATAGGACGCAATTTCATTGGTTTGCCAATGTTGCGCACTTGGTGATGTTGCACTCTGCTGCGTAGCACTGCCTTGCACGTTTCGGAACTTTTCAAGCAAAGTTCCAATAATGTGGCAAGAAATACAGTAATAATAAGGTAAATATAATAGATAAAGCTACAAATCAGTATGTAATAAGTACCAAATGGCACTCTCTACGGTTTCTAATCGGGTCTTGACAAGCTGCAGAATGGAACTAGTTCCGTAGCCAGCGGAGGGTTGTGTGAATAAACCAAGAATGAAGTTAAGCTTGTGTTCTGGTTGTTCTTTGCTAAGTCGGAACCTGGGTTGTGTTGGAAGAACACTACAATTGGTGCCGTGACCAATTCATAGCCTCAAATCCTCAGCTACTTTGGCCCTGTGAGAGTGCCTCTTCACTAAGAAATCGAGATTTGCTTGGACTTTTCATGCTGAAAAGTCCTTGCATTGTCCCTTGTCCCTTGATCTGGAATCTCGGATTTCAGTAGTGCAATTTCAGATTTGGACGTTATAACCGACCCGATTATAAACCAACATATGATAATGCCATGCGAATTAGGATTCAAGATGGCGGCTATGCAACTCCCCTATTACAGAACAATAGAGTAATGGCCATTTCCCAGTCTAATAAATTCTTGACCAGCTATAGAGCTATTCCCCATCACCCCCACATAATCCACAATCCAACATTAAGGACAGACTTTTTATTTTTATTTCTGCGTTTACCGGTGCGAAAGTATTGATCATCATCACATCTTCTCATGGAACATTAGTCTCCTTTTTTGTGATAAAACTACAGGCCAAGGAAAATAAATTCAGGTTTTCTGCCATAAAGCCAGCAAGGGGAAGCTCCTAAAAGAAGCATTTGACGGTATATTATGGTGAATAAAAGATTGTATTTATTGTAAAATATGGTCAGAATGCGCAAGTGATAAATAGGCCGATAAGAAACATTTCATTGCCTTTAATAGTAGTCTTGTGTCGTGCTTGCTGCCCCGTCCCCGAGGTCAAATACCTCTTGATATTGGTGAAATCGCCAGAAATTGCACAATTCGCCTTCTCCAATCCTCGCAAATAACTCAAATTTAGCACAGAAATTTGGTTCAACGTAACCCAACATATTGTTTGAATCAAGGCAATATCAAATATATTCAGATATACAGAGTATTAATTCACCATTTTGCAATCTAATTTAGCAGAATTGTCTTAATGTGTACATCTTCCGATTGTACAATTCTTACATACTATATGATGGTAAAGTGGGAGGCAAGGGGGATTCGACCCCTTCTCCATCTACAATGAAAAACGTGACCCTATTTGACTTCACCCCTTATTGGCATGATTTGACATCCGAACGCCCCCCTTTTTACTACCGATCACTCTTACTACCCCCCACCCCTCCACCCCTCACCCCCACCCTCACACCCACTCACACCCACACCCTCACCCACACCCTTTGCATCATCCTCTTCAGCAGATCTACTTTTTACAGTATCTGTAAATCTTAGAAGGGCTTGTAAGGCGAATTGATTTTGGGTTGCAAGGTTATAAAAGCGGACATTTAGATGGGCAGGCCTGGGGTTCATGCACTGGAGACACCCGCGTTACAGCCACAAATCTTTATCGTCGGCACATTACCTTTCCCAGGGAGGCCGAGACTCGGGTAGTAAAAATGTGAGAATGCATTCATTGATATGGGAGGTATAGTGACTGGCTTTCCAGGTTGATGAGTTTTAGTTAAGGCTTAGAGGTATGGGGGATGCGGTTTAATGAATGGGTCAGTCTCTACTTGTTAGCCCATAATGGGCCTGTAGTATTTCTAGCTTGGGATTTGTGGCTCGATTGTGGGTTTGCTCTAACCGGTATGAATGACAATTGGAGTGAATGATATTGTGGAACTGGGTCCGCTTCACCTCCTCTCCCTCTCCCGTCCCTCTCCCGTCCCTCTCCCCTTCCCCTCCCTCTCCCCTCCCCTCCCCTTCCCCTCTCCTCTCTCTCCCCTCCCCTTGCCCTCCCCTTGCCCTCCCCTTGCCCTCCCCTTGCCCTCCCCTTGCCCTCCCCTTGCCCTCCCCTTGCCCTCCCCTTGCCCTCCCCTTGCCCTCCCCTTGCCCTCCCCTTGCCCTCCCCTTGCCCTCCCCTTGCCCTTCCCTCCACTCCCCTTCCCCTCCCCTTCCCCTCCCCTCGCCCCGCCCCTCGCCCCGCCCCTCGCCCCGCCCCTCGCCCCGCCCCTTGCCCCGCCCCTCGCCCCGCCCCTCGCCCCTCCCCTCGCCCCTCCCCAGAGGGGCGAGGGGAGTATTAATTCACCATTTTGCAATCTAATTTAGCAGAATTGTCTTAATGTGTACATCTTCCGATTGTACAATTCTTACATACTATATGATGGTAAAGTGGGAGGCAAGGGGGATTCGACCCCTTCTCCATCTACAATGAAAAACGTGACCCTATTTGACTTCACCCCTTATTGGCATGATTTGACATCCGAACGCCCCCCTTTTTACTACCGATCACTCTTACTACCCCCCACCCCTCCACCCCTCACCCCCACCCTCACACCCACTCACACCCACACCCTCACCCACACCCTTTGCATCATCCTCTTCAGCAGATCTACTTTTTACAGTATCTGTAAATCTTAGAAGGGCTTGTAAGGCGAATTGATTTTGGGTTGCAAGGTTATAAAAGCGGACATTTAGATGGGCAGGCCTGGGGTTCATGCACTGGAGACACCCGCGTTACAGCCACAAATCTTTATCGTCGGCACATTACCTTTCCCAGGGAGGCCGAGACTCGGGTAGTAAAAATGTGAGAATGCATTCATTGATATGGGAGGTATAGTGACTGGCTTTCCAGGTTGATGAGTTTTAGTTAAGGCTTAGAGGTATGGGGGATGCGGTTTAATGAATGGGTCAGTCTCTACTTGTTAGCCCATAATGGGCCTGTAGTATTTCTAGCTTGGGATTTGTGGCTCGATTGTGGGTTTGCTCTAACCGGTATGAATGACAATTGGAGTGAATGATATTGTGGAACTGGGTCCGCTTCACCTCCTCTCCCTCTCCCGTCCCTCTCCCGTCCCTCTCCCCTTCCCCTCCCTCTCCCCTCCCCTCCCCTTCCCCTCTCCTCTCTCTCCCCTCCCCTTGCCCTCCCCTTGCCCTCCCCTTGCCCTCCCCTTGCCCTCCCCTTGCCCTCCCCTTGCCCTCCCCTTGCCCTCCCCTTGCCCTCCCCTTGCCCTCCCCTTGCCCTCCCCTTGCCCTCCCCTTGCCCTCCCCTTGCCCTTCCCTCCACTCCCCTTCCCCTCCCCTTCCCCTCCCCTCGCCCCGCCCCTCGCCCCGCCCCTCGCCCCGCCCCTCGCCCCGCCCCTTGCCCCGCCCCTCGCCCCGCCCCTCGCCCCTCCCCTCGCCCCTCCCCTCCCCTCGCCCTCCCCTCGCCCCTCCCCTCGCCCCTCCCCTCGCCCTCCCCTCGCCCTCCCCTCGCCCTCCCCTCGCCCTCCCCCTCGCCCTCCCCTCGCCCTCCCCTCGCCCTCCCCTCCCCTCGCCCCTCCCCTCCCCTACCTCCCCTCCCCTCCCCTCCCCTCCCCTCCCTCCCCTCCCCTCCCTCCCCTCCCCTCCCTCCCCTCCCTCCCCTCCCTCCCCCCCCCCCCCACACACACACCAGACATGGGTACAATTCGCCTACACCAATCTTCTCACAATTACGACCAAAATGAGATTCAAAATATAGCTTAACATGACAGATTTTCTGAGTCAATACAACACCCAATGCATATTCCAAGATGTGTCATCATTTAAGCAGAATCATTATTAGCAGAATGTACTTAATGCACAGAACTAGCGATCACACATTTTCTTAGACCCTAACCGGTATATAATCAGCCCTATACCACCAGTTTTCACGAAAGAAATCATATGAAAAGTATCCTATTGCCACCATAGACTCATTGTTCTGTGACACATCACATTTTTAACAAATCTAATTTGTGTCTTCATTAAACATACATTTTTTTAATATTTTCAATTATTTAGAACAAGAAATATGTAAACATTCTGGGCTTCTGTAATAGGTTAGTTCATGATGAAGTGATACCGGTGCTCTGAAATGCACAGGAATAGTTGGGGATGCTCTTCCAGACTAGTGGAACCTCAGCTTAACTCTCATATTTGATTTGATTTGATTTTAAATTATGTTTATTCAGAAATACATTTCAGCGACAAGCGTTGATATTCTCAGGAGTTGCCTGATTGCATAAGGCAAAGGCGTTCAGTTATTCGATTAAGGCATAGGCCATCATAAGAAGATTTTATATAAAAAATAAACATTTCTAGATATAAGGACTTAGACATGGTGGATACATCAAGATCCTTTTCACTATATATATTCATTAGCGTTTTTGCCTCGAGTCGTATTCTAAAAAACATATATAAAAACAAATGAGTAGAATATCGAGATAATTCGTGTCGTGCTCTTACATATATGCCATTGAGTATTACACTTTGATTTATGTATTATATCATCTAACATTAAAGCAATACAATCTATAGTGTCAGCATAAGGCTGGTCGCAAGGTAGGTCATACACACAATGCAATACAGTAATGCTCCTGATTTATTATAACTATTATTGAATACATGACTGAAGAAGTAACAAGAAAATCAACTTTTCCCTATGAGTGATAAAAAAATCATCAATTTTATAATTTGATTAATCAACCGGATGGTCCTTCCAAATTTATTCCAGAACAACTGATTGCTCCTAAAAATTACTCGTGGTATCTCTTGACAGTCTGACCACGATCAAAATTAATTAAATGGTCAATGCTTAAAAATGATTGGTAAGATCAGACAGGCCAAACTGCAACATGATTGGATTCGGAGAGGATTAGCTCAGATCAAATTGCTATGATAGCCTTTCGCGTGATTATTAGAGTTTTTTTGTTAATGACAAAAAAATGATCAGACTGCGACATTTGCAATTTTATTCTTGATTAAGAAGAGAACAAATGACGAAGATAAATTATTGTTGTTATTGCAGACAAATCCTATTCTATGTAATCATTTTGCAGGCGAGAAACTAAAGTTGGCTGGAAGAGTAGTATGTGATTAACTAGGATCAAATTGCTGAGATAGCCTTTCACGTGAATATTTGGAATTATTGGTAATTGACAAAAAAATGGACAGACTGAGAAGTTTGGCATTTTATTCTTGATTACACAGACAACGATGAATAGAAAATATTTTAATTATTGCAGGCAGATCTTGTTTGTAATCATAGACTTGTATAATTAGTCCGTGATATAATTAGTTATCAGGAAATTATTAATTATAAGTTATTTGGTGTATCTCGATGCAAAACTGATCATTAATTTCGTTAGACTTATCAAATGACATATAAATCGTACTCTATAAAAGTATATCTCCTGATGAATGAATAACGATTAACAAGGACTCATGTACTTTCTCGCTTTTGTTGTATCTTTCTTTGATTTTGATGTTACTAGAGAATTTATTATTTTTGACTAAATGAAACGTATCGCGTTAGCGAAATTTCAGTTAATAAACTTGTTTTTTAAAAAAGAAGACAACATATAATTACACAGATAAGACAGATAAGGGAACGCCATACACACAGACCTCTTATCATTTCTAACAGATTATAATTAACACGTTTTACTCTACTATTAAGCATTCTTACCTGATATGTGATGTGTTAGAGGAACATGAGACACAAGTCGCATAAATTGTATTTTGAGATATCATCATATTTGAAAGGATGAGATGAAGCGGATTCCAATGATATAATCTATATTTTAAGTTTCATATTTTTACTTTTGAGAAAACGTTAGCAATATCTCTGGTTGGACAATTACTATAGTAAAGTAGCTGAATAACATATGTAAGATGACCTTAGAAATCCATGGATACATGTAATACACTGTCTTGAAGTTTGGTAGTATGTATTAACACGACTAATTTTTTTTGGACAACATTTTACTCCAAACATGAAGGTAAATTTGTGGTTTTCATTGTGCCCTGACTTGGTGGACAATTCTTACAAAGTCGAGAAGATTCTAAGTAATATTAGAAAATGAGTACATCCCTAAAAAAGTAACTTGTAAATAAATCACTTTGAAAAAAAAGAGTGTCTATGTTGATGACAAAAGGTAAGAGGAAACCCATTAAGCAGGATGATTAAATAAGATAGTAGTCTTTAAACTTTTTTCAATTTAGATCTCTGTTTACTCTGGTGTTAAGAATGAACACAGTGAGTAGCATTCAAGCATTAATGGATTTCATCATATCTGACATAAAGTGATAGTAGTTGTTTGGGATATTAGGAAGAGCTATGACCTATGTAATAACTCTTACACCAATGCTCAAAACAACTCAAATAGTAACAGGCAGGATATGTAACTGGGTCATGTGCTGGTAACTGGATTCCATTGGATTCCCGGGCCGTTGCCGTTCCATTGGATTCCTGGGCCATTGCCGTTGCGGGCCATTGGATTCCCGGGCCATAGTCGTTCCATGAGATTCCCGGGCCATTGCCGGCTTATTGAAGACTGGTCTAATAGCTCATTTGCATGTGAATTTGCCCCACTACCATTACCGGTTTATTAAGGCCATATACCGGTTTGTTGGTCTGCCATTAGACCGGGTTACTGGGCTGCTTTTTCCGTATGGGTTTATATCACTAGAATAGTTCTAAAGTGTTTTCTCTTATGTTTTACTCTTTCCCTACCTGTCTGAAATCAGTGTCAGCTGCACCTATTCCAAGCCCAATGGCGACATTAAAAAGACCCCTGTTCCATATAGTGACACACAATGTAAAATTAAAGAGAAAACATTACCGAAAGAGGAACACTCCCTGGGATTTTTACAGGTCTTCCGAGTGCCACTTAAATTAAGTTTGTTGAAAAGTTTGAAGTTCTTACCGGATTCCTAGCTTTACAAATTAGAAAGGTGTGTTAAGCTGGTTATATATCAACTAATGATATTATATTACACTTGTTCCATCCTCTTAAATTCATAAGACACTCCTGGCTTGTTTCACATTACAGGAGAGGCTGTTATGACATATTACGTAACATTGCATAACCTCATTATATCTATATTAATTATTAATTATCACCTCTTTATTAGGTTTTTATTATGTATCTTTATAATCATAGTACCTAATCACGGGTGGATTACCGATCGCGGGGATCTCCACTGCGATCTCCGCGGAGACAGCGGAAGTGCTGGAGTAACGTCAGAGCTATTTTTAGACAACTACAGATTTATAGGACGCGTCCTATATGAATATTTTTATAACACCCCACTTGTAGCACCTCTCATATCGCATGCGCGTATAATAAACAGCGTTAAGTATACCAAGAATGAAAACATTTCGACAAAGATATGTTGTTAATAATTCACTTTGAAAAATATCAATTTTGCGACTTGTGTCTCATTTTTCTTTAACACATCACACATATCAGACCAATTCATGGTATTAAGTGTTGGTCGAGTGGACCATGATCTAGTGCTCTTGTGTGGTCCAGGGAAAATTCTCAATTTGCTTGCTGTCCTTTTTGTCCTGGCTTCATTGATGCGTATATTTTCGTAACTTTTGGCTCATTCATGAACAACACTTCTCCACACTGGATGGTCAAGAGCAATTAACTGTGTTTATTTATAGCAAGCTAAAGCTGTATTCTCAGTGAATACAACAAAATCTGTTCGTCTTAGAGGACGGTATTCATCAATATTCTGCTGGAGTTATATGTTCATAAAAGAGTTACTCATATTATGACTTATAGGACTGAAGGTATCCATATTCTGCTGCTGTTATATGTTTATACAAGAGTTACTCGTATTGTAACTTATAGGACGGTATTCATCAATATTCTTCTGGTGTTATGTGTTTATATAAGATGTACTCATATTATGACTTATATGACGGTATTCATCAATATTCTGCTGCTGTTATATGTTTATACAAGGGTTACTCATATTATGACTCATAGGACGGAATTCATCTATATTCTGCTTCTGTTATATCTTCATACAATAATTTAAAGATGAATCAGCCAACAGAAAACGGATGGTGGTGAGCGATAATAGGTGAAGCCACCACATGGAACTATAAATGTGGACCTTTATGAAGCCATGTAGCAAAACACAACCAAACAAAATCGTCAAAGGTTTTGTGAAATTACTTTTAGATGGGTTGAAAAAAAATAGGCTGAGAATTGGATGAACCAATGTTATGCTTGTAAGAGATGAGTTAAGTTGAGTCACCATTAAGAAAAATGTATATTATTGTTGAAACAATGAGAAAATGAATGCCATAAATCGGTATTAATTTAACTACTATTTGTCCTATAACTATATGCGAACTGAAATCTTATATGTATTCCTTATTCGTTTAGTAGAGGCTCAAAAAATCTTGTCTTCGTATGATAGATATGTGTAACATGGAACGTAAACGTGATATGTATAACATGGAACGTGATTAAAATTGTAGTACTTATTAGGTAAATTTGATCCATCCTCATGTATATAATGAAGTTAATGCATCAAATATACATGTATATAGCTTCATTGGAAAAAAGACATATCACTTTTGTGAAATAATGCGAATAAGAATGATTTAAAAAAAAGAAGGGGATATATAAGGTTCATACATCTTTAGTTCTAGGTTTTTGACGGATGTTAACCAAGACTGCAACTTTAATATGGACGAGCGAGTGGGGAGCAGGTGCGGGTAGAGTTGGTGGTGGGCACCTCCTCTACTGCAGTATTAAACATCCCCGAGTCACTCATGAATTACCATTAACCTTGAGAATATAGACCTCATGAGTATATATAGCTAATAGGGGATGTGTTAAAGGAAAATGAGTCACAAGTCGCAAAATTGTGATGTGTTCCATGAAAATCAGTGACAAGTTGCAAAATTTATAATTTTCAAAAAGTTTTTATCACAAGAGCTCTTTATTGAAATGTTCTGATTTTAGAGGGTTTAGCACTCATAGTCATATAAATCCATGTAACAAATTTCAGGACATTGTATTAAATGTATTCATGCATTGTGAAGGCCTTCCTATGGAGTATATTTAGTTACTTTACTGGTAATTACCCATCCAGAAACATTTCAAACTTTTTTTTTTTAAAATAAATATATCAAACTTAAAATATGGAAATCCATATTAGGTGTCCTAGTGTTTACAATCATTGGAATCAGCTTGATCTCTTTTCGAATATGGTAATATCTCAAAATCCATATTTTGAGACTTATGACTCATTTTCCTAATACGGATCAAAATTGAGGTTTTTCAAAGTGATTTATATTCACATCATCTCTTTGTTGTTATATTAATTCTCATTTTTGATATGCCTATCAAAGCCAACATGAGCTTCAAAATACAGTTCAACATAACCAAACAGATTTCCTTAAGGGCCTAGTCCACTAAGCCGATTCCCATGCGATTCCCATGCGATTTTGCGCCACGGAGGACCCTTTTCTACTGAATTTCGTGAGCATTGCATGAGAATCCGTTTAGTGGACAAGGGCCTTTAGAGTGAAGTCACCAGAAAATGTGTAGATCTGCTGATTGTACATTTTCGACGACTTGCCCAATAGTCGTATAAGAACAAAACACTGATCCTCTATATTTGCCGCTCTTAGTTAAAACGTGCTTACCAAGTGTGACTCAAAGCCAGCTGAAATATGGAAATGCAGATCTGGGAGTCTGTTGAAAACTCTCACGTTCGCAATGAGCCGCTCAGATGGATATAAACCACTGCACCTTCTCTGTTCACTCGAGTAACTCTGCCACAGGAACCTTGCAACTTTACCCTTTAGAATTCCTAAGTAGATGGATAAACAGGGGGGTGGTAGTTCAAGTGGCTGTGGAAACGGATAAGTCACCAGGCCAAGTGTGATCCGTTTTAGGAAAATGAGTCATAAGTCGCAAAATACGGATTTTGAAATATCACCATATATGAAAAGATAAGATCAAGCCGATTCTAATGATAGTACACATTAGGACATCTAATAAGTATTTCTAAGTTTGACTATTTTAAGTTTGACATTTTTATTTTCGGAAAAAAAGATTGCAATGTTTCTTGATGGGTAATTACCAGTAAAGTAACTAAATATACTCCCTACAAAGGCCTTCAAAACGCAAGGATATATGTATTACAATGTCCTAGAATTTGTTATATGGATTTATGTGACCCTCCACGAATGAGAACATTTCAATAAAGAGATCTTGTGATTAAAATACTTTGAAAAATATCAATTTTGCGACTTGTGACTCATTTTCCTGGAACACATCACACATATACAACTATTTTCGTGGTACAAGTGGTCAACATTTATTTAGATATGGAAAAGAAAATCTATAGAGTGATTAAGAGTAATAAAGCTGCACACAGATAATCGGTCAAAAACTATTTTCAAATGATTTTCTCGACTTAGGAGAGCGGAAGAGAGAGAGAGAGAAGAGAGAGCAGATAGAGAGGAGGGAGTGGAGAAGGAGAGGGAGAGAGAAGAAAGAGAGAGGAGAGAGAGAGTAGAGAGAGAGGAGAGGGACAGAGGGAGAGGGAGAAAGGAGAGAGAGTGAGAGAGAGGAGAGAGAGGAGGGAGAGGAGGGAGAGGAGAGAGAGGGGAAAGAGAAGATAAGAGAGAGAGAGGGAGAGAGAGAACAAAGAGATAGGGAGAGAGAGTGGGAAAGATAGAGTTAGAGGGAGAAAGGAGAGGGAGAGAGAGGGAGATAGAGGGGGAGAGAGGGAGAGAGAGGGAGAGAGAGGGAGAGAGGGTTAGAGGGAGGGAGAGAGAATAAAGAGAGAGAGAGGGAGATAGAGGGAGATAGAGGGGAGAGAGAGGGGAGAGAGAGAATAAAGAGAGAGAGAGAGGGGAGGAAGAGAAAAGAGAGAGAGGGAGAGAGGAGAGAGAGAGAATAAAGAGAGAGAGGGGAGAGAGAAAATAAAGAGAGAGGGAGAGGGGAGGAAGAGAAAAGAGAGAGAGGGAGAGAGGGGAGAGAGAGAATAAAGAGAGAGAGGGGAGAGAGAAAATAAAGAGAGAGGGAGAGGGGAGGAAGAGAATAGAGAGAGAGGGAGAGAGGGGAGAGAGAGAATAAAGAGAGAGAGGGGAGAGAGAATAAAGAGAGAGGGAGAGGGGAGGAAGAGAATAGAGAGAGAGGGAGAGAGGGGAGAGAGAGAATAAAGAGAGAGGGAGAGGGGAGGAAGAGAATAGAGAGAGAGGGAGAGAGGGGAGAGAGAGAATAAAGAGAGAGAGGGGAGAGAGAGAATAAAGAGAGAGAGGGGAGAGAGAGAATAAAGAGAGAGAGAATAAAGAGAGAGAGGGGAGAGAGAATAAAGAGAGAGGGAGAGGGGAGGAAGAGAATAGAGAGAGAGGGAGAGAGGGGAGAGAGAATAAAGAGAGAGAGGGAGAGAGAGAGAATAAAGAGAGAGGGAGAGAGGGGATAGAGAGAATAAAGAGAGAGAGAGGGAGAGAGAGAATAAAGAGAGAGAGAGAGAGAGAGAGAGGGAGAGAGAGAATAAAGAGAGAGAGAGGGAGAGAGAGAATAAAGAGAGAGAGAGGAGGGACGACGGTTCAATGGTATAAGAACACTATGGACTTAGACACTAGCAGGGCTGCAACCTACGATTCATCCTCAGCTAAATTATCTTTTTGTTATATAACATTTTTAGTTTTACCTCATTCTTCCCTGGCTACATGGAGCTCACCTTGCGTAAATGTATCTTTTTATCTATTTTTATTTTTCACCTCTTACAAGTCCTCCCCTATTCCCTTTGTCTGAGCCGGAATTCCCGGGACCATGCATGACAGCCTACAATCACAACATAGTATAACCTTCATACACTTGTTGGCATTCTTTCTGTTGTTGGTCTGTTTGCCATCAAATGTGATCAAACTAGTTTTCTTAAGGGTGGTCTCCACTGGCTGCGGTAAGCGATGGTTTGTGCTGGTTCTGTAGGTGGAGAGGAGTGCCGAGGTCCTGCCTATATAGTTCACTGGCCATGTAGGCAGGACCTCGCCATTTCTCACGATCCCAACATCATCATAAGGCTTACCACAGAGCTTACCACAGAGCTTACCGCAGAGCTTACCGCAGAGCTTACCGCAGCCAGTGGTGACCACCCTTTATTCACATTTTCAAAGTTCAATATCGCAGCACACTCTTCCTGTTAATACAGGAATTTCGAAGGAAAACGATCTGCGATCTGGCTGAGAATGACTTGAAGTTATGTTTTTAGAGATTTTTCCGAAATTAGTAAAAGAGCAGTCGGGTCTTGAATAGGGTGGAGGCGCAGAGAATGCATAATGCACCAGTCAGTTGCAACTATATACTCCATAGGATGACATTCAAAACACGGGTATATTATTTAATACACTCTCTTGAGGTTTGTGACTTATATTTTTATCAATTAAAGCGCTAAACTGAGAATATTCCAAGAAAGATATCTTGTGAATAGAACACTTAGAAAAATATATATTATGCGACTTATGACTCATTTTCCTGTACCACATCATATTTGGTAGTCTCTACAACCCATATTTCCAGTGAAGAGTTTGCATGAAAAAAAAGCAGGTGTAACCGAGTACACTATTTAATAGGAAAACTTGTTGGGGCATTTAGCAAAAAATACCTTTTTATGTAAGAATTGATCCCACAGTGGTAAAACAGATTGCACAGAGGTTCAATCCCGTAAACGTATCAGACGCGGACAATTCTTGCAGGCAGAAAAACCAAGGAATTAAGATGATTGTTTCCAACGTTAGTTGATCCTTTTGAGTAAGGTGCAGTGGACCTTGAAGGGTTTGTGCCAGGAAAAGCAGAGGTTTTTATGTTCTCCAGGCAGATTCATGTGGACAGTTAATGGGTGATTAGATCATGTGGTTGTGTTGCTGACGCCGGTCTAAGGGTTCAGGATGCATGTAGACCTAGAAGTCCTGCATTCACATATTAAAAATATAGATTGCAGATGCAAGATATATTTTTATAATTAATTTTAGTCATTAAATCGCCAGCGGCTAACACAGGGACCTTCAAAATGTATTTCCACATTCTCCTCATTCACCATGAGGAGAATGGGGGATTAAAGAAAACCTAAAATGTGATGTGTTCCAGGAAAATGAGTCATAAGTCGCAAAAATAATATTTTTCAAAGTGTTTTTTTTACAAAATCACTTTATTGGAATGTTCTCATTTTCGTAGACCTTATCACTTATATATAGATCTATCGATGTGTCAAATTTCAGGACAATGTATGTAATATATCCTTTCGTTTTAAAGGTCCTTATATGGACTATATTTAATTACCTTACTGTTTACTACCCCGCAGAAATATGGCAAACTTTTTTTTTCCAAAATAAAAATATCAAACTTAAAATCTAGAAATATTTATTGGATTATTAGACTGTTTACTATCATTGGAATCGGCTTGATCTCATCTTTTCAAATACAATGGAATCTCAAAATCATTTTCCTAAAACACATCACAAATGTGATGCATCAACAGCTATGCCCATTGTTATAATATGTATATCTCTACAGTCCCCTATGGTCAAGTGGTTAGCATCTAAGACTGCCAATCTGCACAGCGTGAATTTGAATCCCAGTGCAGGTAGCCTTTTTATATTTGTCTCATTTTCGAGTCTTTTTATTTTCTAATTTCACTCTGGGACTCAGATTTCTTTTAAACTAACACATGTAGTTATTGATGCAATTCCCTTTTGATTGGTGAAAGAATTAGAGAGTCTAAGATCGAATTGATGGAGAAAAGTCTGTTGGATGGGGTTTGGAGATACATAGGTATTCTGTTATAGAGGCATGGGAGGCGGTCATAAGCTTGTGTTTATTTTCGGCGAAAATGGTTTTCGCACAGGGCCACGATACGTCTAGGAACAAGACGCAGGCAAAGTTGAGGTCTTGTTCTGGGACCCCTAGACGGCCGGCATCGAATCGCCTATGTTTACATGGCGTAGCTGGGTCATTTTTTCTGAATGTGTACAAATTAAGAATTCCTGACTTGTGTCTGTTCTCCTGCCCATAAGAGTCACAATATTGCATTCACATTAATGCAATGCATCTTAGCGTAACAAGGAGGAATTAAGCTTTCCAGAAATATATACTTTTATATGACTATAACAAAGACATCACATTCTTTTCTAGGGTCGGAATCAAAATAACCTGCAATTTACAGTTTCTCCTCCCCATTTTAGAAGTTTGAAACTTGTATATAGAAATGTATTTGATCATTTATCTCACTTTTCTTTGGCTTTCCATGTATAACTTTAGTGTGCAACTCTATAAAAGGGGTGGTAGGGCCCAGGTCCCTATGGTAAATTATTGGGGCCCATGAGAAATTTTAACCCTTTTTAAACAAACGCCCATCATCATATATACCTGCAATTCTAGAAAAATTAGCATAATATGTCCAATACTAGAAAGTACTTAAATATATTGAGCATCTTTTAATGAAGAGGCTAAAAGAAAAGAAACAACTCTACCACAATGTGCTAGGAATTAACAACACATCCACAAAACCATCTTGAGTTTATACCAGTTATGCTGATGGACGTTTGCTGGACTAGCTATGATAAGAAGTGTGTTATCCAGGTATTGCAGGTGTTTCAAACTTCCTCTAATGATATTATTCATATAAATCATATGCCAAAGTCAAAGGGAAAACACAAAATCTTAACTTCAAAGTGATTTTGGAGGATTCTACAGCAATATTTTCACCAAAGCAAACGCCCACTATGAAAATAATGCCCATCATTGAAATACACTGCTGAGCTAAGAGCTGAATATATTTACCTGCTTGTGGAATCATCTTTAATTGGAAACATACTGTGGTAAGTACTAGACTTTTCTAGCACATATCTTATTTCATTTTGTCAAAAATAGCATGAAAAACTGAAAGTCATGGTCTAATTATGTGAGGGATAATTATTAATGTACTGTAGAATCAACTGAAATGGTCAGAAAGTTTAAAAGCTTTGTATATTTTGTGTCAATTGTCTTTAGAATCAATGGCTAAAAGAGTTTTAGTCAATGCAAAGAGCCAGATTGCTTTACTCATCTGATCAGAACTGTACATGTTAGGTCTAAATCAGGCAAAACGCCCATCATGGTAATTATTACTGTACAGATCTGTCTCTCCAGGTGCTAATAATCAGTGTAACTATGATTTTGTAGTGTTTGTAATGTTGTATGACTTGTATTGATATAAAAGAAATACTTTCTTGTGGTTGATCAATGGCTAAATCCTAATCTGGCTGATACACAATGAGGTTAACATTTGCTATGACAAACGCCCATCATCAAAATGAAAAATAACTCAGTAAATCTGGCATATTGTCTGGGTTAATAACATGGAAACATGCCCCTGTATGCATCTCATTGCATCCAATCATTTAAACATATTCTTTATATTCTACATGGTCATATTCAGTGGATTTTGTAATGTACAGTGTTTGCATTGTTTTTCATGATGGGCGTTTCTGAATAGACCATATTATATAGAGTGGGTCTAGCAACAGCCCTACTCATTTTTCAATGCCCTCCTTTCAATATTATCTCTTATAAACTTCTGTTTAATCATATATAAATGGTTAAGGGTGGAACTATTACTATACTTTAGTACAAGGGGCACCCTTTCCATGATGGGCGTTTGCCATTGCAATCTTCACCCTCAAAAACTCATGAAGGGTTCTTTCAACAACCACCAAATTAAAATGATAAATGCAGGACATTATACTAGATAATAAATGGCATTAGAAGTTTCATTTAAAAAGAATTATTTTTTTACATATTTATGGGGCCTTACTAATCATTATATTTTACTCTCATTTTCAGATCAACATGATTGGAAAACCACCACCAACAGAGGATAAAAGTGCAGCTGTGTTCCCCAGAGACTACTGGAGAGGAAATGTAGCCATCTGCCAGTCTTGGAGGGCCCTCAACAATGAATGGAAGATAAAAATGTTTAAAATAATAAATTTAATCAATACAACAATTATTCCACCTACAATATCAACAACACATGTATAAGTTGCTGATGAGTTATAAACATTTCAGGAGTGTAGGAGAACATGTTGGGCATGTTTCCTAAAAGAATTGTCCATGTATGGCTATTATTATGGTCCTTTAGAGGATGTTTGATCACTCTCTACATGCACAAACGCCCATCATTGAAAACCTAACGCCCATCATGAGAAGTCTTTTGTAAGGCCAGCTTGAAGGTTATGTAATCTTTGTTTGATGTTTTATAAATGTGCCATTTGTGATGGCAGGTAAGACTATTCTTTTACAGGTTTTGGAGAGAAAAGTCGGATTTCTTGGTGCCTTTAAGTCCTTTGTTGTCATTGCTAATACCCCCAAAATAAAGTATGCATTTTTTGTATATTATTCAATGGAAATGCACTTGTCAAGTCTTGTTTATCATTATTAAATGTATACAGAGCAATGTTAAACTATTTCAGGTTCATTAATACGTGAATAGGGCTGAGAATAGACTTTGATTTCATAATTTATTATTGGCTGTTATAACAAACGCCCATCAGGGAAATACAGTATAATTGGGATGGAATAATTCAAAGACAACTTTGTTTAAGGTCATATAACTTGAGGAAGTGTCAGATAATATAGCTGTAATTACATAGGTGAATTATCAACATCCAAGCCCCTCAACTTACATTTTTACAAGTACTTTAAACCAAAGTATGGGAAAAAATGAAAAAAATGGATTTTGGGGAAATAGGGCCTGTACACTCAGCTCATTAGAATCATGAAGTTATATATCTTGGTTATAAACAATCATTCCAGTAGGTTCATTGCCATGTTTAGTTTACTGCAATGTACTTTTAGGCCTTAATTACAAATAGAATTAACAATGAAGTGTGCATTTCATCTGATATGAGTTATGATGATGGGCGTTTGCCAATTTCTGAAGACCAAATTTTGACTTATCATAAAAACTGACCCATTGGGAGGAAATGTGTATAATAGGTATTGACAGAAAGCTCTAAACCTGGACTAATGAGATATGTAGGTTTAACATTGATCTGGAGAACCTTTTGAAATTCCATACTTTTGGCTGAATTGTACACGTTCAGAAAAAATGACCCAGCTATTACATAGAACATTTCGAATGATGCCCATAAATCGGGTCTCTCGTACAATACTAGGGCCCGTCAAGGGGATATGTGTTTTCCGATGTATTTTCCCTGTAAAACTACACTATTAACACTGTCTATCTACATAAACGATATCGCTCTACAACTTGGACAGAATGAAATGTTTCATACGGCCTTATTTAAAAAAGAACCAAAAAGATGTTCACCCATACCTTCTCATGGTGTATTCCGAATGGTACCGAATAACAACCTATCAACCCTCTACCACTACTAGTGGAGTTGGTCAGGCTCAACAGAGCATGACCAACGAATGTAAACATAACAATCAACAGTTTTGTGCGAGAGGGTGGGTGGGGGGTGGGGAGGCTATAGATTCTGAGCACAATAATCTTACTAAACTAAACATGCAGCCAAACAGTTACACGGTACACCACCTTGCCGATATACTTCTGGACCTGGCCAAAGCAACACAACCTCATGATCTAAAGGCATTAGTCACAATTTGTTGGGATGTTACTGTCATTAACAAATTATAACAAATTATAAATGATTTCAATACACATATGCAAATATGATGGTATCTCAAAATCCATTTTTTCGCGACTTCAAAATGGTCTCACCTGATTGATTGATTGATTGAACAAGTTCGTATTCAGGAAATGACCTTATATCACATTTGACACTATTCTCAGACACATCTTATTTATTATTCTTTTAAAAATTATTTACAATACTTTTAAATTAATTCAGCCCTCAGCCCTGAAGATACTGCAAGGCTTGCTGCACATTAGAGGATTCTGATTTCCCATTAATGTGATTGAAGCCTTATCATTATTAAAAAGTCTCATTTCCAGGATTGATACCTAGAAATGGGACTTTACTTCTAACCGGGGTCTTCCAGCTGTATGCACTTACAAGAGCTTTTAATATGAGCTGCAACCGGTGTATGCACACCAGGGGGGCGTTTCATAAGTTCGAATAGCGCGCGCTATAGGGCCTAACAACAGTCGTTACCAAACATAGCGCGCGTTAAGGGCCAAAATTGACGTCAAATAACATTGCGTTAGTATAACGAACGCACGCTAAATTTATCGCTACCATAACGAACGCACGCTGCGTTAACTTATGAAACGCCCCCCAGTAGGGCTAAGTCATCAGAAAATGTACAATCGACAACTCTACACATTTAAGAAATTCTGCTAAATCGGGCTAAAAAATGAAGTATCTGAGTATATTTGATATCGCATTGATTTAAAGTATCAGTTCTGTTATGTTCAACTGCATTTTGAAGCTCATTTTGTCTTAAATGTGGGTTATTTGAGAGGATTGGTGAAGGCGAATTGTACATTTTCTGAAAATCTGACCCATTCGCCGGAAGAACTGGCTAAATATTCTGTATTTAACCAGACGACGAACAACCTGTAACTGAAATAACATCATCAATAAAAGAATCTGTGAATTGAATTGAATTGAATTTAGTAAATTCTGCTTAGACTGAACAATGACAAACACTAGACATATCTTGGTATATTTGCTTTTGCGTTGATTCAAAATGTCTGTTTGGTTATGTTAAACTATATTTTGAACCACATTTTGTCTTAAATTTGGTTTATTTGTAGGTTTGTTGAAGGCGAATTGTACACTTTTTGGCGAATTCAGGCACTAGGTATTTTTAACAGTATTTGCTATTGTATTTTTTCAAAATATCTGTTCACTCGGGTTCAATCTGATTTTGAGCCTGATTTTTGCTTGAAATTTGGGTTATTTGAGGGGATTGATAAGTGAAGGTGAATTGTACATTTACTGGCAGCTTCACTATAGATAACGCATGGTAAAATTATTTTTTAAAATTTCATTTAAGGCCATCACATTGTTTAAGCAAAATAAATCAAAGACTAACACAAGTTTAAGTCTAATTCTATTTTAGGGGAGGGGGTAGGGCGCAGTAAGCTTCCTATAATCGAAAGAGAGAGCCAAGAAAGACTCCATTAATGAAAACAAATCAATTGATATTTGTCTGAAAATTCTATATTTAGTGGGGAAGGAAGAGAGTGGGTGCAGTAAGCCTCCTACCATCGAGAGAGTCTTTAGATAGACATCGATCATTGATGAAATTCTTTATCCAAAATTCAATTGTTAGGGGAGAAAGGACGCAGAAGGCGGTATTTGTCCTTTTAAAATACAGAAATTCAAACTCTGACTTTTACCTGCCCACCCACCCCTTTGCACCCTTGGCTTCCCACCAAGCACTTGAACCCGACGAACATGATCCGTCAGTGGGAATGTTCCAGTCATGTTGTGGAATATCATTACCGTGGAAGGGTTGGCCAGTGCTCTCAGGTGACTGGGCAGGGAGAGCTTTCCTCCAGTATCTGTATGACAGTTATTGCTGTTGTCTGTGCACCAGTAAATAAGCCTGTCTCCTCCTGCCCACTGGCCTGTACACGGGTCAGATTTTCTGAAAATGTATAATTGGCAGCTGGACACATTTAGTAAATTCTGCTAAAATAGGCTGCAATTTGGTCAATACTAGGTAAATTCGAGAATATTCGGCATTGCTTTGATTCTAGCAATCTGTTTGGTTAGGTTGATATGTATTTTGAATATTATTTTTGACTGAAATTTGGGATATTTGAGAAATTTGGCGAAGTTGAATTGCACTTTTTCTGAAATTCTGACCCATAGACACAAACAAGTGCATCTTAGCCTCCCAAGTCGCTCCACATCCTCTCCCTCTCCCTCTAAATGTGCCCTTCTTCCCCCATCTCCCCCTCCTCACCCCTCCTTTCCCCCTCCTGTCCCGTTCCTCCCCCACCTCCTCTCCACCCGCTCTCAATATGCCCTCCCCCTCCTTCCCCTCCTTCCCCTCCTTCCCCTCCTTCCCCTCCTTCCCCTCCTTCCCCTCCTTCCCCTCCTTCCCCTCCTTCCCCTCCTTCCCCTCCTTCCCCTCCTTCCCCTCCTTCCCCTCCTTCCCCTCCTTCCCCTCCTTCCCCTCCTTCCCCTCCTTCCCCTCCTTCCCCTCCTTCCCCTCCTTCCCCTCCTTCCCCTCCTTCCCCTCCTTCCCCTCCTTCCCCTCCTTCCCCTCCTTCCCCTCCTTCCCCTCCTTCCCCTCCTTCCCCTCCTTCCCCTCCTTCCCCTCCTTCCCCTCCTTCCCCTCCTTCCCCTCCTTCCCCTCCTTCCCCTCCTTCCCCCCTTCCCCCTTCCCCTCCTTCCCCTCCTTCCCCTCCTTCCCCTCCTTCCCCTCCTTCCCCTCCTTCCCCTCCTTCCCCTCCTTCCCCTCCTTCCCCTCCTTCCCCTCCTTCCCCTCCTTCCCCTCCTTCCCCTCCTTCCCCTCCTTCCCCTCCTTCCCCTCCTTCCCCTCCTTCCCCTCCTTCCCCTCCTTCCCCCCTTCCCCCCTTCCCCTCCTTCCCCTCCTTCCCCCCTTCCCCTCCTTCCCCTCCTTCCCCTCCTTCCCCTCCTTCCCCTCCTTCCCCTCCTTCCCCTCCTTCCCCTCCTTCCCCTCCTTCCCCTCCTTCCCCTCCTTCCCCTCCTTCCCCCCTTACCCTCCTTCCCCTCCTTCCCCTCCTTCCCCTCCTTCTCCTCCTTCCCCTCCTTCCCCTCCTTCCCCTCCTTCCCCTCCTTCCCCTCCTTCCCCTCCTTCCCCTCCTTCCCCTCCTTCCCCTCCTTCCCCTCCTTCCCCTCCTTCCCCTCCTTCCCCTCCTTCCCCCCTTACCCTCCTTCCCCTCCTTACCCTCCTTACCCTCCCCCTCGTCTCCCCTCCTCTTGTTACGTCATGTTATGCAATAATGACGTAACATGGCAACCACTTTTGACCAATAATTATCATTAATAATTATTATTGTATTTATTGTCCTAATTAAGTAACATGTCATTAACCCATAGGGTACCATTGCACAGGAATTTATTGCAGTAAATACGGTAGTTTGTGAAGGCTGAGGTAGCACTCTCATCTAATTATATATTCCTCCAATCAGCAATAGCCACATGGACCGACCACTCACCTGTAAACACTTTACAATAAACACTATTCTAGATTTTAGGATCATAGCCTTTAGACTTACTATTTATTTATTTTTTTCCTACAATAATTTTACAACTGTTCCATATCCAAGATAGACAAACCTTCATATAACCTCCTCTCCCTCCTCTCCCCCTGCTGTACCCCTCCTCTCCCCCTCCTCCCCCCACCCACTCTCCATGTGCCATCCCCCTCCTTTCCCCCTCCTTTCCCCGTCCTGTCCCCCTTCTGTCCCCCTCCTGTCACCCTCCTGTGCCCTTCCTGTCCCCCTTCTGTCCCTCTCCTTTCCCCCTCCTTTCCCCCTGCTGTCCCCCTCCTATATTTCTCCTTTCCCCTCCTCCCGCACCCACTCTAAATGTGCCCTCCCCCTCCTTTCCCCATTCCCCGCCTGTCCCCCTTCTGTCCCTCTCCTTTCCCCCTCCTTTCCCCCTCCTGTCCCCCTCCCGTACTTCTCCATCCCCCCCTCCCCCACCCACTCTAAATGTGCCCTCCCCCTCCTTTTCCCATTCCCCGCCTGTCCCCCTCCTCTCGCCCTAGTGCCCCCCCCCCCCCCCCACACACACACACACACCTCCCTTCCTACCCACTCTCCATGTGAACTACATTGGGCTGAAAAATGGTAAATAAGAGGATATCTAAACATGTTTGGCATTGCGTTGATTCAACAAACATGTTTGGCTGTGTTGTCTCGAAATCCATGTTTGCGACTTTCGACTCATTTTCCCAAATCGATAACGAACTGATACATACATGAAAACCAAGATGTTTATATACCTCACCTCAGCATTATATGTGGCTTGATGTCATAGATACTTTATATCAGGAGGCTTGAGAGAGCACGGGCTCCACTTATTGTTCTGGGTATTGTTATTGTTAGTGTTGTGTTAGTGCGTAGTGATTGCTAAATCTCCCTATTCTGTTATTGCATTGAATATAACATGGTACTCGTGACTTACAGCGTTCTATTTTTAGCTCTGTTATAATAAGAACAAGAATAGCTGACTCTATTAAGATGAAGATTGTTGAATATCCCAGCCGCGAGAAGGAACATAAGGCAAACTTAAAGCAACTTGTTAGCATTAAGAAATGAGGATTGAAAATGTTTTTTTTATCATATTGTTTAATGGGAGGTCGTTGGAAGACCTGCATTGATGCAGAGGTCCTAACCCACTTCCTAGATTGTATAACTACTGTTAACCATAAATCATACTATAATCGACTGTAACTTTTATCTTGAATCTTGAATAAAAGTATTATATATATGAATCATCTGATTACAGTTTTTACTTTGTATGAAAGGAATATCCTCAATCCTTGTCAGGTAAGAGAAATAAGGCCGAAATTTGCTTGAGAATGAAAAGCTTTATTTGTTGAGAAATATCTAAAAGACTTCTTTGACGTCGACAAGGTGATTTTAATGTCAATATAAATAATCAGCAAAATTTGAATCTGAACAAGAAGGTCTTTGTCCTTGTCTGGCATTCTCTGAGTCTGATGAAATCAACACCTGCCACTTATTATGTGGGTCACATTTTCAGAAAATGTTGAATTCACCTTCACCAATCCTCTCAAATAACCCAAATTTAAGACGAAAATAAAGTTCAAAATACGATTTAACCAAACCAAACAGATTGCTAGAATCAATGCAATGCCGAATATACTCGAATTTACATAGTATTGACCAAATCGCAGTCTAATTTAGCACAATTTATTAAATGTGTACAGATGCAAATTGCAAATTGCACATTTTCTGAAAATCTGATCCATATTTCTATCAACCTTTCGCCTTTCCTCAAAGATTTGAATGTGCTGCAATATTTCATCATAACTTTATTATTTCTGCTTCTTCTCTTCTCCTGTGATGGATAGCATCCATTTCATTGGATATCTGTTTTAAATAAGTTTTAAACCATTTTATAATGTTAGTGGTAACCCTCAAAGCTGAACTAAAGTCATCAATAATTTTATATTTTCATAAGCTGAATAAGTGATGTGCTCTAGTGAGCGATAATTAATAAGTGAAACCACTGCACTGAAGGATTTCCGCGGCTCACCAAAATGTGATGTGTTTCAGGAAAATGAGTCACAAGTTGCAAAATTTGTGTTTTTCAAAGTCGTTTACTTACAAGATATCTTTTTTGGAATATTTTCATTTTTGGGGTGTCTAGTCCTTGTGGTTGTATGAAAATGTTTACCAAAATTCAAGACTGTTTATTGATTATATCAGTACGTTTCTTAGATCATTCTATTGAGTATATTTAGCTACTTTGCTGGTAATTTTTGCCTCAGAAATATTGCAAACTTTTTTTCAAAAATGAAAATATCTAACTAAAAAGATAAAAAAATACTTGTTAAATGTCCTTGATGTTTATATTCATTGGAATCGGCTTGGTCTCATGTATTCGAATATGATGATATCTCAAAATCCAATTTTCGCGACTTATAATCATTTTCCTGGAACACATCACAAATATGTATGACAACCTGCAGCAAAAATAACATGAAAATGAAATCCTCCATACTTTTAAGACAGACTCTCTGATGAAGCCCAATCCCCTCGGCGAAACGCGTAAGAGTCGCCAAACAATAAATATGCTACAATGAAAACTCTGTGAGGTGTTTTTTACTGGAGTTGATTAATTCCCTTCATCTTTAATCTTAAGAAAGAACAGGACAAGAAATAGAAAATGTTGTTTTTAATCGAAGTTAACTGATAAAGCATCTTTAATTTAATGGAAACGTTTCAGGGCTAATGAGATGCTAGCGAAAGATGATGAATTAATAAAAGGCAATTTGGTGGAACTCCACCGAGACCTGAAGCTACTTGTGTTTTATCATAAGAAGGACTTTGTTGACTCGCCTTTTATTTTTGTTTTTGTCTTTTCGTGCTTTTTTAAAGTAATATTAAAATATAGCAAATCTATTTTCAGTTTCTAGCTGGACAACTGAAACCCTCACGAAAAATATGAGAAAGTCTGTTCAATAAATGCTTTTAAAATCCTGAAAAATATAAAATGATGAATATTACCCAAGCAGCTAACCGAGGGATGGTGTGAATGCCTACTCTGTAATTTACACCTGTTCATTATGTGAAACATACATGTATGTGTTTACATGCTGTAGGTACATGGGTGCTTACCTATATGGGTCAGATTTTCAGAAAATGTACAATTGGCAGCTGTACACATTTACTAAATTCTACTAAATCAGGCTGCAATTTGGCCAATAATAGGTAAAATTCGAGTATGTTTGGCATTGCATTGATTTTAGCAATATGTTTGGTTAGGTTAAACTGTATTTTGAACTTTATTTTTGTCTGAAATCTGGGTTATTTGAGAAGATTGGCGATGTTGAATTTTACATTTTCTGAAAATCTGACCACGTATGTGTGCCTACCTACACGCTAGCTTACTTATCCACACTCACCCCAGTGATAAATCATGGGTGAGGTAAAGGCGTGTAATTACTATGTAAATACACCAATTGGGCCTGAATAGGGGGTTTCCATAGCCGCCATTTCGAGTCTTGATTCGCATGGAATTATGGGACTAATGGTACAGTGTGAAATGTATAGAAAACATGTCATGTTCTGCATGGACTATTTATCAATGCTCTATTGTCAATATCCATGTGTTTATATATATGTTTCCTTAACATAAGTCCCCATTTATCCTATCATGCATTAAGTTTTCATAGATCATTCATACAAGCACGGATTTGTAATGAGTTCTCATTACAAATCCGTGATACAAGTTATAATATCGTTGAGATTTTTCTTGCAGTTTTCGATAAAAATGTTGGAATATATTTGTATGTCACATTTCTTCACTGAATTACATGAGCTAGGTCGTCGGAAAATGTATGTGATGTGTCACAAGTCAGAGAATTTATATTTTTCAAGGTGATTTAAATACTAAGATCTATATCAAACTAAGTTATACATCTAACTACGTTACTATAGTGAGTGACCATATCACTAACTTGTTTCAAGCATACTCATTAGATTTCATTAAATACTCATACTAATATTTACCATCAATGGAATCCACTTGATCTCACCTTTTCAAATGTGATGATATCTCAACAAAATGTGTTTGCGACTTATGACACTTTTTTCTAAAACATCACTTTTCTGGCACAAAGGTATGTCACAAAATCTGTTAATTTATGTTGAACCATATTTTGAACGTCATACTATATTAACTTTGAGGTATTTTAGAGGATTGGAGAAGGCGAATTGTTCATCTTCAGGCAAATTTGCCCATGCTATATCCTGAGTTTACCCAACGAAGTATATAATGGTTTCTGTGGGGAGTGCGGTGCACCTTGTGCTATGTGGTTTGAATAAATGGAACATGTGAAAACAGATGGACGGCAAATATTGCTAAATGTGAATCTTGACTAGGTGGGGTGCATGGATGGGTCAGGGGTTGGGGGAAGTGTACCATCTGTGTTTCACATGATTTTCACTGTTAATATGATAGAACGTCACGAGTAGATAAGACGTATTATTATGGGTTTTAATGTGGCTTATGAGCATTAATAACACAATAAAATGCAGTTATCTGATTGTAATATTTGTTAAATGTTTAATATTTTCTCTAATGGTCTCCAATACTTACTGTTTAAAATATTGATTTTGCTGTAAAATGCTACAGTATTGTCCAATAAAAATGTATTTAAATATTCCTTGACCAATTCTTTGATTGAATGATTGATTTGATTTATTCTAATTATCTATTCCACGATACTCGCTAGATATTAATGCTTATATTGTCATATTAAATTGACTAGATTAGACAAACTATTTTGTCTCTGAATAGATGTACGTATAACAGGGATTTCGGAGAAAAGCATCCCATGGTGTAATATACTCTTTTGAAAAAAGAAAATATTAAATCTTCAGGAACAGTAAATAAAGGAATTTGAAAAAAATATTAAATCTTATTAAATCTTCTCCAATGATATCACTGTTCACTTTTTAAAATAACAATATATGAGAATTGTGTAGAATTGTGAAGTACTGTCTGTCCATAGCTCCATGGTAGGACCCGGGTGCACTTGCCCTGCCTCTACAACTAGGCTTCATTTGAACCTAAGCTAGAACTAATTGGCCATGTGCTATCATGTGGCCCGACAGGCGCCCCCATCTTCACACGCATTAACTTCCCTCCCTCAGTTCACCTCACCAGTCAAAACTTGTTCTCGTCTAAAATAAAACTGAAGGGGAGGGAGGGAGGGGTAATTTGTGAGTGGGGAAAATAGCTATGAGGAGGTGAAGGGGAGATTCGGGGAGGAAGAGATTGAAGAGAGGGAGGGGCAGGGGGCAGAAGGAAGAAAAGAGAAGAGGTATAGGGAAATGAAGGGGTAGAGACAGAGAAAGGGGGCAGGATCAGGGGAAGGTCGAATAGCAGAGGGAGCAAGTAGAAGAAGTAGAAGAAAAAGACAAAGAAGAGGGGAAAATAAAGCAGTTCCAAAAACATGGGGTAGAATGATAGAGGGGAGTCTGTCATGACAACAGAGTGGTGGCAATGAGAGGCAAGAAAAAATATAAGAACAAATAAGCAGGGGGCGAAGAAGAGGGGAAGAGGAGTGACAACAGGAAAGGAAGAACCACTACAGAGGTTATGAAAATGGAGTCAAAGCGACAGAGGAAAGCTAACAAGACAACCAACAGAGAACCAAGAGTGGGTGGAAGGAGGAGAGGAGGGGTAAAGAGAGGCACGATGTAGAATAATGTGAAGGGACGGAGAGATGGCATTGAGAGAGATGCCGGAGACAGGAAGAGAAACATAGGTAGAGAGACAAACAGAGACAGAGAGAGGAATAAAGAGTGAGACAGACAGAGAGACAGGGACAGAGACAAAGGGACAGAGACAAATAGAGACAGGAAGAGAGGTATAATAGAGAGTGAGACAGACAGAGAGACAGGGAGAGAAACAAAGGGAGAGACACGTATAGAGGCAGAGAGAGATACATAGGAAGAGACAGAGAGACAGAGAGACAGAGACATAGTGTGAGACAGACAGAGAGACAGGGAGAGAGACAAAGGGAGAGAGACACGTATATAGGCAGAGAGAGATACATAGGAAGAGAGACAGAGAGACAGAGAGACAGAGAGACAGAGAGACAGAGAGACAGAGACCTAGTGTGAGACAGACAGAGAGACAGGGACAGAGACAAAGGGACAGAGACAAAGGGACAGAGACAAAGGGACAGAGACAAAGGGACAGAGACAAATAGAGACAGGAAGAGAGGAATAGAGAGTGAGACAGACAGACAAGGAGAAAGACATAGGGAGAGAGACATGTATAGAGGCAGGGAGAGATACATAGGAAGAGAGACAGACAGAGACAGGGAGAGAGACAAAAGGAGAGAGAAACAAATATGTACAGGGAGAGAGACAAAGGGAGAGAGACAAATAGAGATAGGGAGATATATAAGGAGAGAGACAGACAGAGACAGGGAGAGACACATAGGGAGAGAGAGACAGAGACGGACAGAGACAGGGAGAGACAAAAGGAGAGAGAGAGAAATATGTACAGGGAGAGAGACAAAGGGAGAGAGCCAATAGAGATAGAGAGATATATAAGGAGAGAGACAGACAGAGACAGGGAGAGACACATAGGGAGAGAGAGACAGAAACAGACAGAGACAGGGAGAGAGACATAAGAGAGAGGGACATAGACAGACAAAGACAGACAAAGACAGGGAGAGAGACATAGGGAGAGACAGGAAGAGAGACTGACAGAGATGGGAAAGAGACAGACAGAGACAGGGAGAGAAACAAATGGGGGAGAGAGAAATAGAGACATAAAGAGACAGGGAGAGAGACATAGGAAGAGAGACAGACAGAAGATAGGAGGAGACACACGCTGAGATACACAGAGAGAGGCCTGCTGGGGTGAGAAGGTATGAACCGAGCCGAACACATGGGTTTGCCTAATTGATCGATTCGCTAGCAAAGTCGATACAACGTTTATTTCATAGCTTTTTGCCCTTGCAATTATTCTCCAGTCGGAAAGGCGTGTGCCTTGATCGATTTCACACTCCTGACAAATGCGAATTGGGAAATCTTTGACATTTTGGCGAATTAAACATTAAACGATTGTCGGTATTTTAATGGATTTTCAGAGCATCAAACACGCTATAACCATGCAGTACTGTTTACTTGCTGTTTTTCTTTCTCGCTTGGTGAACATTATGTATGCTTTCAATTTTCTGTTTGGAAAAGCTTCATTTCAAATGTGTCACGAGAATGGAAGTTATTCCATTATGACTATAATAGATCCGCCTAGCAAGGACAAGTGAGCGTGTGGAAAGAGACCGTGTAAATTAAACTAAAAAAAAAACAAAAAAACTAAACATTTCTTGGGAATCAAACGTTAGGCTCTGAATCAACTTTCCACCTGACTTCCCATAAACATCACTTCCAAACCATTTGACAAATTTCGCTTTTGATACTCTGATTTTGGCGGGAAATCTAGCGGAAGGTTTAAGATTTCGTGACAAAATGTCGTCTGCTTGTTTGCTGGTGGAACGCGCGCCATTTGATCCTCGTCTAGAATCAAAACATTAAACCTGAGTCTTCACTACGCATGCTCACCGGAACCGGAAGCAGGCCAGCAACCCTAACTATGCGCCTGGGGTATTTATGGTACAACTGCATTTATTATTTGTATGTTGTGGAATGTTTTTACTCGCTTTGAACTCCATTTTCTTTCTTTTTGTCGTCTTTTGAAAGCAGCTTAGAGATGATAAACTGAGGTAAATGGAGACGGTCCCAGGTGCAGTGACTTCACAGCTCTATCCCTAGGGGGTCTTAGCTCAACGGATGAGAGCTGGGTTAAGTTTAATTATTGATAATCTCCAATAACAGCCTAATCTTCTCATATGACGATTAAAACAACTTTCTAGATCATTCTAGATGCATTTAGTTCTTACAGTTCAATAGGAATGGCTGCCTTGAGCTATCTAACATAACACAATACAATGTGAATAAATGAATAAATATATAATGGACATTTTATTTGTCTATTTCAGAAACCATTAGAGAGTATAAGGAGGAAGTCTGCGAGGTATAAATATACACTGTCAGATGACAAACTGATCAAGTAAATAAAGTTTGATAACTACAGCAGTTGGTGGTTTCAGGAAAGTTGAAACCAATAGGGGATTTGCATGGCTCAGTGTGCATGTCTATTGGGTCAGATTTTCAGAAAATGTACAATTGACAGCTGTACACATTGAGTAAATTCTGCTGAATTAGGCTGCAATTTGGTCAATACTAAGTAAATTAGAGTATATGTTTGGCATTGCATAGATTCTTGCAATCTGTTTGGCTAGGTTGAACTGCATTTTGAACTTTATTTTCGTCGGAAATCTGCGTTATTTGAGAAGATTGGCGATGTTGAATTGTACATTTTCTGAAAATGTGACCCTATTACGTCGCATACATAAAGCGTTCTCTGTATTATGAATCTAGTTGTCACTGTTTATTTTGTATTCTCATGATATTTCCCACAGGGATGGTTGGAAGAACTGCTTATAACAGAAACTGTAAACCTTTTTCTTAGGAAATAAAAGTTATATATATTACAGTGCATGCTGGGATGGATTCAGTTGAAGTCTAACATACAAATATTTAGCAACAAAATGTATCGAAAATTGCCAAAAACATTCTCACCAATATCATGGCTTGTGTAATGATCTATACAAAACAAATGCATGACGTATTACAGGAGTCCCCAGTCGCAAAAAATGGATTTTCAGATATCAACAAGTATAATTGTGATCCGTTTCAGGAAAATGTGTCATAAGTCGCAAAATTAGGTTTTTGAGATATCACTATATCTGAAAAGAGCTGATCAAGGTGATTCCAATGATGGTAAACACTAAGACACCTAATTAGTATTTCTATAGTTTAAGTTTGATATTTTCACTTTTGAAAAAAAAGTTGCAATGTTTCTGGATGGGTAATAACAAGGACTGTATCTAAATATACTTCATACAAAAAGCCTTCAAAACGCCAGAATATATTTAATACAATGTCCCGAAATTTGTGTCATGGATTCATGACTATAAGCGCTAAACCCTCCAAAAATCAGAACATTTCGATAAAGAGATCTTGTGAGAAAAAAACACTTTGAAAAATATCAATTTTGCGACTTGTGACTCATTTTCCTGGAACACCTCACATATAGTAAACAGTAGGACATCTAATATAGACTGGTGCCACATACTAAGAGATAAACAAATTTCTAGAGGCATTTTTTGTTAATTTAATTTATGTTAATGCTTGGTACACGGTAGTTTTATACTAAATCGAGTCCGAAAATGCGGTTTAGGGTCAGATTTTCAGAAAATGTACAATTGGCAGAAGTACACATTTGGTAAATTCTGCTAAAGTAGGCTAGAATTTGGTCAATACTTGGTAAATTCAAGTATATTCGTCATTGCATTTATTCTAGCAATATGTATGTTTAGGTTGAACTGTATTTTGAACTTGATCTTCGTCTGAAATTTGGGTTATTTCAGAGAATTTGTGAAAGTGAATTGTACATTTTCTGAAAATCTGACCCTTTACCATCCTGAAATGTTGCTCCTTCCTTCCACCAGGGGGAGTTTTATGTCAAATCTCAGACTTTTCTTCTTATTACTACTGCCGGGTGGATATTTACTAGTAAAGTTGCTAAATATGCTCTATAAGATGACCTTAGAAATGCATGGGGATATTTAATACACAGTATTGGAATTAGGTAAATGTATTCATATGAGTATAGGCATAAGATACTCTGAAAATATGAAAATATGAACATTCCTACAAAGAGATCGTGTGAATAAATCGCTTTTGAAAATATGATTTTTGTGACTTGTGACTCCCTGAGAGACATCACATATTCCATGCTGAACATGGCATATTTTCTATACGTTTTACACTGACATACAAGTAACATAATTCCCTGTAAATAAATATTGAAGGTGACCGATTTGGCTCCCTATTGCCCCCCGATTTTGGTCTCCCAATGAATCCTATGACTTGATTTCAAATCCTGCTTTATATTTTTGAAATAACGTCAACCAGGATTTGAAATGAAATCCTAGGAGTTATTGGAAGACCAAAATCGGGGGGCAATCGGGAGGCAAATCGGCTATGTGTGGACAGGGTTTAAGTCTGTATGATAAACTTTAGATAGATTGTAATATCATTGGAACATAATTCATGTGTTGTGTAATGTGTCATAAGTCGCATAAATGGGATTTTGAGATACCATCATATTTGAAAAGGCGATTCCAATGAATGCAAACAGTAAAGGCATCTGATACATACTTCTATCTTTTCAGTTCACTATTTTTAATTTTGAAAAATAAGTTTGCAATATTTCTGGGTCGACAGTTACTATACTAGTAAAGTAATTGAATATACTTCATAGGATGATCTAGGAAACGCATATATATTTAATGAACTGTCTTGAAATGTGGTACTTGTATTTATACAACCACAAGGACTAGACACTCCAAAGATAATAATACGCTTTGAAAAATATCATTTTGCGCCTTGTGACTCATTTTCCTAAAACACATCACAAATGACCTTAAGATGAGTTAGAAATTGTAACTGAGACTGCTGCTTTAACTGTGAAAATGTGATATTTGATTGATGGACACACATCCAAGAAACTTTCATTTTATTTAATTTTATGATAACGATTGTGAGTATAAGCAGCATTGAAAATGGAATTGTAGCCTATTCGCAAAATTTGGAAAACTGTATGATGACACTGATAAGTTGATTGGATGAATAACTAATTGTTGTTTGATAGTTTGAATTGTAAGGTGATTAATGTGATGAGATAAGGGCCGTGATTAATTAATCGATAGGGATGGAACTTTATTATTGTGTAAACTTAGGGTAGAGTAATTGTAAAGGTAAATGATATGAAGTCTAAGTATGAATTACTATAGAATCGAGGCGATGCGAGAAAACATCCACATGTTGGACAGGCGCTTTTTGTATTTTTGTAATTGTACGGCCAAAATGGTAATAAAAAAAAACAAAGAACGATCGTGTGTTTAATTACATAATGTGATGAAAGCAATATCGGATGTTTTTGTAATAAGAGGTGTCAGGTTTATGCTCCTGCTTAATCCCATCTGGCCGGGGTAGGACGTTATGTAAACGTTTCCATCTTCTTAAAGCTCACTCCCAAGCAAAACCACCCTAAATATTTTTCTCAAATATTTCTTGTTTTGATCCTTGGAGGTTTAGGATTGACGGCAGGTTCCTCCATGTGCCATTGTTCATGTGCCACCGCCCGACAAACAACAAAATGTTAAAGTATTTCAGTCGATTTTTTATTCAGATATGTTTATTCAGGAAAACAAGCATTATTACGTCGAAACAATATTCTCAGCTGATCTTGTGCTATTGTTTTATAATAATCTAACTAATAATAGAATAGCGTTGAAAGTTGTAAAACCCCTATCTTCCCTGAAACCGCCGGCCAGATCTCCAAAAATTGATATATATTTCAGGTGCACATTGCCAAAAAAGGGGCAGAGCCATTCCGCTATGTTTCATTAACAAATTAGGGTTAAAAATGGGTAGTGGTCCAACATTCTCTGCCTCCCTCTGTCTTTCACAGTCCAGACCTCTTCTTTCTCTCTGTGTCTCTCTCTGTGTCTCTCTCTGTGTCTCTCTCTGTGTCTCTCTATTTCTGTCCTTCTGCTCTTACCAGAGCACACTTGTGGGGCTACTCACCAGTACATATATGGATCAGATTTTCAGAAAATGTACAATTCAACTTCACAAATCTTCTCAAATAACCCAAATTTCAGACGAAAATGAACTTCAAAAGACAGTTCAACCTAACCAACTAGATTGCTACAGTCAATGCAATGCCAAATATACTTGAATTTACCTAGTATTGGCCAAATTGCAGCCTATTTTAGCATAATTTACTAAAATTAATGTATACAGCTGCCAATTGTACATATTCTGAAGATCTTACCCATATGTACTTGTGGGGTGCAGTGACAATGTGGGATGCACCCCACAATAATGGCTGTCTGTCTGTCTGTCTGTCTGCCTCTCTCCCACCCTTTCTCTTTCTTGGCCTCAGTCTTCAGCACCGTACAGTGTGTGAAATAAGTTTTTTCTTTACCCGCTAAGTTGGCGGGTAAAATCAGGGATTTACCTGTCCACACAGAAATTTATCCACCCACTAATTACCTGACAATGAAAGCGGGAGTGGGAGAGGGAGAGGGATCTGGAGAGGGAACAAGAAAGGGAGAGGGAGCGGGAGAGGGAATGGGAGAGGGAAAAAGAGAGAGAGAGGGAGTGGACAGAGACAGACACAAGGACAAGGACCACCCACACAGAAATTTACCCGCCCACTTATTACCTCACAATGAAAGAGGGAGAGGGAGAAGGAGTAGGAGCGGGAATGGGAAAGGGATCGGGACAAGGACAGGGACAGGGAACACAACAACAGCGACCAAAGCATCTGAACAGGGTTCCATTTGATGTGTGAATGTTAACACAGATACTAAGTTATAGAAACAACTTGAAAGAAAAAGATGGTGGGAGAGGGAACAAGGAGATATGAAGATGTGGGCAGCACTGTCCCACTAGCAAATCCAATATGTAGCATGGGTATTTACTAGTTCATATTAAGAATAAAACAATAAAGGTGGAAAAGAAAGAATTGTCAGAAAATGTACAATTCACCTTCACTAATCCTCTCAAAAAACCCCCATTTAAGACTTCAAATCAACACAATACCAAATATACCCAGCTATACCCGGTAATCATCATTTTTCAGCCTAATTTAGCAAAATTTTCTAAATTTGTAGAGCTGCCAATTGTACATTTTCTGAAAATCTGACCCACATGAGGCAGAGAATGTTCCTGTCTCTTCTGTCTCTCTATCCCTCTCAGCCCATGTCGCCTCCCTGTCTGCTATTACAGGTAATACATAATAAGACAGACACGCATACCAGTGCCAAATTCATCTTTCTATCTCTCCTTCATTATGAAACAACACCCAGATTATTAACCTGATGTGTATAACACATTTTAGTAACCTGTAGTTATACAAAATAAGCAATCTATTATTATTATCCCCTTAAAATAACCGTTATAATAATCCTGACTCATGCGATATAACTGTACTTCAGGCCTTCGTGAGGTTATCAACCTCTCATTCTCTGTCAATACGCTTTCCTCGTCTTGTGCCAGCCGGTACTGATAAATATCATAGCTTAAGCTCTCGCGGAAGATCCCGAGCACGATTTCCTATCCAAATTTTAAATTAAACAAAAGCAACACTGACTCATAAAACGAGAAAATCACGCGACGTCTACCTCGCAGTTTATTAGTGGGCCCCTGGAGGGAATAATTAAGGATATTGCATGTAAAGTGAAATATTAGATCGACAAAGCTGGGTGGTAGCAGGGTGGGGGTTCATGAAATCACATCGTAGACTTAATGTTATGTATAAATAGTGTCATATGTGGGGTCTAGGTATCACAATAAAAGCCAAGAACATTTTCAGAGGAAAATGTATTATCTAAGAGTCGGTGGAAGGTAAAGAAAAGCAGAAAAGCAGGAAAAAAAACTAAAACACATAAGGAACGCAATACGAATGTAAGTTAGAGGTGTAAGAGCCTCGTTGGCAGGATATATTGAATAAAACCTTTTTTAAAAGAAAGAAAAAGGAGAAGACTATATATGTGTGGAATGACGACTATTTTATATAAACCATTGTATACATCAAGTAACCAATGAAACAGTCATTGACTGAGGAGCCCTTGGACCCTACACATGGAAATACTGCTTATATATGCTATTGAGGAACTGGAAACCTCCCTTATGCCGGAAAGTCTCCTCCTATGGCCGTGTGTCTGCAAATATAATGTTTTCAAATCAAAATCGAATAATTTACATGTAATCTGAAAGTTTAGTCAGTTATTAGTTAGACAGAGCAGATCATGGTTATTCTGCATTGAATTATTACCCGTGAGTCCATTATCCTCATATGCGTCAGATTTTCAGAAAATGTACAATTGGCAGCTGTACACATTTACTAAAATCTCTTGAATTAGGCTGCAATTTGAACAATACTAGGTAAATTCGAGTATATTTGGCATTACATTGGTTCTAGCAATCTGTTTGGTTAGGTTGAACTATAATTTGAACTTTATCTTCGTCTGGAAATTGGGTTATTTGAGAAGATTGGCGAAGTTCATTTGTACATTTTCTGAAACTCTGACCCATATGGTTATAACATCCATTGTACACTGTGCATACCTGTCTATATATGTTTAACTGCCATTGTACGCAAGATTGCCTTTATACAAATTCTAAAAAAAACTAAAAAGAAAATAGATGTATATTACTATTCACGTTAGCTTTCATAAAACCGTTGATTGCGGTCTGAATAGGTTTTTGAATTTATGAAACAATATATCAAATTTGTTTATTTTAAAGTTGTCCTTATGGCCAAACGATATTTATGTTCCGGATTAGTCGCACTGGTGATTTCCAACCCGGCTACACTAATCACAGGTGAAAGAAAACAATCGTATAGGGGTCAGATTTTCAGAAAACTTCACCAATCGTCTCAAATAACCCAAATTTAAGACGTAAATGAAGTTCAAAATACAGTTTAACCTAACCAAACAGATTGCTAGAATCAATGCAATGCCGAATATACTCGAATTTACTTAGTATTGACCAAATTGCAGCCTAATTTTGCGGAATTTACTAAATGTGTAGAGCTGCAAATTGTACATTTTTGGAAAATCTGACCCATATGTGTAGTGACCCGGAGTGAGGAGGTGGATAAATAACAACAGACTATGTCTTACTATTATTATTATGATTTATTGTGAAGGGTTGAACAGTATAGATGACATGGATTATAAATGACAAGTAGTGTGTGTAGAAGTATAATGGTAAGATAACATAGAAATGGTAATCATATCCATACATAAAGTATGGCTCCCTTTGGTGGTAGAGTAAGACAGGTGTGTGGGTCAGACTTTCAGAAAATGCACAATCTACAGTTCTACAAATCTCTCAAATTCTGTTAAATTAGAGTGAAAAATGTCAAATACGAGGTATAACTGAGTATATTCAGTATTGTATTCCTTCAATAAACATGTCTGGTTATGTTGAACTGTATTTTGAACCTGATTCTTGCCTTAAATGTGGGTTATTTGAGAGGATTGGTGAAGGCGACTTGTACATTTTCTAAAAATCTGACCCGTGTGGTAATTCGGTGTGAGTAGTATATGGAAACAGTTCAGATATCACTACACATGCACGAGTATGAGTTGGGGTATGGTTGAGGGCGGTTTATCCAACTTGTGTAATTAATGATATTGTTGACTAGCAAAAATCATCGTGTATCTTTATTTATTATATTGAGAGTTGAATGTTATTGTGTTGAGAGTTGTTCGTTTATTCTTTTTTCTAGTCTTATCATATTGTATATCTCAATATGTACTCATCATTCATCATCATTTCTACAATCATCTGTCCATTTTATATTGATTTAGTATACACCTTGACAAATTTATATGAATCCATAATTTAATTAAATTCATGTTTTGTAAATTACGATAAAATATTAATAGAGGTGTCTGCAGATAACCTATACAAACGCTAAATGTTAGCGATGGTTATTTCTGCAAAATGTTCCTTTTTTTCTATAGTCTGAAAATAAACACGTCCAAAAAAACTCCTATGTTGTAAACACTGTATTTAAACGATGTGTAGTCCCGTCTTAGCAGCTTAATAAGTTCTTATCTATAAGGGTAACGGCCGGAAGAAAGAAAATCTGAATTCCATATACCAGTTGACCCATTCGTCGAACTTGTATAAAGGTATACCAATAGACAAATAAACGATTTTTCAATTAAATTTAATACAATTTACGGTGGTCTTTAAAAAACTATTAATTACAGTCTGAATCGGTTATTGAATGCATGAAATATAGTAGGCTTAGATATGTTTATTTCCTCATTTCCTCAAACATTGCCATTAACGAAATACTTTTGGTTGTAATGGCACTTAATTAATGAAGCAGATTATTTAAGAACATATCCTTTGTGAGCATACATGTATGACACATCTTATATCGTATAATGCATCTGATATCATACAAAATACATGGGTCAGATTTTCAGAGAATGTACAATTCGCAGCTCTACACATTTGGGAAATTTTACTGAATTAGGCTGACAAATAAAGAATATCGGGTATATCTGAGTATATTTGGTATCGCATTGATTTAAAGTATCAGTTCTGTTATGTTAAACTGCATTTTAAAGCTCATTTCTGTCTTAAATGTGGGATATTTGAGAGGATTGGTGAAGGCGAATTGTACATTTTCTGAAATTCTGACCCACATCTTATTTTTATGAAACACCCCCCAGGCCCGAACAAAGACCACTGCCCACAACCCCCTAAGTGCTTTTCACCCTCATTGACCAAAGGGAAAACCTCCCAAGGACACTAGCCATGAAATTAAACATCATCAAACAACTCCATTGTGCAATATCGCCAACAAAGAGAGGCCTAATCACACGAACTATCGTCTAAAACCTCTCAATTTCCATAAGGCCATAAAATGAAACATGATCTTTCTATAAATATCGCGCATGATTCATCTGTTTTATGTGATGTCTAAAAGAAATTAATTTACTTCATCGTAAACTACCATCCACAGCTGTTAAGTCATTAACATGGCTGACACGAGTTGGCAATGGTCACGCATGGCTTCCTTTTGCATGGACTTCAAGTTATGCGTTGTCTTACAGGAAAATGAGTCACAAGTCGCAAATTTGATGTTTTTTAAAGTGATTTATTCACAAGATCTCTTTGTAGGAATGATCTCATTTCCTGGGTTACTAACGCCTTCAGTCATACGAATACATGGGTAAGATTTTCAGAAAATGTACAATTGAACTTCGCCATTCTTCTCAAATAACCCAGATTTCAGACGAAAATAAAGTTCAAAATCCAGTTCAACCTAGCTAAACAGATTGTTAGAATCAATGCAATGCCCAATATTCTCAAATTTACCTAGTATTGACCAAATTGCAGCCTAACTTTGCAGAATTTACTAAATGTGTACAGCTGCCAAATGTACATTTTCAGAAAATCTGACCCACATGTAGCAAATTTCAAGAGAGTGTATGACGTAAAAATTTGTTTTACAACTTTAGCTTGTTCTTGCCCTGTTAATATGTGTCTTTAGCCAGTCTCTCTGCTAATACAGATGTCTTTTCTCTTATGAGGTGACGGCTGGAAGACCGGGATTTTATCCAGAAGCCTGGTCACCTATTTGTCTAACTTTCATACTTGTACCTGTATAACCTCAGACAAATAAATATTTTTCAATTTAATTTAATTCAATTCAATACATCGATGTATTACTAAGGTCATGCTATGGAGTATATGTGGTTACTTTCCATGCAAATATTACAAAGTTTGTTTTATCAAAATTAAAATTATCATACTTAAAATATAGAAGTATTTATAAGATGTCCTAATGTTTACTATCATTAGAATCGGCTTGATCTCATCTTTTCATATATGATAATATCTCAAAATCCATTTTTTGTGACTTGTGACTCATTTCCCTGTGACACATCACAAATACATCAACTGCCTGTACTTTCATGATATTAGTCCAGTTGCACAGACCCCCTTTATCCAGCCTAGCCAGTGGTCAAGACCTTGACCATACAACAATTAACCCCATCCATCCCATGGACGCTTGACCAATAAAGGATCGATTAACTCGATGCCATGCCTAGAATCCATTTCCTCGTCCAGGGGCAAAAATTCTGGCGTGAAAATGGTGCATGCTGACGCCCCTGTGCATTGTGTGTCGGTAGCATACGGTGGTATGGGTGAATGGCGTGACCTTGGGGAGTGACGCGTGGCTGCAAAGGTCAAATCAGAATGACCTTGAACAACTGTCAAGTCTGTAATTATTTCTAATTTCCCCAACAATCGGCGTTTGCTGTGTGCTTTCCGCGGGTGTTGAGGCCATGAATTGAGTTGTCAGACTTAAAATTGTTATTCTTTGTTTACATATGAGTCGTTGGAGCATTGAATTTCGAATGGAGATTTGTGGGAGGTGACTTAGATGATTGTTTGACTCAATGTAGGCTCGATTGGCTTTTTTTGTTGAGTTTTGTTTCTTTAGAACTGTTATACAGCCAATCCTCCGTAAAATGACAATTGATTCATAGACAGGTATGAATTTTACAATCAATGGATATCATTTACATATCGAAATAATGGGCTAACGGGCAATAATCCAATACAGAATATGTATATAACACCCTTAGATTCAAATAAATAAATGTTTAAAAGTTTCGAATTGAATTGAATTAAAATTGTCATATGTTTATACAGTAATTAGAAGTCGAATCATTCGAGAGCAAACGATGTTAACTGAGAGTGGAGCATTGGCTGAATGAAGACATATATGGGTAGGATTTTCAGAAAATGTACAATTGTCAGCTGTACACATTCAGTAAATTCTGCTAAATCGGGCGGCAATTTGGTCAATACTAGGTAAATTCGAATATATTCGGCATTGCATTGATTCTAGCAATCTGTTTGGTTAGGTTGAGCTGTATTTTGGGCTTGATTTTCGTCTGAAATTTGGGTTATCCGAGAGGATTGGTGAATTTGAGTTGTACATTTTCTGAAAATCTGACCCATAATTAACAACAGATTGGTTCATGCTTTTTCTTCCAGTCATGAAAGGGGGGTGAAACTATGATATAAAAATCGCGTCATTTGTTCAGTAGGGGGAATAGTCACTTTTTACTTTGTGTTTCCATTAAGCTAACGGATAATGAAATATATTTATCTATTAACCTACTTTCTGTTTTCTAATCAGGATAAACTTTTGTAGGTTCGTCCTTGGCGTATACTTGTAGATTGGAATTAGCAGAATTGGGTGTGAGCCAATTCCCCTAGTTCCCATATGTCCTGTACTCGATGTGATTGAAGTAGGCACACCCGTTGTCAATGTAATTAAAAGTTAAGAGATAAAAAGATTTAGGGAGCTTATTAAGAATTGTATGATATGTACCGAGAAACGTGTTAATATATTCACATGAGCAACACAAAATATGAACCTCGGATATAGCTCCACACTCATAGAAATAATACAAATAAGGGTCCTTTGAGGTTTCCCTTGCAGTAGTACTAGGGTCAGACTTTCAGAAAATGTACAATTGGGAACTGTATACATTTAGTAAATTCTGCCAGAATAGACTGCAATTTGGTCAATACTAGGTAAATTAGAGTATATTCGGCATTGCATTGACGCTAGCAATCTGTTTGGTTGAATTGTATTTTGAACTTTATTTTCTACTGAAATCTGGGTTATTTGAGAGAATTGGTGAGGGTGAATTGTACATTTTCTGAAAATCTGACGCTCTAATGTTGTAAAGCAATAGAAGCATACTCAAGGTAGGACGACAATCAAGCCCAAGCTCGAGACTACTCTGTAAAAATGTACCTGAAATAAAAACTCATAATGAAAAAAAACATACTAGATTCATCACCATGGGATATGTTGTCTTAACAGTGTATATTCAAGCATCAGTTGTGAAAATTGAAAGAACATAGTTGTAAATTGGATTCTTTATGAAGTAGGCCGAATAACGCCAGTTTCTGGCTCTATGGTGCGTCCTGATGGCGTCCTTATGTGCCACTTCCATTAACTGCGAGCTCGTCAAGTTGAAATTGTTGACCTAATTCAATCAGCTTCTGCAAATAATCATTTTAAGGGTCAGATTTTCAGAAAATGTACAATTGGCAGCTCTACACATTTAGGAAATTCTCCTAAATTAGGCTGAACAATGAAGAATACCGCGTATATCTGAGTATATTTGGTATCGCATTGATTTAAAGTATCAGTTCTGTTATGTTAAACTGCATTTTGAAGCTCATTTTTGTCTTAAATGTTGGTTATTTGAGAGGATTGGTGAAGGCAAATTGTACATTTTCTGAAAATCTGACCCTTAAGTAAAGCGAGCAACAATCCCTACCCTCACAGGGCTTTATATTATTGTATGCGATGTTGATATGACATATTTCTGGTTCGAATCCAGCAGGCAAATGCTTCTAGGATAGCATCTAATGATTTACAACAAAATGAGAATACATAACCAGATTGCTCTATTAATGTCATTCTCTTAGAAAATAAAGGCAGATTTTATGAATACTTCATTAATAATGGTATTTATAGTTGTATTGTGGTGAATAGGGGACTTGCATGTCTCACTGCGCATGTCTACTGCACTGCCATGCTGGGATGGATTCTGTTGAAATCTGACATACAAATATTTTGTAACATTTTTAAAATTGCAAGAATGTTTTCACCAATATCTTAACTTTTATAAATGATCTATGCAACCCAAATGCATGATGGGAAAGATGAGGTCTTGTTGTATGGAAACAAGTATAACACATGGATTTTGACATTACATTTCATATATTTTCCTTCGGTTTGGGTAATCTGGAAGACCTGGCTACAGATGATTTAATGCCCATTTCCTGATTTTATATTGATCCAATATGTATGATTGTACGAACTATTGTACGAAACATGGTGTGTATTGTATTGTCAAAAATCTGAATAAAAATCTTTATATATTATATATATTAGAGCATTGATAATTATTCCATGATGAACATTCCCAATCTGTATTACATGTAAAGCCTTGATATCACCTCTGAGTTGTGGTTCACATTTTCTTACAATTTACATGTAATACATAAGTTGTTAGCTTCTCTGCTTCTTACATTTTGAATCAATTGCAGACATCTATTTTGAATTAATTGTACTCGTCTGATATGTTGTTTCGATGACAAATCCATATAAAGATGTGTAATGGAAACAAAAAAAAAACATTTCAAAAACAAAATAAAACGGTTGTGAAAGCACACGCATAGATCTGAAGACAGCCATTCCCAATGTGCCAGCTGTTGATTTCGTAAGAAAATGTCTCTTTGTAAGAAAATGTGAAGCACAACTCGGAGGTGTATTAAGGCTGTTATAGGTGCGAGAAACATCTTGTCCTCTGAACACACTCCCTATCCTGCTTCAAAGGCACTTGTACATATGCGGAAAAAGCCTTGACGTCACCTACTCATGCAGTTATATCATAACATCTTTTTTTTATCATTATTTGGTACATGCTTACTGACATACACTCTATTTGAGATCTACTTGGAGCGGCTCATCGTAGGGATACCGTTGGATCGCTTTGATGTTTACCCTAAGTGGGTCTCAAACAGAGTGTAAGGGTTCATTTTCCAAAGTCAAGTCAAGTAAGAATATGATATTTTCTCATACTGATGACCCATTGAGAGAATGAAGTGATACCTGCAACCTTCCAATGCATAACTTCTTAAACCCGCTTTCTAAGTTTTTTTTCCATAGTTAGATTTTTATTCAATATATAAGCAACAGTTACAATCTCACAAATTCATGTGATTTTCATTATGTCCTGCTGCAAGTGTCTTTTCTTAAATTGCAATGCAGAGAATTATTATTTTGGACCATTATTTGGTGACATGCATTATAATATAGTTTAACAAAAGTTATTATCGATGTACAGAACAGCTTTCGAATTAATATATAAATATGATGTTGGTCAGTTATGAGTTTGGTTGGACTTGCGTCGTGTTATGAAATGATGGTATGAGATGGGGATGAAGGTTACTATCATTATCTATTTATAATGAGCGAGTGTGGTAGGGTTGGATCAAAGAGTTGACATCACTAACCTAATTATTATCAACCATTTTATCCCGTTCTTTTCAACCCATGTAAAAGTTATTTGACCAATTTGTTTGAGGATTTTGTCCAGCAGTCTGTGTTGCAAGACTTAAAAGTCCATATTTGTATTTAGGCCGCCCTATAAAATCCTTTCCTGCAATGGCTACACTAATTACACTAATTACACTTCATATTCTTGTTTGAACTTATTCAGTCCTATTCCTCCTTCAGACATACTTGTCAATGTTTAGCCACACTTGTATGAATAATTGGTACAGTATTTCCCTTGATTCCTTACGAATCTAAATCCAAAATCGCACATTATACAAGTCCCCTATTGCATGAACTTAATGAAATTTGAAATATTGGCGATCATTTGACATAATTACAGACCCAGCTAGCCGGAAGTAAGATGATGAAATTGGCGTGTGGAATCTGTACATCCTTACACTTTATCTATAAAATTATCAGAAAATATATTTATTTTAGTGATAAATCTTCACACGTCATAACGCCGTCGTCCTGATATGTTCCAACTGATTCCTGTTTTAATTATTTTATTAATTCTTCGCTTTTGCTTCAGTATGGGGATAGGTCCCCTTCCCTTAGCTAAGAGAAAGATTTTCTTTAGTATAGGACGGTGAACCACGCTCCGTCTATCTACATGATTCCTGTTTTAAGTCAACTTGATTTTAGTTACTAAAATCTAGATGGTGGTTTGTAGTATTGTATTTTATCAAATTGAAATACTAGTCATTAACGTTCCACAGTTATAAGTTCAGCGCCAAAGCCCAGCCTTGAAATACGTCTTATTCTCAAGACATTAGGGAATTCCGCCATAATATTTAGTTAACTATTTAGGACAATAACATCAAATCTTAACAAATGCTGAGAGCCTTAACCAACAAAAATAGATGTCACCTACTTCCGAGAGTGGGTGTAATTTTAGCAGCTGTTTCCTTCCTCTGTTGTTCTTTCATCATGATGAATGTATGAATGCCTTCCTGTAACCTAACGTTCATGGGTTGGGAGTGAGAGATGAGGGTTCAATGACCGTCACTTTCCTGCAGCAACCTCTAAAGCACCATTCCATCCTCTGAGCTGATTATTTCAACGAGTGGCAGTCGGTGCAGAAACAGAGGGCTGTCAGTGAAGGAACAGAGGGCACTCAGGCCAGTGGGGGAGAAACAGGAGGCAGTCAGGCCAGTGGAGGAGAAACATAGGGCAGTCGGGTCAGTGGGGGAGAAACAGGAGGCAGTCAGGTCAGTGGGGGAGAAACAGGAGGCAGTCAGGCCAGTGGAGGAGAAACAGAGAGCAGTCAGGCCAGTGGAGGAGAAACATAGGGCAGTCAGGTCAGTGGAGGAGAAACAGAGAGCGGTCAGGCCAGTGGAGGAGAAACAGAGAGTAGTCAGGCCAGTGGAGGAGAAACAGAGGGCAGTCAGGCCAGTGGAGGAGAAACAGAGAGCAGTCAGGCCAGTGGAGGAGAAACATAGGGCAGTCAGGTCAGTGGAGGAGAAACAGAGAGCGGTCAGGCCAGTGGAGGAGAAACAGAGAGTAGTCAGGCCAGTGGAGGAGAAACAGAGGGCAGTCAGGCCAGTGGGGGAGAAACAGAGAGTAGTCAGGCCAGTGGAGGAGAAACAGAGGGCAGTCAGGTCAGTGGAGGAGAAACAGAGAGCGGTCAGGCCAGTGGAGGAGAAACAGAGAGTAGTCAGGCCAGTGGAGGAGAAACAGAGGGCAGTCAGGCCAGTGGGGGAGAAACAGAGGGCAGTCAGGCCAGTGGAGGAGAAACAGAGAGCAGTCAGGCCAGTGGAGAAGAAACATAGGGGAGTCAGGCCAGTGGAGGAGAAACAGAGGGCAGTCAGGCCAGTGGAGGAGAAACAGAGGGCAGTCAGGCCAGTGGTGGAGGAACAGAGGGCAGTCAGGCCGGTGGAGGAGAAACAGAGGGCAGTCAGGCCAGTGGTGGAGAAACAGAAGATAGTCGGGCCAGTGGAGGAGAAACAGAGGGTAGTCAGGTCAGTGGAGGAGAAACAGAGGGTAGTCAGGCCAGTGGAGGAGAAACAGAGGGTAGTCAGGTCAGTGGAGGAGAAACAGAGGGTAGTCAGGTCAGTGGAGGAGAAACAGAGGACAGTCAGGCCGGTGGAGGAGAAACAGAGGGAAGTCAGGCCAGTGGAGGAGAAACAGAGGGTAGTCAGGCTAGTGGAGGAGAAACAGAGGGTAGTCAGGCCAGTGGAGGAGAAACAGAGGGTAGTCAGGTCAGTGGAGGAGAGACAGAGGACAGTCAGGCCAGTGGAGGAACAGAGGGCAGTCAGGCCAGTGGTGGAGAAACAGAGGGTAGTCAGGCTAGTGGAGGAGAAACAGAGGACAGTCAGACTAGTGGAGGAGAAACAAAGTGCAGTCAGGCTAGTGGAGGAGAAACAGAGGGTAGTCAGAGCAGTGGAGGAGAAACAGAGGACAGTCAGGTCAGTGCAGGAGAAACAGAGGGTAGTCAGGCCAGTGGAGGAACAGAGGGCAGTCAGGGCAGTGGGGGAGAAACAGAGGGTAGTCAGAGCAGTGGAGGAGAAACAGAGGACAGTCAGGTCAGTGCAGGAGAAACATAGGGCAGTCAGGTCAGTGGGGGAGAAACAGGAGGCAGTCAGGTCAGTGGGGGAGAAACAGGAGGCAGTCAGGCCAGTGGAGGAGAAACAGAGAGCAGTCAGGCCAGTGGAGGAGAAACATAGGGCAGTCAGGTCAGTGGAGGAGAAACAGAGAGCGGTCAGGCCAGTGGAGGAGAAACAGAGAGTAGTCAGGCCAGTGGAGGAGAAACAGAGGGCAGTCAGGCCAGTGGAGGAGAAACAGAGAGCAGTCAGGCCAGTGGAGGAGAAACATAGGGCAGTCAGGTCAGTGGAGGAGAAACAGAGAGCGGTCAGGCCAGTGGAGGAGAAACAGAGAGTAGTCAGGCCAGTGGAGGAGAAACAGAGGGCAGTCAGGCCAGTGGGGGAGAAACAGAGAGTAGTCAGGCCAGTGGAGGAGAAACAGAGGGCAGTCAGGTCAGTGGAGGAGAAACAGAGAGCGGTCAGGCCAGTGGAGGAGAAACAGAGAGTAGTCAGGCCAGTGGAGGAGAAACAGAGGGCAGTTAGGCCAGTGGGGGAGAAACAGAGGGCAGTCAGGCCAGTGGAGGAGAAACAGAGAGCAGTCAGGCCAGTGGAGAAGAAACATAGGGGAGTCAGGCCAGTGGAGGAGAAACAGAGGGCAGTCAGGCCAGTGGAGGAGAAACAGAGGGCAGTCAGGCCAGTGGTGGAGGAACAGAGGGCAGTCAGGCCGGTGGAGGAGAAACAGAGGGCAGTCAGGCCAGTGGTGGAGAAACAGAAGATAGTCGGGCCAGTGGAGGAGAAACAGAGGGTAGTCAGGTCAGTGGAGGAGAAACAGAGGGTAGTCAGGCCAGTGGAGGAGAAACAGAGGGTAGTCAGGTCAGTGGAGGAGAAACAGAGGGTAGTAAGGTCAGTGGAGGAGAAACAGAGGACAGTCAGGCCGGTGGAGGAGAAACAGAGGGAAGTCAGGCCAGTGGAGGAGAAACAGAGGGTAGTCAGGCTAGTGGAGGAGAAACAGAGGGTAGTCAGGCCAGTGGAGGAGAAACAGAGGGTAGTCAGGTCAGTGGAGGAGAAACAGAGGACAGTCAGGCCAGTGGAGGAACAGAGGGCAGTCAGGCCAGTGGTGGAGAAACAGAGGGTAGTCAGGCTAGTGGAGGAGAAACAGAGGGTAGTCAGAGCAGTGGAGGAGAAACAGAGGACAGTCAGGTCAGTGCAGGAGAAACAGAGGGTAGTCAGGCCAGTGGAGGAACAGAGGGCAGTCAGGGCAGTGGGGGAGAAACAGAGGGTAGTCAGAGCAGTGGAGGAGAAACAGAGGACAGTCAGGTCAGTGCAGGAGAAACAGAGGGTAGTCAGGCCAGTGGAGGAGAAACGCAGGGCAGTCAGGGCAGTGGGGGAGAAATAGAGGGTAGTCAGAGCAGTGGAGGAGAAACAGAGGACAGTCAGGCCAGTGGAGGAGAAACAGAGAGCAGTCAGGCCAGTGGAGGAGAAACGCAGGGCAGTCAGGGTGAGGAGGAGAAACACAAGGCAGTCAGGCCAGTGCAGGAGAAACAAAGTGCAGTCAACCAGATACAACGCCAATGAAAGCAACAGGTATCTGCCCACAGTAAATCTATAACATTTTCTAAACGAAATAGACTATCAACAATATCATTAAATAGAATTTAACAATAACAGATAACAAACAAAAGGTATGCATGATAACAATTCACAGATCAGAAATAAAAGGCAAAGCATCTTCGCTTCAGCATATCAACATGAACTTTTTTAGGCGTTGTCAAATAATATTTGCTTTAAGAATTAACCAAAATGAATCCAATATTATTGTTTACATTTGCCTTGTGATTTGCTGACCTGGAAGCATTGTTCATGCTGCAGGTTGCTGCCTGTACCCTCCAGACAAGGAAGCTGAGTAAACAGCCCACGCTTTTAATAGGGGGATTTGCATAGCCGCCATTTTGAATCTTCTTTCGCAAGGAATTATGGGAGTAATGGTACAAGATAAAACCTGTCAAAAACATGCCCTTTTCAGCATGGGATATTTATCAATGCTCTATTATCAATATCCATGTGTTATAGGTTATATGTTTATGTTTCCATAACAGAATCCTCCATCTTTCCCATCATGCATAAATTTGGTTTTCATAGATCATTTATACAAGCTATGATATTGGTGAAAACATTCTTGCAATTTCGATATAAATGTTGCCAAATGTTTGTATGTCAGATTCCATCAAAATCCATCCCAGGATGCACTGTAACAGACATGCGCAGTGGCACATGCAAGTCCCCTTTTGTTAAATTGCCTAAGACCTGAAGCTGAGTACACCGGCTGTGCTTTTAATTGGTGAGTGTTTAAATATTGACGCCATGGTCCCTATCCCACTGCCCTAGGCCCTAGCCAGAGCTTTCATCTCTGGCTCATTTGTTGAAGAAAGAAGAAGAGGGCTTTCTTTAGTTTTTATAATGATTGTGGCGCATAATCGTTTGTAATGATCTGACTCTGTAATGTTGTGAAATTCACTTAATCAGGAATCCTGTGATTATTTTACATATAATACATTATAGCTGTTACGATTTCTTAAAACTAATGTGTATATATGGGGGGTGGGGTGTCATAACAAAACATTATAGACATAAACTTATATGTGTAGTGGTCCTGGTGGTTGAACTTGGGATTGTGACCTGCTGAGGTTGTGCTTGCTGCGATAGCTAAAGATATCCAAAGGTCCGGGGTTCGGTTCCCCGTCAAGGCAATGGCATTTTTCAGCAGAATCACTACAATTGGTGCTGTGACCAGCCACCTGAGGGCAGCACTGTATACCCCAAGTTGGACGAAACCATATGAGATGAGTTTCGTCCATTGTTGGAGGGGGGCAGTGTAGTGGTCCTGGTGGTTGAACTTGGGATTGTGACCTGCTGAGGTTGTGCTTGCCACGATAGCTCAGTGGTAGAGCATTGGAGCGTCAATCCAAAGGTTCGGGGTTTGTTTCCCCGTCAAGGCAATGGCATTTTTCAGCAGGTTCACTACATATGTATATATATAAGAGTGTTGTATATTTATGATTTAAGATATCATAAAATGAGAAATCACTCTTCCTAATTATTAGCAATGGTTCTTTTGCATGTGTATATCCATACATTCAAATAGCTACTGAATTGTGAATCAGTTCTAATATTTTGAAATATTTTGAAATACTATTCAGTCTACGCCTAAAGTTGAGAGAGTCCCTTCAAACGAAGGGAAAGCCTCTCGCCTCAAACCGCAAAGTCTCATTAAAATTTCATTAAGAATGTAAACTGCCATTATATTCCGATTAAAATACCGAGTCTTAGGCCAGGAAACCGATTAGGGAAGTAGGCTGACATACCATTCTTCTCTGAGCTGAGGGTTTGGACCTAGAGTGTATTGGACAAGTAATGTTTGACAACTACTGTGTGTTACTTGTCCGGAAATTAGAAGAGGAGACGATAATTACAGTTTAAAACTCTTGCTATATTTATAATCGTTGGTTTCCTGTAAACAAGAGTGCCGTATATTGCTCGTGGTTAAAGGTTGCACTTCTTGTTCAGACAACACCTGCTCCAAGGTAATCATTGCTACAGGGTTGTAGGGTCGGATTTTCTGAAAATGTACAATTCAACTTCGCCAAACTTCTCATATAACCACAATTTCAGACGAAAATGAAATTAAAATTAAAAGTTCCACCTAAACAAACAGATTGGTAGAATCAATGCAATGCTGAATATACCCGAATTTACCTAGTATTGACCAAATTGCAGTCTAATTTAGCATATTTTACTAAATGTGTACAGCTGCCAATTGTACATTTTTGAAAATCTGACCCTGTAACGTCCAGAGAGCGCTGATGGGTGAGATCGCCTGAAAATGTACAATTTAACTTCACCTACCCTCTCAAACAAACTAAATGTGCGACAAATTTGGAGTTTCAAAATACAGTTCAACATCACCGGACAAATCTACTCAATCAGAATATTACTAAATATACCCAGATATTTATAGTATGTGTCATTTGTGTGCCTACTTTAGCATATTTTACTAAATGTGTAGAGCTGCCGATCGTACATTTCCCCTGATGTTTGGTCCAGGTACGGATTCAGAATCGCTCTCTGGGTTTGTGCCAGTGGGTTTACCCTAAAATACCCGATGAAAGGAAGAACTCATTATCGCCCATAATAAGGCCCATATTTCAGTTTTTCCCCTGATTAATTATTATTTACATTATTTAGTCGCTATCTGCTTTGTTGACAGTCCTTGGTTCAATGACCGTCCGGCCACTATGACCACCATGCACCGTTGGGTCAAATCGTCAGAAAATGTATAATTCGCTTTCACCAATCCTCTCAAATAAATCAAATTTAAAACATATATCAGAGTAAAAATGCTGTTCGACAAAGCAAATCAATTGTTTGAATCAACGATATACCAAATATAATAAAATATGTTAGGAATTGACTATTTTCCAGTCTAAATTGGCAGAATTTACTGGATGTGTACAGCTGTTGATTGTACATTTTCAGACAATCTAACCCTGGTAGGGGCAGGGGAGGAGGGGGGACAGTTGCTTTACGCCCTGTCTTAACACTATGTGGGTCAGATTTTAAAAAAATGTACAATTGACCTTCACCAATCCTCTTAAATAACCCAGATTTAAGACGAAAATAAAGTTCAAAATACAGTTCAACCTAACCAAACAGATTGCTATAGAATCAAAGCAATTCCAAGTATTCTCGAATTTACCAAGTATTGACCACATTGCAGCTTAATTTAGCAGAATTTACTAAATGTGTACAGCTGCCGATTGTACATTTTCTGAAAATCTGACCCATGTACTTTCATGTATATTTGGTCATAATCAGCGATACCCTACTTCCAGTATTGGCAAAAAAGCGATGTCTGCGATAATAACATTGAGTAAAAAATGATGGAAGTTGTCCGCTCCCAGCATCATACAAAATAACTCTGGGAAATTATTCCACACTGGGTTCTAGAATAAAAAATTGTCTTTTTCTCATCGTAAACAACACTTTTATCCACCCATACAACTAACAATCGCCAGCGAATATTATAAACAACAAACAACTTTTCCATATAATTAATTAACTTCTGTGTTTGCCAAACCTTTTTATTAAACATAACCTGCCTTCGGGACTTTTACAATGCTAAACATTTAAAAACAAAACATATTCGCGCAATGAAATCACCGACATGAAATACAGTGTATGAAAGGCATTTGTAAAAGATGACAACCAAAATTCTGTCGCTGAAAACTGAACTATCAGAACAGACTGAATTATCTATATTCTTTTCTTTTATATTATTTAATATACATTCATTCACATGAATATAATTTGCAATTTACAATTTACATGATTTATAAAGGTTGTTCCACATTCAGTTTTCAAACTAAAAATTGTCATTGTTAGCAAAACACGTTTATATACCGACTATAATGGAGTGGCAAATTCAAATGCTCAAAAGAACACTTAACTTTACCCCAGCCATTCATGACCCCGGGGTCTAGCCAGTGATGGATTTCGGACAACAAACATTTGATGTAGTGAGTCCTAATTTGTAGGGTCTTCCTGTGAAGCGGCCATTAATTCCACCTCGTCACGCTGCCGTGCCAGAGTTTTTATTTGGGTTAGATGTTCAGAAAATGTACAACTCACCTTCACCAATCCTCTCAAATAATCGACATTCGAGACAAAAATGAGCTTTAGATTGCAGTTTAACATAACATAACTGATACTTTAAATCAATGCGATACCAAATATACTCAGATGTACCCGGTATTCTTCATTTTCCAGCCTAATTTAGGAAAAATTTCCTAAATGTGTAGAGCTGTCAATTGTACAGTTTCTGAAAATCTGACCCATTTCAAAACATCACCTGGGCAGGTAGTGTATACTGCCGCCACCAGATGGTAGTACTGGTCTCATACCACGTGATCACCGGTGCGTGAAGATGAGCCACGTGACACCACGTGACCTTGCTCGCGCATGCGCGTGTCTGAGTGATGAGGAACAATAGAGGCCATGTTCACAGATGCGCTTGATGTACCGCCGGTCTAGAGGAGGGGGGGGGGGGGCGGAAAGGGGGGCAGGGGGAGTAAATGGTTTCTTAACCACAGTTTTATTAATGAATTGTATCTAAATATCTCACAAATGAAGTAAAATAATACAGGGTTGTTCAATGAATATACATACGGGAATGGTTATATCTTTATCAACGTTTAGGTGCTATAACACTGGTTTGTAGGCCTACATTTCTTTATTGATATTTGAAATTCTTTTTCTCTGTCTCTCTCTCCCTTCTTCTCTATCTCTATTTCCGGGATAACATCACAAACAGCCTCCCTCCAACCAATCTCACTCACTCACTCACTCAACCTTCTGGGGGCACAAACTAATGATCTCAAATATGTTCAATATCGTAACTCTCACACAGCATGGACATATATGAAGAGCCCCTATATTCACCCCCCCCCCCCCCGTCCTCTCTCCGCCCCCCCCCCCCCCACGCCCCACGAACCCCAAACTACCTGAGGTCGGCCATTATTCGGCTGTCAAATGCGCCAACTCCCCCCTAGCGGACAGTGTGGACCCCAGGCGCTAGCAAGAACCTGATAAAGCCTCCCTCTTGTCTATTATTCCCTACATAATGCATTCCCTATCCTTCATTGCACTACAGTCAAGTTAGGCAATAAAAATATAATGCCAATTTAAGTACGGGCGCGGTAGGGTTTTTTTTCAGATATTCATATTCACCACATCAAGGCATTTACTTTGGAAATAATACGCTGTGGATTGTTCGGGGTTATATTAACCCAGATTCATATACGCTTTCAGTGTACATTATATCAAGGTGCCTGGATCGGAAAGTATCAATTGAACACTTATCGTAGTTAACTTGTACTTCATTGTAAATGGAGCCAGTGCATAAAGGTACATGACTGCAAAGCACCTTTAACATAGGGATTGTCCTATATAGAGTCAGCTTTCCTATATGATGTGTTTCAGGACAATGAGTAACAAGTCGCAAAATAGAAACTTCCCAAAGTATTTTATCTACAAGATCTCTCAGTAGGAATGTTCTCATTTTCAGAGTATACATAGATAGACATCCTACATTTCAGGATTGTGTATTAAATATATCCTTGCGTTTTAAGGTCAACCTATGGGGAATATTTACTTACTTTACTAGTAATTGCCCATTCACAGATATGACAAGCCTTTTTTTGAAAATGAAAATATCAAACTTAAACTCTAAAAATATTCATTAGATGTCCTATTGTTTACCATCATTGGAATCGGCTTGGTCTCATCTTTTCAAATATAATGATATCTCAAAATCCATTTTTTTGCGACTTGTGACTCATTTTCCTGTAACGCATGACATATATACCCAAACTGAAAAGAGAAGTGCTCAAGTGTTCAGTGTAATAGCATGCTTTATTTATTACATAAAGAATATTCACTCATTTAAAGCGTCATTTCCAACGAAATTCAACACATTTTTTTTAAAATTCGTTGTTTCTTGGTGGTAGTTGCTAGGTTGGAATACAAATTTGAACACTGAAAATGAAGGGAAATTTGAATTTTACCCGTTCGTAACAAACAGGGCCTTTCTCTAGTTGTCCTTTAAGTCTGAAATAATATTGAATAATTTGGTAGATAAACAACCCATACCCATCAAATTGAATAAATTTGTTCCCCGGATACGTTATGAACTAGTTGACCACAACATAGAAATGTATTTTCCTAGTAACACAGCTCAATCAAAAGTCAAATCATGGGTCAAACTGTCGGAAAATGTACAATTTCCCTTGAAATATAATCCTCCCAAATAACGCAAATCTGGGACCAATATCAGGTTGAAAATGCAGTTCAACGTAAGCGACTAGATTGTGTGAGTCATGGCAATACCAAATATACTCAAATATATCAAATAATGACCATCTTTCAGTCTGATTTACCAGAATCTACTAAAAGTGTACAGCTGTCGATTGTACCTATTTTTATTTTTTTTTTACCTTTTTGACCATTTTTTTCCCATCTAAGTACATTCCCCAATAATACACCTCTTCAATACAAAATACCTTATAATCGAGGGCTAAATTATAAATACACAAATCGCACCACCACTCACCAACATAACCCCGGAATCGCATTTCTAGAAACAGATCCATTCGGGGCATTCACAAACGCCACTACAGCTCAGTGATTCTCCCACTGACCTGGGCCCAAACATTGCCCAATGTAATCCAACAAACAATACCAAAACGCTGGTGTTCTCCTTGGCGAGAATGGCGACTTGGCATTTGTTCAAAACATCATGCGTCCAATTTCCTCTCGCCTGTCAATACCTTAGGAACATCCCTCCGCGACTTATAAAATATTCAAACCTGGAAATGCTACAAAGATTTCTGTGCTGACACATCCTTTCCTCTGGGCCATCGACATTGTCTTGCCAGTCGTAAAGCATTGGGGTGAAGTCGCCAGAAAATGTACAATTCACTTTCACCAATCGTCTAAAAAAATCCAAATTCCAGATAAAAATGAGGTTTAAAAATCAGATCAACATAACCAAACAGATCTATAGTTTGAATCAAGGCAATATTACATATACTCAGATATATCTAGAATTTGATCATGTTATAGCCTAATTATGCAGAATTTACTAAATGTATAGATCTAAAGATTGTACATTTACAGAAGATCTGACCCATGGGAAGAATAAGGCCACTGCTATCACCGCCAGTGCACTTACACCGCTCAATACTGAAGCAATTACCCCTTTGCGTTATATATGGGTCAGATTTTCAGAAAAATGTACAATTCAATTTCGCCAATCTTCTCAAATAACCCAAATTCCAGACGAAAATAAAGTTCAAAATACAGTTCAACCTAACCAAACAGATTGCTAGAATCAATGTGATGCCAAATATACCCGAATTTACCTAATATTGACCAAATTGCAGCCTAATTTAGCAGAATTTACTAAATGTGTACAGCTGCCAATTGTACATTTTCTGAAAATCTGACCCATATATATAACCCTAATAATATATCTTTGATGTCTTCATGTGTGTTATATATAACCCTAATAATATATCTTTGATGTCTTCATGTGTGTTATATATAACCCTAATAATATGTATTTCATGTCTTTCTGTGTGTTATATATAACCCTAATAATATATTTTATGTCTTTATGTGTGTTATATATAACCCTAATAATATGTATTTGATGTCTTCATGTGTGTTATATATAACCCTAATAATATATTTTATGTCTTTATGTGTGTTATATATAACCCTAATAATATGTATTTGATGTCTTCATGTGTGTTAAATATAACCCTAATAATATATTTTATGTCTTTATGTGTGTTATATATAACCCTAATAATATGTATTTGATGTCTTCATGTGTGTTAAATATAACCCTAATAATATATTTTATGTCTTTATGTGTGTTATATATAACCCTAATAATATGTATTTGATGTCTTTATGTGTGTTATATATTTACCTAATAATATATCTTTGATGTGTTCCATAATCTAACAAAGGAGAGTCAGTTTAGGCTCACAGCCTCACAGATCAGATAATGATGGCATCTCAGTGATTGGACGCCTACTGCACTAATGACTCCCCTGCCCAGAGTAGGTGTCTTAATGGGATTATAATGGCATTTTGCGGGTTGAAGCTAAAGGCTTTCCCTCAGTTTGGAGGGACTCCGTCAACTCTGAGACTTGACTGGAGATGACCTTACTAATTCCTAGTTCTAAAATGAAATGGTATTCTTCATGTTTCATGCTTCGTTAATGACATTATAAGGCACTTTGCGGTGTCAGGCGAGAGGCTTTCCCTTCGTTTGAAGGGAATCTCTCAATTTTGGGCCTAGACTGAGTCACTTCAATGATGTCAGTCGAGACAGTGCTTTGAATTCATTCTTGGAGAAAACTCCTACAGACTCTAGCGGATTAAAAATTAGATTAATAACCTTCCTTTTGCACTTTTTGTGCGGAAACCCTTTGCTACATGACTCCGTACCAAGCAGTGCATGAGCATGCCAGAAATGTCAGTCATTAATCCCTAAACAGCTCATCAAACACATACACATGTACCTAATTTTTCTTTTCAATTCAAATATTCTTTATAGTCAGATCATTACAAACAATGGTTGGTCATTTCTGGCGTGCACACTCTTCCAATGAATGCCTCACTACATTATCTTACATAGGCGACAATGTGGTAGAATAACAATAAAACAACAAGTAAGTGATTGTATCATCACCCGATGCGGAGGACAACAAGCGATACACACAATAAGATAACAAAGTCAACAGCGTAGCCAACATCTGCAAGTCATTTTACATATATTTCAGAAAATGTACAATTGGCAGCTGTACACATTCAGTAAATTCTGTAAAATTAGGCTGCAATTTAGCCAATACTAGGGAAATTTGAGAATATACGGCATTGTATTGATTCTAGAAATCGGTTTGGTTAGGTTGAACTGTATTTTGAACTTTATTTTCGTCTGAAATGTGGGTTATTTGAGAAGATTGGTGAAGGTGAATTGTACATGTTCTGAAAATCTGATCCATATGTAACAATACCTTTAAAACAGATCTCGTTTCTTTTGGAAACCTAACCATACAAACCATGGGGAAAACAATGCAACAAATTTGAGAATATACGGCATTGTATTGATTCTAGAAATCGGTTTGGTTAGGTTGAACTGTATTTTGAACTTTATTTTCGTCTGAAATGTGGGTTATTTGAGAAGATTGGTGAAGGTGAATTGTACATGTTCTGAAAATCTGATCCATATGTAACAATACCTTTAAAACAGATCTCGTTTCTTTTGGAAACCTAACCATACAAACCATGGGGAAAACAATGCAACAGTAGTTTAATGGGAGCCAATGAAGGCATATGTGTCATTCTGTAGGGCGGAACACTGCCGTAATTAGACACAAACATAACAATGGTGGAGACACGCACCATTAATCCATGCCTATAGGAGATGTTATCACTGTCAGCATTTGGGGGAATAAAACTTCACCAGTCTGTGAGACACAGTCGCTAATATCAACTCCACACTGCAGCATCAGGTGGTTCTAGCACTTTATTTTATGGGTCAGATTTTCAGAAAATGTGCAATTCAACTTCGCCAATCTTCTGAAATAACCAAAATTTCAGACGAAAATAAAGTTCAAGGTACAGTTCAACCTAACCAAATAGATTGCTAGAATCAATACAATGCCTTATATTCTCAACCTAACCAAACAGATTGCTATAATTAATGCAATGCCGAATATACTTGAATTTACCTAGTATTGACCAAATTGCAGCCTAATTTTGCCGAATTTACTAAATGTGTAGATCTGCCAATTGTACATCTTCTGAAAATCTGACCCATATACATTGCACTGAGAACAATGGATCCAGAGTGAGTTATGCACGGTGCATATGGGTCAAATCATCAGAAAATGCACAATCCGCCTTCATCAATCCTCTCAAATAGCCCAAATTTAAGTTAGAAATGAGGTTCAAAATACAGCTTATACCGTAACCGAAGAAATTATTTGAATCAAGCATTACCAAATACATCTGGTATTTAAAGTGAAAGTGATATTTTAATATAGAAATATTTTCAAGGTTTTGTAATGCCCAGACCTCACCAGTAAATAAAACACTGGTTGGATAAGGTGATATCTAGGCAAGGATATTTATTATATAATTTCTCACATGACATTTGGGAATGTCAATTCCATCCTTTTCTCTTTAGTCCATAAAAATATTATTATTTGTTCAGAGGCAATGCACAAGAACACCCGGGTAGGGTATTGCATCTTTTCAAAAATTGCTTGGTTATTTAAATGTGCTGGGCTAAACAATATATATATTCAGATATATATATACCTAGTATTGACTACTTTCCAGTGTCATTTAGCAGAATTTCCTAAATGTGTAGAGCTATGCGTAGAGGAAGAAAAAAGAGAGAAGGAGGAGGGAGGAGGGGGGGGGGGGAGGAGGGGAGAGGAGGAAGAGAGAGGGGAAGAGGGAGGTTAAAGTAGGTTTCCATGTGGTCCCAATTCCCCATAGGCTCTCAGTGTAAGACTTAACCATACAGTAACTACTGTGCCACAATGCAACCTGACCTTACACTAAGTTGTTGTATAGTCATATCTGGATCGGCCATTTTCTGACGATCTGACCCATATAGTGAGTTACTTATTTACCAAGTTTATTGCCAAGATTCAGCTTTATCACAAAAAAATGCTTTTTATTCACTTTATTAAAGCATATAATGATGAATCAGTTACCTAAAGGCTTGTTTATTCAGTTGCTTGGATTCACCCAATGATGTACTTTCTCAATCAAAAAAGAACAAATTGATGATTCCTTTTTTTTCTTTTGAAGCTGATGTATCCCTTCAATATGTATACATATATTATATTCCTCTTTACTCGTGAAGTAACAAAATAAGACATCCCTATCTTTATTATCATATGGTTGATAAAATATTATGATGACTGTACAAATGGTCAAAAACTACCCAAAGGCTTGTTGTGAGTGAAGCAAAAACGAAATGCAACTCTTACATTTATTCAAATAACCATCATTTCAACAAGAGATTACCTGCAACACGTTGATATAAAGTGATTAAAATCTTCTCCCATATCAAACAAAATAGTATGTTTCCCTGATGAAGACCCTATTGACAGTCCAAACGCTGGAATCACTATTACAATACTACCACAATATAAGAAACTTTGCAATAAGAAACACACAATATCAAGGTAGTCTGGTTTTGATGTGAAAACACTGTTAAGTTACGTTATCAACCGTCTGTGTTTTACAGTGTACGGTGCGTTGCATGACCAGGCGGTGGAAGTTGTCGATTAAGGCAGAAAGCTGACAGCTGACAAAATAAGACCTAAGCAAAACCTCCCATTCTTTGCCCAGCTAATAGAGATGCATATCTTCAGTGCTGAAAAGTCATGCTTTTTCTCTCAAGCAAGCTGTAATTTCACTGATGAGATGATTGATTCCTTTTAGGGTGTAATTCCACCTGAGATTTTGTGTAGTTTACATTACTTCTTTTCTTCTCAAGTAAAATGGGTTTTTTCTCAAGTGAAATTTTCTGAAATTATCAAAGTCAAATGTGACCCGCTCTGCAAAAACAAGTCTTATTCAGGGGTTATATAGGACCTGTTCGCAGAGCGGGTCACAAATAGTTTTTTCCACCCTAAATGTTGGATAGTGAATGAGTAGATGCATTAAAGTATGTTTACATTTGTGGGAAAGCTTTTTGCCTTGTCCATTTGATTCTGAATCTGTATTGAACATTAAACAATTCAAGCAGCTACTGTTTCAGTAATCAACTGTAATACTTTTTTTAACCTGTTCAATAACATCAATCTTTCATGTCTCCAACATAGTACGTTTAGATTTTGTCATACGATATTAAAAGTCTTTAAACTACTTGCACTGAATATATATTTGAAAGTGACATATCACGAGGATTATAGTATCTACTACTTTATATTAGTATATCTTTACAACCCAGTCTCTTCTATAGCTTATGGGTCAGATAATCAGGAAATATACATGAAATCTACATTCCTACACACCTCTCAAATTCTGCTAAATTGGAGTGAAACATGATAAATACTGAGCATATCTGAGTGTATTCTGTATTGTATTCATTCAATAAACCTGTCTGGTTACGTTGAACTGTATGTGAACCTGAATTTCGTCTAAAATTTGGCTTATTTGAGAGGATTGGTGAAAGCTAATTATACATTTTCTGAAGATTTGACCCTCATATTTATTCTTCATCATTTTATATTAGTTACTAACATTAATTATAATAACCTTTACAATAATTATTACAATAATTACAATAACCTTTTTGTAAGTGTTGGATCAAGAAGGAGTATAGATGTATTACATTATGTGTAGAAAGTAATAAAAACAAATTGATTTCCTAGAAGGTTCTTCTAAGGACACATTTTAATCGAGGTAATATGAATTACATGGGTTAGATTTTCAGAAAATGTACAATTCACCTCCACCAGTCTTCTGAAATAACCCAAATTTCAGATGAAAATAAAGTTCAAAATAGAGTTTAAAGTAACCAAACTGATTGCTAGAATCAATGCAATGCCGAATATATTCGAATTTACCTAGTATTGACCAAATTGCAGCCTAATTTTGCAGAGTTTACTAAATGGATAGAGCTGCCAATTGTACATTTTGTGAAAATCTGACCCACATATTAACATCCATCTTATTTCTCCCATCTTGTAAAGATAGAGGTTAATACACGTGGCGCTTTTGTCATAGCGAATCCTTACCTAAATACTCCTTGCTAAGCTGTTCAAACTTGCTTGCCTGGGATAGTTTTACTTTAGGAATAAAAAGTAGCATTCTGTGTATAGCCTCATCCTTACTTGAAAATACATTATCAGTTGCTGGGAAACAAAGTACCTTAGCAAGTAAAGTCTCATTAGGGAATTTGCATGTCCGCCATCTATTCAGATGGAATTATGAGTGGTATATGTTCAGCATGGAATATTCCAACATGAGTCCATGGGAATACATGAACATACAATTAACATCGATACATTCATTTTAGGAAGTAGGGTTTTCTAAGACTGCCTATCTAAAAAGTCGATCGGTAGAAGAAAATGAAGAATATATTTTATCTTAAATTAGCGCAAACGTTATCAGAATATAAATAACTCAGGTATGCATTGACTACACAACAGATGGCAAATATTTTACATAAAAGAAGTTTCATGTAAATAATAGCTAATCGTAAAATTAATAGGAGGCAAGACATGCAATGACTATACGCCACCAACTGCTACTCTATTCTGTACACAATGCGTGTAACATTGGGTCACAATAGTGTACACTAGGGGAGTTGCGTGTGGGCCAGTTTTTCAGAAAATGTACAATTCACCTTCACCAATCCTCACAAATAACCCAGATTTCAGACAAAAATAAAGTTCAAAATACAGTTCAACAACCAAACAGATTGCTAGAATCAATGAAATGCCGAATATACTCGAATTTACCTAGTATTGACCAAATTGCAGCCTAATTTAGCAAAATTTACTGACAGCGTACAGCTGCCAATTGTATATTTTCTGAAAATCTGACCCATATAATAGGTCGTGTCATTGATACCCCTCCATCTCTTGATGTACACAAGTTGTTTTATCTAATATTTAACATTTTATTCTGGTGCATCCTAATAATCAATATTATATACAAATTAAGATTTGTGACAGTTTGACTGAATCTTCATTATATTCTAAGCTCTTAATAGGTCTTGTCTATCTCGAGGACTTGACCATGAAGATTGTTAATTACAGCACATACCTGATATACCTGATCAGTTTAATTTAATCCAGTATTATTATCTATTTGCACCTATAAAGTGTACACAAAGGAAACATACATCTGAAAGATGACTTTCGTGTCTTCCAGTATGTTCCTGGACTAAACTACTGAGCTACATTTAAAAAGCGAAATTAAATTGTAAAATCAAACCATCTACAATCTCTAAGAGAGAGAATTCCAGTTTCTCAACTAACTTAACTAAATACGAGGGTAAATTAGCATGAATCAATGATAAAAAGTAACTACAGTGGTGATTAGGTCTATAAAGGGTGGTCTGCACTGGTAAGCTAAGCGGTAAGCTCTGCCGTAAGCTCTGCGGTAAGCCTTCCGATGGTGCTGTGATGGTGAGAAGTGGCGAGGTCCTGCCTACATGGCCAGTTAACCATGTAGGCAAGGACCTCATTATTCCTCTCCACCTACAGAACCAGCACAAACCATCACAAGGCTTACCGCAGAGCTTACCGCAGAGCTTACCGCAGCTAGTGGAGACCACCCTTTACTCATCATAAACAAGCCTAAAACTGATTGTTAGATCAATGGGAGTTGATGACCACGATGGGTACATTATCCACAGTAAAGGAGACAGCAGTTCTGAAAAGTGTTCTGCAGTGTTAAGTATCGTCATCAAAGGTCGGTTGAAAGTGATTCTCCTTTTGATGTTTTTGAATTCAATGAATGGCGAAGTGATTGCTGCATGAGAGCTCACCATTACAGCCATGTGGCCGGCAACTGGGGGTCCCAGAGATATTGTCACATGTTAACAATAGGATATGGGTCAGATTTCCAGAAAATGGACAAATTTTCTTCAGCAATCCTTTCAAATAGCACAAATTTAAGACAATAATCATGTTCAAAATTCAGTTTAACACAACCAAACAGGTTGTTTGAATCAAGGCAATACCAAATATACTCAGATATATCTAGTTTTTACCATTTTTCAGTCTAATTTAGCGGGATTTACTAAATATGTAGATCTGCCAATTGTACATTTTCTGCAAATCTGACCCATATGTTGCTCAATGATTCTTTGATCTCACTAAAAAGCTTATCTTTTAAGGAAGGAAGATTTTTATTAACTGATTTTCTGGGCAATAAAAGACAATTTTTTCCACTTGAGATATGCGAAAATGGGGATACGATAAGAAATACTAAATATATGTCCATTCAATACAAAAACAATCTCATCCAATTCAAATGTAAAGACTGCACTTCGTTCCATTATCTCCATATATAATGGGTCAGTTTTTCATAAAATGTACAATTCGCCTTCACCAATCCTCTCAAACAACCCAGATTTAAGACAAAAATGAGCTTTAAAATGCAGTTTAACATAACAGAACTGATACTTTAAATCACGACAATACCAAATATACTCAGATATACCCGGTATTCAGCATTTTTCAGCCTAATTTAGGAGAATTTACTAAATGTGTAGAGCTACAAATTGTACATTTTCTGGAAATTTGACCCGTGTATTACTGTGTGCACGTGAGGACAAGCCAATCATGGTATCACTCTCTCCTTGCCTCATGTTTGTTTACTCAACCACCGCCCTCGTAACATGGCGCTGTTGGCATTTAAACGTGCGTGACGTCATGTAACGTCATGTAACGTCGTAGTGCAACCATGGTGATATGACATCTTGAACGTGATTGGTCAGATACTCACATCTGTGCCATCGGGTAATCAGGTTTATGGGTGAGGTCGTCAGAAAATGCACAATTGGCAGCTCTACACATTTGGTAAATTCTGCTAAATTAGGCTGAAAATGTTAAATACTTGGTATATCCGAGTATTTTAGTATTGCCTTGATTCGGACAATCTGTTTGGTTATGGTAAACTGAATTCTGAAATTGATTTTGGTCTTGAATTTGGGTCATTTGAGAGGATTCAGGAAGACGAATGTCAATCAGTCACATTGCATGTTGGGATGGATTCAGTTCAAGTCTCACATACAAATATTAACAACATTTTCCTAAAAAAAAATGCAAAGATATTTTCTATTTTCACCAACATCATAGCTTGTATAAATGCACTATGAAGACCAAATGCATGATGGGAAAGATGGCGTCAAGAGTTATAGTATTTTGTATTTAAATATTTTTATTCAGCGCAAAACATTATGCAACAAGTACACTGTATCTCAGCCGTCGCTGACACTAATAATTCCTATATTTATATATAATATCAACATCAATATTTACGAAATCACAAAAGAAAATTCAAGCTACTAGAATGATGTAAAACATATCGAATTGCTATTTACATGAGATCACTGTTAAATGTGCCGTGCTGAACATGTATTGTTTTCTATAGCTTGTACACCGACATACAACTCCCATAATTCCAAGCGAATCGAGATTCAAGATGGCGGGCATGCAAAGCCCCTATTGTACACGTTTGACCTAATATAGAGATTCATAAGGTAGTAAATGGGTCAGATTTTCAGAAAATGTACAATTGGCAGCTGTACACATTTAGTTAATTCTGCTAAATTAGGCTGCTATTCGGCCAATTCTAGGTAAATTCGAGTATATTCGGCATTGCATTTATTGTAGCAATCTGTTTGTTTGGGTTGAACTGTATTTTGAACTTTATTTCCGCGTGAAATTTGGGTTATTTCAGAGAATCTGTGAAAGTGAATTGTACATTTTCTGAAAATCTGACCCATATGTAGTTTATAGGCTCAGTTGCTCCAATATCTAGATACTATCGGGATATTAAAATGGAGCCTGAATTTTGAATTCCGAATTTCCATTGAGTTTATGAGTCCTTCAAACTATAGAAATCAATTTTATAATCGGCATGGAATATTTATTATCGTTTTGAAAATTAAAAACAAACATGATCAAGAATTGTGCATATGGGTCAGATTTTCAGAAAATGTATAATTCGCCTTCACCAATCCTCTCAAATAACCCACATTTAAGACAAAAATCAAAATACAGTTTATCATATCAGAACTGATACTTTAAATCAATGCGATGCCAAATATACTCAGATATACCCGGTAGCCATCATTTTTCAGCTTAATCTAGGAGAATTTCCTAAATGTGTAGAGCTGCTAATTGTACATTTTCTGAAAATCTGACCCATAAACCCGTGGATTCGTGGAACACCCCCTTCATTTTATTATTTTTTCCCAAGCAGGGTCGTGGTGTGTGCGTGAAGCTTGGACGTAATTGTTTAATATTGGAACGCGGGGAGATTGAACCTATTTGCGTAATGAATTTACGAACATGTGAATGGTAGGTGGATGCATGTCAAGTGCCAATTTACCCCTGTAGAGAGAGGCGGGTGGTGATAAGAGTGCAGCCAACAATAAAACTGCATTCTTAGATATTAAGGTAAAATCGTCAGAAAATGTACAATTCACTTTCACCAATCCTCTCTAATAACCCAAATTTAAGACAGAAATATGGTTCAAAATACAGTTTAATATAACCAAATACATTGTTTAAATCAAGGTTATATGAAATATACTCATATACACCAAGTATTGACAATTTTCCAGTATAATTTATTTATTTAAATGTGTTGATCTACCAATTGTGCATTTTCTGAAGATTTGGCCCATTACGACAAAACAAAATCTTACCAAATTTACTCATGTTATGATATATACGACTTGATTCATCAACATTCTGAAGTTTCATATATGTTTATACACGAATTTGAACTCTAATCAACGAGAGAAAACTGCCGCGATAATAAGTGAATTCATCTCATGTAAGGATTTGAGCAGGTCCTCCAAATACAAATGATGACGTTTTAGAAGCCCTGTAGCAAAAACAACTGGACAGAATCCTCAGAAGTTTTGGTCCAATGACTTTTAGATGGGTTGGAAAAGAACGGGAACAAGGAGTAGAAAATGTTTAGTTTAGTGCAGCTTTTACACCCTCCTCACACCACACACAGGGATTAGCGCCAATGAGTTGGTGCCCGTCTCTGTTCGTAATTTCTTTTAAAGGAAATTTATTAAACAAAACAGGAATTCCATATGAGGTTATTTGCTTATGTGATTTTATCTTCAAGATTCATACCAAACTTCAAGACTGTGTATTGAATGTATATAAATTTCCATTTCCATTTCCAAAATTGAATTCAAATTTACTACTTTACTAGTGGTTGATCATCAAGAAATATCACTGCGATTGTTTTCATCCATAAGAAAAATATAGAAATATCATTGGATGTCCTAATGTTTACTATCAATCAGGTTGATCTCATCTTTTCAAATGTGATGGTATCTTAAAATCCATTTTTCGCGACTTGTGAATCATATTCCTGTGACACAACACATATATAATATACACATATATATACGCATATTCTTTTGCATTGTTAAATACAGAAGTGATAGTGTTCATGAATCAGGCAGAGGGCAGTTGCAGAGCACTGAAGGGACGATGGACAAATACAATGTTATAAAACCAATAATTCATTTTATTTTGTAAATTTATGAATACTTAAATGGATTAGAAAATCAGATCAGGACGACTCAGTTAAGGTAAATATTTATTTGGGATATTAGCTTTCGAGATACACTTTCCCACTAGCTCGGGGGATTGCCCTTTACCAAATGTCATACAATGAGTTCAATTTCAGGTCTACTTACGAAATACGTCAATTCAGTATATAATATGATATGATATTTTTAGTTAGTATTCGTTATCACGAATTGTGACCCTGCATTGGAATTTGATTAAAGTTTCTTTAGGAAATAATCCTAATTTCAATTATTCCTCGCTCATATCAACCTTTAACACATTTAATATATGATCGTCTGTGGTAATGTTTCAAAGTTCAACTACCTGACAAGTGCCCATATATGTCATTCAACTTCGCCAATCCTCTCAAATGACCCAAATTTCAGACAAATTTAAAGTTCAAAATACAGTTCAACCTAACCAAACAGATTGCTAGAATCAATGCAATGCCGAATATACTCGAATTTACCTAGTATTGACCATTTATTAGCCTAATTTAGCCTAATTTATTAAATGTGTAGAGCTGCCAATTGTACATTTTCTGAAAATTTTACCCTTATATAACAAGTGTCGGCCTTCAAGGTCAAAGTGTAAGCAACGCTTGCTCAACCACCTTTTGAAGACTTTTGGATCCGTCCGGGTTTTACCATCATCAAATACTTATGCTTCACCCTATTTACAATACCAGATACAATATGTTGTCTACACCAGAATGTGTATTGTACTTACAACTGTTAATGTATTCCATATCACCGTACAGGTGATATGGAATACAACTTACTAAAGAATCACCATAAGTAGGTGAAGTTCACTATATTTAGCTACTTTACTAGTAATTGTTCACACAGATATATTGCAAAAGATTTTGTTCAAAGGTAAGAAATATCAAACATAAAATATGGAAACACAATCCAATCCGGAGTATTATCAAAGATCGCCGGCGTTTACCTAAGTTTACCCCCAATATAATTATGGGTGCAATCGCCAGAAATTGTACATTTTGCTATTTCCAATCCTTGAAAATAACTCAAATTTATGACAAAATTAATGTTCAACAATTGCTTCAACATATTTCAACAGATTGTTTGAATCAAGGCAATATCAAATACATTTAAATAAACCGAGTATTGACTATTATTCAGTCTAATCTAGCAGAATTTACTAGATGTGTAGATCTGTTTTTATATCAATCAATGCCGATTGTACATTCAATGAAGATCTCACCCACATTATCTGAAAGGATAATTTGTTTCTGAAAAGAGTTATGATAATGAAGTACAGGATAACTTGAGGTAGTTCGATGTTTCCTGAATGTCACCAAAATGTCGAACATTAAAATTAGAAATTAGAAATTGCTTTAACGTCAATCTATTGTCAGAAGTCATACAAATAATTACAGGCAAAGCAAGATTTTACAGCTGGTAAAAGGTTATATATGAAAACAATTCTTTTATATAAAGATCAAAGATATCAGTTACAAAATAATAAATTGGATTATCCTCAAACGCAAAGCATTTATCCACAGCCACAAACCCTTTAAAGAAGGAAGACTTGATCTAATCCATGATTTTGGTGCATTAAAATCCAGATTTGCTGTTGTCTTCTTTAATAATAAAGTCAACCTGCAGGTTACAGTGGTCTGGGGAAGTGTCAATGGCAACATGGCTATGCAGATGGATCAGATCTTCAGAAAATGTATAATTCGCCTTCACCAATCCTCTCAAATGACCCACATTTAAGACAGAAATAAGCTTCAAAATGCAGTTTAACATGACACAAATGATAATTTAAATCAATGCCATACCAAATATACTCAGATATACCCAGAATTTATCTTTTTTTAGCAGAATTTAGCAGAAATTACTAAATATGTAGAGCTATCATTTGTACATTTTCTGAAAATCTGACCCAGATAAATATCATAAAATCTATCAACGTAAATAGGTAATTTTCCGGTCTTGCAAATGTTGATCTTGAAGTGAAACGAAAAAAATATGATCCTTAGATCTTTTAAATATTACAGACTGGTATTGGGAAAAAATAAAAAATAAAAATTAAACACTTTTCTTCAACTATTGCAGGACCTGCTGTAAAAACTGAAAAAGAAACAGGTCAGTAAAATTCACACAAGTAGACATTTTTACAACTTTTAAAATTAAAAGTAATTGCCAACAAGTAATTTACAGCATTGTTTTGCTCCCGTATTGACCCCCAATTCAACCTCTCTGCACTGGGACGGCGCCATTAGGACCCTCATAGCTAGGATTACCTCATAAAGCTGGGTACAGCCCTTTATTAAGATGTATTCGGGCTGTGAGAGGACGATGGATGGCCTGATACAGACGGACACCAGGGGCCTGTTGTATAAGCTATGTAAGGAAATTCTTTTGCGCGAATTCCTAGATATGGGTATTTTTTTCAGAAAATGTACAATTGGCAGCAGTACGCATTCAGTAAATTCTGCTAAATTAGGCTGCAATTTGGTCAATACTAAGTAAATTCGAGTATATTCGGCATTGCAGTGATTCTAGCAATCTGTTTGGTTAGGTTGAACTGTATTTTGAACTTTATTTTCGTCTGAAATTTGGGTTATTTGAGAAGATGAATTGTACATTTTCTGAAAATCGGACCCATATATATATTGTATTTTTATTCTGGTCCATTCAACATACAGTTACATCATCCAGAATTGGGATGGCTGCCTCTGCCTTAGCAGGTCTACCTGGTGCAACCCAATTAGTTCATTACAAATAATTTTACCTTTATAAGAACATGAAGTGATGCGCACTCGTTTTGTTGACCGGACCATTACCAAAAATACATGATGTTAGCGTTGTAAAATCCCATACCCTCCCTTCTCGGCTCTCCTGTAATGAGTCACACGTCGCCCAAATATGGATTTTAGGATATCATAATATTTGAAGAGATGAGATCGAGCCAATTGTAATGATAGTAAACATTAGGAAATCTAATTAGAAATATTTTGTTTAATTTTGATATTTTTATTTTTGAAAAATACCCTTCCTTAAAATGTCCTTGCTTTTACTTGCTTTGGTAGGAGATATTTACAGTCGGAATACTGATTAGGCTAGCTTGTAGTATGTATAGCAAATTCCATTCCCAAAGGTTTCTTGAGTGAGACATGAAAATCCCCTATTAAAGTGTTAACTATGGAATTGTTATGAAACAGGCCCCATCCTGGGGTTAGTAAATGTTACTATGCAATTTTTATGAAACAGGCCCCGTCCTGGGGTTAGTAAATGTTACTAAGCAATTGTTATGAAACAGGCCCCGTCCTGGGGTTAGTAAATAATACTAAGGAATTGTTATGAAACAGGCCCCGTCCTGGGGTTAGTAAGTGTTAACTATGGAATTTTTATGAAACAGGCCCCATCCTGGGGTTAGTAAATGTTACTATGCAATTTTTATGAAACAGGCCCCGTCCTGGGGTTAGTAAATGATACTAAGGAATTGTTATGAAACAGGCCCCGTCCTGGGGTTAGTAAATGTTACTATGCAATTTTTATGAAACAGGCCCCGTCCTGGGGTTAGTAAATGATACTAAGGAATTGTTATGAAACAGGCCCCATCCTGGGGTTAGTAAATGTTACTATGCAATTGTTATGAAACAGGCCCCGTCCTGGGGTTAGTAAATGATACTAAGGAATTGTTATGAAACAGGCCCCGTCCTGGGGTTAGTAAGTGTTAACTATGGAATTGTTATGAAACAGACCCCGTCCTGGGGTTAGTAAGTGTTAACTATGGAATTGTTATGAAACAGACCCCGTCCTGGGGTTAATAAGTGTTAACTATGGAATTGTTATGAAACAGGCCCCGTCCTGGGGTTAGTAAGTGTTAACTATGGAATTGTTATGAAACAGACCCCGTCCTGGGGTTAGTAAGTGTTAACTATGGAATTGTTATGAAACAGACCCCGTCCTGGGGTTAATAAGTGTTAACTGTGGAATTGTTATGAAACAGGCCCCGTCCTGGGATTAGTCTGCTAAGGACACCCTCATTCCTCCCAACCTCTTGGTGGCAAAAGGGGGCTTCTCATAGCAGCTTACACTCTATTTGAGATCTACTTGGAGCAGTTCGCGGTAGGATTACCATTGGGTCGCTTTGATGCTAACTCAAAGTAGGTCTCAAACAGAGTTTTAAGAAAGGGAATCCCTCAACTTTGGGCCTAGAATTAGTTCGGAGTCATTTGTCCGAGTCCTGACCCTTTTATACCTATTTCTGACTCTAAATTGACTTGTCTTTTAGGTGCCAATTTATAAGCGAGCCAAATTGACTCCTCCTCGAAAGGGAATCAAAATGACTCCAAAAAGCAGTTATTCTGGTGTCATGTGCTAGCTGGACTCCATTTTAGAGTCAAACTGACTCGTTTCATTTTCTCTATGTTATACCTTCTAAAAGCAACAACAAATGCAGTGAGAATGACAAGCACCCTATTGACCGAGTCTTCCTAACACCATGGCTTACCCTTCTTTGTGAATCAGGGTTTGTAATTAAAGAAGGATCAATCTTTGTTTACCCAGCGCATGCAGCGGTGGCCGCATGTTTCTACCCACCCTTACGGAGACAATAACAAGCTCTGAGGTGCCACACAACTGCAAGAGAGTGAGATTTTCAGAAAATGTACAATTCACCTTCACCAATCCTCTCAAATAACCCAAATTTCAGACGAAAAAAGAGTTCAAAATACAGTTCAACCTAACTGGGTACTCATGAGTGTGGGTCAGATTTTCTGAAAACGTACAATTCACTTTCACCAATTCTCTCAAATAACCCAAATTTCAGACAGAAATAAGGTTCAAAACACAGTTCAACCTAACCAAAGAGATTGCTAGAATCAATGCAATGCCGAATATACTCGAATTTACCTAGTATTGACCAAATTGCAGCCTGATTTATCAGAATTTAGTAAATGTGTAGAGCTGCATAATTGAACATTTTCTGAAAATCTGACACAATAAGAAGCTCTGCAAGTGAGAGAAAGAGAGTTGAAGATGGGGAAAATGGCCGAAGTGTTGTCATCAGCTCGATATTGCATGACAGTGAGACGACAGAAGATATATTTTTTTGGTTTGTGTTCATTGGCAAAATAGAGAACATCATAATTATAATTTTAACCTTGTCAATTCTTTCATCAACATCTTGATGCTGATGCTGAATCTCAGCATGTGTAAATATGAGCTGTCTTATTCATATATTATAGAGTATTTCTTGAACTTACTCTTACTAAAAGAGGTCACACCACCATCATACGGGTCAGATTTTCAGAAAATGTACAATTGGCAGCTGTACACATTTGGGAAATTCTACTGAATTAGGCTGAAAAAGATATGAGTTATTTGGGATGATTGGTAAAGGCGAATTGTACATTTTCTGAAGATCTGACCCATACACTACATTGTACTCCTCTACTACTCCTACTCCTTATAGACAACCCCGATTAAACCCAAACCCCTAGAAATAATTAAAAACCCCTAGCTTAGAGATATCTGCTGTAATCTGAAGCATACTACTTATACTTTGTCTCATCCTGTGCCTAAATGCACCTACTTGCCAAAATAAAAGAATTCATTATAATTTTAATGATTTTCACTGACTCATTTCTTCCATAAAGTATCAGAGTTCATTTGGTTTTGCTTTGATTAAAAGCGTTTGTACTTGAGAAGATTGGTGAAGATGGAGTGTACCCTGACCCATATCTAAATGACAAGGCACCTGTTAGGCTAAGGAAAGGAATCTTTTTTAACAATCTTATTGGTACTGGGTATCTCAGGTCCCTTATCAAATATGTACCGGTTACATTGATACAAATAAAGCATAAAGATAACAGGAATCATGTAATTAAGGAATCATGTATTCGTACCCTCCCAAGGAAAGGGCAACGGGCTATCCTTCCTTAGCTTATACAACAAGCCCCAGGGGCCTGTTAAGCTAGGGAAGTAAGTTGTGTGTGTGAATTCCTAAAGAAATTGTCCTTCCAGTGAAATTCCCAGCAGGTAGGAATAGCCTATTAACACAATGGTAGACAGTAACTGTTATTCCTACCCACCAAGGGAAGGGAACAAATGTAGACATTCCCACACAAACTCTTCCTTACCTTAGCTTATGCAACAGGTCCCTGCATTCCCACACAAACTCTTCCTTACCTTAGCTTATGCAACAGGCCCATGCATTCCCACCCAAACTCTTCCTTACCTTATCTCATGCAACAGGCCCATGCATTCACACGCAAACTCTTCCTTACCTTATCTTATGCAACAGGCCCATGCATTCACACCCAAACTCTTCCTTACCTTAGTTTATACAACAGGCCCCTGCATTCCCACACAAACTCTTCCTGGCCTTAGCTTATGCAACAGGCCCCTGCATTCCCACACAAACTCTTCCTGACCTTAGCTTATGCAACAGGCCCCTGCATTCCACACAAACTCTTCCTTACCTTAGCTTACGCAACAGGCCCCTGCATTCCACACAAACTCCTCCTGACCTTAGCTTATACAACAAGCCCCTGAAGCCTTAAAATCAAACAGAATCCCAGCGTCTGAACAAAAAACTGGGCACCTTTCCTCTGAAATGTAATTCTGTTTGACTGAATTCCATATAAGTGGAAACAAATTACTTAATTGGGCCTTCAGATGGCGTTTCTAATAATGTATTCCCATCCCTTTACGCTGACACTTTCCAAAGTGATCTTTTAGTAGATTAACAGTAGGAATACGTTCCAAGGACAGTCAGATATAAAACTTTACCTCTGCTCGCTATTAGGATTTATTTAAAACCTGCATTGTCAGCTTGGTCAAATGGCTTTTAAATGAAATATGTTCAGCTTTTAACCAAGCTGACAACGCAAAGGGTTGGGGGATTTTGTCAGGTTGTTTTTGCTACAGGATTTCATAAAGTCCATATTATTATTTCAGAGACTGCAACCTATAATGTTGTCCCAGTTGTAAGGGAAATTTGCTATATGGGATTAATATAAGGCTCAGATTTTCAGAAAATGTACAATTGGCAGCTCTACACATTTAGGAAATTCTCCTAAATTAGCCTGAAAAATGAAGAATACCGGGTATATCTGAGTATACTTGGTATCGCACTGATTTAAAGTATCAGTTCTGTTATGTTAAACTGCATTTTGAAGCTCATATTTTGGGCTATTTGAGAGAATTAGTGAAGGCGAATTGTACATTTTCTGAAAATCTGACCCTTTATAAGTACATTCCGGCGAACGTCTGAGAAGATATGATAACGTTTTAATTTTATGTTGACCATAAAGGAAATAATAAAAACAAAAACACATTCAGTGGTACGTTCTAGGCTCACAGCCTCTCAGATCAGATAAGAATGTTTTCTCAGTCATTGGACGCCTACTGCGCTAATAGCTCTCCTAGCCCTAGAGAAGGCGTCCTAATGGGATTTTAATGACATATTGTGGTTAGGAATTTGAGGCTTTCCCTCAGTCCGGAGGGACTCTCTCAACTCTGGATAAATAATTGCCTGTCACTCTGATTCCAGTTTCAGATGCCATTAATTAATCTTGCTTGAAGCCCTTTTACCTTTTAGGAAGGATGTGGAATTAAATCAACCAAATAGCGGAGAAGTAAGGCAGATAATGTTAGGTTGTCAAAGCTGCTAACACCTTTTTAACGTTCATCTAAGAAAACGGATTATTTTTTACAATAAAAACATAATGTTATCAGTTTAATGGGAAACATGAAAACAAACCCAGATTATAACTTTCATGCAAGAGAACATAAAATGAAAATCACTTAGGCTCAAGTAGTCGTAAAATGGCGTTTGTAACAGTCATCATTAATTTTTATTATCTCCAAAAGAAACATGGCATCTTCATCTGATGGAGCTATAACATACGCTCTATGCGTCCCTCTCCCTCTTGTTTCTTCCCTTCACAAACAAAACGCAATAATCAGGGATGACTTGGCCAGATCCTCAAAAAATATACAATTGGCAGATCTACACATTTAGTAAATTCTGCCAAATTCGACTGCAAAATAGGCAATACTCAGTATATCTGAATATATTTGACATTACCTTGATTTAAAAAAATATGTTGGGATATGTTGAATCACATTTTTAACATTATTCTTGTCTTAAATTTGAGTTATTTGCGACGATTTGAGAAGGCGAAATGTACAATTTTGGGCGATATCACCCAACTAAAAAAGGCATAAATCGGATAATCCCCTGTCCCCCGCCTCCCATAGGCCCAGTATATCCACACTTAATGCTACAACTTCGACACAAAGCATCATAAAAATTATCGCTGCCATTAGCCATCGCGTTAACTGTCGCAAACGGCAGCGATCGACCGCAAGAAATGTGATCCATTAGGCGCAATAATAACGTCCTATTGGTGTTGTTTTTACTTCACTTACCCCCACCGGCATCGTCATCATCTCTGTGTTTTAGCCCAGTAAATATTCATCATGGTAAGAGGGTGGTGATAAGTCTTTGTAACAGCCCTGGAGACAGTCCCATTGTGGCTATTGTTGTCTGGTTTGTTGGCTTGTGTATGATGGACATTCTTGTTGATGGTTGATGGAGGGTCAGATTTTTTAGAAAATGTACAATTGTCAGCTCTACAAAGTTGGTAACTTCTGCTGAATTAGACTGTTATATGGGTCAGATTTTCAGAAAATGCCCAATTGGCAGTTGTGCACATTGAGTAAATTCTGCTAAATTTGGCTGCAATTTGGTCAATACTAGGTAAATTCGAGTATATTCGGCATTGCATTGATTATAGCAATCTGTCTGGTTAGGTTGAACTGATTTTGAGCTTTATTTTCGTCTGAAAATTGGGTTATTTGACAGGATTGGTGAAGGTGAATTGTACATTTTCTGAAAATCTGACCCATATGCATGATAAATGCTATGTATATCTGAGTAATTTTGGCATCATAATACTTCATGTTAAACTGCATTTTGAATGAAACTTTCTCTTAGATTTGGATGATTTGAGAGCATTCGGGAAGGTGTATTGTACATGGAGATTCTTGTTGATGGAATTGGTGATGGAGGGGCGGCGGTAATTCAGATGTGTTTCAGGAAAATGAGTCACAAGTCGCAAAAAATGGATTTTGAGATACCATCATATTTGAAAAGATGAGATCAAGCCGATTCCAATGATGGTAAACAATAGCACATCAAATAAGTCTTTCTATAATTTAAATTTGATAATATTTGACCTTCGAAAAAAGGTTTGCAATATTTCTTGGTAGGCATTCACTAGTAATGTAGCAAAAACTTAAAATTAAATATTCCTAAGACAACAATTCATAAAAACAGCTTTATATACAAGGCTAAATCGATATGGAACTCATTACCCAGTGTTGCTCATGAATCAACCACAAAAATGGAGCTCAGAAATTACCTTGAAAATATAAAAATGTATTAGGACAAATAACCCAACTCGTGATATTATTATATAATGTATTACCATACGGTATCATCTTAAATCAGGTCAATTCTATCGTATAAGATGTCTCCATCTTACCTTATTTTATCTCATTTTATCTCATTGTTATTAACTGTATAAACTGCATCAAAATTGATAAGTTAACTCTGCCTTGAGAGGGATGGTAACGTCTGGGAGAACTGGATATGATCTAGAAGTCTGTGTACCAATTTGTCTGTATTTGTCTGTTTTCGTAACCTTATAATGTACTGTGTGAGTTCGATAAATAAAGTAGTATCTTATCTTATCTTAAATATTACTCTATAATTCTGTCTGGAATTCGATGTATTCATGCTACTAGCAGCGCTAAGCACCCCAACAATTAAAACATTCTGACTGAGGGTTTCTGTGAGAAAAGCGTTTGAAAGATATCATTATTTGCGACTTACGACTCATTTTGCTATAACACATCACAAATGATATGTTCAATTCTGCATGCACCAGCCCTGCACCCTCCCCCCGCCACACACACACACTGACCAGCCCTCACCCAGTGGTCTACACTTACACATGGGTCAGATTTTCAGAAAATGTACAATTCAACTTCACCAATCTTCTCAAATATCCCATATTTCAGACGAAAGTAAAGTTCAAAATACAGTTCAACCTATAACCAACCAGATTGCTAGAATCTATGCAATGCCGAATATGCTCGAATTGACCTAGTATTGACCAAATTGCAGCCTAAATTAGCAGAATTTACTAATTGTATACAGCTGCCAATTGTACATTTCCTGAAAATCTGACCCACATACACCTGTAGGGCAATGGTTGCAGATTGATAAACCACACCATACATGCTTAGTGTCATGTATGCGCGTGTCAGCGGCTTGTTAGCGTCCCCCTGGAGGCATGTACAGTCCTCCAGGTTATGGTGCCTCCTGTACTAGCTGACGTGTGTTTGTACTAGTTTCTCTCCGCTTAAAGCTACATACACAGCTATATTATGCCAAACAAGGTCTTACCAAATGTCCTCATAATATCTAATATATTAAGCTCAAGGAGGGTTTTTTTGTCAGGCATGTTCTGGGAATCTGTGATCTCCCCAGCTGTTTCTCTGGTTTGTACAGGTCTGTGGACCCTGTCTGGAGGACATATATGTGGTTTGTGAAGGTAGCTGGGGTGAAAATGTGCTTTTGAAGTTTTGTTTAAAGTGGGATCTCCATACTCTATTTTCAGCTCCTGTTGGGAACTAGAAGAAATACTACGTCATTTCCCACAATTAAGCTACTACGTCACTTCCAAGGGGACCCGACTACATGCAGAGGAGTTGGAGAGTGAAGAAAAGGGGAGGGAGAGGGTGGACGTATTGGAGAGGGGGACGGGAGGGAGAGGGTGTAGGAGGGGAAGAGTAAAGAAAAGGGATAGGATGGGGGAATAGGGAGGGGGAGGAAAAGAAGAGGGGGAGGGAAAAGAGGGGAGGAAGAGGATGTAGGGGATGGGAGGGAAAGTGAGAGAAAAAGAGGGAGAGAAAGCAGAAAGGGGGAGCATGAGGAACAGGGGAGGGAGACGGGGGTATCAGAGATTGGGTTGGGAGAGAAAAACAGGTATGAGAGACAGAGAAGAGGGGGAGGGAAAAGAGGGAGCGGGAAAAGTGTGGGGAGAGAGGAGGACCGTCCAGCGGACGGGTACCCTTGTAGTGACTCATAGGCTTGAATTTGTCAATATTCTGCAGCTCTTATATTAGAATCTTTGGAGCAAGATCAACAGGGTGAACTCCTCCAATGGTAGTCAAATGGACACAATGTGAATGCAGCTTTAAACTCCATGATTGCGCAAAACCAGCTCACTTTAATGCATTGTCAAGTAATGTCAGTACTTAGCCTATTGGATTGTGATAAACTTATATATGCTTTTATTATATGCGCATGCTATGTGAGAGGTGCTATAAGTGGGGTGCTATAAAAATATTGATATAGGATGCGTCCTATAAAAATGTAGTTGTCTAAAAATAGCTCTGTTGATATTTTCACAGAGCTTTGGCTCTCCGCATGTAAACAGATCCCCGCGATTGGTAATCCACCCGTGATTCTGGTACTATGATTATAAAAATACATAATAAAAATCACATCATTAAATAGAGCATTAAATTCTCTATCGAATGATATATGTTTTATTAATGTAGCTTAATAAATGGCTGCGATATGAATGTTTTAATTCAACAATTTCAGTAACACACAGTAGGCTCTGTTGAGGCCTACTAACAGGGCTGTCAGCGGGGCTCTCTGACACTTCTTTAATATTTTTTCAGTGATATCTGATAACATATGATCAAATTTTATGCACATATAATAAATATAGAATGGAACTCGCCGGCAATAATCGAAAATTTATTGGACTTGATTCGTCCACATAATTAAGCACTCTGCCTACGGCATCGTGCTTATGTGGACAAATCTCGTCCAATAAATTTTCGATTATTGCCAGCTTGTCCCATTCTCTCTATTTATATACTACTCGCTGGGGCCAATTAAAACAGAGAATTATACAAACAACAGTCGCCATATTATTGGTTTTCCCTTTTACCCAGTCCCTGAGAATTCTATTAAATGAAGAGATGACAATTTAATTTTTAACAATTGCACTGCCATCATTCTTTCCTTTCTGCTTTGTTCCTTTATTAAACACAAATTGAAACCATTCACGCAGAACATAATACTAAGCACTAATCTCCACCTTTAAATCTTCAATACTTAGCTCAATTATGCCATCTATTTGTAATATATATATATACGATTCTTTGTTTATAGCTAAGCCCTTAGTTTTGTGTTAAGGGCTTGTAACATAACACAATCTTAGCTCACATACTTCATTACTTTTAAATCACACCGCATATAAGACGAAGCATTCATGTAATATGTTACCCCAACCGGAAAGGAACTTGTTGGGAATAGTTGGATTTTCCACTTGTATTTATAATGCAAAGATGTTACATTAATTGTAGTTAGATGCCATATTTTAGTGTCCGAGTACGCCAGGGTCAATTGGACGGCCTGCAGTTTGCAGAAATTGTATTCCTAGTTTCGATGTAGATGTACTATGAAATAAGATACATCTATCTATATACTATTACTATTTTACTCTAGGTTCATAGCCATAATTTCACTTTTAATATTACCTAATCGGTACTTGACTACGTCAACGGAATCCTATATATTTGTTCCACTTCATGAACTCCATTGTGTAAGTTCTAATATATCATTTCCTCTGCTACATTAAACTTAATCTGGTTTTTAGTCCTGGTAAGAAACTGGCGAAAAATCCAAAGACCACTTCTCCTACCTGGGTCAGTTTTTCAGAAAATGTACAATTCATCTTCACCAATCCTCTGAAATAACCCAAGTTTCAGACGAAAATAAAGTTCAAAATACAGTTAAGCCTAACCAAACAGATTGCTAGAATCAATGCAATGCCAAATACACTCGAATTTACCTAGTATTGACGAATTTGCAGCCTATCTTAGCAGAATTTACTAAAATTAATGTGTATATCTGCCAATTTTACACTTTCTGAAAATCTGACCCACCTACGAATTCATGCCACTACCAGGTCCCCTACTACTGTATATACCCTGTCCTGCTGGGCTAGGCAGATAAAGATTCCATAGCTAGCGCTATATGTGGTATCAGATAAGATATATATCCTTATCTTTAACCCTCTTTATACCACTCCTTATTGATATAGAGTGATAAAACAGTACCAATGGGGCCGCACCTGTCCTAGCTAATGTCATCCATCAGCAGTGAGTGCTGGGGGAACATTTCACCAGACTTATGCCTTGATAGCTTCCTGTCTCTTGAGTAGAACACAATATAAGATGTATTTACGTCATGCTGGAACAGTGCAGTATATATATTATATGTGATGTGTTTCAGGAATATGAGTCACAAGTCGCAAAATTGATATTTTTCGAAGTGTTTTTTTACAAGATCTCCTTATTGGAATGTTCTGATTCTTAGAGGGTTTAGCACTTATAATCATAGAAATGCATGTAACAAATTTCGGGACATTGTATTAAATATATCCTTGCGTTTTGAAGGCCTTTGTATGGAGTATATTGAATTACTTTACTGGTTATTACCCATCCAGAAACATGGCAAACTGTTTTTTTTCAAGGATAAAAATATCTAACTTAAAATATAGAAATACTTATTGTATATGTCCTAATGTTTACTATCATTGTAACCAGCTTCATCTCCTGTTTTCAAATACGGTGATATCTCAAAATCCATATTCAGCGACTCATGACTTATTTTCCAAAAACGAATCACATATGGGCCAAATCCTGAGAAAATGTAGAATTGGCCTTTACCAATTCTTTCAAATAACCCAGATTTAAGACAAAAATTAGGTTCAAAATACAGTCCAACATAACCAAACATATGTAATCAATCAATTCAACGCCACACATACTCGGATATGCATAATTTCTATAACTGCTGAGCCTAATTTTGCAGAATTTAGTAAAAGGGTAGAGCTGCCAATTGTACATTTTTAACGCTCGGACCCTTTAAATAGACCAGTATATATTGGGTCAACTTCTGCAATATGTACGATTGGATGCGTTATAAGGGTTTGTAATCTTAAATACGTACATAACAGAACCACTTGTATTCATCGCTAAATAAAGTTAAAGGAATTTTTTGAGGTATTGAAACAAGTCCTATATACATGTGCCTTTCCCAGTTGGTGGGAATAGCTCGTGAACTCTAGCTTAAAATTTATCTTGTTTAAATCAAAAAAATGTCTGACTTTTGGATTTTATTAAACCACCTCAATCAAAGAAACTCAAAAAAATTGTCTATTTCGTAGGAATAGCTGTTTTGACAAGAGAAATGTATCTTTCAAGGAAATTTTTCGTGATGAAAAATTGTTTCTCTGGTTTAAGAGGTCAGGCCACTGTCGACAAAATGGTGTCGATACAAAGTCGATGCAAAGAAGATGGAATTGCCGGCGATACACGTCGATGAGGAGGGTTATCGGTGGCTGCATCGTCTTGGCATCGACAATGGAAAAATGTTCGGCAACTATGAAATTCATTTTCATGCTTTTACATATGGAATTGCATCGACTAGACATCGCCAGCGCATCGCCACGGCCCTTACCTCCATTGACAATCCACCGATGCAAAATTACATCGGCGGGAAATATCAAACATGCTTGATGTTCATCGGTAGCCTTACCGATGCAATTTTTACATCGCTCACTCATCGCCAGTCATCGCTGGCTATTGCCGAAGGCCTAGCGATGACGAGTCGATGCAAAGACGATGCAATGAATTTAACAAAAATCTTATCGACTACCTCATCGCCAACGCATCGCCAACGATTTTGTCGACAGTGGCCGGACCGCTTTAATTAGCTTTTTGCGACATCAAATCACACACAAAAATAAACATTATTAAGGTCAAAAGACTTTAGCTCGGGTAAGTTTTTCTAGGTCTTTTGTTGGCCTTATAGAAAGTCCATACATGTATCCTCATTTCCAGAAAAATGGATTTTGAGATATCACCCTATTTGAAAAGATGTGACTAAGCGGATTCTAACCATGGTAAACATTAGGACATCTATTGAATATTACCTAATTTTAGGTTTGACATTTTCAAATTTGAAAAAAAAAATGTTTGCAATATTTCTTGGTGGGCAATTACCAGAACAGTAACTAAAATAGACTCCATCGGATGACCTTCGGAATATGAGGATATATATATTTCATGTGGTTTCATGCGGTCATGAAATGTGGTAAATAAGTTCATTTCTGATTTGAAAGTGTTTTATTTATCGAATAGAACATGTGAAAATACGACGGATGGGTTGTTATCTAAGTTCATATGACTTAAGTCGCTAAACCACCCAAAAGGAAGAACGTTCCAACAAAGAGATATTGTGAATAAATCACGTTTGAAAATATAATTTTTGTGACTTGTGACTCATTTTCCCGGAACAAATTCCATTTCCATTACAAATAAAACAGCAAAAACATCTACTTTTAGCACTAATTCCAACGTATTCAGGCATCAGAGACCTGCCCTATTTCAGCCTTACAAGATTACTATGAAACTCTAGCTCGTAAAGTAAGATCCTACCAGATATGGGTCAGATTTTCAGAAAATGCACAATCTACACATCTACACATTTATCAAATTCTGCTAGATTAGAATGAGAATTGATAATTTCTAGCTATATCTGAGTGTATTCTGTATTGTATCCATTCAATACATCTGTCTGGTTATGTTGAACTGATATTTGAACCTAATTTCCGTCTTAAATTTGGGTTATTTGAAAGGATTGGTGAAGACCAATTGTACATTTTCTGAAAAAATTACCTAGATTGTGTTGTCAGTACAGTGCTGGAACAACACCCCAGCTAGCTGATTACACCTGTCCCCTTATCAGCACGTCCTTATCACTCCCTCTTACCTGCTTGTTTTGCCATTGCTTCCCAGGGTCTGCATACTTTGTGTAGAGAGTGAAAAGGGTTTTATGTTAGCTACAGGTGTTTCTAGCTGGTGAGTCTAAATATGGGTCAGATTTTCAGAAAATGTACAATTTGTAGCTCTACACATTTAGGAAATTCTCCTAGATGAGGCTGAACAATTAAGAATATCGGGTATATCTGAGTATATTTGGTATCGTATTGATTTAAAGTATCAGTTCTGTTATGCTAAACATTTTTTTAAGCTCATTTTTGTCTTAAATGTGGGTTATTTGAGAGGATTGGTGGAGGCAAATTGTACATTTTTTGAAAATCTGACCCGTATATCACAAAACTTCAATGAATGTGTGCATGTGCTTTAGGCCCATAGATGGTTTACTCCCCACCCCTACCTAGGAACACCTCAGGGGCGGATCTAGGGTCTAACATGAGGGGGAGGGGGGTCCAAGATAAATAGAGCACATACAAATTAACGCACCTTTGGTTTTTAAAAAAGGTTTGGGCTCTTCAAAATAGAGCACTTTTGGTTGTAACAAAATCAATTTTGGTTGTTACACTTAAAACAGAAAAAGGGCATTTTGGGTTATTCAAAAGGACACTTGTGGAAATGTTGAGGAGGGGGGGGGGGGGGGGGTCAGGACGTCGCCCTCCCCGCCTTGGATCCGCCCCTGGACCTACCCTACAAAAAATATCTTGATCTATTTTGATTCTAGTTCAGATTTTAAATATTTTCATTCGGGAAAAAAGGGAAAATAAGTCTTCCCAACCAGGAACTTTTAAAAGTAATATTTCCCTACTTCATAACAACTATTGTTACAAAATAGATATTCTTATCATATCTATGGAATGTGGTTTCCACAAAATAAGAAAAAACGGGGTTACCACTCCCCTAGTGTTCAGCTATATAAATGGGAAACACACCTTTATTACCTTTTTCTTTGGGGCAGGGTGGCTTAGATTAAATTTGGTTGTTATTTTACAGTGAGTTTTATTAAACTCGATTATGATATTTTGTGTGATTTTATCAATTTCTGACGACAAGAATAGACAATAAATAGCCATGGGTTTGCCCCATAGATCTGCTGCCGGTGAGCGATACCAAATGTAGCCCCTACAGGAAAAGATGTTGGCGCGTCTCCGAAATTTAAAAAATGACTTCTATAACATCCCGTAACAAAAACAAGTTGCGGTCAAATTCATGGTTTTTAGATAGATTGGAAAATAATGGAACACAAAGTAGGAAGTATTGTAAAAGTTACACATTCATAAAATAAATCTTGAGTGAAATATATCTCGAACCAATCACATTTCTCCCCTTTCGCTCATTGTCCACTTGTCTCCAGGCTGTGCAATCCACTCGGCTTCACCTCATGGATAAAAGGTGGTCTCCACTGGCTGCGGTAAGCTCTGCGGTAAGCCTTGCGATGGTCTGTGCTGGTTCTGTAGGTGGAGAGGAATGATGAGGTCCTTGCCTACATGGTTTACTGGCGATGTAGGCAGGACCTCGCCACTTCTCACCATCACAGCACCATCGCAAGGCTTACCGCAGGGATTACAGCAGAGCTTATCGTAGCCAGTGGAGACCACCCTTTACTATACACCTTCAGACACATGGAAAAGTAGCAAAGGGGAGGGTGGGAGGGGGGGGGGGTGGAAACTAGGTTAGTTCTGCGTGTGTATATTGTATTATTTTCCTAATTCTACATTAGTCATTAGCTTTAGCTTTAGCTCATTAATGACATGTCCTAAAACCCTAATACTGTTTACTCCCATTATTCTAAATGGATCATTCAACTCTTGGATTTAATTAGTCTATGAATACATAATCTCTCCTTAAATCTCTGTAAAAATCACTCATTTATTCTCTAGGTTAGGAACGACTTAAGAATAATATGCTTTCTATATCTTTTACCTGTGCCAGCCTCTAAGGCTCTGTAGGTCAGATCGTCAGAAAATGTACAATTCGACTCCACTTATTCTCTCAAATAACATCCTAAACTGCCTCCCTCTCAGCTCTCCCGCCCTTGATATAACCTTCAATGTGTTGATAAATTTGTCGCGTAAAGCAACCAATCTCAATGAATCACTCTCTCAAATAACCCACCTTTAAGACAGAAATGAGCTTATTTCGTATAGAGAACTGTAAATTTGTATTGTTTTAAAATGGAAATAAAAGCTTCCTATACTATTACTATACTATATCAATACTATTTTGAGTCTTAAATCTAAGAATAACACCACCACCATGTTACGAGAGGTCAACCTATTATTCTCATTTCAATACTTTTTCCAATACATCTTTCTTTCATCATTTGTTTTAAATTCTCGTCTTCGTCCGGAGTAAACTTGCTGGACATAGTCCCGGTTCCATCTCCTACACAGACACATGTAACTAATCTTTCCTCGGGGATGAATTATACTTCAGTGTTTAGATTAGATTCTGATTCGTTATAAAATAGTCTTAATAATTACGAATTATTATAATTGGCAACACTAAAATCTTGTCCATAAACCAATTCATTATTCTATATCATAACCTCTCATAAAATAGAGCTTAGTCCCGTAGTCTGACTTTTTGGAGTGTATTTTCACGATTTCTTTCAATCCAAGGTCAAAAACACAAGGTCCAAGGTCAAAAACACATTCTAATATAAGGTTAATAAAGGTTTGCGTGTGAGAGAACGGCGCGGGTGAAGGGACTGGTTTAAACAACAAACTTTGTATGTAATGAATATACTGAGTATATAGGTATAATATAATGGTCTGTTATAATTTTTAGTCAACTTGTATAATTCATTTAAACCTTATTTGATGAATCGTTAATCGTATAGAAAGTAAACACTTTATTAATTATATCGTTCTACTTGTATAGTTTAAAATCAGGCTATTCTGAGAATATTTATACTTGATGTATAACAATGTCTATTTGTCCTGAATAAAATATTTCCAAAATCAAAATCAAATGGGTGTTATATTACAGGGTTAGTGAGAGATTAGGAAACAATGAGTTTGGGAAGGTTCAACTAATCCCCTAGTGTTATCACGCGTACTTTAAACAACATAACACAATAATAGGGGATTGGCATAGCCGCCATTTTGAACCCTGATTCGCATTGAATCATGGGACTAATGGTACAGTATAAAATCTATAGAAATCATACTATGTTCAGCATGGGCTATTTATCAATGCTCTAATGTCAATATTTGTGTGTTATACATGCTTTCATGACACAAGGTCCCATCTTCCCCGTCATTCATTTGGCTTTCATAAATCATCTATACAAGTTATGATATTGGTGAAAACATTCTTGTAATTTTCGATAAAAATGTTGCTAAATATTTGTATGTCAGATTTCAACAGAATCTATCCCATGATGCACTGTAACAGAGATGCGCAGTGGCACATGTCTACATCTGTCTATATCGAACTTTGATGTGATACATTTAATTAGTACACTCTAGGTCCAAACCCTCAGATGAGATAAGAATGGTATGTCAGGCATCTTCGCTAATCAGTTTCCTGGCCTAGTACTTAGCGTTTTAATGGGAATATAATGGCATTTTGCGGTCTTAATGGAATTATAATGGTTTGAGGCGAGAGGCTTTCCCTTCGTTTGAAGTGATTCTCTCAACTTTCGGCCTAAAGTGAATAGGTGATGTGTCACCCCAAAAGTGGGTCATGGATTGACAAAAATTGATTGTGAAATCCTATGTGAAAAGATGATATTAAGCGGATCCCAACGATGTTCACATTTAGCGAATCTGGGAAGTATTTCTATATTTTAATGTTTCATACTTTTAAGTTAATTCGATGGACTTCGTTTTTAGATGATTTAAAAACCGATTAATAGATAAACATTAATTCCCTAACTGCATTCATATCACCATGATTTATCGCCATTTTTATACCTATTTTCGCACCTCACCATAGCCACCAACAAGCCTCCACAGCCTTCACTGAGGGACCAAGCTTTTCCCCTTACATCAGAGCTGTTATACTTTAAACGTATCGATTTTCGCGCAGATACATTTTCGCGCACTAAATACTTTGACACCTTTTCGCGCGAATCGCGCAGCAAGGAGTTTTTACACCATGTTTATGCAATAATTATATCTTTCGCGCAGGATTTATTTTCACGCACAAAGGTGGGTGCGCGAAAATAAAAACTGTGCGACAATTAATGCGTTTAGAGTTTTCAATGTTTTCACACCTAGCTTTCTAAGTTGTAGGCTTGCCATCACAGCTAAATTAAATGTTGAATGATTTATAATTACCATCATGTAAGTGTGAAATTATCAAAAATGATTTAAATCATATTTAACAAACTATTAACTGGTGGAATGACTTGTTGCTTGGTCGGGAGTAACGTTTGGAGAGGCGACTGGGTGTAAGATAATTGGGATGTGTTCAAGGAAAATGAGTCACAAGTCGCAAACATTCGATTTTGAGATGTCATCATATTGGAAAAGATGAGATGAAGCCAGTTCTATTGAAGGTAAACATTAAATCATCTAATACATGTTTCTATATTCTAAGTTTGATATTGTTTGAAAAAAAGAGTTTGCAATATTTCTTGGCAGATTAGTAGTAAAAGTGGCTAAATATACTCTATAGGATGACCACAGAAATGCATGTATTCATAATACACTGTCTCGACATTTGGAAGATTTATTTATACGACTTAAGGCGTCAGATATCCCTAAAAATCATTACATTCCCACAAAGATATCTTGTGAATAAATCACTTTGAAAAATATCATTTTGCGACTTGTGACCCATTCTTCTGTCACACATCACATTTGTTTTTATGTAGTTGCCAACGTTTCGGAGGGCTTTCCTCCTTTGTCTGGGGTTGCCGGTGATCATCAGGTAATTGGAGCAAGTGCAATCCATACGCTTCCCACCGCCCCCACCACCCACACATTTTGAATCCACGCTATACTATATGGGTCAGATTTTCTGAAAATGTACAATTGGCAGCTGAACAAATTTAGTAAATTCTGCTAAATTACGCTGTAATTTGCCCGATACTAAGTAAATTCGGGTATATTCGGCATTGCATTGATTCTAGCGATCTGTTTGGCTAGGTTGAACTGTATTTTGAACTTTATTTTCGTCTGAAATTTGGGTTATTTGAGAAGATTGGCGAAGGTGAATTGTACATTTTCTGAAAATCTGACCAATATATGGGTCAGGTCGTCAAAAAATGTGCAATTCGCCTTCACCAATCATCTCAAATAAACCAAATTAAAAGAGAAATGGTGTTTAAAATAAAATTCAACATAACCGAACAGATTGTTTGAATCAAAGCAATACCAAATATATTATGATTCCAGTTTAATTTAGCTGAATTTACTAAATGTGTATGGTTGTCAATTGTACATTTTCTGACGATCTGGCCTATATGGGTCAGATTTTCGGAAAATGTACAATTGGCAGTTGTACACATTTAGTAAATTGTGCTAAATTAGGCTGTTATAGGATAGACCTGTGCTATGTATATCTGAGTACCTGGTCAATACTAGGTAAATTCGAGTATATTCAGGAGTGCATTGATTCTAGTAATCTGTTTGGTTAGGTTGAACTGTATTTTGACAAAATTCGAAAAGATTGGCGATAGTTAAATAGTACCTTTTTTGTAAATCTGACCCATATAGCATCAGGTTTCTGAGCCCATAATACTATTAGCGCACTACCTTCAGGAGCCTCACTCACGCTACGGCCTCAATGGAGGTAGTAGTGACTTTAATGAGTAGGCTCCATATATAGTAATTCTCATATGACTTTTTTCAAGATTTTCAAAGTCTATACACTAATCTATATTCACTTCGCAAACTCCTGCCATACCTCGGATTAGCACACTTGTTGCCTCACCAGTCTCTCAGAAGCAAACTTTAATAGAAGAATTCAAGATTCACACGACGTTGGATTTGGTTGGAATTTTTCGGTCACCTTTATTATTGTGGACAATGATTATTATGCAAATTCCTCTCAGGTTGTTTAGCATGAGTGAAGCTTAAGATCAACATGTAATCCAATTAATTATATAATTAATTAATCAGTTAATTGGCTGGGTTGCTCGTACTTAAGGCATTCCACAAGAGCGCAACCTCAACCACTTACAGCATCCTAACGAAGGAATACGCAGTCCAGGCCCAAAGCTGAGTGAGTCTCTTCAAACGAAGGGAAAGCCTCTCGCCTCAAACAACGAAGTGCCATTATAATTCCATTAAGCTTGCAAAATGTCATTTTATTTCCATTAGAACACCGACGAGTCCTGCCAGGAAACCGACTAGCGAAGTAGTCGTCCAATCACTGACAATCAATCAAAGCCATCAAGAAAAATGGAGGGCACAGTCAAACTAAACGTCGGGGGTATCGTGAGTGAAGTTTTCGCCAAGACCTTACAGCGTTTTCCCAATACCAAACTAGGACAGGCAGCTGAATTGCAGAAACATTACCGTGCTAGCAATGGCGATTATTTCTTCGACAGAGATCCGGCAGTATTTAGAGAAGTTCTGAATTATTACCGCACGGGTCGGCTACATGTACCTAATGATGTCTGTATATCCACATTTCAAGAGGAGATGGAGTATTGGGGTATCAGTGTGGTAGATATGTCAGACTGTTGTTGGCTTAAATACAGGTAGGTTATTCTATGTTTTGTTGTTTTTAAAGTGTTTTTTTGTTTTTTAAACTTTATTCATCCAGGTATAATAGAGAACGGTTTGGCCTTTGCCATCCCTGATCAAAGGGGAAAATGCAGAAAATGTACAATTCGCCTTCACCAATTCTCTCAAATAACCCACATTTAAGACAAAAAATAGCTTCAAAATGCAGTTTAACATAACAGAACTGATACTATAAATCAATGCGATACCAAATATACTCAGATATACCCGCGGTATTCATCATTTGTCTGCCTTATTTAGCAGAATTTCCTAAATGTGTAGAGCTGCCAATTGTACATTTTCTAAAGATCTGACCCATATATATATATAGGTATATTTAGGATTTTCACCTCGAACCTGGCTTATTACCATTGGACGGTTATGGATTTATTGGAATATAAAAATGATGTTTGGTGGAATGAGATGAAATGAAATGGTGTTTATACAAGATGTTTTATTCAATATTCCTGTCAACTGGGCGCATACATGGGTAATTCAATCAACGTTTACCCCATTTTATATATATTTTTTTTTGAGGTATTTTCAAATTTTCTACTTCTTCATCTTTGACAATCATAGGAATCGACCTGATATCATTTTTTTAAATATGATTGTATCTCAAAATCAATTGTGTGCGACATGTGACTCGTTTACTCACAACACGTCACATGTATGCGTTTTTATAGATATTGTCATTTATTAATTATAATATAAACAACCAATCAAGTCTCTCCTCTAACCAGAGCCACTTGTTAATATATTTGGAATGAGAATGCACCGTAGACTGAAAACGCAATGACTGCAGGGGGAACAACGGAGGGGGAACAGTGGAGCCAAGCCTTATGGACAAAGTGTTTGCGCAAGGGATAGGCCAGCTGTGATATTTTTCAAAAACAATGGTGGGGGTGGGGGGTGGGGGGCGCAGGTTTAATATCGCAACTAAATTTCAGGGCTTGAAATTGTTACATATCGTTGCGTACTAATGACATAACAGGATATAACCACTTTATAACCAGTAATTAACATTAATTACTGATGGAAAGACTAATAATTAATTATCATTATAATAGGGTCGCGAAATGAAATGCTGAAACAGTAATTACAACGCTCTCAGTTGAGTTGACTTCCATCTTCAATGCTATTATTATTAAATTTAATATTCCAAATTGATAACATGTCCATATTCCATAAGGTCACATTAACCAGGAATTTATTGCCGTAATAACGGTAGGATGTGAAGGCTCAGGTGGTATCCTCACCTACTTTAATATTCCTCCACAGGGATGAAGCGTACACCTGTAAACCAAATCTACAATAAATATTCATTCTAGATCTCAGGATCACAGCCTCTAGACTGACTATTTATTCTTCTAGTGCTTGTAGTTGTTGTAATGATGCGATTACAATATAATAAGATTGTAATGCATTGCTAATGGCAAAAACTCAGTGCCAAAGTTTACATCTACCATATCGTAATTACATAATTCTTTGGCAAGGACTTGGTAGTTTTAATGGTGAGTGGGCTTATCGTAAGGGCTTCTAAGGATTTTAGAAAAGCTTACCAAAGGCTTATAGTTATAATTTGTTTCAAAGCAGATGTTGCAAACGTATAAACAATGTTAAGCTCATTAATGGGTCAGATTCTCAGAAAATGTACAATTCAACTTTGCCAATCTTCTCCAATAACTTAAGTTTCAGACGAAAATAAAGTTCAAAATACAGTTCAACCCAACCAAACAGATTGCTAGAATCAATGCAATGCCGAATTTACTCAAATTTACCTAGTATTGACCAAATTGCAGCCTAATTTAGCAGAATTTACTAAATGTGTACAGCTGCCAATTGTACATTTTCTGAAAATCTGACCCATTTATTCTGCATTAATAGTGCGCGTCCTAGCGGACACTATTCTCAGTCATCAGGTATAACATTAACTCTCAGTAAATATGGAAATATTAATGAAGGAAAGAAAATATTAATAACAAAAAGAAAGGTTCTTCAGTTTCAGTATACATAATAAGAAATGAAAATTAGAAAGAAATCAGAAAGAACTATAACTAAACCCAAACCCAAGGTCTTGAGACCGAGACATACCCATTCCCTTACATCCCCTCTTACCCATTCTCCGAGAAATAAACATAACAATAATAATAATGCAATACTTCTGCCTCCCTTATAGTTTTAAAAAGTTAAAAAATCGGATCAATTATCAGAAAAATATTAATCCATCTTTGAATACATAATCCTTTAGGTATAATTCTTTTCTATGTTGAACAATTCTATATATTTCCCCATGTACTGGTATGTATTCTACGTATTCGTAACCCTTTTGTTTTCTGAAATTGGCTAGGGCGACTAAAACATTCATGGTTTTCTATGAATTGTTCGTTTGCCAGGGTTGCAAACCTGATGCTTTATAACACTATTGCTATTGTTTGATTCCCACCTGAGCTAAAGAAAGATTTCCTGCCAAACACGTTAATAGGGGACTTGCATAGACGCCATTTTGAATCTAGATTCGCATGGAATTACGGTACTAATAGTACAGTGTACACTCTATAGAAAATATGCCATGTTCTGCATGGACTATTTATCAATGCTCTAATGTCAGTATCCATGTGTTTCTCCATACTACATCTCCAACAGGTCCCCATCATTCCTATCATGCATTTGGTTAAGATATATCATTTATACAATCTTTTTAAGTTGTAATAACACCAAAAACCCTTTTGCCTGCCCAGATGGGTTTGAGAAAGATGTTTTATTTCTTTAGATGTTGTACATTATTCTGAATCAAACGTTTCGGCGATGTTGTGGTGCCTTCATCAGGGATTGTCTATACCTCTAATTTCATTAGGGATATTAATAATGTGTAAGATTGAAATGGGACCGTTGTCAAGGATACGTTGTCTTGGTTACCATGTCACAAATAGCAGATTTCCTTATAGGGATATTCTAATAGAGCATTACCTTTAGATAGTTGTAGTTTCGTTGTGGGTGGGTGTTTAGGGGTGGGATAAACGGTGTTTTGATCGTTAGATTTATGAGTAGTTTTAAAAGACGGAGTTTGATGAGAAAGTCCAGTTCATAAGGGTTTATTGAACATCAAAGTGAGCTTAAAGATTGTTTTCACATATACAATATGAAGTTTTAATTGTGAGAACAATTAATAATTTGATGAGTATAGTTAAGGGGCTCAGAATGGGCCTCAATTAGAAATTTTACCAGTTATTATTTTAAGAGTTCAAGTGTTCTTGGGTCCAAGTTCAGTTCAGTTTCAAATAGTTCTTCTTGAGCATTATAGCCTCCATCGCTTGGCCTACGTCCTATGGCCTACGTCCATTTATACAATCTCTGATATTCGTCACACCCATTTTATGCTAACCTATTACCTCATTTGGGTTACGTAAGATTACGTAACATTATCAATATAAATTAGCATGATTATTGATATTCATAACTGTATAGTATATCCATAAGTAAACCCTGTATATCATATTGGTAAAAATATTCTTGCAAGTTTCGATAAAAATGTTGCCATATATTTGTATGTCAGATTTCATAAGAATTCATCCCAGAATGCACTGTAGCAGACATGTGCAGTGAGACATGCAACTCCCCTATTGCAGAGTTTTATTTTACTTGCAGCGCTCACTTCAGTACGTGCTCTTCCCTGGAGAATATAAAACCCCGCTCTGAGCCCAGCTATAGTAAGGTGGACAGCAAGCACGAGGGCACAGGTAGAAGGCTGCAGCGGGCAGTCTGGAAGGTCCTCGATGATCCACGCTCGTCAAAATCAGCAAAGGTTTGTGTTCCTTAATCTGTTTAAAATGAGAGTTGAGAGAGTCCCCCCAAACTGAGGGAAACTGAGGGAAACCCTAATAGATCTGGGCTGAGAGTTAATGAGAGAGTCCCTCCAAACTAAGGGAAACTGAAGGAAAGACTAATAAATCTAGGCTGAGAGTTGAGAGAGTCCCTCCAAACTAAGGGAAACTGGGGGAAAGAGTAATAAATCTAGGCTGAGAGTTGAGAGAGTCCCTCCAAACTAAGGGAAACTGGGGGAAAGCCTATTAAATCTAGGCTTACAGTTGAGAGTGTCCCTACAATCTGAGGGAACCTGGGGGAAAGCCTATTAAATCTAGGCTTACAGTTGAGAGTGTCCCTACAATCTGAGGGAACCTGGGGGAAGGACTAATAAATCTAGGCTGAGAGTTGAGAGTGTCCCTCCAATCCGAGGGAACCTGGGGGAAAGACTAATAAATCTAGGCTAACAGTTGAGAGTGTCCCTCCAATCTGAGGGAACCTGGGGGAAGGACTAATAAATCTAGGCTCAGAGTTGAGAGTGTCCCTCCAATCTGAGGGAACCTGGGGGAAAGACTAATAAATCTAGGCTAACAGTTGAGAGTGTCCCTCAAATCTGAGGGAACCTGGGGGAAAGACTAATAAATCTAGGCTAACAGTTGAGAGTGTCCCTCCAATCTGAGGGAACCTGAGGGAAAGACTAATAAATCTAAGTTGAGAGAGTCCCTCCAAACTAAGGGAAACTGAGGGAAAGCCTAATCAGTCTAGAATTTGTTCCTTCAGGTGTAACTTCACCAAGAGATTGAAAATGTACAATTGGTAGCTCTACACATTTGGGAAATTCTGCTAAATTTCTTAGAATTGGTAACAAATAGTCTTATCTGAAATTAACTATATTATGAATCCCTAACTGCATAACAATGTCATTCTTGATCTTCCATTGCAGGTGTATGCAGGGTTCAGCGTGGTCATCATTCTGCTCTCTCTCTTTGTGTTTGTTGCCATGTCCCACCCTGCGTTCAAGGTGCCCATGACTCATAAAGATTATGCAGATTACTACCAGGTCTCCAAGGCCCAAATTGCTGTAGACTGGGGATTAGAATACTTCAAGAATTCTGAACCACATTTGCTTGATGAATACCTTGAATACCTTGAGTTTTTCAATCATATCAATGCTGAAAACCATACTGATGATCATCATGATACTGAGCGGAGACGAAAAAGGGAGGCATCACATGAAACTGACTTAAAAAAACATCTATCTGTAGAAATTGATTCCCAAACAATGCTTGGGAAACACATGCAAATGATACAATTCCATGAAGACGCGATTGAGAGAATCGAGAATTCGATAGCGCACGGAAAGTTAAGTCGTAAGCGCAGAGAGGCTGATGGTGAGAATGAGAACGGAACAGCAACTAATCGCAATGCAACAGACACATATACACGCGATTCCTCTCTATTACCCACACACCCAGCACTCGTTTATATCGATTTAGTATGTTTCGGCTTCTTTGTCTTTGATTTCCTAGTCAGACTCATTTTCTGCCCCAGTTTCAAACATTTCATCATGTCAACACTGAACTGGATTGATTTGTTGGTGAACCTGGCATACACAGTGGAACTTATCCTGGAGGCAGTGTACCCAAAGCAAAGATACCATACAAACGCTCTCGACATCATCACAGGTTTGCAGGTACTCAGAATATTCAGGATATTCAGATTGTTCCGTTACAGCAAAGGTCTCAGGGTGTTGACACTCACTGTCAGGCACAGCTGGAGAGAGATCCTTCTCCTTTCACTCTTCTTGGGCACTGGAGTTTTGTTTTTTGCTTCCTTGATATTCTTCACTGACGGAAAAGTGTTTACCACCATGACAGATGCTTGCTGGTGGGCTATTGTGACCATGACCACTGTAGGATATGGAGATTATGCACCCAAGTCGTTTGCAGGACGCATTGTTGGAACTCTGTGTGCTATTGCAGGGGTGATGACTATAGCATTCACCGTACCAGTCATTGTCAACAACTTCATGTTATTTTATCAGTTCCTCAGTTCAGATCGAGAACACAACAACATCAATCAGATTTCTCCTATGGGTAATGATGATAAGAAAAAAGAAGAAAATGGCCTGAATGTCTATTCCATATAGGGACTAGTTGACTGCACCTCAAATATATACATATTTAATGTCTAATAATCTAATAAGCATTTCTAGATTTTAAGTTTGATATTTTCGCTTTTGAGAAAAAAAAGTTTCCAATATTTTTTGGGGTCAATAAACAGTAAAGTAACTAAATATAGTCCATATGAGGACCTTTAAAACGAAAGGATATATTACATAGATTGTCCTGAAATTTGATACATAGATTGATGTAACCATGAGTTATCAACCCCTAAGAAATTAGAACATTCCAATTATGTGATCTTGTTACAAAAAACACTTTAAAAAATAACAATTTTGCAACTTATGACTCATTTTCCTGAAACACATCACATTTTTGTACATAGTTTGTTTGGCCCCTGTTACAATAAATACAATAAGATATGATAAGATGAGATAGTTATTTTCTATTTGTCATTTTCAACGAGTACATAGGAGTATAAATGAGTAGGAACGAGAGTATGACAAAAGGGTTGACATGCCTTATGGTACAGCGAAGGTACCATTTCTTCCAGCTGTTACCGAAATCTGGAAGAAATGGTGAATATATAATTTAGTAGGTTAGAAATTAAAACTAGGCTAACAAAGTAACATGTAAGTGGACTACATAGGGGTCATTGTGAGACCTATGAGAGTAATTAACAAGGAGGTAAGGTTGTGAGCAACCTACTCAAGCAATTCAGCATGAACTCACATATCGACAATTTATAAAATAAATTATTTTACATTTTGCTTTGATAAAAGTGACATGTTTTTAGTTTTCTACCTTTCTTGGACTTATGTTTTCTGTAATTCAAAAGAACTACAAAAGTAGATGAAGAAATAATATTTAAAGATAATGATTTCTGTCTTAAATGTGGGTTATTTGAGAGGATTGAGGAAATTGAATTGTACATTTTCTGGGATTTCACCCATATCTGGCAAAACAACAGACAATTAGGCCGACATCAAATGTGATGTGCTACAGGACAATGAGTCCAAGAATCGGCTAGGCCTTCAGATAATATCATAACTGCACACCTGGACATATGAGAGAAGACATTGCCTTGGAGAAATAAGATTTTATTGAGTTGAATTATGTGATAATTTGACGATTATTGAATGTATGAATTAAATAAATGAAATTTTAATTAAAAAATAATGAAAATTAGAAATACAAATTCTGAGGAGGGGGAGAGTTATGAGGTTATAAATAGTATCCTGTAGAAAAAGGGAAGAGGAGGGGGGGGCAGAAAAAGGAGGTGTCTGTTTGTGGCACCGTGGAGTGTTTGAGAGTCAGGGCGTAGCGGAAGGAAGGGGGGTAGATGGGAAGGGCTGAGAGTGGGGTATAGTCCAATAGGTGGCACCAATGACCCCTCATTTGGCTGAAACCTATGAGAAAACAATATCTCAAAATTTATTGTTTTGTGACTTATGACTCATTATCCTGTAACATATAAATCAGTATAATTACGATTATCCGCCGTGCTACAACTAATGTAACTATCAATGGTCAATGATGTAAGATGTATTATATAATATATATTATTATTTAGTGTAACAGGACTCTATGGAAGAGCTATGATTAGCATAGAGGCGAGCACCTATCTCCAGATTCGTATTATTAATGTATAATAATTGTAAAACTACCATACCATTATAAAGGTAAAACTACCATTTTTGATTATAAGAGAAGAAATGGAAAGCGAGCGGTGAGCCATTCCTCAGTCAATGACGAGGGTGGTATTGTTCACCAGCGAATACTCAATGTAAGAAAGGGTCGGGGGATTGGAAACCTCCTGACACACAAGGAGAAATGTCCGCAAACAAACTTACAAAAAACTTACAAAAATAAACGTTTCTCAATCTCAATCTCAATTATTCTTCTTTACTGTAACTGTTTGTTCTGGAAATAAACAATATTAATCAATCAATAACATATGACAAATGTTTCTTATAATTATTGAATTTGAAAAAAACTGTTTATCATTGAGAAACTGAACATTTCTCAACTGACAAACAGTGTTTTTCCCATTCTTACCCTAATGGCTTGCCATAGTAGTGGGCACAACCGTAAATGGGTCAGATTTTCAGAAAATGTACAATTCAACTTTGCCAATCTTCTCAAATAACCCAAATTTCAGACGAAAATAAAGTTCAAAATACAGTTCAACCTAACCAAACAGATTGCTAGAATCAATGCAATGCCAAATATTTTCAAATTTACCGAGTATTGACCAAAATGCAGCCAAGTTTTGCAAAATTTACTAAATGTGTACAGCTGCCATTTATACATTTTCTGAAAATCTGACCCAAATAGCCCCACGGGAGGCAGCAGGCCATTGGAGCCACCTGGGCTTCATTACAAGTTCCGGTCCCTAGACTCCTGCCCTAAAGAGTGCCTCTATTTGCCCTACCGGTGTACCTGGCTGCATACTCCCATGCCTCGGTGCTGCTTCTAGGTCAGATTTTCAGAAAATGTACAAATTGTCTTTTGCAATACATTCAAATAACACAAATTTAACACAACAATGATATTCAAAATTCAGTTTAACACAACCAAACAGATTGTTTGAATCAAGGCAATACCAAATATACTCAGATATACCTAGTTTTGACCATTTTTCAGCCTAATCTAGCAGAATTTACGAAATATGTAGACATGCCAATTGTATATTTTCTGAAAATCTGACCCTGCTACACCCGCCTTATGGTGAGCACTCCAGCTGCATCAATCTTCCTATGGAAATGTGGGAAGGCGGTTTAACATATTACCTTGGATAAACAACTAAACGATTGATAAATGGTTGTCGTACACAGGTTAGACTTACTTGTCTAGGGTGAAATCGTTAGAAAATGTACAATTCGCCTTCTCCAATCCTCTCTAATAACCCAAATTTAAGACAGAAATAAGGTTCAACACACCGTTCAATATAACCAAACACACTGTTTAAATCAAGGTAATATCAAATGTACTCATATACACCCAGTATTGACAATTTCTCAGTATAATTTGGCCAGATTTACTAAATGTGTTGATCTGCCAATTGTACATTCTTTGAAGATTTGGCCCAAAAGTATGACATGTTTTTTATTGTCTTGGTTCCTCCACAAGTGATGGAGTGATATAGTTTTACACGATAGTACACCTTGTCAAGTGTTAAATGAAATAGTCAACGTAGCTGTGGTGCTAGCTGAAGGAAATGATTAATTATAATTGAATGGAAGAATGAAACAAGAAGGTCGAAAATAGTTCTGAGGAAGTCAGGGAAATCAAAAAATGATGTTAATATTGTTACGACATAACAAACTTCTGAAAGCTTCCCTTTCCTAATTAATTCGTGAAATAATTGAAACGTGTTCAACGATGGATATGTATTCAAATGGAAAAACAAATTCTAAGAAGGAAACGTGAATGTTAATTACCAATATTGAAATCCCAATTTCAGAAAGAAAACCTTTCAGAAACAACCAACGATATTTTGTTTCCACTCAAGGAAGTCTGCAAAGGCAATACTGTCTTCTTGCAACTTATAATGGGTCAGATTTTGGCAGCTCTACACATTTAGGAAATTCTCCTAAGTTAGGCTGTAAAATGAAGAATACCGGGTATATCTGAGTATATTTGGTATCGCATTGATTTAAAGTATCAGTTTTTTTATGTTAAACAGCATTTTGAAGCTCATTTCTGTCTTAAATATGGGTTATTTGAGAGGATTAGTGAATGTGAATTGTACATTTTCTGAAAATCCGACCCTTGTATTGTACTTCAACAATCACGTACCTTTATCACAAAACAAGATTATTCAAATGAATGCTTTCCTTTACTCCTTTAGATATTTGTCCAATTTTCAAAATGATAGGTTACATTAATTCACTAATTATTTCTATGATGTATTCACTCATTATTTCCATAATTTAAGGGCGAGCTGGAAGAACTAGAAGCTACTGTCCATTTCTGTATGTATTTTAGAACAGAATAAAGGTTTTATATCACAAGTTTGGGTGTTATCATATAGAAATGAGTGAGATCTGCCAATTTGATATGTGTAGTAGTATCAACACATGTGTGATACGCCCTATACCGAAGGGACTTGTTTTGATTGTTCGCTTAAATCAAGTTGCGCCAATCAATGACGCTCATTTCATGAGGCAATGTTGTTTTGTCGAGTCGGAGGGTTGCGAGAAAGGTATATAATGATCAATCAAGTTTTGGGGATCGATACATATTTAAAATGGGGGACTTGTGATATAAAAACAAAAAACAAACTCGTCATTGATACGTTGGAACGTTTGTGGACGAATGGACGTTTTTCACTCATGGCCTGCGGTGGAGAATGTTAAAAGGAAACCCTATTAAACATTCATTAAACTGGGCTACATATGAAAACATCTGAACCCTAAAGTACGATTTTAGTGAACTTTAGAAAAAACATCTGTGATAGGCTTTATTGCTATATGGGTCAGATAGTCATAAAATGTGCAATCAGCAGCTCTACCTTTTTACTAATTTCTGCAAAATTAGGCTCAGCAATTATACAACATAGGTTTATCTGAGTATATTTGGCATTGAATTGATTAAATACATATGTTTGGTTACGGTGGACTGTATTTAGAACCTCATTTGGTCTAAAATTTGGATTATTTGAGAGGATTGGTGAAGGCCAATTGTATATCTTCTGACGAGTTGGCCCTTATAGTAACAAGCCCAAGAAAAGCACGCTGCGCAAAGTAGCTGAGTACAGTGCTCTTTAAATAAAGATTTCCAATGCATTATCGCCCAGGTAATTCAACTCCAGTTATTACCGTGTTTACCGTCAGGGGTGGGCCTTTACTACATCCACTGACATGCGGCTCACTTGCATGCTGGGAGCCAGATTTCACACTTGAGGGCGCTGCCACCTGACGCACATGACGTCATAACTCACCTGTCTACATGTGTAAATGGGGGATGTTAGCTGGTAGTGGGTTCAAACCCACATCTGTCGAAGGAATGAAATGGGTCAGATTTTCAGAAACTGTACAATTCACCTTCACCAATCCTCTCAAATAACGCACATTCAAGACAGAAATGAGCTTCCAAATATAGTTTAACGAAGCAAAACAGATCCTTTAAATCAATGTGGTACCAAATATATTCAGATATACCCGGTATTCATCATTTTTCAGTCTAATTTAGCAGAATTTCCTAAAAAAGTAGAGCTGCCAATTGTACATTTTTGAAAATCTGACCCAAATAACACCGCTGTGGATTACCTTTCCGGAGTTACTCCTAATGGGGAGTTGCACCTCCATGTATTTGTAAACCCAGGTCCAACCGAGCAGCTCAGGGAAGCCATTAGAGCAGTAGGCGTCCAATCAATAACACACAATTATTATCTGGGTCAGATTTTCAGAGAATGTACAATTCGACTTCACCATTCCTCTCAAATAACCCACATTTAAGACAAAAATGAGCTTCAAAATACAGTTTAACAAAACAGAACTGATACTTAAAATCAATGTAATACCAAATATACTCAGATATACCTGGTATTCTTCCCTTTTCAGCCTAATTCTGACCCATCTGATCTGAGAGGCTCAGAGCCTAACCTAGTCTTTGGGGCACTGGATCTTTCTCAGATTGCCCAGCGCTATGCCCATTCAGACACTGGTTTCACATTGGAGCGGAAGGGGGAGGGGCGACCCTCGTAAACTGTTTTATTGAATCAAATCCATTATCAATGTCCTTGAAAAAAGGGAAGAAACCCAGAGCTGAAATGTGAAGCCAGACAGGGCTTGGTGTTGTATTCGAGGCGAGGAATTGGTTGGAAGAAAAAAACCTCAGCCAGACAATTTTTCACCTCTTTTTAAAGAGATGCGATCGGTTTGGAAATTCTAAGCCATTTATTTGTTAATTTTAAATGAAACCACTCGCGTTAGTATCTGATATTGATTTAGTTTATTTTGTTATTGTGCTTTTTTCATTCTCCGTTTAAAAACGGAGAATGATAATGATTGAGGTACCATTCTGTCAATCATCCAAATCAGCAAGTTTGTGTTATAAGATTGTGGCGTTGTGTTAGGTGTTAGTGTGGAGGAGTGTGGAGGCTTAAGAAATGGTATGAGAATGAGATTTAATATAATATAAGTAAAATGAAAACGATAATGGTAGGGGTGTGGTTGATTTGCAACTTCTTAAAGTTAAGTTAACTATAGGTCTATTTTGTGTTATCATGTTATAACAAATATAGCAGTTATAAAGTGCTCAATCGGGTGACATTATTCACTTAGATAAAGTTGTGGTGAGCAGAAAGAAAGAAAAAGCGAGTTGTTAAATCTCGATGTTACTCGCTTGGAGAGAAGGATTTGTTGCCAAGATAAATAAAATAGCAGTTGCTTTAAAAGAAAAGAAAAAGTAGTGGTTTGTTTCTATCAGTCTGTGCAGGTAACATGATAATCGTGTTTGTTTACTTATTAACGAAGTTCTGTATAAAGCAACCGACCGAGATGATCAGGATAATGGAATAGCCTCATTAAGATGCAATATCAAATTTGTGATGTGTTTCAGGAAAATGAGTAATAAGTCACAAAACTGATATTTTTCTAAATGTTTCTTTTACAAGATCTCTTTGTTGAGATCTTCTGATCTTTAGGTGGTTTATCACTTATAGGGTGCATTGCACTATATACGATTCTGTGTTAAACCACTCTTAGAGGCCTCGTAAATCCCTCTTAGCAAAGTTGCATTACATCATATACGATTTTGCTCTCAGAGTACTCTTACCGCCGTTGTTTGCTTTGGGTGTATCAGAGAATGTTTTCCCCTCTAAACCCTCGTAACTCTGTTATACGTCCCTCGTAAGGTCTTGGTAAGACACAACTAAATGGCCTCTAAGATTCTATTCTGCAATGCACAATCCTCGTATCATAAAGCCGTCGTAGTCGTAACTTTAAGAGTTAGTTACGAGGCTTTTAAGACACGATTTTATAATGTATAGTGCAATGCACCCAATATCTGCTATTGAACACTGCCATTCTTCCTGCACCTGCTCTGCCAATATACCCTTATTTCCTGAATAATTCATCGATGTATACAATTATTTCCTTTAGGATTACATGCACTACTTATACAGAATGCCTACATTTCAGTTTTATAACCGATAAGGGTAAAGGTGGTAACAATTACATCAAACTACACAACGACATCATCGAAAAAAGGAATGGATGAACCATTGGTACTGAACAACCTAAATGCTCCATTGAGATTGCATTGAACTTTAATAATGTTCATGCAACAGAATCAGGGATGTTAGTTTAGCTCTGTGGGTCAGGTTTTCAGAAAATGTACAATTGAAAGCTGTACACAATTAATAAAATCTGCTAAATTAGGCTGCAATTTGGTCAAAACTTGGTAAATCCCAGTATATTCGGCAGTGCATTGATTCTAGCAATCAGTTTGGTTAGATCGAACTGAATTTTGATTCTGATTTATGTATTAAATTTGGGCTTATTTCAGAGGATTGGTGAAGACGAATTGTACATTTCATCCCTATAGTGATGATTAGTGGACCCTTATTGGGGGTTATTAATCCATTTATTCTCGGTCTAAGATGGTTCCACTGAAAGCAAGTACTCCCAAGTTTGCTTCTCCTTGCAATCATTCCTACCCAAAAAGCAACTTAATACATAAGAACTTTATTATAGCTGCATCAAAAGACAACAAATCCAATTATACATTATTTTAATCTAGAGGTAGTTTGTATATAATTACATAGTATAATGTAGACTCACTAGCACCTGCACTGGCAGGGGAAACATTGTAACACCATATATTGTATAGGCTTCCTCCTCCCATCTCCTCTTTACTAGAGGCTGTCCACTACAGTCCTTCCACTATAACCTGCACCTTATCAGTCTGTAGAATAACGGAAATAAAAGCGACATGGGTGGGTAAATCAATACATTAAACAATGCATTCTCTGCTATTATGATGTTTTATTAACAAGATTTCTTTGTAGGAAATTCTATCATCTCAATACCAATGTACCAAATTACAGGACAGTTTATAAAGTATATTCCTGCGGTTCAAAGGTCATCATATGGAGCATATTCAGCTAGTTTACTACTAATTGTCCGACCAGAAAACCTACTTCATATATTTTTTTTTTTAGAAAAATTTTATTTGCGACCATTGTCAGGCTAACCTGATAATCCCATGATACACAAGTGAAATCTTATATACATAATTTTAACTCTAATGATTCAATCTTTACCGAGAATATAGTGGAGGGTTGCATTACCTTTACAATAAGCAGCTAATTATAGCGAATAAGCCTCCAATTTAATCTATACAGAAAAATTCGTCTGATCCGTTTTTGGTGACGACACAAGATTTTTTTTTGCATTTTTCCTTCAAATACATTTTAAAACATTCTAAAAATACATATGAGTATAAAAAATGAATTATCTTACTAAGTGTGCTTGCTTCTACCACGAAATGTTATACAGGTGTGTATAGTCAATTCTTCTACTAAAGATTCGATACTAGAACTTCATAAGAAGGGTATCGTCCCTCGTTGACGGCCCTTGTTTGTGTTCTAAGTAAATCGTTTCAAGATAGAACTTTGGTGACAATCAGTTCCAATGGATGTTATTTTTCAGGATTTTCTTTATTTGTACCCATTGCAAGTTTCTCACGTTGGCTGGCAGTTTATTCCACAGAGTCGGTCCTGAGTATTGGAGAGTGGTTTTATACTTTTCTCGATTAGGTCTGAGAATTTTCATTACGTAACTGTCAGCCAGACGCGTGTCTCTTGTCATAGGTTTCACAAATGAGGGGTCATGCTTTTTATTGAACATTATCCCCAATAAAGCGATTTTGCTACGTTTACACAGATTGTCCACTTTGCATTTGTGTCTTATTTCTAAGATATCTCTGTTGTCGTTTAGATATGCAATTTTGATAGCTCGTGTAAGTAGTCGTTCTAATTTGTTTTTTAGGTTGGCATTTGCCATTCCTAAAAATACAATACCGTATTCTAGAATTGATAGAATATGGGTTTTTAATATTGTCACGGCCATTTGTCTAGAAATATAAGATCGTATTTTTCTAAACTGATGAATTTTATATTGAACCGATGTTTTCATATTGTTGACATGATCGTTCATAGTGATATGTCGGTCGATTTTGAAACCTAAATATTTAACTGTTTTGCATAATTGAGTGGGAGATCCGTTTATGTAGATTTTTCCTAAGTCATGAAACTTAATCTTTTTTAATTTTGATCTGGCACCTAATATTTGGAGTTGCGACTTCTTTCCATTAAGTAGTAAGCCATTTTTTATCATCCACTCACTTATGCATGTTGCAGAGGCTTGTGTTAGTCTCATACATTCAGTTATGTTCGGCCCAGTTATAGTCAACGCAGTGTCGTCGGCGTATAGTGTAATATTCATCGTATTTTCAAGGCAATCAATATGTTTCAGGCTAATAGGCAAGTCATTAATATAGATGAGGAATATCAGGGGCCCTAAGTGGCTTCCCTGAGGTACGCCTCTATTTATAATTTCTGATTCAGACGTAACACCATTTAAGATTGTACATTGGGTCCTGTCCAAAAGATAATTTTCTATAATACGTATAATTTTTGGGTGAATTTTGTAATATAATAGTTTTCTTTTCAGAATTATATGATCTATACTATTGAACGCCTTAGCTATGTCATAATATGATGCAACAGAGATAAAACCTTTATCAATACCCTCTACTATAGGAGTCATGAAGTCGAACAAACTAAGACTTGTAGAATGTCGAGACCTGAACCCCCCTTGGGATTTCGAAAAGAAATTATTTCCCTCCATATGGGTTGTGAGAGAGGAACAGATGATTTTTTCTAATAATTTGGACATTGTGGGGACTATAGCGATAGGTCTCAAGTTATTAAAAAGCCTTAGATCGCCATCCTTCGGTATTGGTTTCACAAAATAATGTTTCCACACTGTTGGTAGTAACCCAACCTTAATACATTGTTTAAGTAGGACAGTGATCTCACGATGTAATTTTAGTAACAGCAATTTCAAAATCCTAGTATCTATCCAACCGAACCCACAGTCTTTACTAGTATCAATCTGACAGATATGATCGTATACAATTTTTTCTGAAATTAAGACATTTCCAGTTAGAACAGTGCTAGGTTCTTCCCTCAGGTATTCTTCGAACCCCGTATAGTCATTTATTACAGTAGTTCCAAGTTTACTATAGAAAGAATTTAAAGCGTTGCTTGCATCAAGGCCGGATTTTTCGACACCATCGACTAAATAGGAGGTTGGTAAGGGCTTGTTTGTTTTTCCGAAGAGGTGGTTAATATTTCTCCAGAATTTCTTACTATTCTTGGGGCATCGATCTAATTGGTTGCGAATTTCCGTACGTTTAAGTAAGAGAATGTCTCTTTGTATTTCTTTATGTAGGGATGATGCATTTCGATGGTCTTCATTTAAACCAGTCTTTGACGCTTTTCGGAATAATTTATCACAATCTTTTATTTTCTTTTGAATATGGGGGGTTAGTTTGAATTTACCTCTCCTTATCGTAACAATTTCCTCTCGCGGACATTTACTTTCAATCAGAGCCTTGCAATATTCACTCATCTTAGTCCACATCTGTTCTGGACATAAAATGTTACCCTAAAAAATCTGGTTGTAACCTGATTTAGGAATGAGGTGGTTATCTATATCCATCTCAGTTACCCTGTTATAACGTCTTCCAATTCTGGATTCGGTTATTTTTTCCTCTCGACATTTTTTAATCAGTAGAAAGGTGCAGAGATGATCGGATAAGTTGAAATTGATGGTACCTGATTTCATGACATGGGGGTGATCTGAACATATAACATCTAGTTGGGAACCTGTATTTCCGACTAGCCTAGTATTTGTTGTTATGTGTTGTAGTAGACCGTAATCCTCTAATAAGGTACTAAATTCCTTAACTATATCATCGTTTTCATTAGCGAGATTAATATTTATATCTCCACATATGACAATAACACATTTTGGTTTCTTAGACCTTATATTAGATAGGACAGATTTTAACTCTTCAAGAAACGATCTCTTTGACCCTGTCGGGGGCCTATATAGGTTGAGGCATATACACATTCTCCTATTACCAGGTTTAATACAGAGGCAATGTAGTTCAATATTAGGGTTACATAGATTCTGGTCATTATAAGACCACGGGTCAACTTTACAACTGGTGTGCGCAAGACAGCAAAGGCCACCTCCATTATTCTTTACACCTTCTCCTGTTCTATCATACCTGAATATGTTAAAATCTGATGTTAACTCTAATTGAGTATCATGATCGTAGGTATTTAACCATGTCTCTTGTAAGAAAACGAGTTTAACACATCCCTTTAATAGTAATTCAGATACCTCAATGATTTTGTTTCGGAGCGAGCGCACATTCAGTGAGAGTAGACCTAGACCCTTATTGTTGGTGATATTACATAGATCAACCGATACCATTCTTCTCGAATGTTTTGAATTGCATTTGTACTTGGTAAACTCTCAATCTAAGCATTGGTGGTAGCAAAGGTTTCTTCGTATTTAGACAGTCATACATATGTATACAAATTTCAAGACAGGGTGAAGGAGCATGAGATAAAACAAGAAGTTGCCATAATAGGCTAGGCGGCATGGTCACGATATAAACAGCGGTCGGTGCTCGCTGAGAGAAAGGGCTTGTATGGCCTGTTATGAGCTGCGTCATTTTCAACCAAGGTGATATTATAGGTATTTCAATTTATATACAGTATGTACACAATTATATTCAATCTTACTGACCGTAAACAACTTCTATCCGGGGAGATATCAAAACTTCTTAGCCCTTTTCGGTGTGCTTGGGTTCATCGGTAGCCATTTTAGGAACTAGCTACTGTCCCGCACCGAATATATAAGTTTATTTTATTTTATATTCAGCATTTTAGGGCTTATAGGGTAGGTGGATATTTATAAATGACATTAATTTCGTACAGGAGATTTTGGAATATTCAATTAGTGAGGATCATTGGTTATCGATCAATAACATTTTATGCGTATGTGTTTCCGGTTGGATACTTCCGGCTTTCTCGCACGTGTGTGAGGAGGCATGTAAACAACAAGGGAAAGTCTATTGATTTGCTCAATTTACCGTGCTAATTTACGATGAGAGGAATGACAATGTTCGGTAAGTGTTCAGTCAGTTCAGCGATTTGCGGAGGTTGGGGTTGAGCCTACGTAGGATCTTTCTTCCTGAGGCCGGCGTGTGGTAGGGCGTACTTGATATCGAGAAGTTGAGTTTACTTGGTTTAAGAAGGGAGCCTTTCCTTCCTTGGTCAAATAAAGTTGGGTCTGTTCTCTGGGTAGTTGAGGCGGAGAATATATTATCCCCTTTTAGGCCTGTAAGAGCGGAGTCGATTTCCATAATCATTTCTTCTTGTTCTTGTTCGACTTTGTCCCGTTCACCATGTTGGGAGTGTGGTCGATCATGGGTCTGTCGCCCTTTGACTTTAGCTTGGGAGGCTGGAGACAGTTTATCGTAATCCATGGGAGGCGGGGGAGGCAACATTAGCTTGATGTTGGGTAGCTCTTCCTTGAATTTTTCTTTTAATTCTTCCCTAGTTGCCATTAACATTTTGCCTTGTTTGTTATGGCCTTCCCAGGTGCGCGTACGAAGGTTAATGTTGCCTAGAAACACACCACATCCCCATTTTGTATCGCCAGTCGCTTCAACCAGCTCTATGTTACCAGTGGAGAACAATCGGGTACGTAAATCAGTGTTTTGTTCAAACTTTGCTTTTATAATTGCACGCATGTACGCTTCATGTTGTTTCTCCCAGTCGTTGTCAGTTGTTAATTTCTCTCCATATTCTTTTATTTCATAGGGGTCCTTCATCTTCGCCAGACGTCTGCTTGCGGTGCTGTTTCCAGTTTTGAGAGCTTTATAGTAGAAATATGCATGCTCTACAGAAGTAAATGGGATATTCTCAAGCCTGATGGGACATTCGAACAGATTAGACGGCCATGCGTGGTGACCTTGATAGGCGATGGTACCTCCGACTTTCATCACCTTTATGGCCCCGGGCTGTATCGTCTCAGGTAGTAGATCAAACTGATTTTGGGAATATTTTTTCCCAGCAAAGAAAATTTGATCACCTTTTGGTCTAGCATTGCAGTCGATTTTCGTCTCAACTGCTTTCTTAGCCATTTGTTTGATTACAGCTCTGTTTCGTCTAACCTCAGGGTTGACGTCGTCGTCGAACGACCAATACTTGATCGAAGGGTATCTATCAGGGGGGAAAGATCTTGGGTCGAAGAGTGAGCCTTTGTTAGCCATGAAGTCTTTCTTGTCTTTTAGAAATTTAAATCTAACCAGAATAGGGTCCGGACGCTTGTTCTGGGATTTTTTGTGAGAGGCGATGCGATATATGTCATCAAAGGAGTCTTCTTCAAAATGAGGGAGAACCATCCTAATTATGTCAGTACATGTTGACTCAATGTTATCTCGTCCTCTAGGGAGGATGCCACTGAAAATGACACTTTTTTCACGTAGCCTTGTATCTATTTCATTGTTTATGAGCTTTTGTTTACTCAGTTCGAACGAAATGTGGTCGAATTTGAACTCAAGATCATTAACTTTCTTTTCCAGTTTTCTCGTGTATTCCCGGAGTTCCCGATTCCTCACAACCTCATCAGTTAGAGTCTCAGAAATGTCTACACACCGTTTTTTGTTTTCATCAAGTTCGTCGATGATATTGTTGTGCTCAGCTACGAGGTCGTCTACCATGTCGGCGATGGAGGCTTCTTCCATCTCGTCGCCCTCAGAACCGTCAGGCATGGCGGATGGTGGATTTGGATGAATCATCTGGTCAGCTTGTGAGGACGTCATATCTACAGATTTTATAGAGGAAGATTCAGTGGTTTTCTTCTCAGGGGGAGAGTTACCTGGTTTCTCCTCGGCAGGCCTTTTGGCCGTAGTTGACATCTGATTGTTTACATGTGACAGCCTGCGTATAGTGGTTGACAGTCAATGTGTATGTTTTGGCGGCAAGAGAGTTTTGGCTGGGACTGTATTATCGTCCAGTAGCTCCACTGTGGGATTAAAACATTAACAAACTAAATCAAGGAGGATCGTAATTACCACATAGATGGATTCGTTATGATCTCCAATGTTCACGATTTGGTTGTCATATAAAATATAGTTCCTATCAGCTTAGATCACAACAATATGATTGAATCGACCGGGAGCTCCTATCGATCGTGACTCATAGGTAGGTCTGCCATGTTACAACCTCCTATGACGATTCGTAAAAAGTAACATTGTGTTATGTAACATTACGTAACATTGTTTAACCTCATTATCTATCTAATTATCACTTATTAATTATAATATCTCATTATTAAAATCGTTAATTATACTTAGCTATCCAGTACTGTGCAAGTCTACTTATTCATGCTAAGCCATAGGTATTACGTAAGGGCTCCGCCCCCTACTCTTACCACATCCTGAAGGAACATGTGTACAGAGTCTAGTTCATTAAATCAGTTGCTTAGTTCTTCTCATGAAGACCACACGTTCGTTTGCTATTCTTCCATTCATACCTTAACACTGGCGGACAACCCGCTCGATCTTGGACTTATAAAATCTCACATGAACAAGCGAGTTCTTTCCTGGAATATGGAGAGATTATTTGAACATTTCATCAGATAATAAGCATGGAAGATGCTCCGAATTCGCCTGAGTTGGTATTGTTCGACAGACTAAAGTCATACCTTAACAATTGCTGGAATCCACTTTTCGAATTCTGACTCATTTTTCTGTGACACGTCAATATCATGTATCATCCAGCCTCGTCCTACTATAGACCTTCAATCGTTCTTGTCTGCACTCTTAGTTAATATCGATGAAAAAAATATATTCTACATTTTTTCTTCCTCTATAGGGGTCAGATCGCCAGAAAATGTACAATTCGCCTTCCCATATCTTCTCAAATAACCAAAATTTAAGACCCAAGATTTCGGACGATCTGACCCATAGATGGATATAACAGCAGCAGAATATTGATAAGAAGATAATCAACATATGTATGTATGTTAAATCTACACTCTCAGCTATATGCTATTATCGATTAGGAACTGAACATATTCTACTCTTTTTTTTTATTCTTTTGCAACTCATGATAAAAGTCATCTAAACGTTTAAAAGTGTGTTATGTGTGCAGGGCTTCTAAAGCGTCCTCATTTGTATTTGGAGGACCCGCCAAAATCTTTCCATGCGAAAGCATTCCTTATTTTCGCTCACCGGCGCCACTTTCTCGCGGCCGATTTGACTTCCAAGTTCTTATATTATATATAGAACTTTTATTCGGTAATAAAAATGATACAGAACAGGACTGAGACTTCCACAAAATGTTTAATAGATCTTCCAGACCGACCAACATCAGGAAAAACTAACTATCTAACTATGAACATGTAACAGCAGCAGAATATTGATAGATTTAGTCCTATGAGTCATAATGTGAGTAAATTTGGTAAGATATTTCTTGTCGTAATAACTGAGCATGCATCTTTAAGCTATAGTTCACTGCAATTACATCCCCAGATTCTACCCCATATTCGGGTTAAATTGGACAGACTCTAGCGGAGAGGAAACACAATCTTGCGCATGCGTCCATTAGATGCACGCTTGGTCACTCCGATTATTATCTCATTATTCTATTGGTACGACATACACCTTCCAACAGGCCACCAAGCCCTGATACCATTTCAGAAAAAAGATCTTTTTTTTTACGTCAGACTCAGGGTCTAATCTTGATAGACTACAGGCTGCCAGCACAACATCATTATTTACTTTTCCATCATAGCGTCTCATTCCCTTCCCATCATTCCCTATCTATAGGGGATTTGCATGTCTCACTGCGCATGTCTATTACAGTGCATGTTGGGATGGATTCAGTTCAAATCTGACGTTCAAATATTTAGCAACATTTATTATAGAAAATTGCAAGGATCTTTTCACCAATATCATAGCTTTTGTAATAGCGGAACTCCACTATAGGTAAAAAACGGCGCCAACAGGCAAAATTCGTCGCCGACATTTCTAAAAATTCGGAAAATTCGACATGACTAAAAATTCTAGTGGATGAGGGGGGAAAATAGGTTGTTGGCAACACATTTATTTGTTGCCAACAATTGCAAAATATCTAACTTGATTAGATATTTTCGTGGCAAATTTGTTTTTACCTATAGTGGAGTTCCGCTATAAATGATCTATAATAACCAAATGCATGATGGGATATATGGAGGTTTGGGATCATGTAAAACAGATGGCTATCTACATGAGATTATCATTACATGTCCCATGCGAAACATAACAAGATCCTATAGCTTGAATACTGCCATACAACTTCCATAATTCCATGCGAATAAAGACTCTAGATGGCGAACATACAAACCCCCTATTAGACGGCAGCGAGAGTAACAAAATATGCCCGGATGAAACTAGTCACATGTGAGCATGCGCGAACTGTGGAGGGGAGTGTGGGTGGCGCGGTTGCGTTGGTAACTCGTAAGGCTCCATTACAGTCCACTTCACCTTCAAAAATTCCAATTTTTATTAAAACCAAACTTTAGTCAGCTTGTGCTTTAGACAAAAATTGGATACAGTTTCTGTAATTGATATAGGTTGGCGGTGATGGAGTAATTTCCACACTTCAAGTTATCAATCATTCAGCATCTGTTCCGCAGACTTGTGACAACATTTGGAGATTTTCTTTTCAGATGTGTTCCTCCTCACAACTCCTCAAATCGTCCATTCACTGATGCCGTCGTAAATTTCAAATTGGTCCATGCAAGATTTCAAAGTATTTATTTACATTGGATCTGTCATCATACGTCAATCAAACATTTATATGTGATATGTGGGTGAAGGCAGCTGGGGATGTACAATTCGCCTGAACAATCAAGGCTCTAGGAGTTGGAGAGTCCCTCCGAACCGAGGGAAAGCCTCTCCAGACTAGGCTCAGAGTTGAGAGAGTCCCTCCAAACTGAGGGAAAGCCTCTCCAGACTAGGCTTTAGGAGTTGAGAGAGTCCCTCTGAACTGAGGGAAAGCTATTTCAGTCTAGGCTCAGAGTTGAGCGAGTCCCTCCAAACTGAGGGAAATTAAGCCTCTCCAGACTAGGCTTTAGGAGTTGAGAGAGTCCATCTGAACTGAGGGAAGGCTATTTCAGTCTAGGCTCAGAGTTGAGAGAGTCCCTCCGAACTGAGAGAAAGCTATTTCAGTCCAGGCTCAGAGTTGAGAGAGTCCCTCCAAACTGAGGGAAAGGCGCTTCAGACTAAGCTCTAGAAGTTGAAAGAGTCCCTCCAAACTGAGGGAAAGCCTCTCGCCCTAATCGATAAAATGTCATTATGACCCCATTCAAACCACAAAATGTGATTAGAATCCCGTTAGGACACCCTACTCCAGGGTCTGGAAAGTCATTGTCATTGTCATCAATACTCATAGCTAAAAGAGTCAAATTAACCGAATTATCTTTTTAAAATGAGATTCAAAATACACGCAACATAACAGAACAGATTTATATTAATCAAGTCAATATAACAAATATCAGAGTTGATCTTAGAGATGACATCTCAGCTATTATGACTATCAGCATCTTACCAAATTTACTCATATTATGAACTGAATTTACAATATTATGCTGCTGGTATATGTTAATAAAAGAATTTGAAATAGACACAGTTAAGCGAAAACAGCCGCCGATAATAAGTGAAGTCACCATATATTACTATTTTACTAAATGTGTAGAACGGCTGGTTGTACATTTTCTGATGACTTTGCTCATATAATATGCTCAGATTGAAACATCATGCATCATAATATGATCTACTTCGGCAACCATAGAAAATATTCAAAAAGTTTAAATATAATGTTAGGTTGTACAATAAATTGTGGTTTAGATATAAAGTGATGGGCAGCTGTTGAATTAGAATTAACATAAATTACAAAATCTAATCTTCACTTAACTTAACTCAACTTAACTTTACCTGCCAGCCCCCCATCCACCCACACCCACCACCACCACCACACACAATATCCAGGATATCCACTGTGCTACCAAATGATATAAACTATCAATGCTCAACGATGATCTTTTTAGCATAATCAGGACTCTCTGGAAAAGCTATGATTAGCATAGAGGTGAGCACCTATCTCCAGGCTCTATTGTATTCTCTACTTGGGTCAGATTTTCAGAAAATGTACAATTGGCAGCTGTACACATTTAGTCAATTCTGCTAAATTAGACTGCAATTTGGTCAATACTAGGTAAATTTGAGTATATTCAGCATTGCATTGATTCTAGCAATCTGTTTTGTTAGGTTGAACTGTATTTTGAACTTTATTTTCGCCTGGAATTTGGAGTTTTTGAGAGGATGGGCGAAGTTGAATTGTACATTTTCTGAAAATCTGACCCACTTATGTAACTGATTGTTCTGGAAATAAACAATATCAATCAAATCAAAAGGTAGACGCAGCTTATTACACCTAACCTTCACATTCTTTTTCCCTATGAGCCAAGAACCAGACTAACGCATAATGCACTAGCTCTCATCCAGGTCAAAGAAAGGGCTGAATAATTAAAATTATAATATCCAGTATATATTCATCTCTGAGACAAACCATACGGTTAGTAGAATCTGACGTGGTACCGTTTTGCCAAAATTGTTCTAATTTCCTCGAATAAAAACTGCTAAAGACACCAGAAACTGGGAAAAAAAGGGATCTCATATAACTTTTTCGACTCATTTTTCTGCAACTCATGACATATTGTCCATTGTTCAGGGGCATGATTCCCTTCACTAATGACTGGTGTATAATCTGTTGACAAGAAACATCTGAAGGTGGGATATATAACACTTAGGGTGGAGTAAAGGATGGTCAGTGAGATAAGGGTATAAAAAGCTAACTATCGTCACTCTTAAATCGTTCTCAGGAGAGGAAACACTTGTCTGGGTGGCACCATTATATTAGTTTTTGCTGATATTTCATTGTTTTGCTAAAGATAACTTCCTTCAGAACAGTCAATTTGGGAAATAGGGGATTTACATGATTCACTACGCATGGCAGTTAGAGTGCATCCTGGGACGGATTCTGTTGAAATCCCACAAACAAATATTCAACAATATTTTTATTTGAAAATTGCAAGAATGTGTTCACCAATATGACAGCTTGTATAAATGAGCTATGGAAATCAAATGCATGATGGGAAAGATGGGAACTTGTGTTATGGAAACATGTATAACACATGGATATTGACATGAAATCATTGTTAAATATTCACAGCGATGTACCCGTCTGTGACAATTGACAGTCAAAGAGGGGTTAGTGAATTTAATATCGGTATTCCAAGTCACATTCCCTTTCTCACCCTCCTTCCGCGCCCCCTTCACCTACAGCTTTCTCTTACAATCCCTCCATGCTTTCTCCCTACGTTTTGGGGCTTTTTTAAAAAAAATTATTGAGCACATTTTCATGGTATATGATAATCTCATGATACTCAAGAAAAAAATGAATTTGTTAATAAGTAAGCGAAACGAAGAAATACAATCTTCAAGCATTTTAACAATAATTTCGGTAGTAGTCTATTTGAGAGAAAATAATAATTCAAGTATTTATGAAATTTAGACGAATCCTCAGCAGTACTTTATTACGAAGATAAAAATCATTGTCAAAAAAGATATTTTGACGAATTACATATTATTTTAGGGGTTTTTTTTCAAGTTCAATCATATAAATGTTTCTGCCCCTCCCTCTCGCCCCCCTACTCTCCTATAAATTTTGAGGCTCCCTAAAATGAAAACTAACCCGGTGACATATTGTTTTTATTGGCTTTTTGAATTCACATAACCTTGTTCTTTCACGAGGCAAAGTTTAAACAAAATGTTATTTTCAGTTTTTATCCCAGTTGAACTGTGGTTTATCTCTTTAATACGTCACTCTTTCTTTCTCTCTCACTCCTCTCACTCATCCCTGTCTTCCTGTCCCCCTCATTCGCCCCCCCCCCCCCCCTCTCCCACTCCTTTCCCCATCCTGCTTTCCGTCAATCACCACTTCCCTCCATATCCTCATTCTACGCCCCAATAGTTGATCCATACCCCCAATTCCCTCAAACTATGAGTACGTTTGGGAAGATCATGTTGGTAATAGCTGAGATTGCACAGTCCCAAAATGGAGGTACAACAAGATAGAATACCCGGTAAAGCGACCACTATGCAACCACTATATGCAACCACTATATGCAACCACTATGCAACCACTATGCAACCACTATGCAACCACTATGCAACCAAAGGTCCCAAAGGTGCTCATCAATGATGGGGATCTGGTCTATTCCTGTTGATATCAAAATCGAAGTTTTGACATCTTCTGGATTGTTTTAATCTACTAGTATAGACCACCCAAGATAGACACTATACACCCTGTCAGCTTAGTGCTATCAGCAGGTAGACACACCCCATACATACCTCTCCATGGGGGAGACAGTGTCCATATTGTTATGCATCAACTATAGACTCTAAGGGAAACAATAATAATGCCAAAGATATAGAACTCAACAACAAATGAAACATTTAAGGGATTAATATTATATATAAATCTGTATTTCAAGTCATACTCCCTTCCTCACCTTCCTCCCTGCTTTATCCCTAAGTTTCAGCCCCTCCCTCTTGCCTTACCCCTAGCCTCCCTCTCCTATAGCTGTGATCATTCCTCCTTCTTTCTCCTTTGCCCCCTTTCCATTTTAATATCTCACTCTTTCTTTCTCTCTCACTCCTCTCACTCATCCCTGTCTTCCTGTCCTCTTCCTCACCCACTCAGTGGGGATATGGACACATATTGGGGGAGTAGAATAAGCGTAGTTCCTATGCTAATGTTATTACACAGATCCAATGCAGGAACGGTTGGAGATAATTCAAAACAATTAATATTCAACACAATGTGTGATCTGTTACGGGAAAATGAGTCACACGTCGCAAAACATGATGTTTTTTTATTCAGTTTTCACAAAAAACTAATATTCACGATCATTTGAATCCACTTGATCTCATCTTTTAAAAAACGATGGTATCTCAAAATCCATCCCTTGCGACCTTTGACTCATTTATCTGCAACACATCACATATCGTTGGTAAAAATGCTTTCACAATAGTTTAGACATCACGAATGGATTCTTAATATTTGTTTGTATTGTTGATTATAACGGACATTCAATACTATTTCAAACAACTTCATGGTTTGTAAAACATTGGTTTATTTGTATAGGGCTATTCTGGAAGACCTATTTAGCTTCCTATTCATGCATTATTATTATGTCAGCATGTGAATAAAAGTCTTATATCATATGGGTAAGATTTTCAGAAAATGTACAATTGGCAGCTCTACACATTTATAATTCTGCTAAATTAGGATGCAATTTGGTCAATACTAGTTAAATTCGAGTATATTTGGCATTGCATTGATTCTAGCAATCTCTTTGGTTAGGTTGAACTGTATTTTGAACTTTATTTTCGTCTGAAATTTGAGTTATTTGAGAAGATTGGCGGAGTTCAATTGTGCATTTTCTGAAAATCTCACATATATAGTCTGTAGTTAGAGCCTATCTTGGCCACAGAGGTGCAGCTATGCCTCCAGACGCCGTGTCACATGCAATATCACCCAGACTAGATTAGACTAATCTCTCCTAAAGCAAACTGATCTCCCTGCATCATGTATAGGGAGTCAAACTCGAATCTTTCTCCGAAAAGTTTCAAATTATGTCTCTGATGTGCATTGAGCACACAGATCTATAGATTTATACTAAATAGCGGCTCTCAGACGCTCTAAGAAAAGGAGAAAAGGGAAAAGGAGATCGGCGAGAAAGAAGAACAGGGGAAGACGGGACAAAGACGGAGAGAGAGGAGATAGAGAGAGGGGGAGAGAGAGGTAGAGAGGTGGTAGAGAGGGAGAGTGAGGGGGAGAGAGGGATAGTGACGGAGAGAGAGGGAGAGCGAGGGAGATAGAGAGAGGGGGAGAGAGAGGGAGAGGGAGACAGGGAGGGGAGAGGAGATAGAGAGAGTGAGAGAGAGAGGGAGAGAGGGGGCAGAGAGGAGAGAGAGAGGGAGAGACAGGGGGAAGAGAGGAGAGAGAGGGAGAGGCAGGGGGAAGAGAGGAGGGATAGAGGGAGAGAGACAGGGGAGAGGGAGACGGAGAACGGGGATGGGAGAGAGACAGAGAAAGTGAGAGTCTAAGAGAGAGAAAGAGGATGAGAGAGAAAAAAGAGACAATCACAGAGAGAGAAGGCAAGTGAGAGAAAAAGACGCAACAAAGACCGAGGCAGACAAAGGGGACAAATTGATTCATTAACGAATACTTTATTTGGTTTTGGTTTTACAAAGAGATTGACAAAAAAACTTATACTGGCCTCTTAGCAGAGACAGACAGAGCACAAGAGAGAGAGGCAGACAGACAGAGCACTAGACACAGCGCATTGGAGGAGTTAGTCGGGAATTGCTCAGGGAATCACCAGCCTGTTGCCCAGGTCACTATAGCGAGCACCTCAAATGAGCAGCTCAAGGCTAAAGGCTAGCCAGGAGAGATTGATCTTACCTGGAAGGCGAGTAACTCTATAGCCAGACCATATGCGAGCTGTCTGGCGGTGGGCGTGTGTCAGCTTGCTTATTCCCCTGCAGTTATAAGGTCCATAAATGTGGTCAGATTTTCAGAAACTGTACAATTCACCTTTACCAATCCTCTCAAATAACCCACATTTCAGACGAAAATAAAGTTCAAAATACAGTTTAACCTAACCAAAAAGATCGCTAGAATCAATGCAATACCGAATATTCTCGAATTTACCTAGTATTGACCAAATTGCAGCCTAATTTTGCAGAATTTACTAAATGTGTACAGCTGCCAATTTTACATTTGCTGAAAATCTGACCCTTATGGCAATTTCATGTAATGCGACTAGGAGGGGATGTATCTGTCATGTAGAAGAGCTAGCCTGAGTGACAAGCTGTTATGTTAAACTCCCTCCACTTCTCTGTACTTATTCTTTAAGTGCATTATAGCGTTACACTTAATAGCTCCTCATATGATGGTATCCCTGACTATGTTCTATTTTTGGGCATATAGAGGACAGGAGGAGGAGCGAGTAAAAATATGAATAAAACTTTGAGATTCCTTAACGATTCTAAACCATCATTACTTGGCTATTGCATACAAGCTACCTGTTATAAACACTGACATATATACATCACATGGTTTCTTTGGTAGTGTACATGTACAATATATATAATATTAGCTATTTATTTATTTTTGAATATATTATAATACTAGTTTAAACAACACAACAAAACCGGGTCCTCAGATGTAACTGGCATTTGTGTATATGGGACAGATTTTCAGAAAATTTGCAGCTCTACACATTTAGGAAACTCTCCTAAATTAGGCTGAAAAATGAAGAATACCGAGTATACTTAGTATATTTGGCATAGCATTGATTTAAAGTATCGGTTCTCTTATGTTAAACTGCATTCAGAAGCTCATTTTAGTCTTAAATGTGGGTTATTTGAGAGGATTGGTGAAGGCGAATTGTACATTTTCTGAAAATCTTACCCATATACTAGATTAAACAACACAACGAAAACGGGGCCACCGATGTAACTTTCATGTGTATGTTTGTTGTGAATTAATTGAACCAATGTTCTATGTCTAATGTTGATAACAAAACTCTCTATTTTACTATGTATCACATGAATAGGTTGAAGCTTCATATAGGTATATAACGGCACTGTATTTCAAAACCCCTGAACACAGTACATTAGTGGAGGTATTCTATTCATCAGCAGGGATAGCAAACTTATGCTTCTAGGATCTCGCATACAAGGAGTAAATGGGTACCTTGTTTGAATCACCTCTATTCCGAATTAAAAAATATTTCTCTGTGAAGCAGTTCAATGAGCTCCATGTCACCAGGGGATTCTATAAGAATAATAATCTCAGGATTTGAGCGGACTCTACAAATTATTAGAGTCCGCTCAGAAGTCTCAAAGAATGCACTGGAAATTCAGATCTACATTCTTTGGGAACAAGAGTCCGCTCAGGCCAGTGGGCAGTTAGATCATGAGGTTATGTTGGTGAGGCCGGTCTATGGGACCAGGAACAAAACCGAGGCAAAGCCATTTGTTGGGTTGTGACGATCAAGAGTCCCTTCAGAAAAAATGGCTTCATAACACTATTGCTTGATGATAACTTTAATTTTGACAACATGTTCAGTCCATACAAGCTAATCTAGGTGGCACTACTGTCTACTATGTTTGAATCATACACCTCTGTCCTGTCTAACTGACGATATAAAGAAAATATTTCTATTGAAGAACCAAAAGACCGGCTGTACTCCCATCCTAACGGTTGGGGTGCATCAAAAACCTGATTAATCAATGTTAAACATACTTGCAAATTATGTGGATCACTCTCATAAGTAAGAGGTTAATCCCTTTTGCAAAAACTATTACTTATTTGTGCACTTCACTGACCTTAATTTAATACTTAACATCATCAATGGGTCTCACTTTGCAAAGTGGTTATTCTACCATTATTGAAAACAAAATATTCTTACTAAACCTTCCATCCATTCACTTGTTTATGTACAAATGTATCTATGTTTTTCAAAAGCTGGGTTACGCCAGAACATCCTACTGCCATGGGAGGTGCTGTACCCGGTGGAAATGAAATCTTTAAAAAAAAATAAAAAAACTGTCATTAACAACAAATTATGAATGATTTCGGTGGGAAAATGAACCAGCGGAAACCATGAGCTTGCTGTTATGAGCAGTAAATATTGTTTTTTTTCTTTGTTGATGTAAGCGGTCAGCCCGAAATGGATGTTCAAACGGTCTGTAGGCCCAGGGACGTCCCAAGGCCGTAGGCCCAGGGACGTCACTGGGCCTACAGACCGTTCTCACGCTAAAATCTGAGTTGTTTATTGGTTTTAGTCTGTGATGGGTCAGCATTGAAATGATTCTAGCAATCTGTTTGGTTAGGTTGAACTGTATTTTGAACTTTATTTCCGTCTGACATTTCGGTCATTTGAGTAGATTGGCGAAGTTGAATTGTACATTTTCTGAAGATCTGACCCTATATGTGCTATATCAGGGAATTCCATATCTGTGAACTGATGTAGAACTAGTGCTTTATTGATAGGACTTGTTTTATGACGTCACTACTAAAGGAAGAAGAGGGCACATATATTAATAAACTCAAGGTACTTGTTTTACGCGGGCAAGGGAAATGTAGAACCCATTTTCCGGCGGAGTGATACAATACTCAGCCTTCGACATTGTCTTGTACCACTCGACCTCCAAACTTGGTTCCATGAAATAATAGAACCTAAGGGCTATGTTGAATACTAATAATAGACTCTATTTTACTGTGTGTCACATGTGGAATCACTGGGTAGGTCAGAAAATTTTCAATGTACAATTGGCCTTTACCAATCCTCGCAAATAACCCAAATCTAAGACGAAAATTAGGTTCAAAATTCAGTTCAACATAACCAAAGAGATTTATTGAATGGATACAATACAGAACATACTCAGATATACCTAGTATTTATCAATTCTCACCCTAATTTAGCAGAATTTGATTGATGTGTAGAACTGTAGATTGAGCATTTTCTGAAAATCTGACCCTGGTATAGTGTGAACAGACTTCATATTGCTGCTACAAAGCGCTGAGCTGCATGGTAAAAGGGTTATTAACATGAAAAAAATTCTTTCACATAAATTGTAAGCAAATACTTACACCCTAATCTCTTGCAGAGTTCATTGGTCAGATACAGACAAATGGCTTACACCACATTATCTCCCGCATTGCATACGATACACTGATAACAAATGATAAGAGAAGGCCATCTTTCACTCCTACCTACAATACATGTAGTGCCTATAGGCGCTAAGGGTCAGATCTTAAAGAAAAATACAAACGGCGGATCTACACATTCAGTAAATTCTGCTAAATTAGACTGAAAAATGGGCAATACTGGGTATATCTGAGTATATTTGATATTGCCTTGATTCAAAAAAATTGTTGGGCTATGTTGAACCAAGTTTTGAATCTTATTTCTCTCTTAAACCTGAGTAATTTGCGACGATTGGAGAGGGTGAATTGTACACTTTCTGATGATTTCACTCGTACAGTGCCCAGGCGCTATGTACCCAGATACATTACGGTAATCACTGAACGCTTCTCCTCCAGCCTCCTCCAGTGCATTGAGGAGATACTGCGATGTGTTACAGCAAAATGAGTCACAAAAATCATATTTTTCAAAGTTATTTAGTTACAGGATTTTATTTAAGGAATGTTATGGTTTCTAGAGGGTTTAGCGCTTTGATGTGTATGAATTCATGTACCAAGTTTCAAGAAAGTGTATTAATTATATCCCTGAGTTTTGAAGGGCATTGTATGGAGTACATTTAATTAATTTAGTGGTAATTGCCTACCGAGAAATGTTGTATGAATGCTTTTTAAACAAAAACATATCAAACATATAATATAGAAACACTTCTTAGATGTCCTTAATGTTTACCATCATTGGAATCCGCTTGATCTCAGCTATTCAAATATTATGATGTTATCTCAATCCTTTTTTTGTGACTTGTGATTCATTTTCCCGTAACACATTTTTGGATTTACCATTACTAGTAAAGTAGCTAGATATACAATATAGGATGACCTTAGAAATGCAAGGATATGTGTATTACAATGTCTTGAAATTTAGTAACTGCATACATACAACTCTCAACGGTACATACTGCAAATATGAAAACATTCCTATAAAGAAATCTTGTAAATAGAATTAATTGAGAAATATCAATTTCGTGACTGTTGACTCATTTTCCTGTAACACATCACATATTGTCGGCAGCGAGAAGCACATACATGTACAATTCAACTTCGCCAATCTTCCCAAATAACCCAAATTCCAGACGAAAAAGAAAATTAAAATGCAGTTCAACCTAACCAAAAAGATTGCTAGAATCAATGCAATGCTGAATATACTCGAATTCACCTAGTATTGACCAAATTGTAGCCTAATTTAGCAGAATTTACTAAGCATGTACAGCTGCCAATTGTACATTTTCTGAAAATAACCCATGTATACAGGGACAACATTGATCCGAGTTGCTCATACTATATAAAGCAGATCCACCCCAGCAGACCCCCTCAATTAGACATCGGATATCCCCCAACCTGCTCACTTGATCCTTCTAGGCTGACAGGACAATCTGGCATATTACTGCAATGTGACAATTAGCAGGGATAATGAGTGCGGAGAATAGCCCCCCACAGGGGTCATGCCAGCACTGATTGCCCTAATCAACAGTTAATCAACGCACAAACTAATCACAAATGTATTAGCTGCTGCTGCTACTGTAGGGTTGGGCAGCATGAGGGTCAGAAAATGTACAGTTGGCAGCTGTACACATTTAGTAAATTCTGCTAAATTAGGCTGCAATTCGGTCAATACTGGGTAAATTCGAGTATATTTGGCATTGCTTTGATTCTAGCAATCTGTTTGGTTAGGTTGAACTATCTTTTGAACTTTATTTTCGTCTGAAATTTGTGTTATTTGAGAGAATTGGGTGAATTGGGTGAATTGTACATTTTCTGGCGATTTCACCCATAAGGAGGTTGTGGGTAGGGATGGGGTGGAGTGGTGTGGGTAAGAGGTAGAGTAGGAAGGGGTAGCAGTGAACAATAAAGAGGTCCATGTTCAGGAGGAGGTGGGTGGTGGAGGGAAGGAGGAGAGATGATGGATCCAAGTGGGGGAGGATGAGGGGTAGGAGGTGGATACTCTAGGTCCAAACCCTCCGATCAGATAAGAGTGGTATGCCAGTGATTGGACGCCTACTTCGCTAATGTATGTGCCTACCTTAGGTAGGTAATTTCTACTGTAGAAATAAACTATAGCATTGTCTATATAGCGCATGCGTTCACTAAAGGGTCCTTACTAGCTGCTTAGCCATGAAAAGTAGCTAAAGAAGAACGATATTAAGTATGGATTTGTTATAGAACGAGCAGCTGTATTTCCACGGCCATACGCTGTCTATTATAAGCTGGATTCCACTGACATGTGTCCTACTGCGGTCGTTGAGGTTGCATTCTGCAGTGCATTCTCAATCCTAATATATAATAACAAATGGGGCTGGTCAGAGGAGAGTCTTAGTCTTAGGTTGTGCAGTATAGTTTCTTTATAATAATTAATAAACTATAACTAAATAAATACATATTAGCCACAATAAGCAAGCGGTCTGGTGGAGCTCAGCCTTTATGGTTACCTATAGATCTAAATCACCACATGTCAATGTCCTTTTTTCAAAAAGAGAAATCTACGATTCAAGAATTTAGGACAGAAGAGTGGCTACCTGATTGGTTGAGGCATTTCATTAAGGAAACATCTACATATTATATCATATCCTACTAATTACCAATTATACGTTTGAACAGACACATATATATTCCTATCAGATATACTACTCATATGAACCCTTTTTCACCAACCTAATGTGTGGATATAATCCTCAAAGATACATCTTACCTTACATAAGCACATGCATATATGTGCCTTTCTATCTAACCTATCAAGGACTATTTGGAAGAGCCATGGCTGCCTAGGAAGAGGGCCTATCTCTTTCCAACGTAAAGTGTCATTATATCTATTAAACTGATTTCTCAATTGAAGAATATACACATGTATGTATAGCAATATTATTTCTTATACAAGGGACGACAACCTTCCGCGTATATTGGAGTGGGCCAATGCTTATTACGAGATATTGGACGTGGGGCATAATATCACAAATGTTAAAACGTATAAAATTGCAACCACCAAATCGTAAACTTCTCCTCCTCGCTTAGCCGACTATAATTATAAAGACATTCTTTTTGTTGCAAAGTCAGAAGGCCTGCTGTACATCTACTTAAACGATCTGGGTTCTTAAACCTTGTGAAATGTTATATATCATATAGAAATATCTGCAATTAGGGGACTCTCATAAGTTAGAGGTTAGCCCCTATTGCGATTTCATTATACCTTACGTGTGTATAACTCTTATGCATTTATTCCATGATTTGGCTGTGAGCGTACAATATAATCGATATACTTGCCGCTCACAAGGTAGAAAATATAAACTCTATGTATTGTACAGTGATGTCACGATCCTTCGAGACTATCGGTGAGCTATGCGGACAACACAATTTGATGAAATAAATCAAATAAAGTTGTAATAAGTTAAGAATCATGGAATAAAAGCAAGAATAGCACAGTATCGCGTCTTCGGGGGCCTATATTCTCCTCGTAAGGCCTCGTAGTTTTCGGCCATACTCGGAGAATATAGCCCCCCCTCATACGCGATACTATGCTGTTCTTGCTATAATATTATAATTCTAACATAATGTTTAATGTTATTACTGGGTCTCATTGTTCATAGTGGTTTTCCCACCCTTCATTACAAGTTAATTATGTTTCCCAATATGAAGACTATGTATAAATGTCATTAGGTTCTTGTCAAAGCTGGCTTCCGCCAGAACATGCTACCACCTGGGAGGTGCTGTGGCCAGTAGAAATTAATCTTGTTATCATTATTAATTCATCTTTGTAACATAGGAGTAGACGTGGTTACTAAGACTACTTGACGATATATATCAACGTGTATATATAATAAAAATGTATATAGTATACAACAGACGGGTTTCAGAACATTACCTGGTCTACAGATCAGATAGAAAACATAACAAAAGAGTCAAAAGATATGGATCTGCTTTGCCACTCCGGTAATGTATCAAATTATGGAATGTTAGCAGTTCATATATTATCACTAGGTGAGAGAGGGAGCGCGTCTTTACTCAGTTCTAAGCATAACTGGGGTAGATAGAAGAGTTAGTATAGATAGCAATATAAGTATTCAATAACATGTATCCTCACATAATAGATAGCAGGGTGTGCCTATGTATACCTACATAACCTGCCCAGATAACAATGAATAATCACCAAAAAGGAGAAACAATGAACATAGGAATCTTATATGGGTCAGATTTTCTAAAGATGAACAATTGGCAGCTCTACACATTTGGGAAATTCTGCTGAATTAGGCTAAAAAAGAAGAATACAGGGTATATCTGAGTATATTTGGTATCGCATTGATTTTAAGTATCAATTCTGTTATGTTAAACTGCATTTTAAAGCTATTTTTTGTCTTAAATATGGGTTATTTGAGAGGATTGCTAAAGGCGAATTGTACATTTTCTGAAAATCTTACCCTTATATGAATCATTAGTGTTGTAGAGGCAGGGATACCACCCACAGACAGGGCCTTATGGAAAGCTGTATACAGATAAACCCAGCGTGCTTGCTGCAGAATACTACACGATAAGGTGTGGATCAGTCATAAGTTACACCGACTTATCTCAGTGCAGAGATATAGGGTTGCACCCTGCCCTAATGATGCTTCTTTAATAGTGCTATTCACCAACTGCTTTGGCTATAAATCTCATGAAAAAATATTAAGCAAATGCTTGTTATATTCTCTTATCGTGAGACAGATATGTAATATGGCAAAAAAAATAGGTGTGTTTCCGATTTATCTGGCTGAAAACTAGGTAGGGGTAGGCCTAGGTAATTTTATTTTTTTAATCTTTTTTTTTGGAAACCGCCTCCCAGGAACTGAAAAAAATGTCTATTTCATAACAATAGGTGTTTTAAACATGCTTTCGGGTTAGGAAAACCCGTTTTCCTGCTTCCTGCTTTTTCGTCAAAAAAACCCCCCAAAAGTAAGATATGATGGGAAAAAAATCAGGTATGGTAATTTTTTTTTTAGGTAGGGTAAGGTTTTTCTAGGTAGTGTGTGTGTGTGTGTGGGGGGGGGGGGGGGTAAATCGGATAGACACCTATTTTTGTTGGCCTATATAATGTGTATCATGATTATTCATATAAGCTGGGTTCCACCGGAAAATCCTACCCCTATTGGAGGTGATGTACCCAGTTGAAATAAAATCTTCAAAAAAAAAGAAAAAAATAGTATTTCAAAGGATTGTGAATTTTGTCATAAAAGCATTGAAACTTGGTAGAGGTATAGATTATGGATGTAAGATTAATTTAAGATATTATTATAATAATTCAAGATGGCGCCATATCTAATTCAATATTCAAACAATCAAATTTCATGAAAGAATACTAAGCTAAAAACTGCTTACATTCTTTTATGATAGATTAGGGTAGTTGCATTAGGGGGTGTGATGTAGTAAGTGGTGGAAGGGGGGGAGCATTTTCTTCTAAAAAATAAATATTTCCAGTGCAATCGTGTAACAGGTGTTGAAAAACATGCCATTTATTTTCAGATTTGACTTGTTAATAAGAAATATTCTCAATAAATGTGAGTGTTTTCCTATCATCAACCTTTCTCCCATATTACTTTAAAATTGGAAATTGATTCAAATGGTTGATGCAATTCAAAACGACCTTCACATTTTAGTTTTTGATTTCTGCGGCGTCAGAATGTCAACGAACGATTTAAAAACGTAATACCCAGTCTCCCTTTTCCCAAGTTAAGACCCAGAGGTAATCTGACAGATGAAGGTCACATGAATAATTAAAATATATTTGAAAGAAAGACAAATTAACTGCTCATGTATATATATACATACATTCATGTTATGTGAAACTGATATTTGTCTAAAGGTACGATTCCACTGGATCGCTCTTTTGGGCCGCTCTTCATTCGCTCTTTTATTTTCCAAGAGCGCCTTACAAGCGAAGTGAGAGCGAAACCAGAGCGGTCTAATAGATTTGGTAACTACGCTCTCCATACGCTCTTAAAAACTACTATCTGCGCTTCTTTGGGAGAGTGCAGGACGTTGCGCTAATATCTGTTGTGTTTGATATGAGCGCAGCAACACAACGCTCTTTCTGCATTAAAACTAGCGGACCAAGAGCACAGTGAGAGCGCACTAACGCATTTGCTATTGATTTCATATAGGAAACAAGCACACATTACTGTATTGCATTGTGTTTATAACCTACCTTGCGACCAGGCTTATGCTGACACTATAGATTGTATTACTTTAATGTTAGATATAAGTCAAAGTGTAATACTCAATGGCATATATGTAAGAGCACGACGCGAATTATCTCAATATTCTACTCATTTGTTTTTATATATGTTTTTTAGAATTCGACGCGTAGCAAAAACGCTAATGAATATAGTGAAAAGGATCTTGATGTATCCACCATGGCTAAGTCATTATGTCTAGAAATGTTTATTTTTCACATAAAATCTTCTTATGATGGCCTATGCCTTAATCGAATAACTTAACGCCTTTGCCTTATGAAATCAGACAACTTCTGAGAATATCAATGCTTGTCGCTGAAATGTATTTCTGTTGTCCTGAATAAACATAATTACAATCAATCAAAAAACCGTTGTTTAATGTTAAAATCTATCTTTCGCGGCCTATGACATATTCCATTACATTTCTCCTATACCAAAATAAATCTGAATAAATCCAAGATTATTTATGTGGAGATTGTAAAGCTATTGATAGGGGGTTTGCAAGTCTGCCATATTGGACCTCGGCTCGCATGGACTTATGGGACTAACGGTACAGTGTAAAATTGATAAAAAAAACTCAAAACATGGTCAGCATGGGATATCTAGTGTAGCTAAATGTCAATATCCTTGTGTTATACAAGTCTCCATATTTCCCAACTGGTTGTCAAATATCATTTATTCAAGCGATGCTATTAGTGAAAATATTCTTGCAATTTTGGATGAAAATATTGACAGATCTTTGTCCGCCGGATTTCATCAGAATCCATCCCAGCATTCACTGTAACAGACATGCGCAGTGGCACATACAAGTCCCCTATTGACTAGCGCCAGTCTCTGACTTTTATTGTTTAGACATGGAACTCTTTAGATCTCTATTATATATAAGGGTAAGATTTTCAGAAACTGTACAATTGGAAGCTCTACACATTTAGTACTTTCTGTTAAATTAGGCTGCAATTTGGTCAATACTAGGTACATTCGAGTATATTCAGCATTGCATTGATTCTAGCAATCTGTTTGGTTAGGTTGAACTTTATTTTCGCCTCAAATTTGGGTTATTTGAGAAGATTGGTGAAGTTGAATTGTACATTTTCTGAAAATCTGACCCATAAGATTATCTGCTCCCCCACTGAAGACACCAATCTGATTTGCCCAATGCGATAGGCTGGAGGACGTGGTGCTATAGTCTAAACTAACATCCATCAATGATAATCAAATTGTATTAGCATTTCGAATATCAAATAAAATGATTTATTGAAGAATTTTTAGATTAGATTTAAAAATATTTTATTCAGGAACTTCGACATTTTCATACAAGAAGCACAAATATTCTCAGGGGAGCCTGAATTATTAGAAAATTTTTTACATAATACCGCAAATGAGAGTTAAGTTACAGATGTTTTAGATAATACTATTATAAGCTTTATGACTCTATCGAACATAGAAAGATTGGTAAATTAAGCTAGTTTTTAAACATATATATACATAAATCAAATACCTCGAAAAATAAGAACAGTCTCCATACTCCTATTACATAAGGTGATGCAAAGTTGCAGGATGATTAAAATACATGTATACAGTGTGTCGACGCCGCGCTCTTTCATATTAACCATTAATAATCATATAAATTTCAAATAGTTGTACATTTCTTCAAGAAGCGATCAGCTGTATCAATACTACCAGCAACCATGGTGTAACAGGTGTAAATCATACCTTGAGAAGCAACCTATGCAAATTTAGACAAGCAATACAACATTAACCGTAATATATAATTTTCTCATCCATTTTTCGATTTTTTTTCGTTTTCTTATAAGCATCATTTTATGATTCGACTAATCCTGCTCTAATAAAGTTACCTTGATATAGATTTTTCAGTCTAGTCTTGAGTCGTTTAGGATCATTTTCAATACGTATATTTTCAGGCAGGGCATTCCACAATCCTACACCTCTGGCCAACGTACATCTACTTAGCCCTGTTTTTTTCCACCTGTAAACCTCAATACGTCTAGCATTACCATTTCTTAAATTATGTCCATGTGTTGTATTTATGAACTTAGCGGTTCTTGGTAGTAAACACAATAATCTGAGTTCTCTTCTTAGGGAGATAGGTAGTAGCTTACTCAGAACATGTAAATTGAAGACACCTCTACGTTTGTACAAATCACCATAGATTATTCGAAGAGCCTTATTCTGGATTTTTTGAAGGCGTATATAAGAGGTTTTACCAGCTAGATCTATAAACATACAGGATCTTTCAATGATCGGTAATATGAAGGTCTTGTATACCAACAGACACCTTTCCTTGGACAGCAGATGTTTAACTTTGATTAACCTGCCAAGGTAGCAACTAGCCAATCCATAATTATTGTTAATTTGTCTTCTCATAGACAATGTGGAATTAAGCCATAACCCAAGATACTGAAACTCCTGTACAAACTCAATCGGACTGCCATTCATATATACAATTGGTAAATGTCTTGTATAAAGATCAACCGTGCTACGTATGAAAAGAATTTTACTCTTATTGCTATTCACTTTCAGGAAATTGGTGTCAGCCCAGCTTTTAAAATTATTCAGATCGTGTTGTAATAAAGTAAAGGAGTCTTTGCCTAAAATTGGCATACAAATCGCACAATCGTCAGCATAAAGTGTGATTTTACCATGAAATTTTACTTTACATAAATCGTTCAAATAAATAGTAAACATAAGAGGTCCTAAAATACTCCCTTGGGCCACACCAGCCTTCATAGTGATCGGATCAGAGGTAAAATTATTGAAACACGTTCGTTGAGTTCTCCCAATACAGTAGGAACTAAGTAAGCTCAAAGTAAGGTCATCAAAACCTAAACATTTCATCTTCTTCAGCAATAATCGAATATTTACACTGTTAAAAGCTTTTGCTATATCGAGAAAAATAATAGCACAGTTGACAGAATGGTCTTTGTAATACAATACATCGTCGAGTACAATCTTTAAAGCTGTATCTGTTCCACAATTTCGTCTGAACCCATGCTGAATATTAGAAATTAGGTCATTCTCCTCCAGATAATCGTTCAATTTTTTCACCAAGATTTTTTCGAACAACTTACTAATAATTGAGGTACATATGATCGGTCTAAGATCATTGACTCTTCTGCTATGCTTCGTCTTTGGTATAAGGGTACATAACCCATCCTTCCAGGGCTGGGGGAAAGAGCCAGTATTTTTTATTTTATTAAATAGCTTGACAATATTTTCTTTGTCAGCGTCGAGAAATTTTTTAATAATACCAGATCGAATTCCCTCAACACAAGAGGATTTTGTGAAGTCTGTATCCTTCATAGCTTCATATAAGTCATTCCTATTTATAGGATCCGCCCAAGTAAAAGTACTGTCACAAACCTGATCATTATGAACAATTCTGGCATCCCAGTTATCCGTACCTATACGACCAAAGAAATTGTTGCTATGATCTGCTGCATCTTTGTCAAATAACTTCTTACCAGTATCGTCAATAATATAAGTTAATTTGGGTGACTGAGGCTTATTGGAATATACGCTCTGTAAAATTGACCAAAATTTTTTTGGATTACCCAAATTTCTGTCAAGTTGTAGTGAGAGGAGATCTTTTTTATCTCGTAAAGATTGTGCTTTAGCAGCTTTTTTTAGCCTGCGTGCGTCATCCCAAAAAACTGTATTATCACGATATCTCTTTGCTTTTTTGAAGGCCTTGTTTTTTCTTTTTATTAACTGGCGCAGTTGTTCTGTACAAGCTGGCTTATTAATTTTCCTACATTTCGACTTTTTTAAAGGGGCTAAATCATCAAGGATACCGATATAGTCATCGTGCAAAGACGTCCACATTTCAGTACTACTGAGGTTATTATTCACATCAATTTCCCTGTTCATTATGTGGTCAAGGGCTTCAGTTAACATGGGAGTAGTCAACCTACTTGTATTTCGATAGCTATACAGATTATGATTTTCAACAAACCTGCCTTTCTTTAATATACAATACACAGGGTGATGGTCACTGAGCTGTACATCAATAGTGCCACACTTCATGAGAAATCGACAATTGGTGAATATAACATCAATGAGCGTACTGGTTCGTTCAGTTTCCCTCGTAGGGACTGTAATTACCTGTTTTAACCCATGCTGATTGCCTATATTAACTAGCCTTTTCACATTGGGGTCATTTTTCCTCAACATATCGATGTTTATATCACCAGATAGTATTATTTCCAGTTTAAGTTTTGCAGCCTGGTCCAACAATACACTCATATATTCAAGAAACGAACCCAGACTCCCCTTAGGCTGTCGATATATTGTAATAACCAATATTGGTTTTCGGTTACCAGCCTTTATTTTAACAGATAGGACTTCAAAATCTTTGTTATTGGCACACAATTCTGCAATTTCTTCACATGCATACGTATTCCTGTGATACACAATTATACCACCGCCCCGTTGATTATCGTAACGATCTTGTCGAATGAAGGAATAATTAGTTAAATTTAAAAGCATTGGGGGGGGTGCACTTATTTGTCCAGGTCTCGGTTATGCTTACTATATCATACAAACCATTCAACAATTCCAATTGTAGGTTACCAATCTTGTACAATAGACTTCCAATATTTACATGCACGTATTTCAAACCTTTACTAACACTCACATCAACATTTTTATCAGTCATTGATTTGTTGTGGGACAAACTCTCTACACGTCTCAAAAATAAAAACAATTAGATATAAAACAAGCGAATAAGCATTCATCAAAGCAGTTCGGTGAGGTATCCACCTAAGAGACAAATTCTCGATAGGTGGCGACACCTTCTCCATATTAACATGCCTGGTACGCCGGCTATCACGTCGTTCGGCGACAGTAATACACATGTTGTACATTTAGGAAGCGGTCCAAAAATACATACACTGGTAGAAAATAGAGAATACAACACTCACAAAAATTATGTACGACTATATTAGCCGAGAAAAAAAGATATATACGAGATACATACTTCAAGTAAGGTCCTGTTCAGTCTATCGCTGCCTAGTCCGCCATGACAGTTCATGTTGAGCGGTTATACATGATGTCGTAAAATTAATCGTGTGACGAACCAGCAGTACTCGTGACAAGGCAGTCAATGAAATTTTGAAAATGGTCAAAAAGGAGTATTTCAGGCAAACTGATTACAACTACATAAACATATTGTCATTAGAATGAGAACTTAGTAATTATAGTGATTACGACATCTCAAACTAGGTCACCTAGGTACACGTGTACCGGAACCAGTATGGTGGCTTATGTGTTATGGTGAACAGCTGTTCCGATATAATTTTACAAACTTCTCCGTCAACAAGCAAATTATGTGGATAACAGCAAAAAAATGCATCAATACAACAGGTAAGTACATTAACTAGTCACTTTCACCTTTGTTCGCAGGGTTAGACGTCGTATTGGGCAAGTCTGTCGGTTTTATCAGGGGCCGAGCCGGGGTAGAAGAAACCCTAGGCGTAAAGTCACGTTTCGATCTATTTAGAATCTCGTCGAACACAACAGTACTGGCATTTGGGTCTCTCACATACATTTTCTGGGTCGTATTAAGGGAGTGAAGGGTAGAAGATGCACTTGAATCATTGGAATCTATACTCGAATTGACATCAACCTCAATGTCCTCTTCAGTACGTGCTATTTCTGCTAGGTTATTCAATACATTGAACTGATTGTGTATTTCAGTTGCAGATTGTTCAGCAGCTCGAGTACCACCTCCTGAGGCCGCTGCAGCCTTCTTAGCCGTTTTTGAAGCCCTGGCAGACTCCCGTCGCTGTCTTCTGGACAGTTTGGATGTATTAGACAGGTTGGCCAAAGTACCTTCAGCTTTAGCACGAGACAACTTGGTACGAGTTGACATGAGAATGGTACCGAGATGGTTTAGGCCCTTCCATTCACCTTTATGGAGGGACGGATCACCTAGGTGTGCACCAGCGCCCCAAAAGGTATTATTGGTAGCTTCGATTAATTTATTGTCACCTGTGTTGAGTAGTTTCTCCGTGAGGGTTTTGTTTTGGATGAACTTGGCTTCAACAAGTAATGACATCATGTCCAATTCCCTCGATTTCCAGTCGCTTGAGCGTTCAATTCGGTCGGATAATGCCTTGATTTCTCTGGGGTCTGAGTTGTGTAGAATGTTTGTGGCCACTTCTGTTTTTCCATGAGATATCGCCTTCTGGTGCCCATAGGCCTGTTCTACCGAGTCATATAAGTAATGAGCAAATTCAAAGCGAGAACTGTAAAAATTGCTTAGGTATGCATACTCTGATTGAAATGCGATACCATGTTTAACCTTCACAATCTTCACGTTTTCAGGCTTGAATTCATCCCGCAGGCAATGCAGTTGATGCTGATTATAAGTGATCCCATTTATAAGGACTTTGTCCCCTCTGGGCGCCGTCGACGACGAATCTGCACCCTTTTCCACCGCGTTCTTCGCCACAAAGCGCATCAGAGATCTGCGCTGTTTGATGTCGACAGAACAGTGCTCGTGGCAGAACATTTTTTGTCTGTTGGGCCAGGTTAGTAGAGAAAAGTCTGAGTTGTCTTTAAAAGGAGATTTCAAGCCCACAATATGGTCTCTGGCACGTTTACTGTAAAGACGTACGATCAAGGGACGAGGGGCATGACCACCCCCACTCTTTGTCTCACGATAGGCTATGTCCACCATATCTTCATTCGTATCCAATAACGTACCAATCAAGGCTTTGGCCAATTCGAAGGGTGTGATGCTTGGGTCCTCGTGTACATGTTGTACAACCAAGTACAATTCTTTCGTCTGTTGTTTGACTATATCGATCTCCTGTTTTTGCGAGATAAGTGAAGTACGGTTGTACTGGGTCTGCCGATTTGTTATAGCGAGTTCATTCGTGACTGATCCTATTTTCTCATCAGTAGCCACTTTAAACTGAGCCAACTCAGATTCCAAGATATCCTGTTTTTTTGTACACAAATCTAGTTTATTCATCAACGCAGCTATGTGCTTTTTGTCCTTTCGACTCTCTGACACAATGTTATCAATAGCTTTTTGTTTTTCAGCATGACTTTCCTGTGAGGAGTTAGCGGCTGAAAAAAGCGTACGTAAATCATGATCCCAGACGTTGCCTTGGACGGCAATTTCCTTAAGAAAAACATTACACTCACAGTGCTTCACAACAGTACCCTGGGTTACTCTAGTTTTCGAAGCTTGATCTTTATCGCTTGGAGACACTGGAGGCGGACGCTTTCTGCTGTCTTCAGTATGCAGAGGAATCCCCACTAAGTCCTTCTCAGCCATTGTGACAGTGGATAGTGACAGTTCGTAAACAATGACAACAGTGCGCGGGAGGTGTATATGTCTCAAATTATCGCTCAGGTATGTTCAACAGTTCAGTTTTATCCGAAATCGCGCGTTAACTTCTTCAAAAAACTATATCACAAAGGTACCTGAGCCGATATTAAGTCTTAATCCATTTGGTTAATTCTTGAAATGTGTCGCATTCTCTATGAAATCACCAGATTTAGCAGAGCCCACTCTGTCGTGCATCCGCCATGTTACGATTTTCGCGCCAAGGTATGTAATTTATGCCATGACAGATGAGTGATAACCTGTACATTCACAAAAACGATCAGACTAGAACCAAGTCCCCTTGCTGGGGGTCTTTCCAGTGGAGACAATATATTTACTAATATTCTAGATTTATTCCTTTAATATGCCTCACGCCATATGGTCAGACGACAATTTTATTAATTTTACTAATTTATATTATGATTTTTTTTTCGAAACTGCTAGAATAGTGGTTGGTCATCTCCATTCATCGACGGAGATGAGTATTGTCGACCACGACCATGCGATTGTCGATCGAATAAAAAGTTTTCAAATTCAAATTCAAATAATTTCGATGTTGAAACAATACCATCCAAGACGTGCAATCTAATATGTCATTTTGTTCCCAAACATGCCTAAACAAAGGTACTATAAGCACTGCCCCTTGGAAAATGGATGTTGTTTATCCTATGATACAGAGAACGATTTTTGTATTAACTTAACTCTTATCAACAATGAAAACCACACAGGCAAGAAATATTTATGCATAATTCCACAAAAATATCCGAACGCTCTTCGTCCTTTCAAATTTTCCTTAAAAAGGTAGCCGCCTTCAAAGGTTTTACCAAAGATATATATTCACTCTTAATAAAACAAAAGATATTATAGTTCCTTTTTGTCATCGCAGCGAAAATAGGGAGAAAAATAGATGTAGTTGTTGGTGTTTTCAATGCCAGCTGTATAGTCGCTATTAATTCTATTTTGCAAAGGGAGGCCCCAGGTGTGGTCGGGTATGCTGTCGTTCATTGGCTCGCATAGCTTGTCCGTGTGCAACATAAAGCCTAAGGGTCAGATTTTCAGAAAATGTACAATTCAACTTTGCCAATCTTCTGAAATAACCCGAATTTCAGACGAAAATACAGTTCAGTCTAACCAAACAGATTGCTAGAATCAATGCAATGCCGAATATACTCGAATTTACCTAGTATTGACCAAATTGCAGCCTAATTTAGCAGAATTTACGAAATGTGTACAGTTGCGAATTGTACATTTCTGAAAATCTGACGCTTATACAAAAGCAAGGGATCTCTGGCTGATGAATGCATACATGTGAGCGTTTTTTTAAAGACCAAAAGAAGCCGCTTCATACACTATGGATACCTCCTGTCCTCTTTTAGAGTCGGATCGTACCACTAGCATGGTTGTTAAAAAGAATTATATATAAAAACTTACTTGTATATGATACTATGATATCTCTATTCGGCCCTTTAATCTATGGGCAAGGTAAGAAAGGTTAAAGTTTAAAAGTTTAAATATTACAAGAAGATAAAGCTATATTAGCTAATATATACTGTACGATACTTTGATAATATTTTGCTTGTACTACATGAGAATACCAGGATTTCCTGTAATTGTGTGCAATAAAACTTATAAAAAAAAGAAGAAGTAAATAGTTCATGCATGAAGTTGTGATATGCGATGTGATATTGGCACGTATTATTGTTGTATTAATGTACAAATATTGATAATTGAGTTTGTAGTTAAATTGATGTAACTGATTATATTATGTAGCTGTGTTTCCTTTTGTTGGTTTATGTCCCGGTGTATCTTTTTCTAGACAGGTTAGACTCAGAGCACCAAGCCTTGCAATATATTACCTGAATAATATCTAATTAACCCAAATTAATCCATGGTAGACTCTTCAATCTATTTAAAAAGTCTCTGAAAATGTCCAGACAATGTGTAAAATACGCACTGTTATGTGTATACCTATTGTTAACCCCTCCCCTTGTCATGTATTCGTCATTCACCAATGCCATCTTATCTACCATCTCACTTATCATGTAATTAGGTACTAGTCTTAGAAAACATTAGAAACCATGTAACCAAAGTAAAGTTCAAACAAGAATTAGGCACCCAGCGGAAGACTATTGTCTATGTAGAATGTTGGATAACCTCACTGTAAAAAAACATCTGTTGCAATAAAAGAATTCTTAAATTGAATTAAATTGTATTGAATTGTTGATAAGGGCGTAAAGCAAACAATCTCACTCACTCACTGACTCTTGCGAGACAGGCTAGGGTCAGAGCCTCTCATAACAGATAAGAGAGGTTTGTTACTGAGTGGACGCCTATGCTAAAGCTATATCAGCTAATATACTGTACGACTTTTTGATAATATTTTGCTTGTACTACATGAGAATACCAGGATTTCCTGTAATTGTGTGCAATAAAACTTTTATAAAAAAAAGACCAATCTTATACCAATCTCTTCATGATGGAACAATGCTGGAAAAGTAGACGATGCCCAATAGGGGGGACTTGCATAGCCGCCATTTTGAATCGTGATTCGCATAGGATTATGGAACTAGTGGAACTGTGTAAAATCAATATAAAATATGCCATGATCAGCATGGACTATTTATCAATGTTCTAATATGAATATATATACATGTGTTATACATGTTTCTATGACACAAGCCGCCATATTTCCCATGATGCATTCAGTTTTCATAGATCATTTACACAAGCTATGACATTGGTGAAAATAATCTTGCAATTTTCGATGAAAATGTTGCCAAATATTTGTATGTCAGATTTCAACGGAATCCATCCCAGCATGCACTGTAACAGACAGGTGCTGTGGCACATACAACCCCCCTATACCCCCCCCCCCCCCTTCCCCCCTCCGCCCCCCCCCCCTCCCTCCACCCCCTCCACCCCACCCGCCCCCTTTCCCCCTGAAACCGCATCCATCGCTTCCATGCTTGATACAAGCCTAAAACATGGAACAAATGAGAATAAAACATATGGCAAAAACCCCCCAGCAGTAGACACTGTGGCTATCGATCAATCCCTTTGTTTCCGCCCGTTAGCCTCCCTTCATCTTCATTTCACAAACCAATGTTCTTTATGCCAAGTCTTCTTGCAGCGGAAACGAGCTAACAAATGCCAAAACAAAAGCCCTTTGGTCTGCCAATTGAAGTGGCAGACAATGAAAAGGACAATTCAATAGCGGAGGTCGCTTTGTTGAACCGTTGGTTGAAATTGTCAACAGTGTTGCTCATAGGTTAAAGCCTTTGGGGAAGATGCCACAAGCTTTTTTAAACAAGTGTGAAACAGTGATCCGTTTTAGGAAAATAAGTCATAAGTCGCAAAATTTGGATTTTGAGATATGGATTTTTGAGATATCACCATGCTTGAAAAGAGGAGATCAAGCCGATTCTAATGATAGTAAAACACTAGGACACCTAAAATGTATTTATATATTTGATTTGATATTTGATTTTATTTTATTTGATATTTGATAATTATATTTTGAAAAAAAAAGTTTGCAATGTTTCTGGATGGGTAGTTACCAGTAAAGTAACTAAATATACTCCATACGAAGGCCTTCAAAACGCAGCGATATGTTTAATACAATGTCCTGAAATTTGTTACATGGATTTATATGACTATAAGTGCTTAAGCCCCTAAAAGTCAGAACATTTTCATGAAGAGATCTTGTGAAAAGATCACTTTGACAAATATAAATTTTGCTACTTGTGACTCATTTTCCTGAAACACACAACAAGTGACATTGCCATCAAAGCTGAATGTGGCGAGATAAAATCGACCAAAAACTATTTTCCTTATATTTTTCTTGGATTGATTCTTAAAGTGGTGTTGAAAGAAGCATTTGAATATTGAATATGTAGAGAAAAGGTGTTTATTGTTTATAAGCGATTGCATGGCATTTATATGGGAGTTTTATGTTAGCGTAAAAGTTATAGAAAACACGTAAATGTTCACCATGGAATATTTAATAGTCATATGTTTTACATGTTTGCATAGAACAAGACTTTATCTTTCCAATCATGCATTTGTTTTCATGGATCATTTAGACAAGCTCTGATATTGGTGAAGCGGTTCTTGTAACATCAGGCAATTCTGAGAATAGCATCAGTGATGTAATGTCCTTAGTCCTGAATAAAAATATTTTTCAAATCAAATATTTTTCGATAAGAACGTTGTTACATATTTGCATGTCAGATTATTTTTAAAATTTAAAATAAGGCCAAACATTTACATGTGTACAGCTGCCAATTGTACATTTTCTGAAAATCTGACCCACATCCCTTATAAGTTATAGAAAGCGCCCCTTCACATCCTTTCAGACCTGGGTCTAGCCGATTTTAAAATCGTGCCTCCTTTTCTTCTCAATAGCATTTCTTTCGGGGCATTATCAACATATAAGCCTCCTTATTCCTGTACAGAGCTTTGAGCAGAGCTATCTCTCTTCTAAATTTCAAAGGTATTTTTTTCTTAATACAAGAAGTTCTTTTTTAGTGTGTTGCCATCCAAATCCTAACCTCAAGGCATACAATCATTCATATACATACATTCAGACCTTCAGACATTCTATTACATTACTTGTAACATAAATATTGGCTTGATGTTGTCCATGCTGCTCTTATTTAACGTCAAAGAATGCTATCCTCCAAACTCAATCAAATTCATGGGTCAGATCTTTAGAAAATGTACAATCGGCAGCTGTACACATTTAGGAAATCCTGCTAAATTAGCCTGGAAAATGGACAATACTTGGTATATCTAAATATATTTGATATTGCCCTGATTCAAACAATCAGTTTGGCTACGTTGAACTGAATTTTGAACCTAATTGTTGTCTTGAATTTGGGTTATTTGAGAGGATTGGAGAAGGCGAATTGTACATTTTCTGACGATTTAACCTACATAAATACAATATCTGCCTCATTGTTTAATGATAGGCGTTCATGTACCTATTATATTTCTACATAATTACACCCATACCTGCACACACATGTGGGTGAAATCGGCAGAAAATGTACAATTGGCAGCTCTACACAGTTAGCCAAATTTGGCTGAAAATAATTAATTCCGGGTATATCTGAGTATATTTCGTATTGCATTGATTTATAACATCAGTTTTGCCATGTTAAACTGAATTTTGAAGCTCATTTCTGTCTAAAATATGGGTTATTCGAGAGAATAGTGGAGGCGAATTGTACATTTTCTCATGACTTGACCCCTGTATGTATGTATACTACACAATAAATACAATATCCCCCCCCCCCCCATTGTTGTAATGATAGGCGTACATGTACCTATTACACTACATTAGCTATTTCTACATAAATACATCGATACCTGCACAAACATGGGTCAGATTTTCAGAAAATGTACAATTGGCAGCTGTACATATTTAGTAAATTCTGCAAAATTAGTTTGCACTATTTTTGGGTGGGCAATTACCAGTAAAGTAACCCACAAATTAAAGAAATGTCAAATTTATATTGCACCAATTTTCCAGACAGAATTTTCCATTCATTGTCATTTCCATAATATATACTTTATTGTAATTATGGTTCTAAGTTTCTACGCTGAAAGACACCCTGTTTTAGACCCAACATCTTTCATAGCTCCTAAATAACTATATGTTTTAGTTGAAAGGGGAACAAAATGTGCGATGTGTGTCTGCTAAATTAAACTGCAATTTGGTCAATACTAGCTAAATTGGAGAATATTTGGCATTGCATTGATTCTAGTAATCTGTTTGGTTAGGTTAAACTGTATTTTGAACTTTTTTTTCGTCTAATATTTGGGTTATTGGAGAAGATTGGTGAAGTCACATTGTACATTTTCTGACGATTTCACCCACTTAAATACAATATCTGCCCCTCATTGTTGTAATGATAGGCGTACATGGATCTATTATATTACATTACCTATTTCTACATAATTACACCCATACCTGCACACACATGTATGGATGCATACTACACATAGGTGTGAGGGTGTATAAGCGGCCAGTATAAATTTATGGCTATGTACTGTGGGGGCGGGGCAGGTGTGTGTTATCTACAACCACTGGTGCGACTGGTTGCCTTCCACTGCTGACGTACGGCACACTCCGCCCCAGTGTGACCGAGCGTGGCGCCACGAGCCCCCGCCAACACCTGCCGCGCCCCCTCCTCTACTGCCCACCTATAGTCGGGCCAACTCCACCTGACCTATGTCTCAATATTGATCTATAGTTGGGCCAACTCCACCTGACCTATGTCTCAATATTGATACGTAGTTTCATGAGATATATGTATTGAAATTGGACTTAAATAAATTCTATTTATAAAGAAATGCTACACCTTAGATAATTATATTATATGATATTTTAATAATAAAAGAAACATAAGGCTATCAGGGAACATCATTGTACGGAATATGTACCATCTTAGGAGTGAGTGAGTGAGTGAGTGAGTGAGTGAGTAAGATTGGTTGCTTTACGCCCTTATCAACACATTGAAAGGTTATATCAAGAGCGGGAGATCGGGGAGGGAGTGAGTGAGTGAGATTGGTTGCTTTATGCCCTTATCAACACATTGAAAGGTTATATCAAGAGCGGGAGAGCTGAGAGGGAGGCAGTTTATGATCATACCCAGGAAATAGAGATAGAGAAGAAGGTACAGAGAGACACAGAAAAGGATACAGAAAGGCACTTTAGGGTCTTACCCAGGACCGGTACCATCTTAGGATATTGGATATCTAAAGCATTCTCAACATTAACTGCGTATTTGATTAATTGATCCCAAATGGGGTTGAATGGCATAGACTACACCTACTGAAATGTCTCAGGAATTTGTTGGAATACTGACTCATCAAAACATCGATTTATCATCTGGCCGCCCGCGAATGAATGGCACACAGAACTATAGATCTCTATAGACCTCTGCCACAAAACGATACAAGGAAAGCAACATACCAAGGCCTAAAATAAATAATTGAAAAAGTGTTTCAACGCCTCACCCCTTCAAAAATAAGCAAAACATTTTGTGACATCAACATTTAAAAAATAATATTCGATGGAAGGAGAGATGTATCAATGGATACGCCTACTGGGGGGTATTTGGGTTGTCCCCACCTATTTTTTTGTTTAAATACTTATTTGGAATTTGCATACAGCCAATCTTCTGTAAAATGAAGGTCGAATCATAGACGGACATGCAGAGTACAGAGAATGCTACAATCAATGGATGTCATTCACATATCGAGATAATGAACTCACTGGTAATAATTCAATACAGAATAACTATGGTCTTCACCCACTGCTGTGTCTTCAGTTCAGATAAGAATGGTATGTGAGTGATTGGACACCTACTTCGCTAAAAGTTGTCCTGACCTAAGGCTAGGCGTTATAATGGGATTATAATGACATGCTGTGGTCTTAATGGAATTACAATTGTACTTTGTGGTTTGAGGCGAGAGGCTTTCCCTCCGTTTGAAGGGACTCTCTCATCTTTGGGCCTATAGACTACATACAAGTATTCAACTTGAATGAACCAGAAACACAACTGTTATCTTGTTTGGCCTACGATAGATAAAGCAAGAGCGCGGGGGTGGATGCCCAGAACCCCTGTTTAAGACAAGTAACACCTGAAAGATGACTCCAGGGTTGGAGGTCGGACGCCCGGGAGGATGCAAGGGTGAGGTACGTGATAAGGGGTGGTAATGGGGTGTTGGAGAGGAACACCATGTTTACACTATAGAGGAGGAGGTGTTACACTAATGTAGAATAAAATTGTACTTTGTATGGTACACTCCTCCGGGGAGTTATATGGGTAAGATTTTCAGGAAATGTACAATTCGCCTTCACCAATCTTGATTTGATTTTAAATATTTTATTCAGGACGTTTGAACATTTTCACACATATAGTACGAATATTCTCAGGACAGCCTGAGACATCCTCTCAAATAACCCATATTTAAGACAAAAATGAGCTTCAAAATGATGTTTAACATAACAGAACTGATACTATATCAAAGCCATACCAAATGTACTCAGATATACCCCGTATTCTTCATTTTTTAGCCTAATTAAGCAGAATTTCCCAAATGTGTAGAGGTTCCAATTGTACATTTTCTGAAAATCTGACCCATATGTGATGTGTTATAGGAAAATGAATCACAAATCGCAAAATATAATTTTACACTGGAGGAGGTGTTAGTTACACTAATATAGAATAAAATTGTACTTTGTAACGAGTTAAAAGTCCTCGTAGCAATTAAACATATGAACCACATAAAGTTCTTCGTTGCGTATGGGTTAGAATTGTAAAAGGATGGCAGGTTTCACGAAATAAGATCAATATTTAAAAAAAAAAAGAAGGAAAAATTGTACTTTGTAAGGTACACACTCTTCCAGGAGTTATATGTGATGTGTTAAGGGAAAATGAGTCACAAATAGCAAAATATGCATGGATTTTGAGGTATCATTATATATGAATAGATAAGATCAAGCCGATTCTAATAATACTAAACGTTATTAAATATTTCTATATTTTTAGTTTGATATTATTAAGTTTGAAAATAAATGTTTGCAATATTTATTGGTGGGTCAGTAAAGTGATTAAATGCACTGCATAGGATGACCCTCGGAACACATGAGATATATTTAATGCAGTCTTGACATTTGGTAATATTATATATACATATATTCGTATGACCTAAAGCGCTAAACTCCCACAAAATGAGAACATTCCAACAAATAGATCTTGTGAATAAATCACTTTGGAAATATCAATTTTGCGACTTGTGACACATTTTCCTGAAACACAGCACAATTGTACTTTGTATGGTACACTTATCGGGGAGGTTCTGTGTTAGACTCAAGTGTGATGTGTTACAGGAAAGTGAGTCACAATGCGCAAATTTGCTATTTTTTCAAAATATTTTAGTCACAAGATAAATTTGTGGTAATGTTTTCAATTTTAGGATGTTTAACGCCCTCAGTAGTATGATTACATATTATGTGACCCGCCAAGCAGAAAGGTACCTTCCCGCGGGAGTTATAGTTCCTGGTATTCCCGCTAGGAGTCACATCATATTCATGACGTCACTGTCACAAATGTTTATGTTAGTAATTCTGAGAGGGAGGTAACATTGAAAGTCTGTAACTTCACTAATTGTTGGAGTATCAACAAAATTCTTTCACTTTTATGATGCTCATTTCCCCTTCTGTACATCCCTGTCATTTTAAAAAAGATTTGCTTAATATTTATTTTTTGTACATATGATGTGTCACAGGAAAATGAGTCACTCCCCCAACCTATTTGAGATTATCTACTGAAAACTGACATAACTTTACAAAAAAGCCCACATTTCGGCAAATTATTGGAATTTTAAACTATTTTTTTCGGTTATTGACTCAGGAGGACATGCAGATTCAGAAACTATAATAAACCTAAATTCGAAAATTTGGCCCTGGAGTCCCCTTTCTGCTTGGCTGGTCACATATATAATATATACTAAATTTCAGAACAGTGTATCAAATATGTCCATGCATTTATAAGGTCATTTCATAGAGTATATTAAGCTACTTTATACTATAGTAAATGTCCATTCAGAAATAGTGCAAACTATTTTTTTCAAAACAAAATAATCCCATACTTGAAGTATAGAAATATTATTAGCTGTCCTGATGTTTACTCTCAATAGAATCCGCTTGATCTCATCTTTTCAAATATGATGATATCTCAAAATGATATATAAGCAATATAGATATATATTGTATAATATAATATTGTAAATATTCTGGATTCATTCAGCGAAGAGAATCCAGTTAAAAGCACTTTGGCACTAAATGCTCCTCTTAGTTACTGACCCCTCCTCCAGGCAGGTGTTAACTAGAGCACCCTGGAGTAGCCAGGAGGGGGGTTAGATCATCAGAAACCTTTAATGTACAAGCAGCAGCTCTACATATTTAGTAAATTATGTTGCATTATGCTGAACAATGTTTAATACTAACTATATCTGAATACATCTGGTATTGCCTTGATTAGGAACGTGTGTGGTTAGGGTAAACTGAGTTTTGAACTTAATTTGTGTGTAGAATTTGAGTTATTTTAGAGGATTAAGGAAGGCGACTTGTACATTTTCTGACAATCTGACCCATGGGCTGTGTTTGGGTCCCGTGTTAGCGTGTCAGGGGTTATTTCCATTGCAGGAAGAAGACAAAGATATATTGCGTCATCCATTACCTCTCCCTGATCCCCAGCCTTCATTGTACTTGTTTCTACCACGCCCTCCTACTCCCGGGTCAAATATTCGGCAAATGTACAAATGGCTGCTCTACAGATTGAGTAACCTGCTCAGCTGGCCGAGTAGTCCCATACTCGGCCAGCCTCTGGGGCTTTCTGTAAATCGGGGCATGTTTAATATGAGTGTGTACATGTGTGTACACACATTTCACATAAAACAAATGAGTGTACATTGAACATTACCATTATATCAATGGGTGTACGCTAGTTAGATTGCTCAAAACCAATGATTTCTCTAGTAATCCGATAGACTAAGGAGTGAATCAAAGGAAACATTGACGCCTGTTTCCCTACTATTCCTTATGTACCAATCTTCGGCCTAGCTCCGGGGCTAGTGCCGAATATTTCTAGCTCCGGGGCTAGTGCCGAATATTTCTAGCTCCGGGGCTAGTGCCGAATATTTTGGCTACAGATTTAGTAAATTCGGTTAAATTCAGCTGACAAATGATAAACACTATATCTGAGTGTATTTGGTATTCCAACGATCTAAACAATATATTTGGTTATGTTAAACTCTATTTCGAAGCTAAATTTTTTAAATTTTGATTATTTTAGAGGAATGGTGAAGATGAATTGTACGTTTCCTGACAACCTGACCCACCTACAACTCCTACACCTCGCCCTTCCCTTCCTGCACTCCAGTCCTCCAATTTAACATCGGCTTCAGGTCTATACACTGAGAGCCTTATTAAGGAACTTTCTTTCTTTTCATCACAATAGTTTTTTTCTACAGGTTAAACATTTTTTTTATTCAAAAACATCAAACTACAGTCTCACAAATTCATGTGATTTTCGTTCTGCCTTGATGCCTATATTCTTATTACAATCCACAGTGCAGGGAGATTTTATGGACAAATTCTATGTAATATAGATTAAACATGAATCATATCGACGTATCAAGAAAATAAAATATTCAGTCTTTGACAGAAAACATGTAGGTTACTCAGATGGAAGTTTGGTGATATTTAGTCGTGTTGCATAATAATGATATGAGATGGGGGATGATGGCTACAGTCTATAAGTATTTTATCCTGTATTAGGGGTGAGGGAGTATGGTGGTGTTGGTTTAATATTACGACAAGGATCACAGGCAAACGTACTGAGTTAGGATATATTTAGGCAAGGCGATAAAACGTGAGCATGGCTGACACGCGTTTTTTGTATTGGTTATAAATTGTGGCTTATGGAAATCTATATTGGAAATTTAAAAAATCGCTTCAAAGATCCGATTACAGATATGAGAATGCCATTTATTATCATCATTACCCTTATTAGGTTATTTAAAAATCCTTGTTTTCCAAAATACAGCTCACTAGAGTCAATGACCTCTCGCCCCCCCCCCCCCCCCACCGCCCCCTTCCATGAAACCTCCCTTAACCCATGACCATGTTAAACTTAACCGAATAGGGGATTTGCATAGCCGCCATTTTGAATCTTGAGTCGCATGGAATTATGGGACTAACAGTACAGTCTAAACTCTATAGAAAACATGCCATGTTCATCATGGACTATTTATCAATGATCTAATGTCAATAGACATGTGTTATACATGTTTCCATAACACATCCATCTTTCCCATCATGCATTTAGTTTTTATAAACCATTCATACAAGCCATAATTTTGGTGAAAATATTCTTGCAATTTTCGATGAAATTTTGCTTATTATGCAACAGAATTCATCCCAGGATGCACTGTAACTGATGTGTGTAGCGGCACATGCAAATCCCCTATTCACCATTACAAGGGTCAGATTTTCAGAAAATGTACAATTAGCCTTCACCAATCCTCTCAAATAACCCAAATTTAAGACAAAGATTAGCTTCAAAATGCAGTTTAACATAACAGAACTGATACTTTAAATCACGATAGTACCAAATATACTCAGATATACCCAGTATTCATCATTTTTCAGCCTAATTTAGGAGAATTTCCTAAATGTGTAGAGCTGCCAATTGTACATTTTCTGAAAATCTGACCCACAAACAATGAGCTGGACTTAACCCCACCCTATTCTTCCTTCTTGTGTGGTCCTACACCAGTATGCAGATTGTCCAATGTTTTTATATCACCAAAGGACACGATCGTATTGCATAATGTCCTGTTTTTTACCGACAGTGATCGATCTATGAAACAAGGGATTGTAAAGTTCATTTTTATTCTTATTCTTGGTACAAGTTTTGCAGAAGGGCACGGAGCTTGGAGTGAAGGGAACAATCTACTACAATGTAACTAACAGCATAAAACTGTAATATTTCTTTTTTAATTACAAATATGGCCATACGATTACATCATTCATAAACAAATACGCCTGTCCACCCTGTGGATGTTTTCTTGCGTTGCCTCTAACCTGTAACCAATTATCATTTTAATTCTACTATGACACTTTACTCATATAATCCTTCTAAACACTATATCGTTCATATGATCTGTCGTTAATATTGGCCTCATAATTAATCATTACTATTTGTCTACTTAAATATACTACCAAATACAATTTATATCGAATCCACAATCTATCCATTCATCATTCAGTCTGTAAAAAAATATGTAAAAAGATATATATATGTAAAAAGATATATATTTGAATTACGGATATATATATATATATTTGAACTTTATGTAGTATAATTTGATATTTGGTAATAAGTAAGGTTAGCAGACAAGCTAGGGGGATTATCTCTTGGGTATTGGGCGACTGGGGTATAGGCTTTAGCATGCTTTAAATAGCACTGTAATAGCCTCACAGCTACCCCTGTGTATATTTCTCTCTTTAGCTTGTTCAATGATCATGTGACCCCTGTACTCTTTCTCTCCAATCGTGGATTAGCTTTAAGGAATTCTCCTTGGTTACTCCTTGGTTACTTGAGAGTACTAGGATGCTATACCATATAAATATAGCGGTTTTTCGATGTATTAGTCAATTAGACGGTAAATTCTGAATTAGTCAGGTTTAAACTCTTGAATACATATCTACCCTGTATATTATGTACCTGCGATTTAATACAAGAAACTTCATACGACTTCAACTATTATTCTTCATTATTCCCTGAATGTTTTTGTTACAAATATATTGCAGAGTATGTTCAGATAGTTCAAGTAATTTTGTGAATGTTTGCCTGTAATGAAAGGAAAGCTATGTGAACCATTCACTTAAATAATGCCTTAGGGAAGGTTTAATGTTTGATGTTTATTGAGAGATATGACATAACAAACATAGTATGTAGGAATATAGTAAGGAAATGCAGTGACATCAAAGTATGAATTGGAAATTGATTTATATATTGTTAAACCATACTTTGACTTTTGAGTTAAGGACTCGAGTTCGATCCTCGCCAAAACCTCTAGCTTTTTCAGGTTCTAACCTAATCAACCAGGCCAGTGACCCATGTTCTGAACACAAACATGTTTATGGCATATACAATGTGAAACAAAATAGATGAAAAACTTGTTTATACTAATGAAACTTGTTTGTCTAGTAGACAGAAGGTCGATAACATATGTTTTAGAGGCTGGAATTGTTAAGTATTGTTTTATATATTTCTCACATTAATTTGTTTAACTTACTCTGTAATTACTGCGTTTTAGGCGGAGCGTGGAACATAATTCATTTTGTATTAATTTACTCACGATGATTAAGTCGGTCCCTATCATAAATAAGTAGCTGTATAGAATGTAATGTTATCTTCTTGCGTGTGCTCAAGGGGTCGATTGTACAATGAACATTGTATTTATGTGCTGCTATAGATATTATTATAATCATTTCAACAAGAAATCTCATAATATTACTTTGTGAGCGTCTCCTTACTATATGGGTCAGATTTTCAGAAAATGTACTATTGGCAGCTGTACACATTTAGTAAATTCTGCTAAATCAGGCTACAATTTGGCTACAATTTGGCAAATACTAGGTAAATTCGAGTATATTCAGCATTGTATTGATTCTACCAATCTGTTTGGTTGGGTTGAACTTTATTTCGAACTGTATTTTCGTCTAAAATGCGGGTTATTTGAGAAGGTTGGCGAAGTTGAATTGTACATTTTCTGAAAATCTGACCCTCATATGAGTCTCAGGGCTTTATTTGGTAACTTTTGGAGCCTGATATAATTGGCCTTGGGGGATAAATCAATGAAGACATGAAAGAATGAAAGTCTTGTAAATTAATTGACATCTATCTCGGCTGGCTCAAGATTCAAAATGGCGGCTATCAAGTTAACATGTTATTTTTTCACTGCCCTTCTAAATAACCTCATACCATTTGCTGCTGGTTGAGGTATTGTCACTCCGTCCGCATTTCAAGACCAGCAATTCCCTACGTGCAATGGCAAGAGGTGAGCACAATAGAGAGGTTCAGCAACGCTAACCAATACGTAAACGTAAACGCATCTGCATAGCTGATATACTAACATACGTTAGAAGAAAGAAAGAGGTTCAGCAAAACATGGCGGGGAAACGTAACATAACATATAAAGTAAAATGTTTCAGTTCACAATGTATGTTGTATACATAAAAATGTGACGTAATTCACAAAAAAACATACGGATACGCTTACGTAATTGAGAGAGGTTTGCTTGCAGAAACTCCCTAGTAATTATAAGAGCACATAACTTGGGGCGGGGTAGAATACTATATTATTCATACTAAGAGAGGAAGACTACAGTAGAAATCACTAATATGAGGCGATGGGACGACAATATTTAATTTTGTTTCTAGACATGTCCTAGTACATTTACTACAAGGTGCCGTACTATTGCCTTGTTTGAAGTCACTTGTCTGAGGATATGCTCTATACAAATTCTAAATAAAAGAATATGAGCATTTCTCACGAAATGGGTGCAATTGGGGTTTTGGTGGATCATTTTTTAAATTTTGAATAATCATATCGAATCATACCATATACTGTAGAAGGTAGTTTGGTGCATCTCTGCCAGAAATTGCTACATTGTTTGAGCTTTTCCCTTCATGCAGCAGTATATCAAAGTTTGTGTTCATGTTTCGGTGTTATTTACACGGCCATGAGCAGTATGTTGTCTCTGCATAAGTTATTTTGCTGGTAAATTAGTCCTGATTATTGGAATATGTCACACAAATGTATTCTACCAGAAAACGTCATTTATAAATCTCATTTATTTTGAGCAGGGGTTCTTTCAAATAGCTTGTTACCAGCAAAATGCATGCAATTGTCTGAAATGGACATTTACATAGAGTAAAGGAATGACAGAATGCACTGATATAGTTCTTTTTTGTCTGTACCTACAAATCATTTGGTGGGTGGACTTGAAAAATGGACAATGTAAATAACCAATGTGTCAATGTAAATAACATGAGATGTAAATAACTTATAACTAGAAATGGCTAGAAATCTAAGAACCTATGGACTTTATAAACCCTGATTGTTTGAAGCAAACAACAATAATCTAAATCAATATTAATTTAGCATCATGCTAATCATTTTGAGTCTTAATAATTGAGAATATATTAGAAAATTACAACATGTATTGTACCCTCTTTGATAAAATCTACATTCAACAGGAGAAAAGGATTTTGTAAGTTGGTTTTGTTCCTTTATGTAATAAAAATACAAACTTCCTTGAAGTAAGTTGACAAATTGACCAAATTTTCTGAATTTTTTAAAGCTTTACTTAGAGGTTTTAAAATGGGAGATGTAAATAACAGTGGGAGATGTAAATAACCACATGTAGCTTGTAGCTTCTACTAGCCATCAAGCTGGAAATCACAGAGTTCATAGACATCATAAGGTGGTTTTGGTGGCCTTCCTTCATATAAGTTGCCCTTGATGGCAAACCATTGTTGTACATGAGGACTATAAACTGTTCATTTTTGGTACATAAATCACTGTCAATGCCACCTCACTTGTCTTAGCCTCTTCCCTGACTATCTCAGTAACCTTGGTCATCATGGTCTCTTTCACTTCTGACTTAAGTTGTCACTTCTGACTTAAGTTGTCAATGTCTTGTGCCCTTTGTCTCTTGCTCATTTCAGTTGCTTACCCTTTCCCTTCTCCCTCTGTTACCTTGTTGCAATCTCTTCCTATCAGCCTATGTCATCTTGGTCATTATAGTCTCTTCCCTGTCTGCCTCTGTCCCCTCAGTCACCATGGTCTGTTCCCCTTCAGTCATTGGAGGTTTCTCCTTTATGTTTCTGGAGTCTCTGTCACCTCAGTTATCACTGTCTTTTCCTTGCCTATCTTTGTCAACATGGTCTCTTCCTGCCTATCTCTTTCACTTCAGTTGTCACTGTCTCATCCCCAGCTTTCTTTTTTTACCTCAGTTGTTGCTGTTGCATTCCAATTTTCATCACCTTAGTCACCACATCCTTTTCTACTTCAGTCTTGGTGACATCAATTATTGCAGTCTTTCCCCTTCTGTTTTTACCTCATTGGTCATTATGGTCTCTTTCCCATTTCGCTCTATCACATTGGGTGTCACACCCTCTTCTCTTACCATGTGTGAGTCTTTTCAGGACAAGTGAAGGTCTCTCCTCCATTACCAGGATTTTTTTCAGGGACAATAAGGGTGTCATCTCTTCCTTGTCAACTTCTTTCTAATAATCATTCTTTTCTAGTCCTTCATTTAAATCAGTTCTCATCCATCTATTGCAGTTTGGGTGGGAACTGCAGTTTGGTTGGAAATTGCCGTCTGATTTGCAGCAGGAGATCTCCGAAAATAGAAATCACTGTTGAAGAGTCTGATTTCTTGGCACCATCCCATGCCTTTAACAATGGCTAAGAATTTGTAGTGCCTCCCTACTTGTCATCAAATATAAAATCAGGTGTGCACCTATTGCTCTGAGCCTGCTCGAATAATTCTTCCACATCAATCATCAGTTCATTCTTTTTTACTGCCATATCTAGTGCCACATGGACCTTTTCTATGGCCTGCCCCAAGAAAGTCCCTTACACCCAATTGTTATGAACTGTTGGCCACAACTTTCACCATATGCTGGTATATATTGGGAGGCTTGGAGGTGGATACCAATGCACTTATGACATGATGAATCTTTGAAATGGCTAGGACCTTCACAAGTTGTCAGTGCAATTGCAGTTTTTCAATTCTCATTTTTAATGGGCCACAATAAGGTGCAAACTATCTACTAGGCCTTCTCTTACAAAAGTTACATTAATGAAACATTAAAATATAAAATTGGTTTACATCTTAATAACTTTGTGTATTTCCTACCACAAAAACACCTTAGACATGATTTCTAAATCATTTATCACACAAAGGAGTGCTTCCAAAACAAGCCTGCACATGCCAATGTTATTTACATGTCCACGTTATTTACATCATCCAAATTTGATTTCTATTCATTTTACCTCTAAAGTCCCCTCCCATCCCATTTAAACCCATTCTATAAAGTTCATCCATCAGCTTATTCAATAGGGGACTAAACATCCATTATATCTAGTAAAATGATTCTCAATATCAGATGTCTGAAAGTGAACAACTGGGGTATTAAAAAAAGGGCTCTGTCATCACACTAACGCATTGATAGAACTGTTCTGAGTACTCACAAGGACTTAACTCCATGCCACATTGAATGGGTCCTTGGTTATATGATATTTTTCCATGTTTGCTGCTAGATGGGAGCATGCATTCAATTGTGGCACCACTCGGGAGATGTAAATAACGCATAGGTTATTTACACTGTCACTACATTTTCAGTCATATCTTCCGTAAGAATTGGAGTAAAATAAAAATGTCTTGTTGTGTGTATAGCTGACAATGAATGTCAATTAACCTAAATAGGATGTTAATGTCATCACCATTGTTTTTAAATGCCAAAGAATTTCATCTGGCAATGTAAATAACAACCCATTTTAGCCAGGGGTGTTTTTTGGAGAGAAAACCTTCCTGTAGAAATATTTTTGGATACTTACCCAATTTTTTGTAATCTTTCTAAACATTATTGTTTGCTTCACAGACACAGGTGAAAATTCTTTGAAAAGATTAATTATTTATTTTGTAATTGAAGAAAATGTAATTGGAAGTGTAAATAACACTTGATTTGAAGATGTTCATGTCTAATTTTTTTCCATATCAGTATTTCCCCATTTTGCTAAGTTTTTTTTTTTATTCCAGTTCTGTCCTTCATATTAGAAGTAAAAAGGAATGAGGAGGACATTTTTTATATATGTGAGCTCACAATCTGTATAAAATATGGAACAATTAAGGGGAAAAAATGAAGAAAAATGCATATTTTTTGCCAAAATATCATAGAAACATTCCCCGTTGATATTGGACACCATATATGGCAGGAACGAACACCGTCTCCTCCATGCAGTAAGCCCATTTGTAAATACATTTACACCAATTCCTTAAGGTTACTGCCTTTTTAAAAAGCAAAACCCAATTGCACCCGTTTCGTGAGAAATGCTCATATATGTGTCTAGCCCTATTCATTATTAACAAATAACTCCTGAAATAGTTTTTTTTATTAATTTCATAGGACGTTCTGACTGCCTTTTAGTAGTTCAGAATTCAATATGTGAAATGCAGATGATAGGCCTATAACTTGTTCCTGTATCCCTTCCTTCTAAAGCCTTAGGTCCTGGGTAAGACCTTAAAGTGCCTTTCTGTCTCTTTTTCTCTGTCTCTCTCTCCCTTCTTCTCTATCTCTATGTCCTGGGTATGATCATAAGCCCCCCCCCCCCCCGCCCCGCCGCACACACACATCTCCCAAACCCCCTTTTTATGTTTTTATTCATCGGTTATCTCCGCATTTTATTCTGGAAAAAAGTGTACTTCTTATTAGATCACAAAATCGACCTATACATATTATATAATTATCAATTTAAATCTGTATAGACCTGTGATTTTGGTGTTAACTGAACTGCACAAGGGCTAACACATTGATGTATGGGTCAGATTTTCAGAAAATGTATACAATTGGCAATTCTACACATTTAGGAAATTCTCATAAATAAAGCTGAACAAGTTATAAGTTTATTAAGTTAATCAATCATTTAATGAACTAATTTTCTGTTTAACTTTATAATCAGTTTAAGTTAATGTATATATTGTGCGTTTCCAAAGGAAACGAATTCTACGGTCAACTATTTGTGTGCAATGGCTAGATTATGAATATCAGACGTACTGTAATCTGAAATGCCTCGAATGTCTGTATTAGAAGAACACAGGAGTGGAAGTAAAATTCAGTTTATTAACAACTAGGAAAGTTGCACGCTCCCTGTTTACAAAGGCAGTTGGATAAACATGAAAGTACAATGCAAGGGAATTAGACATAAGACATCAAACAACATATTGTAATCTAATAATACACAATTGTCTTTTAGTCTTTGCAATTCCGAGCTTGTCTGTCTCCAAGACTTGAAACCCAGAAATCCCAAAGGGTGTAGTAGGTGTAGATCACTCAGATTCAGTCATGGGTGGTCCTCTCTAAATGGGTTCCTCTCAAATCTATACAGTGGCCTTAAGTGGCAATTTGTCAATCAAACCAAGATAGCCAATAGAATACAACAAATGTCAACCAATAGGATGTCACACTGGCCTTCAGGGATTTACTGCAGAGATGGTAGAAGGTTGTCAATCAAGCAGTCCTTGCATAAGTGCAAAGTTAGTAGTGTTGGCGTGAATTACATCACACAGAGATGGGCATCCAGATATCCTCCCAGATAAGTGTCCACACTCCTCACACCAATCCTCAACCAACACCTCAAAATGTATCACATGAACTTGCTACTCAGGATAATTGACAGAATGGTACCCAATTCACTAACATTCACGAATATTTTTTTTAAAAAAAATACCGTAGAATGTAAAAATGATGAATACCGGGTATATCTGAGTATATCTGGTGTTGCATTGATGTAAAGTATCAGTTCTGTTAATGTTGTGTTAAACTGCATTTTGATGCTCGTTTTTGTCTTAAATGTGGTTATTTGAGAGGATTGCTGAAAATCTGACCCATATCCTCCTAGCCTGGGCTATTCTGTGGGTGAGGCCCGACCATATATGGGTTAGATTTCCAGAAAATGTATAATTCGCAGCTGTACACATTTAGTAAATTCTGCTAAATAAGGCTGCAATTTCGTCAATACTTGGTAAATTCAATTATATATACGGCATTGTATTGATTCTAGCAATCGGTTTGGTTAGGTTGAACCGTATTTTGAACTTTATTTTCGTCTGAAATCTCGGTTATTTGAAGGTGAAGGTGAATTGTACATTTTTCTGAAAATCTGACCCATATATGTGGTGTGTTTCAGGAAAATGAGTCACAATGAGTCCATGGATTCCTAAGGTCATCCTATCGAGTATAATTAGTTACTTTACTAGTAATTGTCCACCCAGAAATATTGCAAACTTTGATTGTCAAAAATTGAAGTATCAACTTTAAAATATAGAAATTATATGTATTAGTTGTCCTACTGTTTACTATCATTATAATCGGCTCGATCTCATCTTTCCAAATGATGATGATATCTCAAAATCAATTAATTGCGACTTGTGACTCATTTTCCTGAAACACATCGCAAATGTGATCTGTTATAGCAAAATAAGTCACAAGTCGCAATTTTTTTTTTTCAATTGATTTATCCACATAAAATCTTTTTTGGTTTGTTGTGTACTAAATATACTTTAGATTTCGAAGCTCATTCTATGGAGTATATTTAGTTACTTTACTGGTAATTGCCCAGCCAAAAATAGTGCAAACATTTTTCAGAAATAAAAATATCAAACATAAATTACTCAGATGTTCTTAATCTTTACCATAATTGCAATACGCTTGATCTTACCTTTTCAGATATGATGGTACATGGGTCAGATTTTCAGAAAATGTACAATGGGCAGCTGTACACATTTAGTAAATTCTGCTAAATTAGGCTGTAATTCGGTCAATACTAGGAAAATTTGAGTATATTTGGCATTGCATTAATTCTAGCAATCTGTTTGGTTAGTTTGAACTGTATTTTGAGCTTTATTTTCGTCTGAAATTTGGATCATTCCAGGGAATCTCTGAAAATGAATTGTACATTTTCTGAAAATCTGACCCACATGTATCTCAAAATCCCTTTTTTGTGACTCATCTTCCTCGAACACATCACATATTATCGAGAAGAAATAAGAGACACCTGTCCTACTTCTGAGTCAGTGTCCAGTTCATATACTGACATATTTCCAATAGTAGATGCTCCTCCTCTGTTATTACTCATATACCGTCCAATAATGCATACAAGTTTACAATACCTTGAACCAGTTTCTTACCCTTTGCTCTGCTAGTTTCGTTATTATTTCTGAAACTCATAAAGTAAAGTATATCCCTGACTTTGCTTTTCTGTTTTGATGTGTCATCATTTTCCTCTGACCTACAGACGGAGGACAATTATGGCAAATAAAAACAGGTAATTTATTGATGTTACTACATTTATTAGAGTTTTATTTAGCATTTTATTACAAAGAAGATGCAATATAAACGTGGAAGCAATATAACTATTGTTATCGTGCCTGTACAATAACAATTAGAATTGGTTTTTCTTGTAGCTGTCATCTACTTCATGAAAATTCAGAAACAAAAACAAAGTTTCATATGTCCATATTTATCAATGCTAGGGTCATATAATAAATAGTGAATGGAACTAATGGACGTAATCGCATCCAATAAATGTTCAATAAGGGATTTGCATGTCTCACTGCGCATGTATATTACTGTGTATGTTGGGATTGATCTAGTTTGAATCTGACATACAAATCAAGCAATAATTTTAATGAAAATGCAAGGATATTTTCACCAATATCATAGCTTGTGTAAATGGTGTATAAAGACGAAATGCAGGATGTAAACCAAATGCATGATGAGAAATATGAAATCTTGTATTAATTATCTGTTTCCATAATTCTATCATGGAAACATAAAACAGAAGGCTATTTACATGAGATCACTGTTAAATACTCCATGCTGAACATGACATGTTTTCTATAGATTTTCATTTCACTTTAGATTGATATTTCCAAAGAATATACATGAAAAATGAAATAGTTCCACAAGTCTAGCCCAAGCCTTATCTGCCAAGACTGAGGGACTGGGTGCCAGAGTCTATCTTGTTATGGGTCAGATCTTCAGAAAATGTACAATTCGCCTTCACCAATCGTCTCAAATGAGCCACATTTAAGACAAAAATGAGCTTTAAAATGCGCAGTTTAACATAACAGAACTGATACTTTAAATCAATGCCATACCAACTATACTCAGATATACCAGGTATTTTTCATTTTTCAGCGCATAAATTTAAGAGAATTTCCTAAATGTGTAGAGCTGTCAATTGTACATTTTATGAAAATCTGACCCATATAGTATATATTTTATCCAACAAAGCAATTGATTTTGCTTGTAACATTACAATGGCAACGCATGACAACATCCATGATATTGCATTATGTCAATTATACTGACTAATTAATATCATTTTGGGCTATAATCAATAATAATAATTGGTAATATCTTCCTGTTTATCCAAGAAACGTTCTCGATACCCATCCTCCAGCCCACAAATTCCACCAGCATACCCTATTACAAATCCACCCTATATTTCTAATATGTCACTGCCCTCGTTTGCCTCACAAAAGAACAACCTCTTGCCCTTTGAACAAAAAACACTACAAATTGGTCTGAACAAACCGCGCGCGCTGATTGGCTAAGCCAGCATCAGACGCTACGCCTAGTCACACGCCGCTGAACGCCGACAATAACCGAGACGTTTAGTTTGCCTCGCTGCCACCAGGTCGCAGGACGGAGCACATCAATCGGCCGTTGCTTCGCGGAGTCCTTTCAGAGGCATTAGAAGCTAGCCAAGAACTGGATGGAGCTGTGTAAGCACTGTATACCTTTTATCCCGCTCTTCAACCTCCCCCTTCGTCTCTTCATCTCCTCACTAAATGGAGTTTGCTCAGTATATTTAACTCGCGCCTTTATCGAAGGGGAGTGAGCTTTGCATTAGTGGTTCATTCTTTTGCCCCTGTGGACTTAAGCGGATAACTTCATGCATGTGGATTATACATCTATAGGTGTGTCCACGACCGGGGATATATACTCTATTGCAAGTGCGATGCTGCGTGGTTCATCATTGGATAAATATATAACACGATATTAATCAATCTGTGAGTTACAAATCAAGTGGATATATAATATTATTATTATTACTCCTTAATGATTGGAAGTGAATGAGATAAGGTTTCATAATTATAAATGCGGGCTTGGAGTGACCAAAGGATCATATATAGAGAGACGGAATACAAGCACAAGTATTGCTGGTATACAGTGAGAGTCGGGAGGTAAGGAGGAGAGTTATCATAACGTCCCCGTACTGTGTCCCGGGAAGGGGGAAGTGAGCAGAGGGAGAGAGACCGGCGTAGTGTGCAGTCTGCTTCCGGCGAGCGAAGGAGGCAAGGCCGGGACGAGCTTTGCTCCTCTAGTCAGTCACCAACCAGTCAGTCACCCTACTACAGTAACCCATAGGCACCGCAGTTACCACTGCCACAAGAGTCGGGGAGACTTGAAAGACAAGAGATATAGGAAAAGCCAGTGAAAGAAAGAGAGAGGCTTGTGTTAACCTCACGTTCCAAGCTCAATACAGAGAAGGGAATGTAAAAGCACAGGAACTAAGGGCTAGCTACAATACTTGGGGAGAAAGGCCCATGTGAGGAAAGAAAGCAAGCCTTCCCAGAGCAAGAGAGAGAGAGAAGTACGACCCTAGAGAGAGTGAGAGAGAGAAGGACTGCAGCTTTCTTAGTTGCAAAAACCCTGTGAGATACTGATCGGCAATCATCAGTTATACCGAGGACAAGGTTCTCAATACAAGAACCTAATCGTCTTCACCAACACACCGCTTCCACAGTGGATACAATCTATTTACCTCTAAATAACACATCCATTCTGGTGGCCCAACCCCACTCCCAACCCCTAAAGCTACAACAGTGGTCATAGTACCACTACTACTACTAGTACTCATACTACTACAGATTGACAAATCAACCCAAGGAGATTTAAAGCTAGTTTTTGAATGCAAAGCGTGTCCTGGATTGTCCAGTTTACCACTGGCCGGCGCACTGGATGTGTGCTGCATAGGAAAGCATCCTTTACTTGGGCAAACCCAGGAGGAGTTGCTCGCTCTATAGTGTGTAGTATAGAGGTGAGCCGTTCTGTGGTCAAGCTGGACGTACATGCTAATCACTGGACCTTGGCTTGACCATACAACTGGATGTGAGTGCAATAATCATTCGCAGGATTTGTGGAACTTTGTGTATTAATTAATTATTTGTGCTTGGTTTAATATTGGCGGATTATTAGTACTACTGCTTCTACACTTCTTCTTCTTCATCATCATCAGTTCAACAAAGTTTTGTTTGATATGATATTTATTGTTTGACCAGGACCCGAGGAATTTACCTGATATTCGTCCTGATCATATGTGGTGGGTGTTTATATACCGTATATAGTTATATTACCGTATATAGTGTATATATACCCTTGTTGAAGGACGGATACTTAGACACCGAAATCAGTGTATAATTCTATTATATATCAACCTCACAACTTTGCGAAGTGGATCTTATGTATTTCCTACTACACCGAATTCACTGCTGATATAGAAATTGCATTGAATGTTGGTTTTATTTGATTTGGAAATTACTCGCGCCGATTTAATTGATCGCCAATGAAATCTGATATGAATTAAAAGTGAGATCAATTTGGTGGTGGCAATAATACTGGATTTGTTGTACGTGCTCAAAAGAAATCCCATCTATTGGACATAAAAGGGTTGGCGTTTAATTGGAGATATACGGTAGTTTCTAGAACTGGATACACCATACCAAGGAGCGAAGACGGCCTAGGGACAGACACATAGGGTGAGTAGTATTATCCATCCAATTTCCATATACGGGTGAAATCGCCAGAAAATGTACAATTCATCTTTACCAATTCTCTCAAATAACCCACTTTTCAGACGAAAATAAAATTCAACCTAGCCAAACAGATTGCCAGAATCAATGCAATATGCCGGATATACTCGTATTCACCTAGACCAAATTGCAGTCTAATTTCACAGAATTTTCTGAATGTGTACAGCTGCCAATTGTAAATTTTCTCAAAATCTGACCCATATACACTCATGAGTACCCCGAGACCCAACTGCGGTGGTGGTACCACCACCCCGTCCCAAGCGCCACCACTTTGACCACCACTCTCGGACCCACACATACAGCATAGGGCAACATTGCAACAGGTCCATTGATTCCCGTATAAGCTTCTCCTACAGCCAAGTCCATGCAGCTTAGGTGCTTTGCTTGTTGCATATTCCTTCCTTCTCGGCTCGCGGCTTCTCTGTCGGTCTTTCTATTTTATTTTTTTGTTATTTTTGCTAGCTGTTGGTGTTCCCTTGCTGAATGCATATTCGCATTGGGTGAATGGTCGGCGTATACTGTATGTGGGTAAGATTTTCAGAAAATATACAATTCACCTTCACCAATCCTCTCCAACTACCCATATTCAAGACAAAAATGAGCTTCAAAATGATGTTTAACATAACAGAAGTGATACTTTAAATCAATGCCATACCAAATACACTCGGATATACCCCGTATTCCTCATTTTTTAGCCTAATTTAGCAGAATTTCCCAAATGTGTAGAGCTGCCAATTGTACATTTTCTAAAGATCGGACCCCTGTGCACGATTGGGCGCATTTTTCTCTACTGCTATACTGCAATGGTTAAATGGGAAATCGACTGAATCCTTAAATGAAAGCGGATTCATATTATTTAAATAAGATATTTGAGAGGACTCCATTCAAGAAAGCCTTCGTATCAGCGCTATACTATTTTCGTTCACCAGCAAGAGCGTTGGCGTGCGCTATTATACACATGGTTGTGAAACGAAACAAAATAAGAAAACAAAAACAAAATAATATCAAAAGAGGAAATTACACATCTCAATGGCAGTTGAAAATGACAACAATCTGAAGACTTAACAAACATTTTTTCGAAATTTTCGGGAAAAATGATCCTCCCTCCCCCACCCCATCCCTCCCGCAATTATCAAACACCCCCAATGCAGTCTAGGCTCTTAGCCTCTCAGATCAGATAATAATGATTTGTCAGTGATTGGACGCCTACTGCGCTAATGCCTTTCCTTCTCCTGAAGTAGCAGACGTTTTAATCGGATAATTGGCATTTTCGGTTTTGAGAAAGAAGAGGCTTTCCCTCAGTTTGGAGGGATTATCTCAGCTCTGAGCCTAGCCCGAATGATGTATATTCTCCCCTTGAACTTGTTAATAATTCCTGTCCACGTTTTTGGTGAAATAAAACAGGTCATAGCGGACCTTTCTATTGCCATTCTAGTGATCGGTCGACAGCAATGGTTAAAATGTGGCCCACGGCATTGCAATGAAGCAGCGGCAGGAATTCAAGAGATCGGCCCAACTGTAGTCTTTGCAATACAACCTTCTGTCTCTTCCACCCGCCCGTATTTCATCCTTAAATCGGGAACTTATCTATTTGCTTAGGATTTATATATGAGATAAGTTCTATAAGGATGGGAGTAAACTCAACTGAAAACAACTCGTTGCAATGCTATTTTATTTCGCAACCCTACGCGTTTCGTCTTTGGTTTATGGCTTCTTCAGGCTTCTATATAAGATATAAAGATTCAAAACGCCAATGATTTGGGGCGGTTGTTCTTTTATAAATGATATAAATGTTGAGTTGAGATTGTGGGAATGTCGGGGAGGTCCAGGGGGTTGGACAGTAAATCACCCGTCCTAAGCCTTGCCAAGATTTCATTGTCAATCCTAATATAATAACAGAGGAGATGGGCATATGTATGTGTGGGGGCCTGGTATTGAGCGTGAGTAGGGGTAGGAGGGGGTGGTGGGGGTGATACACCCCATTGCCCTTTACCCCTCACCCCCTCACCCCACCATATGCATACACCCACGTGCATAGGGGAATTGGGAAATGCCCTTTGGCTCAGAAAGGGGGCAAAGGGGGTGAGGGGGAAGGGATGGGACCGGCTTAAGATAAAGCTGAGTATGCCGGGCCCTAGGGTCGGGCAGTGGGAGGTATGATACAGCTGGGGATAGGACTTGTCTGAAGTAATTCATCGGGTCAAAACTCATACACGGGTCAGATTCTCAGAAAATGTACAATTGTCCGCTGTACACATTTAGTCAATTCTGCTCAATTAAGCTGCAATTTGGTCAATGCTAGGTCAATTCGAGTTTATTCGGCATTGCATTGATTCTAGCAATCTGTTTGGTTAGGTTGAACTGTATTTTGAACTTTATTTTCGTCTTAAATGTGGGTTATGTGAGAGGATTGGTGAAGGTGAATTGTACATTTTCTGAAAATCTGACCCACGTACGCCACCACCACCACCACATGCCCCTCAGTTGCACACAAAAACAAGGCACTGGTAGAACGCAGGGCAAACGCTGGGGCAACGTTGCATAAGGGTACGATTTTCAGAAAATGTACAGTTCGTCTTCAAATCATCTTCAAATCAGACATGTCAGTATGTCAGTGATTGGCACTTTGCGGTTTCCAGCGAGAGGCTTTCCCTCAGTTTGAAGGGACTCTCTCCACTTTGAGCCTAGACTGCCTCGGTGGTTGTGTGGAAGGGGCTTCTTGAATTTGCTTCTTGAAGTTGAGTTGCGAACGACTGCAGACTATGTCCACATGCATGGATAGCGCTAATATAGAGAGCACATGCAATATGAACGTGCATATTAGCTCTAAATGGAATACGGTGTGCAGTATTTGCTCGAACATTTGAAATAATAGGGGAGTTGCATAGCCGCTATTTTGAATCTCGATTTGCATTGAATTATGCAACTAATGGTCGAGTCTAAAATCTCTAGATTGCTGTCATGTTCAGCATGGACTGTTTATCAATGCTCTAATGTCAATATCCATGTGTTATACATATTTCCATGCAAGTCCCCATCTTTCCCATCATGCATTTGGTGTCCATAGATCATTCATACAAGCTCTGGTATTGGAGAATGCATGTATACATGCAATTTTCGATAAAGTGTTGGCAAATATTTGTATGTCAGATTTCAACTGAATCCATCCCAGCATGCACAGCACTAGACATGCGCAGTGTGACATGCACATCCCCTATTGAGGACCTCATTTCATTTTCTGTGGAGTCGATGAACTCCATTTATTTCTATATAAACAGTAATATCCAAGATATAATAGGGTCAGACTTTCAAAAAATGTACAATTGGCAACGGTGCACATTTAGTTAATTCTGCTAAATTAGGCTGCATTTTGGTCAATACTTGGTACATTCGAGTATATTCGGCATTGCTTTGATTCTAGCATCTCTTTGGTTAGGTTGAACTGTATTTTGAACTTTATTTTCGTCTGCAATTTGGGTTATTTGAGATTGATGGAGATGAATTGTACATTTTCTGAAAATCTGACCCACATGTATGTGCTTCTCGCTTTCCAAATTGTTTCCCAATTATTACGAATGACACTACGCTATGTTTCAAATTTATTTCAATTCGACACAAATAATTCTTTTGGATCTCAAATAAATAGAAATTTTGAAATAAGTAGAACAAAGAGTGGAAGAGTGAGAAGAGAAATATGGAGCTAAATACATTCTTCCACATAGCTAAAAAGTGCATGTATAACACTTAGATAATAGAACTAGAACTTTAACCAGCAATTCTTCACATCTTGAAACAATTAATGACCTCAAGCAGAATATTTCATTATTAGGTATTCAACCGAGCAGTTGTTCGTACCAATATGTAATATAATTATATGTTTTAAATATAATATGAATATATCATATATAATGACGTATTAAACAATGAATAATCTTAGTCGTACAAATATGACAAAACTCTGCCATGAATTTTTTTGGGTTGAAATCGAATATGAAGGAAAGCGCTAAAATGATAAATTTCCCTAATTATGGGAACTGCCAGAAAGCCTTGGCTAGCAGCATTAACGTGACATTCTAGGAAGTGAATACGAAACGATTCAAAATGTGCGAGGTGAGAGATAGTCTTTCATTATGAATCAAAACCATTTGTGGTGAAAGGTGTGCAAATGTTCTTCAAACAGAGAAAGAGTAACTGCCCAATGTCTTTGACATCTTTGCGATGTAAATTACATGTAAAAACTGTCAGTATTCAATGTCCTATTGTATTAAATGCCACTTCCAACGTTACAAAGACAAACAGTATGAAAACTTCCCTCCTGTACTTGACATTTGGCTTCAGGTTCTTTGACTGCAGGTGTCTGTTGCATAAGACATCCTTACTTAAAATGTTACTTGCTAAGCGATAGCTGCTGAGTTAGGTAGGAGATTTATACTGTAGTAATAACAATTATCATTGTCTATGAAGCTAATTGCTTCCCTGAGCGTTCCTACCAGCTGCTTAGCGAGGATAAGTAGATAAGAAAGGAAATTCTAGACTATAAGGGACTTATCATTGGGCCACTGGCGATGATACATTGTGGATTCCGAGTATGGGCCAGATTTTCAGAAAATGTACAATTCACCTTCACCAATCCTCTCAAATAACCCAAATTTCAGACGAAAATAAAATTCAAAATACAGTTCAGCATAACCAAACAGATTGCTAGAATCAATGCAATGCTGAATATACTCGAATTTACCTAGTATCGACCAAATTGTAATTTTGTAGAATTTACTAAATGTGTACAGCTGCCAATTATTGTACATTTTCTGAAGATCTGGTCGTATATGTATTGTAATAGAAAAGAACGAATAGATTGAGGTATATTTCATTGATGAGATCGTTGCGGGGAGGGTAGAAAATTGCATTTATTTAGATAATATTTATCATATCATATTAAATGTGGTAGAATTTGAAAAAAAAATTGTAAAATCTGCTAGCTTGGCAAGGCATGAAAGCAATCACCGTTATGGTTATTTGTATTTTGTTAGAATGTATAATATCTAAAAAAGAAAAGGAAAGATGAATCAGCTAAAATGAGAATTTGAAACATTACTTAAAATCATGGTGAATTTAAGAATTTGCAACATTTATCTCTGAATTTGAGAATTTGAAACATTTATTAAAATCATAGTGGATTCGAGAATTTGAAACATTTATTAAAATCATGGTGAATTTGAGAATTGCAATATTTCTAAAAATCATGGTGAAGTTGAGAATTTGGAACATTTCTTGAAATAATGGCGAATTTGAAACATTTATTAAAATCATTGTGTATTTGAGAATTTGAAACATTTATTAAAATCATGGTGAGTAGAAATGCATAACGTTACAAACAGGAAGCTACACATTTCCACCCTGAAAATATTAAAATAAGGCAATAAATAGAGGGATCAAATCCAGGACAAATTAGTTGTCCATCTTTCTTATAAGTGATTAAATTAATGTACATGTAACTGCATCCATTCATGGCGAAAACGATGCAGTCCCCATTTTTTGAACAATTAAAACGCATCCTCTAAAGCTGAGCGTACAGCTAAAATAAAAAAAAAAAAAAAAAAAAAGCGTATATGGGTAAGATTTCTAGAAAATGCACAATTCGCCTTCACCAATACTCTCAAATAACCCACATTTAAGACAAAAATGAACTTCAAAATGTAGTTTAACATAACAGAACTAATACTTTAAATCTATGCGATACCAAATATACTCAGATATACCCGGTATTCTTCATTTTTCAGCATAATTTAGGAGAACTTACTAAATATGTAGAGCCGCCAATTGTACATTTTCTGAAAATCTGACCCATATATACAGCTTGCCTGAGACGTATGGGACCTGTTGAACAAGCTAAGGAAAGAACACTTCTGTGTTAGAATTTGTGATCCGTTTTCGGAAGATGAGTCATATGTCACAAAATATGGATTTTGAGATATCACCATATTTGAGAAATGGAGATCAAGCCAATTCCAATGATAGTAAACACTATAGGACACCTGATCATATGTATTTCTATATTTTAAATCTGAAAATTTTATTTTGAAAAAAAAGTTTGCAATGTTTCTGGATGGGTAATTACCAGTAAAGTAACTAAATATATGAAAATAAATGACTTCCCCCCATCCTTTATTAATTAGGGGTAGAAATTATACTGGAAAATGCCAATGGGAATGAATTGCAATATATACAGTCACGAACATCCAGGGCTTGCAAAGTCTTACTATTGTACTTGTTCAACTGGAACCTGATCCCCTTCCCAACTGATGGCTGCCATGTTGCTCAATATAGAATATTTCCCCGCATACAAGTAAGGCTTCATTTTCTCATCCTTCAAAGCAGCCATGGCCACACGTAGAGGCATGTAACGAGTCAATATATGGCCGGGGTTGTTTGCATGATCTGCGAGTATGACATGCATGGGATGCTGTAAGTGGGTCAGATTTCCAGAAAATGTACAATTCATCTTCGCCAATCTGCTCAAATAACCCGAATTTCAGACGAAAATTAACTTCAAGATACAGTTCAACCCAACCAACCAGATTGCTAGAATCAATGCAATGCTGAATATACTTGAGTTTACCTAGTATTGGCCAAACTGCAGCCTATTTTAGCAGAATTTACTAGATGTGTACAGCTGCCAATTGTACATTTTCTGATAGTCTGACCCAAGTATGACATGTAAGGGATGTCTCTCTCTCTCTCCGTGTTCACCGTTTGAATACATATGGGTCAGATTTTCAGTAAATGTACAATTCGACTTCGCCAATCTTCTCAAATAACCCAAATTTCAGACGAAAATAATGTTCAAAATACAGTTCAACCTAACCAAACATATTGCTAGAATCAATGCAATGCCAAATATACTCAGATTTACATAGTATTGACCAAATTGCAACCTAATTTAGCTGCATTTACTAAATGTGTACAGCTGCCAATTGTACATTTTCTGAAAATCTGACCCATCTACAGCATTCACTGGGTAGGATTGCCTGCGGTTGTACAAATGTGATGTGTCACAGGAAAATGAGTCACAAGTCGCAAACAATTTGTTTTTAGATATAAGCATATTTGAAAAGATGAGATCATGCCGATTCTAATGATAGTAAACTTTAGGACTACTAATAATAAAAAGTAATTCTATATTTCAAGTTTGATATTTATAGTCTTAGGTTTGCTATATCTTCGGGTGGACCATTACTAGTATAACGTAGCTAAATATACTCCAGGGGTTGGTCTTTGAAGTGCATAGATATATTCAATACATGATCTTGAAGTTTGGTACAGGTATTCATACTACTTGGAGCATTAGATACCCCCAAAATTTATACCATTCGTACAAAGAAATCTTGTGTATAAAATACTTTGAAAAATATCAATTATGCGACTTGTGACACAATTCCCTGAAACGCATCACAAATGGCACGCCGAGGAGGTTACACAAGGGAGTTTTTTTTATTTGGCCTGCGATGAAAGCTGAGCCTCCAGGTCAAAAGGCGTATGACCTCTATTGTCACAAAGATAGGATTATTTTACTTTCGACGAGAATCAGTCCAGTGTTTACATTTAGAAATTTGCTAAGTTTTGCATTTAGAATATTTATGCGCTATTCCCATTTGTACATGGTCCTGGGTATGATCATAAAGTGCCTTTCTGTCTCTTTTCTCTGTCTCTCTCTCCCTTCTTCTCTATCTCTATTTCCTGGGTACGATCGTAAACTCACTCCCTCTCAGCTCTCCCGCCCTTGATATAACCATATTAAATGTGTTGATAAGGGCGTAAAGCAACCAATCTCACTCACTCACCCTCAGCTCTCCCGCCCTTGATATAACCTCATTAAATGTGTTGATAAGGGCGTAAAACAACAAATCTCACTCACCCATTTGTACATTCCTAGACAATCCAACCCTCCCAATGCTTGGTAACTGCGCAATAAGTATTGTGGGGGTTGGGGTTGATGGGAGGATGGGAAGGAGGAAGAAGAGGCGAAGGAGAAGGAATTTAGGAAGGGGAGGAGGAGAAAAAAGGAGAAAGAGGCGGAAAAGGAGGAGGGGGAGGACATAAAGTATAGAAATGCTTTTATATATGGGTCAGATTTTCAGAAAAGTTACAATTAGCAGCTGTACAAATTTATTAAATTCTGCTAATTAGGCTGCAATTTAGTCAATACTTGGTGAATTCGACTATAATTGGCATTGCATTGATTCTAGCAATCTGTTTGGTTAGGTTAAACTGTATTTTGAACTTTATTTTTGTCTGAAATTTGGGTTTTTTGAGAGAACTGGGGAAGGTGTAGATTTTCTGAAAATCTGACCCATATCATAAATGTTAACATCATTGGAACCATTCACTTAATCTCATCTTTTCAAAATATGATGGTATCTCGAAATCCCTTTTTTCAACTGATGACCCATTTCTCTCACACACCTCACATTCAATATCTTTAAGGTTCAAAGAAGGAACACATGGGTCGAATTGATAGAAAATGTACAATTCACCTTCACCAATCGTCTCAAATAACTCAAATTTAAAACAGAAATCAGGGTAAAAATGTTGTTCAACATAACCAAACAGATTCGTTGAATCAACGATATGCTAAATATAGTAAAATATATCAGTAAGTGACTATTTTCCAGTCTAATTTAGCAGAATTTAATGAATAGGTACAGCTGCGGATTGTACATTTTATGACGATCTGACCCACCTCCCTTAGAGCACTCGCCTACACCTTTATGAGACATGTGAATTGGGTGGAGTGGTTCATATTGATGAGAAACATTGATTTTAACTCGAGTTTTACTTCAGAAGGAAGAAGGGTTGTTTAGAGGCACATGTGGTCGATTACGTCACTTGCATTCCTTGCCTGTGTTTGACATGTACGTGCGCACATGTTGCCAGCACTTCCAGCCTTTAAATTCAGAAAATGTACAATTCAACTTCGCAAATCTTCTCAAATAACCCAAATTTCAGACGAAAATATAGTTCAAAATACAGTTCAACCTAACCAAACAGATTGCTAGCGTCAATGCAATGCCGAATATACTTGAATTTACCTAGTATTGTCCAATTTGCAGCCTTATTTAGCAGAATGTACTAAATGTGTACAGCTGCAAATTGTACATGTTCTGGAAATCTGACCCAAATGATGGTCACGAGCTGCATTCAGGGTCTATGTGTGTGTTGGGGGCTGGGGATGGATTGAGGGCCTGATCCACGGGCGCGATTTGATGTGCGATTATTTATATGTGATTCTGTGTTAAACCACTCTTAGAGTCATCGTAACTCCGTCTTAGAGAAAGTTGCATTGCAGTATATGTTTTTTTCCTGAGACTAACCTGAGAGAACTCTGAGAGACCTCTGAGAGACCTCTTACCTCACGGAAATGCATGAGTTTCAAATCAACAATCCTTGTATAATAAAGCCCTTATACAGGGTGTTACAAGGCCTAACGGTACTGTATTTGTAAGAAAGCAACACTCAAGAAGTATACTTCTCTGGACATAATGACGGAAAAGCAAGGAAGTGATAGGGCCTGTTGTATAAGCAGTGGACCATGGGGCCTGTTGTGTAAGCTGAGGAAGTGATGGGGCCTGTTGTATAAGCTGAGGAAGTGATGGGACCTGTTGTGTAAGCTGAGGAAGTGATGGGGCCTGTTGTATAAGCTGAGGAAGTGATGGGGCCTGTTGTATAAGCTGAGGAAGTGATGGGGCCTGTTGTGTAAGCTGAGGAAGTGATGGGGCCTGTTGTATAAGCTGAGGAAGTCATGGGGCCTGTTGTATAAGCTGAGGAAGTCATGGGGCCTGTTGTATAAGCTGAGGAAGTCATAGGGCCTGTTGTATAAGCTGAGGAAGTCATGGGGCCTGTTGTATAAGCTGAGGAAGTTATTTGTTTCCTATAGGAAGGAAACAATTCCTTGCTATGTGTCATTCCCAGCAGTGCATAACCGCAGTGGGCAAATTAACATAAATTCACCTTCACCAATTCTCCCAAATATCCCAGATTTCAGACAAAAAAAGAGTTCAAAATATAGTTCAAACTAACCGAACAGATTGTTAGCGTCAATGCAATACCGAATATACTATAGCCAAGTTGCAGCCTGATTTAGCAGAATTTAGTGAATGTGTAGAACTGCCAATTGGTCATTTTCTGAAAATCGGACCTGTATCTTCATTGCGCCTTCTTTATTGCACCTCCCATAGAACATGGGCGTAGGGCCGCGATTATTACTCTAAGGATGAAGGTAAACTTTTTCCTTTCCCAAATCAAGAAGCAAATGCCGGGATACTCTGCCTGGGGCCATGCCGGCCCTGTTGCATAACAAATCCGTGCGTAACATGTTCCTTCCTTAGCTCTTTCTCCTTGTCATCTTGTAAGGTACCTTTAGGTCAGCAGTTCGTACACACAGGGTCCGATTTTTCAATCATACAGTAACAATTTTCAAATTTCAAGTAAGGAAGAATAGCTTAGCAAGGAACATTAATTTTGTGATGTGTTACAATACGGAAAAAAGGAGTACATTTTCTGAAAATCTGACCCACCGGCTTGTTATGCACCGGGCCCCGGGGTCTCGATATGTAACATGTGCTGTGTACGTGAGAGCAGGTCTGAGCAGCTCTGTACCCGTGCCTTACTGACAGGAATGCGGGAGGTTACATAAAGACGCCGGCTGATAAGGGATTTATCCAGGGAATGAACGAGCGCCTTGATCCCTGACCTTAACCATGTATATAGCTTCCTACTGTTTCCATCTCTAACACTAAAGCTGAAATACCTCATTCATGGTCATTATCACCTATAGTATAGACGTGATACAAAAATATAAGTGGGACAGACTTTCAGGAAATTACAATTGGCAGCTGTACACATTTAGTAATTTATGCTAAAATAAGCTGCAATTTGGTCAACACTAGGTAAATTTGAGTATATTCGGTATTGCATTGATTCAAGCAATCTGTTTGGTTAGGTTGAACTGTATTTTGAACTTTATTTTCGACTGAAATTTGGGTTATTTGAGAAGATTGGGAAAGTTAAATGATGGTAAACACGAGGATTAAGAAGTGTTTCTATATTTTATGTTTGAAAAGAGGTTTGCGCTATTTCTGGGTGGGCAATTGCTATAGTAAAGTAATTGAATGTCATCCTATTGCAATGTGTTCAATAGAATGACTTGAAATTTGATACATGTATTCATATGGCTAAAAGTACTAAACCCCCCAAAAATCAGAACATTCCAACAAAACGAACCTGCGAATAAAAACATTAAACAGATATAAATTTTCGACTTCTGACTCATTTTCCAGGAAAATATATATATATCGAATATAGGCGAAATCAAGGCAAAGATTCACTTCAATGGCCGACACTGATCCTCCTTTGAAACAGAATTGTCCGAGTTAGCGATGTTATTGGTCATATAATCGCCCCGCGACTTTAGTAATCTGGCGATCGTGTTGAGGTATAGCCAGATATGATTAGCAATATCTAAGGAAACTGGATACATGTGCTACAGTTGAGGCTAGAAGTAATTAAAGGCCACATTGAGCAGTTTATAGAGATTGCAGTATCATATAGCAATTACACCGCAGCAATGTCTACCTTGAATGGATCTGGATGTATAAGGGTCAGATTTTCAGAAAATTACAATTGGCAGCTGTACACATCTAGTAAATTCTGCTAAATTAGGCTGCAATTTGGTCAATACTAGGTAAATTCGATTATATTCTGCATTGCATTGATTCTAGCAATCTCTTTGGTTAGGTTGAACTGTATTTGGAACTTTATTTTCGTCTGAAATTGGGGTTATTTGAGAGGATTGAATAGTACATTTTCTGAAAATCTTACCCATAAGCACCCGAGGCTTGGCTAGGCTGAGACTGTAAGCACTAGAGAGAGAGGGAAGGAAGTGGAAAGGGAGAGAGAGTTAGAGACAGAGAGGGACAGAGTGAGAGACACCAAAGAGACACTGGTACACCGAGACACCAAGTGACACAGATAGGGGGACAGAGTGAGAGAAAGGGACAGAGAGAGGCAAAGAGTGAGCTAGAGGTAGAGAGGGACAGACAGAGATAGAGACAGACAGAGAGTGAGAGGCAAATGAGAGACACAGAGAGAGACACAGAGAGAGACAAAGCGAGACAGAGAGAGGTGGATACAGACAGAGGCAAAGAAAGAGACGCCGAGAGACAGAGCGAGACAGACAGAGGGAGATAGAGACAGATGCACATAGAGGGAGACAGTGAGTGATAGAGACACACAGAAAGACAGAAACAGAGAGAATGTGCGTATAGAAGGAGAGAGTATGTGCGAGGGAGAGCAAAGGAAAGCGAGGACTATGGGTCAGATTTTCAGAAAATGTACAATTCGCCTTCACCAATCCTCTCAAATAACCCACATTTAAGACAAAAATGAGCTACAAAATGCAGTTTAACATAACAGAACTGATACTTAAAATCAATGCCATACCAAATATACTCAAATATACCGTGTATTCTTCATTTTGCCGCCTTATTTAGAAGAATTTCCTAAATGTGTACAGCTGCCAATTGTACATTTTCTGAACATCTGACGCATACATGTAATCTCAGGGACATTAATAGACCATTCTAATGAGACCTTTACACAAAGCAAAGCAGGCCTCATAAGAACACACAAGACCTATAAAAAGGTACCTGTATGAGTGGCAGATGACGACCATTAATTGGCAAAAGCAGCTGACATTCAGCGGGGTATATTACATATTATAAAGCCAGTTTCCTTCCTCTGCGTCTCCATATAAGCTCCAGAGTTGAGGCAAAACCCAGAGTAGTTATTTATCACAAGAGATATGGGCAAAATATAAAGTCTTATCCTTTATAGGAAGACTATGGAATAGGCACTTATATGTAATGTGTACTAGGGAAATTATGTGTCGCAAAAATGATATTTTCCAAAGTAATTTTCTACAAGATTTCTTTGTGGGAATGTACTGATCCCCGGAGGGTGTAGTGCTTTAAGTCCTATAAATACATGTGCCAAATTTCAAGACAGTGTATCGAGTATATTCTTGCATTTCAAAGGTCATCCTATGGTGTTTATTCCATGATTTGGCCGTGAGCGTACAGTATAATCGATATACTTGCCGCTCACAAGGTGGACAATATAAACTCTGTGTATTGTACAGTGACGTCACGACCGTTCGAGAGTTGGGGGACAACACAGTTTGATGAAATTAATGCAAATAAAGTTGTTTTAGGGTGAGAATCATGGAATAAAAGCAAGAATAGCAAAGTATCGCGTCTTTGGGGGCCTATATTCTCCTCTAATGGCCGAAAAACAACTCGGCCTACGGCCTCATTGTTTTCGGCCATACTCAGAGAATATAGCCCCCCTCATACGCGATACTATGCTGTTCTTGCTATAATATCAAATTATTTTACATGTACTTGTCCACCCAGAAATATTGCAAACCTATTTTATCAAACAGATATCAAACATATAGAACCGCTTCCTATCTAGATGTCCTAAATGTTTACCATCGATAAAATCTGATTGATCTCATCTCTTCAAATATGATGATATCTCAAAATCCATCTTTTGGCGACTGGTGACTTATTTCTCTATAACACATCACATATAAACTTGCGAGGTTATATTGTAATTTCGGTACATTTATTGAGATTCAGTGTTTAATTTAAGTGGAGTATTTCAAAATTCCACGATATAAGGCTATGCAAACTCACTCACCCACTACCTCACACACCCACACACTCTCTGTAGTAGCGAATCAATCCAACTAAAAGATCGATTTGAATGATGTCCACATTTCATTACGTTCCACTTGTCCTATCCTTATTCCCAAGGAATCATTGTGTCACTTGCATTACAATATCTTGAGCTATTGTGGGATATGTTCACCTCACTCGGTGTATCCTATAGTGCCCCTCCTGAAAACATATAAATCAAAAAATGAATATCAGTATTGCATTGCATTTGCCCTATAATATACGAACTGGCTCATTTTAAACAAGTCTTTTTATAAAACCATACAAAAATAAAGAAAATCAATATGAACCCACTTAGATGTACGTGCCAAGAAGTGAGGGTTGGCTTGCGAGGCAGATGGCATGGCGAGTACACGGTATTTATCTATATCCATTGGAGAATAATGATGATAGGCTGAGAACACATACCTCCCATTCATAGACCCTCCTATAGGTCAGATTGACAGAAAATGTACAATTGGCAGCTCTACACATTTAGTAAATGCTGCAAAATAAGGCTGCAATTTGGTCAATACTAGGTAAATTCGAGTATATTCGGCATTGCATTGATTCTAGCAATCTGTTTGGTTAGGTTGAACTGTATTTTGAACTTTACTTTTGTCTGAAATTTGGGTTATTTCAGAGAATCTGTGAAAGTGAATATTACATTTTTTAAAAATCTGACCCGTATAACCCCTGCTCCCATTGCCTCCTCACACTTGGCCGACCAGCACGGGGAGTATGTCCCCGCTATAGCAGTCATTGCGTGTTCTCCACCAATTGCTGTCACCATTAAGTCATGGTTGCCTCTGGGTGTGGGGGTGAGGTGTGTGTGTGGGGGTGGGGGGGGGGGGGGGGGAGGGGTACGGGAGGATGAGGTGTTGGGAGAGGGGTGTGGGTGTTGAGGGGAGGAGTTTGAGGGGGGGGGGGGTATGGTTTCTCAGAGGTTTAGGGGATATTATAGATTGTGATGTGTTTACAGGAAAATGAGTCACATAAATGTATAATTCAATTTTGCGTTTTCTGATGTGGCATAGTCTTCTTAGTGGACTACAGGCTTTAGAGTGATTCTGAGTTAGTTCAAAGGGATATACAAGAGGCAAGTTAAAGGGTTTGGGAGCGATTTATCCTAAAGATCGCTCCGTAGAAATCTTCTCATTGTTGGAGGGATTAGCACCTTAAGTCAGATAAAGTCATACATCAAATTTCAAGACAGTGTATTAAGTATATATGTATATAACCCTGCGTTTCGAATGTTATCATACGGAGTAAACTTAGTAACTTTAGTGATAGTTGTCCACCCTGAAATATAGTAAACCTTTTTTCAAACATAAGAATATTAAAACATAGAATATAGAAACACTCCTTACTGTTTAACATCAATGGAATCCGCTTGATCTTAACTTTTCAATATGATGATGTCTCAAAATCAGTTTTTGGCGACTTGTGACTCCTTTTCCTGAGACACATCACATTTTGTCTCCGATTGAGCTCATCTGAAAGAATCGTGTTAAATTGAGGGCAATTGCACACCTTAACACAAAAGGAACCGTCACACCAAACTCAGGGGTCGGAGGCTCTGGCCCTTGTTTGTGTACAGCCGCTTTTACATTGGTCAGATTTTCATAAAATGTACAATTGGCAGCTCTACACATTTAGGACATTCTCCTAAATTAAGCTGTAAAATGAAGAATACCGGGTATATCTGAGTATATTTGGTATCACATTGAGTTATAGTATCAGTTCTGTTATATTAAACTGCATTCTGAAGCTCATTTTTGTCTTAAATATGGGTTATTTGAGAGGATTGGTGATGGCGAATTGTACATTTTCGGAAGACCTGACCCATCTAGTGCAGACCCCACTTTTAGCAGTGAGGAGGGGGAGGCGGCAAGACCTTTACCAGCTTTCTATTGTGACATACACATTACTCAGCCTGGATCTTATCTCCTTGGGGAGGAGAAGAATCATTGCCCTCCCCTCTGACCTTTAGACTTGTCTCCACCTACGTAAGTGGTGAGTACCCCCCCTCCCCCCCCCCCCCCACCATACGCCCCCTTCCCCCGACCCTACTCCCCCTGCCCCACACAAACAATTGCTCACAAGCTGTACATAAGTGTTGAGTGTTACATTTATTTTTGTTTCATTTAAGAACGTTATAATAAGTTATATATATATATATTCGTAAACAATCGCAAATTTCCCTTCTGCACCTCATGTTTTATTCTTTTCCCTAACTATTCCGATACAGTGGGTCTCACTTATGGGTCAGATTTTCAGAAAATGTACAACTCAACTACACCAAACTTCTCAAATAGCCCTAATTTCAGACGCAAATAAAGTTCAAAATACAGTTCAACCTAACCAAGCAGATTGCTACTGCTACACCCACCACCACCTCTCCCACTCCACCTCCACCACCACCACCACCACCTCCATCACCCCCACAACCACTAACACCTCCTCCCGCCCCCTCCACACACACCACAAGTGATTGCCATCCTATAGACAATAATCGCTATTGCAAGCGACGATAGGCGAGGGTCGCCCATGTAAACTTTTTCCTCCTCCTCTCTTCCTCCTCCTCCTCTTCCTCTTCCTCCTCCACATCCTCCTCCTCCTCCTCCTCCACATCCTCCTCCTCTTCCTCCTCCTCCTCCTCCTCCTCTTCCTCCTCCTCTTCCTCCTCCTCCTCCACCTCCACCTCCTCCTCCTCCTCCTCCCCCTTCTCTTCCTCCTCCACATCCTCCTCCTCCCCGTCCTCCTCCTCTTCCTCCACCTCCTCCTCCTCCTCCCCCTTCTCTTCCTCCTCCACATCCTCCTCCTCCCCGTCCTCCTCCTCTTCCTCCTCCTCTTCCTCCTCCACATCCTCCTCCTCCCCGTCCTCCTCCTCTTCCTCCTCCTCTTCCTCCTGCACCACCGCCTGCACCACCTCCTCCTCCTCCTCCCCTTCCTCCTCCTCCTCCTCCCCCTCCACCTCTTCCTCCTCCTCCTCCTCCTCCTCCACTTCCTTCCCCTCTTCCTCTACCTCTTCCTTTTCCTCCTCCTCTTCCTCCACCTCCTCCACCTTCTCCACCTCCTCTTCCTCCTCCACCACCTCTTCCTCCTTCACCATCTCCTCCACCTCCTCCACCACCTCCTTCTCCTGCCGCCCAGTCCGACTCGTGCCATCTTAGGTGTGATTTGGATGACAAATCTGTTCCTCCTGCTTGTGGAAAAGTGCCATATGCCGTCGCCAAACTGCTCTAATATTCATGAGAAATCCTAACCAGAGTGATCACGGGAGATTGATATTTAATAAAGTCAGTTAAAAAGATGCTAGCTGTGTGGTGAAGGATTAGCCCGGCTGCTAGTGCTACATGTGCGCATTGTCAGCAAGGTCCTTAGCACAACAAGGGCACGGTGCATAACACATCTTTATGCTATCCGTCCGTTGCAGAACAGGGTAAAGTCTTCAGAAAATGCCCAATTCACCTTCACCAATTCCCTCAAATAACCCTAATTAAAGACGACAATCAGGTTCAAAATACAGTTCAACATAACCAAACAGATTTATTGAATGAATACAATACAGAATGCACTTAGATATACTTAGTATTGTTCCTTTTTCATTCTTATTTAGCATAATTTAAGAGATGTGTAGAACTGTAGATTGTGCCTTTTCTGAAAATCTGACCCCTCAGATCTTTATGTTATCCGTCCTGTAGCTACTTTCCCTAGCCAGTCCAGGTCCTAACCCTCAGATCAGATAAGAATGGTATGTCAGTGACTAGACGCCTACTTTGTTAACAGGTTTCCTGGCCTAGGATTCGGCCTCCTAATGGGAATATGATGAGATTTTGCGGTCTTAATGGAATTATAATACCACTTTGCGGTTTGAGGCGAGAGGCTTTCCCTCCGTTTGAAGGGACTCTCTGAAATTTGGGCCTAGACTGTACCAATTTGTAAGGAACATATACGTAGGGAATTTGCTTTACAGATAATTTTCATTTTCATTCATACATTAGGAATTGACTAAGCAAGGTAAAATAACATAGTAAAGAACGTTGTAATTAAGTAATTAAGGATCTGTTATGCAACAGGGCCTAGTACATTCTAGAAACACTCCAGTACACGCTATGTTTATTTTCCCGATGCTTTCATTGCGCATTCAAGGCACAGTTATTGGGAGAGAAAGAGTACGTACTATAATACACATTAAACTCAGTATGTGTGCACTTGCTATCAATGAAGCAACATGTTTTAAATTTTCTATCCAAACTATTTGTAAAACTAGAAATCTTATAAGAATCTTGCTCCTTCAGAAGCCAGCGATGTGGACAATATTATATATCCAAACTGAGGGAAAGCCTCTCGTCCCCAACCGCAACATGCCAATTCAATTTCTTTAGAACGCCGACTCCAGGGCCGGGACTGTCTTTAGCGGAGTAGGCGTCGAATCACTGACATACCATTCTTGTCTGATATGAGTGGTTGCGAGTCTACTCTGTGAAAGTGTTGAACTCAAGCACTTATTGAAGAGGTAAAAATAAATGTGAGGTTTTACAGGACATCCAAGTAGTGTTGGATTTTGAGATAATGACCATATTTGAAAAGAGTAAACCAAACTGGTTCCAATGGCAGTAAACACCCAGGACACCTAATAAGTATTTCTATATTTTAAGTTGGATATTTTATTTTTGAAAAAAAAAGGTTTGCAATGTTACCAGTAAAATAACTAAATATACTGCATACGAAGGCCTTCAAAACGCAAGGATGGCTTTAAAACAATGTCCCGACATTTATTGCATAGATTCATATGACTATAAGGGCTAAACCCACTAAAAATCGGATAATTTCAATGAAGCGATCTTGTTGAAAGTACACTTTAAAAAATATCAATTTTGCGATTTATGACTATGATTTTTCTGTAACACATCACATTTGTCCAGACTGAAGAATGGGTCCTCGAGACTCACCTCAAGGGAAGAGCCTGAGAGATACCTGGACAAATGTCACGCCCACCTGAATGTCAAAGGATCAGGTGATAAAGACTTAATTGTTTGGCGGTATTGCCAAGATTAGGCTATCCCTGCACGATGGGTGGAGTTGTGTTAGCATGATATCTGAGAGGTGATGGGGCGGGGAGTATGGATGATTGGCAGTGATTGAGTGCTCTGGGGAATCTCATGATTAGGCATATGTATGCCTACAAGGGGTCAGATTTTCAGAAAATGTACAATTAGGAGTTGTAAACATTTAGAAAATTCTTCTAAATTAGGCTGCAATATGGTCAATACTTGGTAAATTCGAGAATATTCAGCATTGCATTCCTCTTCCTCTCTCTCGATCCCTCTCTGCCTTGCCCTCCTTCTCTCCCTCCCCCTCTCCCTCTCTTGCTCTCCCTTCCTCCCTCTCTTGCTCTCCCTTCCTCTCCCTCCCTTCGCCCTCCCTCTCTCTTCACTCCCTCTCCCCCTCCCTTTCTCTCCCTCCCTCTCTCTCCCTCTCCCTTCTCTCCCTCTCTCGTTCCCCCTCTCCCTCTCTTGCTCTCCATCCCACTCCCTCTCTCCCTCCCACTCCCTCTCTCTTGCTCTTCCTCCCCTATCCCTCCCTCTCCTTTCCTCTCCCAGTGTTCCTCCCCCTCTCTCCCCCTATCTCTCCCTCTCCCCCTCCCTCTCTCTCTCTTGCTTCCTCTCCCTCTCCCTCTCTCTCTCTCTCTCTCCTCTTTCCCCTCTGCCTGTGACATGCAGGCTGAGGGTTCCCAGGCTGCTGGCATGTAGCTGTCATTGGTTCCAGGCCACTGCAGTCGTCCATAGTAATGTACCATGACACACTGAGATATTGCTTCCATTCCGGCCTTGTCACCACTCATACCCGCTCATACCCGCTCATACCCGCTCTTAAAGCTGCCATATTTACTCATTTCTGTAAAACATGAACTTTTTTTTCATGCTTGTTAAAGTCACCTAGATGTGTTAAGCATCCTCGGGTTTCACAGAGGAAAGCAACATATTGGTCAGATTTTCAGAAAATGTACAATTGGCAGCTGTACATATTTAGTAAATTCTGCAAAATTAGACTGCAATTTGGTCAATACTAGGTAAATTCGAATATATTCGGCATTGCATTGATTCTAGCAATCTGTTTAGTCAGGTTGAACTGTATTTTGAATTTTAATTTCGTCTGAAAGTTGGGTTATTTGAGAGAATTGGTGAAGGTGAACTGAACATTTTCTGAAAATCTGACCCATATAAATAGATTCCTGAGGACTGAGTTTGTGTCCAAGGATTGTCAGGGACAGCATGTTCTAGCTGCCCGCCGACTCATTAAGAAAAGTTTATGCCAAGGCAGTATGATAACAGCACACTGTCCGAATGGTCAAGCAATCATTACCTGGTCAGCGAATCGAACACCTAGGTGCTATATGCAATGACGCATACAGCACCTAAGTTATAGGTGTGGCTCTGATGAGTTCTTGGGCTGCTCTGAGTTGCTCAAATATAGACTTTCCATGGGAAATGACATATGTTGTGTTCAGTGTCTATACACTCTGTTCTCTCGTGGTTTCTTTGATATTGATTGAATTTCTTGATGTCGATATGATATCAGTGTCAGGGTTCCTAAAATATCTGTGCTTAATATCTTTTTCTCCCAAAGTATTGTACCAATACATGTACTAAGGACCTCTTAATGGAGTACATGGGATGTATGCAACAGCATTCCTGTACCCAAACTCGCATTCTGGTGAACTCATGAAAATGTCGTTAAATGTAATATAAAGAAGTGGAATCTTTGGGGTGGCCATGGACTGGAGGGTATGGGATGGAGCAAAGAGGGAGGGAGGGAGGGAGAGAGAGGGAGAGAGTTGGGGTGAAAGGGAGAGAGAAGGAGAGAGACAGGGAGAGAGAGTTTAGGAGAAAGGGAGAGAGAAGGAGAGAGACAGGGAGAGAGGGAGACAGGGAGAGAGAGTTTGGGAGAAAGGGAGAGAAGGAGAGAGACAGGGAGAGAGGGAGACAGGGAGAGAGGGAGACAGGGAGAGAGAGTTGGGGTGAAAGGGAGAGAAGGAGAGAGAGAGGGAGAGAGGGAGACAGGGAAAGAGTGTTTGGGAGAAAGGGAAAGAGAAGGAGAGAGACAGGGAGAGAGGGAGAGAGGGAGAGAGACAGGGAGAGAGAGTTGGGGTGAAAGGGAGAGAGAAGGAGAGAGACAGGGAGAGAGGGAGAGAGAGTTTGGGAGAAAGGGAGAGAGAAGGAGAGAGACAGGGAGACAGGGAGAGAGGAAGACAGGGAAAGAGGGAGACAGGGAGAGAGTGTTTTTCTTTTTTTTAAGGATTTTATTTAAACTTGGGTACCGACTAGTTCTGCCGGGCCAAGATGAAGCTGTACTTGTTACAATTTATGAGAGTGTACATGAAGTTCACTTTGCCACTTTTGTTTGTATATAGTGTTAGTGATGGTTTCTGAGTTTGTTCTCATTAAAAAATAACATATATAACAGATTTATTGATCACTTTGCCACTTTCAATCAGTGTTAGTGATATATAGTATAACATTAGAATTATTAAATTCACTTTGCCACTTTCATTGTACATAGTGTTAGCGAATAGTTTCTGTGCTTGATAAAAGGACATGTTTGTCAGATTGATAAAATTCACTTTGCCACTTTTGGTAAGTGTTAGTGATAATTGCAAGGACCTAATAAGACAAGTTAATTAAAAGAGAAGATAGTTCATTCCAGGTGGATTTACTATGCACTTTGCCACTTCTTCTTCTAGAGAGTGTAAGTGATCATTTGTCGCTTCCTGGATTGCTACTTGTGGTGATCTCTGATTTTGCACTTATGTTTCTTTTGCCTCTTATCTTGGGAATGTTATTAGTGTATATTGATGTTTATTTATGTGTAGAGTGTATTTATCCATTCTTTTTGATTAGATTTAAATGTCTCTATATTGCCTATGTTTCTTTGTCTGGGTGTCAGTTCATTCCATGCGATGGCACATTTAACCTGCACAGTTTTCTCAACCAATTTTGTTCTATATCTAGGCATATTTAGGGTTGGTCCATCAGCTTGTCTGGTTTCCCTATTTGGTTTATTTGTGTAATTTGTGTCAGTTTTCCTTTTAAATGCAAGATGTCTTAGGTGAGTTGTCCTTCTATTGTGTAGCAGTGGGATTTTTGCTGTGTTGTGTAATTGGTTGATGTGAGTATCATAAGGCATATTTGATATTAAGCGAAGTGCGCTATTTTGAAGTTTTTGAAGTTTGTCTACAAGTGGTTTGTGTGTGTTGTGGATAGTTACATCTCCATAATCATGTTGGGGAGAAAGCGAGAGACAGGGAGAGAGACAGGGAGAGAGGGAGGCAGGGAAAGAGACAGGGAGAGAGAAGGAGAGACACAGGGATAGAGACGGGGAGAAAGGGAGACAGAGAGGGAGGGAGGGAGACAGAGGAAGGGAGGGACACAGACAGAGAGAGGTAGAGAGAGAGGTAGAGAGAGATGCAGAGGGAGATGCAGAGGGAGAGACAGGGAGGGAGAGGGAGAGCAAACCTCATCATATACACAGAATGTATTTAGTTCGACTCCACCTCGGGCCAGTCATTGTAGCCAAGATTTACTACACAATACATTCAACAGAAAGATTCCAGCAGCAATATTCCCACTTCAATATTCCATTCAGATCGTTGCGCCCTATAACAACGAGTGTGCGGCCTGCGATGGGTTAACGGGTCAGATTTTCAGAAAATGTACAATTCACTTTCACAGATCCTCTGATATAATCCAAATTTCAGACGAAAATAAAGTTCAAAATACAGTTCAACCCAACCAAACAGATTGCTAGAATCAATGAAATGCCGAATATACTCGAATGTACCTAGTATTGGCCAAATTGTAGCCTAATTTAGCAGGATTTACTAAATGTGTCCAGCTGCCAATTGTACATTTTCTGAAAATCTGATCCTATTAACGCAAGTTGGCTGACGACGCTTGAACTGTGGGGACAGGTTCGGTAATTAACGGAAGTCTCCTCTCCTTCCTCAAAACCAAATGGCAACCCTACTTAAACAATCAAAAGGCCAAATGTAAAAAAAAAATACAGAAAGACAGAAAAGGAGATGGAATGATTTCAATGTTTCTTTCCTGGAGAGCTTTACAAGAATTAAATCAAGATTGAAGGTAAATAATAAATGGATTTGGCTGAGATAGGACCGACAGGTAGGGGAAGAACAATAATCAATTAGGTAAATGCCTCATGAAATTTAGATGGAGAACATGGTATCTCTGTCTGCATCGCCATCTTGCTCATCGGCTTACAATGGAGCATGGGGGAATCCATCAGGAGTGTGACGATTACATTGAAATATCGGAAAATAAAATCACTCTGAGGAGAGAGGGAAAGGTGGGGGGAGTGGGGGGGGGGGCTGGTGGAGGGAATGGGGGAGGGAGGAGGACAAAGGGAAAGGGGAGGGGAGGGGGAAAAAGGTAGGGGACGGGGGAGGGAGGAGGAGAGAGGAACGGGGGAGGGCGAGTGGGTGGGGGGAGGTAGGGGAGGAAGAGGGAGGAGGGGGGAGGGAAGGTGGGGGGAGGGGGAGTGGAGGGAAAAGGTAGGGGACGGGGAGGGAGGAGGATGGAGGAGGAGGATGGAGGAGGAAGGTGGAGGAGGGAGGAGGAGGGAGGGAGAGAACATGCTTTTCCTCAGGTGGCAAGGAGATGGAAGGAGGGGGGGGGTGATTTATATATAAAGACATTCCTCTCAGTCTAGGCTCAAAGCCTCTCAGATCAGCTAAGAATGGCAACCTGTGATTGGACCCCTACTGGGCTAATGGACTTTCTGGCCCAGAACTAGGCTCCACTTTCTCATTAACTATTTCTCCATTGGAAGTATACGGAGAAATAGTTAGCGAGAAAACGGAACAACGGGCCTGGAGTAGGCAGACTTTAATGGCATTTTCCAGTTTGAGGGAATCTTACAACTCTTCCTTACAACTTATTTCATCAAAACTTCCCCTTCTACATAGATCATGATGATGGAAATAATGATGGACATTTTGATCCCAATTGCTTATAAATAAAAACAATCTGGGTTAATGTCTAAGTGTCTCTTTAATTAGGAACAAGAAGACATTTGCAGTCTCTGCGTAGCTTTGGGAAAGAAATTCTGGGACTTTCTCCACTTCTTTCTGCCTTTAGCGGGAATCTGCATGTGACACTCCCGTCTCCAATCGCATTAGCTTAAATGTCAAATGCCACTGAGAGAGGAACTTTAGCTAATCCAATAGGTTCAACCTTTTTGACTTGAGCGTAACAACAGCTAACTTGTTCTCTCCCCGAGATATGGGGCCTGTTGTATAAGCTAAGGAAAGGGACAGTTATGGGGCCTGTTGTATAAGCTAAGGAAAGGGACAGTTATGGGGCCTGTTGTATAAGCTAAGGAAAGGGAAAATTATGGGGCCTGTTGTATAAGGTAAAGGTCCGATTCCACTGGTTCGCTTATATATGTGCTCATGCCTTGCTCTTGCTGCGCTTGTTTATAGTGAGCTTGTCATTCGCTCTAGGTCCGCTTTTATTTTTAGCGTAATACAAGCGCAGAGCGATTCTACTGGTTCGCTTCTTTCCTTATGAAATCAATGGTAAATCCCTTGGTGCGCTCACACTGCGCTCTTGGTCCGCTTAATTTAACAGGCAGAAAGAGTGGCGTGTAGTTGCGCTCATATCAAACACAACACATATGAGCGCAACGTCCTGCGCTCTTCTAAAGAAGCGCACATAGCCACTTTTTAGAGCGTACATAGAGCGCAGTAACCGATTCCATTAGACCGCTCTGGTTTCGCTCAATCTTCGCTTATTATGCGCTCAAGACAATAAAAAAGAGCGGGCCATGAGCGAGCCAAAAGAGCGAGCCAGTGGAAACGCAGCCTAAGGAAAGGGAAAAGTATGGGGCCTATTGTATAAGGTAAGGAAAGGGGAAATTATGGGTCCTGTTGTATAAGCTAAGGAAAGGGAAAATTATGGGGCCTGTTGTATAAGGTAAGGAAAGGGAAAAGTATGGGGCCTATTGTATAAGGTAAGGAAAGGGGAAATTATGGGGCCTGTTTTATAAGGTAAGGAAGGGGGAAATTATGGGGCCTGTTGTATAAGGTAAGGAAAGGGAAAATTATGGGGCCTGTTGTCTAAGCTAAGGAAAGGGACAGTTATAGGGCCTGTTGTATAAGGTAAGGAAATGGACAGTTATGGGGCCTGTTTTATATGGTAAAGAAAGGGAACATTATGGGGCCTGTTGTATAAGGTAAAGAAAGGGAACATTATGGGGCCTGTTGTATAAGCTAAGGAAAGGGACAATTATGGGGCCTGTTGTATAAGCTAAGGAAAGGGACAGTTATGGGGCCTGTTGTAAAAGGTAAGGAAAGGGACAGTTATGGGGCCTGCTGTATAAGGTAAAGAAAGGGAACATTATGGGGCCTGTTGTATAAGCTAAGGAAAGGGAACATTATGGGGCCTGTTGTATAAGGTAAGAAAAGGGACAATAATATCATGTGGGAATGAATTCCTACATTTTTATCCTTTCCTTCAGTAGAAAAGACTACAAGTTCCGACCCATAATTGTGTGTAGTTATATATGGGTCAAACTTTCAGAAAATGTACAATTCACCTTCACCAATTCTCTCAAATAACACAAATTTAACCCGAAACCCGAAAATAAAGTTCAAAATACAGTTCAACCTAACCAAACACACTGCTAGAATCGATGCAATGCAGAATAAACTTGAATTTACCTAGTATTGACCAACTTGCAGCCTAATCTAGGATAATTTACCAAATGTATACAGCTGCCAGTTGTACATTTTCTGAAGATATGACCCATATAGACTATTCCTACCAGCTTCGAGTTTCACCTAGGAAGGATCTTTGAATTTTGTTCCTTCCTTCAAGTGAAGGAATTTCCACCCCAAAGTGCATTTCCTTCCCTTATACAACATGCCCCTAGAAATGCTTTCTCGAAATTCTACCTTGACTGTGGACTGTGGATGAATTTATTTCTATTTTGTTTAATTTATTGATACGAGTCAATTTTGTCCGAATGAAATGGACCCAGGATTTGTTTCAATACACTTGTCGATCCAGTAGGGATATTATTACATACGTATGTGATTACAGAAGGCATGATTCGGGGGTGCCATTAGAAATCTTGTATCACATACGTATGTGATTCGGGTTGTCATGGAAGCATGTGACCCAAATAACGTAACATCATTGGTACATGACGTTGCGCTTCTTAGCAGCTGAAGCGTAGCGCAGCCTTGCATGTTTCGAAAGTTTTCATTGTGTCGTCAAGAAAAACAGTCATATGAAGGTAAATATAACAAATAAATCGGTAACTCAGTATGTAGTAAATATCTATTATGCCATGATAGGTGTGCGTATTCACAAAAACATGGCCAGATTAGCCCATGGCATAAACATGCCTGGATTGCACTAGTGGAATCCGTTTTTCGAATGCAACCAATCTACAACGTTATTTTGATTGGTTGCGTAAATTTAGTTGCACCAATCAATGACGCTCATTTCATGATGCTCATTTCATGACGCAACATTGTAAGCGCTTGTTTTTGCCAAGTCCGAGGGTTGCGAGACATGCAATGAAGGTAAATAACTCTTAAATAAATCTTAAATATATATCATGGCATAAAAATATAACTAAACTTGAGCTGCATAAGGGGCAACGCATTCACAAAACGCTCGTGGCTTTTGGCGAGTGTCTTTCACGCGTGCCTTCGGCACTTGTGAAAGACACTCACCAAAAGCCACTTGCGTTTTGTGAATACGTTGCCCCTTATGCAGCTCGCGTTTAGTTATATCTTAATAGCCCTCTGTTCGATGTAATCCCGAAGGGGTTGAGTGCGATTTGATCCGACGTCGAGATCGATTTGACATCGAACAGAGGGCTATTAGATATAAGCATTTAATGATACAGAATCTTCAGCAATTTGCAGAAGATTGCAAGCAATACAATCACCTTGCACTTTACACAATGCAGGAGAGTATTGGTGTTTTCAATATGCATACTTTCTAATTTAAATAATGTAGTTGTATCATTTTGCAGTTGTTAAATTGCCTGAATACAATACTGAATATAACCAACTTTCCAACTAAATTATAATCCTTCTGCTAACCCTTCTTCTTATCCATCTCTTATTCTTATCCTAATAGTGTGACTCCATAGAGAGAAAAACAGCGCCAACAAATTTTGTTCTTGCGCACTAATTTGTTGCAACACATATCTATACAGAAACGACAGTTTCCAGAGAATGTGGCAACACATCTAACACTCCTCCATTTGCGGTTTCATTGCAAACATGAAATGAACCGATGTTAATGGGCCACAAGAAAATGTGTCCCCGCCGTTTTTCCTCTAGTAGAGTCGCCCTATAACTGTCAATTTTCTCCCATGGTTTTAAATATTAAAGTCCTTATAAATAGGGTCAACCATTGTTACGCAATCATTGTGTGATATTACATAATATGATATACAACTGACATTGATTTTGATGGGGGTTGAGGTAGGAAGGCATTCTGATCTTTTATCTAAAATCTTTATTCAGGAATTTGCAACAATATGATACAATCTCACCCATACTATTTATTCTGCATCAAGGTCACAAGATCACAAAATTAGTTTAACAATATCTTTACTATTATTAACTGTTTCAAATGCATTATCAAATTATACCAATTAAGTTATAGATGTTTTAAAACCAAGATTACAAATTGTTACAATAAGTTTTACAACTAACATACTGATCTAAGGCAGATACAGGAAGCAGCTAAGAGAAAATAGTGTCAGATTTTCAGAAAATGTACAATTGGCAGCTGTACACATTTAGTAAATTCTGCTAAATTAAACTGCATTTTGGTCAATACTAGGTAAATTCGGGCATATTCGGCATTGCATCGATTCTAGCAGTCTGTTTGGTTAGGTTGAACTATATTTTGAACTTTATTTTCGTCTGAAATTTGAATTATTTGTGAAGATTGGCGAAGTTAAATTGTACATTTTCTGAAAATCTGACCCATCTAATGATAAGTGTTGTGGTTCTATACACAAAGCTTACCTACAGGCAGACCAAACCACAGTCACACACCCACTATCAATATCAACACATTCAGGCATACCAATGCAGTTTCTACCCTGCAGGTTGGTAGCCTATAACACAGCTTGTAACGCTACACACTTATGATAACAAATAGTATTTTGTATGGTGAGACCTGTATCGCGGTGCTGATGAGGTGGCCAAGGTCAATGGCTGGTGAAGGTCACCTTTGATGGTCATTGCTACAAGCTGTACCAATGGGGGCAATGCACCATGTATAGATCTTATCTCTTATAGGTAAATACCGGCATCGTCAGCACTGCTGCAGGCGGGAACTCAAGGAACTAATGCATGAAAGAATAGGAGTAACAATATTTTGTTCAAACTGAAGTTTATCTTATCATTTAAAGGCATCCTAACCCTATTCAGAATATATTTCCGTTGCCCAATGCAGTCATTTTACAATAGAAGCCGTGCAAATTCCTCCCGTTATATTGCACTATATGTACAGTTATTTTCCTCTTGGGTCCGATTTTCAGAAAATATACAATTGGCAGCCCTACACATTTAAACATCTTAGCTAAATTAGAGAGTAGAAATGGTTAATACTATGTATATTTGAGCATATGTGGCATTGTATTAATTCTAGCAAGCTGTTTGGTTATTATGAACTGTGTTTTGAACAAAATCCTTGTCATAAATTCGGGTTATTTGGGAGGATTTGAGATGAATTGTACATTTTCTAGGCATTTCACCCTCTAACCTTTCTCAAATGCAAACCTATATATGTATCAATCTTCGTATTATGAAGCCCTTATAGTTACTTACTAAGTAAGGATTTCTTGGTACAACAAGTCACTGTCTTAGAGAGAATGGAAGGAGCCTGCAATAATCAAAATAATAATAATCGAAATTTTATTCGACGAGATTCGTCCACATAAGCACGATGCTGTAGGCAGAGTGCTTATGTGGATGAATCAAGTCCAATAAACCTTTTGATTATTGCAGGCGAGTTCCATTCTATATTCATTATATGGGCATAAAAGCTGGTGCCTAAAAATGCACAAAAGTGGCTGACTTGGTGAGGAAGTAGTTTATATAGTACACGTCCTATTTTTATAGCACCCCACTTATAGCACCTCTCATATAGAATGCGCATATAATAAACAGACATATAGTCAATAATATGTTGATTTTGGTGGTTAACCGAATTCTATATTTCTCTGTTATCATATGAGTTCTATTTTCTCTGTTAAATAGCTGATTCTCCTGACCATGTGGTAAATTATTGAGTTATAACTTGAATGATAAAAGCAATATGTAGCTGTTTTATATAACCAACGCGTGTGAACATTCGTGTTGGTTACTGTGCTTTTTGTCATTGAACTTATATTAAATAATTATGATATTACCTTATATGAAATAGAAAAAAAAGATAACAAAAGATATAATTTAATCAAGTATTTTGTTGTGGATGAACAGAATTAATCTTATCTAAATGAAGAGATGGTCATGAATACAACTTTCACTCAGTTACTGACTAGGCATCATGTTCTTGCGGATACCTAAGTTCTTCTTTCGTGTTATTTAGTTAATTACTCTTAAATAAAGTAGAATAAATAACCTGATATAGGTATCCATGCTAACTATGTACGCCCCCGTACATAGACATTATCACACAGAAAACGGACACTGACCTATCACTGGTCACTCTAGACATGCATTCTGCCTCATTTTACCTTGACCGATACAACAGAGAACTATCCCGGGCAGTTCTATGGACACAATGCATATCGACTTACTTATCATCTCATGGTATAATTACAGCGATATGCAATAGAAAACCTGTATGGTAGATAGATAATGAAAGTTATATCGGGAGAACAGGTTTCTAATAGCGTTATGTATGAGGTCTACGACCGGACTTCAAGTTCATGCCTCGATTAATTATGTTCCTTGTGAGATTATTAAAGTAAGGAACAATAGAGGATTTGCACAGCCACCATTTTGAACGTTGATTCGCAAGGAATTATAGGACTAATGGTACAGTCTAAAAATGTTAAGCATGGACTATTAGATTGTATCAATCCTCTGATGTCAATATGCATGTTTTATGTATGTTTCCATGACAAAAGTCCCGATCTTTCCCATCATGCATTTTGTTGTCAGATTTGAACAGAATCAGTTCCAGCATGCACTGTATATAGCAGACATGCGCAGTGAGACATGCAAGTCCCTTATTAAAAGAATTAACTAACTTGTAGGTAGAAAAACCCTGACTAGCACAAGAACGAGTGGGATTTTCTATTCTGCTGAAATTAAAAATGTATAATTGTTTATCTACAATAGACTTAAGAATATGAATAGTGGTAGATATATATTTTCTTGAACGGCATTTCGTCCGTTCAATAATATCTGCGTGGAAAGCAGTTTGCTAGGTATGGTGTGGTGTGGTCTAATTGAGTAGAATTAAAAACTACTATAATAGCGTTATATGAATACATTTTTAATCAATTAGATCAACTGTCCAATTTGATTTAAGTTGAGTACAATTTAATTAGATTCAGCCATTTTGAAAATTAGATTAGAAAACAAACAAGTTCTCATCAATTATTGCTATTCAATTTCGGAGTACATCATATCTCCAGTGCACAACCATCTCCCCGTTGCATAACAAATTCATCCTCCTTGCCCTTCCATATCTACCTTTCCTAATATATAAGCAGTTGGTAAGGAAATTGTAGGGAAGCACATTGCTCTACAGACAATGCTAATTGTCATTCCTAGAATAGGAATTTCCTACTAAAGTAAAAATAGCTTAGCAAGGAGCATTTTAAGTAAGGAGTTCTGATGCAACATGCCCCAATACGCTTATTAGCCTTTTCTGGCATAATCATTCAAATACAAACGATACACTCTTTTTACAAGGGGTAGCTGCCTACAATTAATTATAGTTACTGATTAGAATCTGGCTCAAATTCCACTTTTCTCTTCAACCTATTGTCACAAGGACCACCTGCCCCTCACGGAACCGTAAAGTACCAATAGGGGAGTTGCATGTCTCACTGCGCATGTCTGTTACAGTGCATGCTGGGATAGATTGAGTTCCAATCTGACATGAATATTTAGCAATGTTTCTATCGACAATTTCAAGAATGTTTTAATCAATATCACAGCTTGTATGAATAATCTATGAAAAACAAATGCATGTGGGGAAAGATGGCAACTTTTGTTATAGATTGTGTTATTCAAGATGGCGGCGATGCAAGTCCCCTATTATCGCCCATCCCGTGCTGCATGTGGGTCAAATTTTTAGAAAATGTACAATTTAACTTCACCAATCTTCTCAAATAACCCAAATTTCAGACGAAAATAAAGTTCAGAATACAGTTCAACCTAACCAAACAGATTGCTAGAATCGATGCAATGCCGAATATACTTGAATTTACCTAGTATTGACCAAATTGCATCCTAATTTAACAGAATTCACTAAATGTGTACAGCTGCCAATTGTACATTTTCTGAAAATCTAAACCATGTACTGCTAGATTGAGGGCACATTGCAGGACAACATGTAGGACCTCATGCCTTCCAATGTTAAACCCCGTAAATTAAAAGGGATAATTGGAACGGTTCACAGGCGAGTTGTGTGGTTTGTTTAGGGCGGGGCTTATCTGTCAAACCAACCAATCAACGACTGCCAAACCCCCAGGGCACAGCGGCATCTAACGGTGTTTTGTTTTTCAAATTTTACATTGTGAGAAGAGGCTTCTGTTCTTTTAGATTTACGTGACAATTGAGTTTTGTCTCGCGTGAATTGCGAATCCTTTGATGTCGGCGAAATGAAATAAAAATTCATGATTCTGTCGCGTCTGTTGCGATCAACTTGGCATCGGCGAAAAGAAGTCTCTTTTGAGAGGTTGATTTGGCAGGCGCAGAAGAACTACCTCGCTCATTACCTTTGCGTTATTTGATCCGGTGGGACTCTATTCATGCGTTTGGCTCAGGAATTATGCGCGGCTGGCGTTTGAATCCCCAGAAGAACAACATAATATAGAACATGCACAGCCATGTCATATTTTTCACGGGTCAACTTCTAAGGGTGTTTTTGCTATTGCTGCGACATGCAAAATGCAGAATCTTTACAAAAAACTCACCTCGCTATGAAATAACTTGGATGAAGTATCTGTTGGCTAATAAAAAACTGATATCAAATTGGCTCGGTGGCGATATTGAGTAAAGTATTTCTGATGTATTATATTATCGCGGTTAACCGTGGTTGGTTCTGTGGTTTGAGACACAATGCATAGAAATCCAGGGTCTCCACTTATGAATTTGAAAAGAGAAGAAAATAATTTACGTTGCGGTTTAATTCATATCTGAATTGGACAATGGATCCTCGCATTCCAACGGTTGAGCTATGATTAATATTGAAATACTGATGTTGCGTTACAATAATGGAACAGGTTTGAATTGCGATATGGCAATGTATGGCCAACACAGCACCCCTTGAAAAGACAGCATATGGGTCCGATCGGCAGAAAATGTACAATTCGCCTTCACAAATCCTATCAAATATCACAGATTTAAGACAGAAAATAGGTTCCAAATTCGGTTCAACACAACCAAAGAGACTGTTTGAATACAGGCGAAACCAAAAAAAATCAGATATACCCATTTTTGATCATTTTTCAGTCTGATTTAGCAGAATTGATTAAATATGTAGAGATTTCAATTGTACACTTTCTGACGATCTGACCCATTTGTATTTAAAGATTTTTTTCGGGAACCAATTAGCCCACATATTGCCTTTTCTGAATCTAACCTCATAAGTTTCAAATCTCATTTAAAACAGGTTCATACCGATTTCATCGTTGTTCTCATTGTTGCCGATGTCTTAATTATAACAAATTTGATAGCATACAATATGATATCAAAGACGTAGTTAATTAGTTCTGTTAAATACAGAATATAGCACGAGTTGCAAAGCAACGAGTGCAATATTTTGAGCGCCTGAAACGAACAAGTTAGTTAACAGATTTATTATACATGATTTCAATCATAGAAATAGAAAGAAATCATTCAATAAAACATGTTACATTTCTGTTAATGTCATACTGAAGCGGAATGTTCCCTCTCAATGTACAATTACGCTGAGGTCTTCCTGATTTCCCTTCAGAAATAGTATAGAATGATAAAATAGACATAGGTCAATGACACAATTAGATTCAATTCATATTGATAACACTAAGAGTACGATTCGGCTCGCTTTATACTAAAAGGGTGCGGTTGACGGTTATGGCAGTGTCCTATAGTCCGAGAATTATTATACTCGTGGTGGGAAACATATCTTTTTGCGCCATCTCATTGAAAGGTATTTAATGTTTGTGGGAACATCTGAGGAGCTATTACTGCGTCCATTTAAAGGCAATCTTAGTTTGACTGTACAATACATACCTTGGGCGTATTGTCAACGATTCTCCATGCATGTATGGAGAATTGTTGGTATTGTCGGCATGCACTAAACCCCCAGTGCACCCCTATACAAGCGGGGCGGGCCTTCAAAATATCATTTTTTATAACACTTCGTAAGATATAAATGGGTGAGAATTGAAGAAAATGTACAATTGGCAGTTGTACACATTTAGTTAATTCTGCAAAATCAGGCTGCAATTTGGTCAATACTAGGTAAATTCGAGTATATTCAGCATTGCATTGATTCTGGCAATCTGTTTGGCTAGGTTGAACTGTATTTTGAAATTTATTTCTGACTGAAATTTGGGTTATTTGAGAGAATTGGCGAAGGTGAATTGTACAGTTTCTGAAAACCAGACCCATATATGCTGCACATTATCCCATGTATTTCACAGCATTGATCCCCACTATAATACAAAGAATACATTTGCGAACAAACTGTTGAAATTACTCAACCAGTAATGGTGGCGAGGAATGTCGAGTACTTTATATCAAATTCATTATTAAATTATGAAAACAAATATGGAAGACTAGAAATCTTCAATAGATTTTGAAATGGGACTCATTGATGAATAGGTAATGATCCGGACAATTTCCAAAAACAATTTTGTAGAATGTACCACTGTGTTTATACTATAGCTCCTGATGGTACATCGCTGGGTGGAATGACCCATATCATAATACAACCAAAAAGGGCGAATGAATGAATGAAAAGGCAGACGGATCTGTATATATATGAAGTTGCATAGGCAGGTGACTCAATAGGGGAATTTACATTTGCCATTGTGTAGGTCTGTTACAGTGCATGCTGGGATAGATTCAGTTCAGGTCTGACATACAAATATTTTCATCGAAAATTGCAAGTACATTTTCACCAATATCATAGCTTGTGTAAATGATCTATGAAAAACAAATGCATTATGGGAAAGAGTGAGGCTTATGTTATAGAAACATATAGAGCATATGGATATTTACATTGAAGCATTGATAAATATTCAGTGCTGAATATGGTACATTTATATCAGATTTTACACGCACATACACTGCAATAACTACATGCGAATCGAGATCCATAAAAGCGTCCATGCAAATCCCCTATTGAACACATTTGTTATACATTGTTAGGGGCGAGGCAACGCAGAGAAGCCCAGGTGGGCCTCGCATCCTAGCATTGACGCAGCTGCGCCTATTCTACCAAACGCTTTATAATAACATAGCGAATGTCCTTTTATATAGTCAGACGCAGTGAGTCACGTTTTAGTTTAAATGAATGTTCATTGAAATATCTTTCTTTTTTTTTATTTCATTTTCAGGCCAATACATTAAATTGTATGGGTGAAATCGTGAAAAAAATTACAATTGGCCTTCACCGATCCAATTCATTGGCCCTTACTTAATTAGTTTATTTTGTTTTTTTATTCATGAATAGGAATCCGCTTGAGCTCGTCTTAAGCTGATATCTCAGAATCCATTTTCTTTTGCAACTTATTTTTCTTAGACAAATCACATACTCCCATTGTCATTCGATCCTGAAGTCATTTAATGACATTTATCCCTGGTAATTTCTGTAATGAGGGTGCCAAAATAAATTATTCTATTCATTAATTGTACACAAACCATTAATGAATACGTATTGCATCCCCTAACAGTACAGATAGCATGAACATAAAATCCTAAGTCAAACGATTACAGTGTTGTTTTCATCTAATAAAAGATGATAAAATATATTGAGGAGAGAGACATGGAAGGGTGTGGGAAGGACAAGGGAGACAAGGAGTGGGGAGGAGGAGGGAGACAGTCTTGGCCCAAAGTTGAGAGAGTCCCTTCAAACGGAGGGAAAGCCTCTTGCCTCAAACTGCAAAGTGCCATTATAATTCCATTAAGACCGAAAAATCTCATTATATTCCCATTGCAACGCCTAGTAGTGGGCCCGGAAACCGATTAGCAAAGTAGGCGTCCAATCACTGACATACCACTCTTATCTGATCTGAGGGTTTGGACCTAGCTGTACATACAACCCATTCAAGTGACTGGCTAGGTTCGGACCTAGAGTGGAGAGGTGAGAATACGGAGGAGGGAGATGTGAGATTGCGGAGGTGGATGGAGAGGTGGGATGAGGAGGAGGAAGAATTGGCTTTATTTTTACATAAAATACTTCACTACTAAAAAAGGATAAGAATTCAATCAATATCATAAGGTCTTGCCAAACTGTTAAAGGGTGGTCTCCACTGGCTGCGGTAAGCTCTGCGATAAGCTCTGCGGTAAGCCTTGCGATAGTGCTGTGATGGTGAGAAGTGGCGAGGTCCTGCCTACATGGCCAGGGAACCATGTAGGCATGACCTCATCATTCCTCTACACCTACAAAACCAGCATAACCCATGGCAAGGCTTAGCGCAGAGCTTACCACAGCCAGTGGAGACCACCCTTTATGCTTTGTATACCTCTCACATTGACGTCTCAACTTTTCTCTTTTGATGACTGTGTCTTCTCTAATAATGTTATCATATTTTTCTATTTCTAGGTAAGTTTCCCGTCTTTTCCTCAAAAATCAGAACTGCTGGGTGAAGTATCAAGTTTTTTCTCTTTTTCAAATGCTCAATGTATTCGGTTAGTACATAATTTAATCTCAGGACACAACAAATAAATAATTTTCCAGGTGAGCGTGCATGTTTCTGGATAAGATTTTCAGAAAATTTACATTTGGCAGTTCTACACATTTAGGAAATTCTCTTAAATTAGGCTGAAAAAAGAAGAATACCGGGTATATCTGAGTATATTTGGTGTTGCATTGATTTAAAGTATCAGTTCTGTTATGTTAAATTTAATTTTGAAGCTCATTTGTGTCTTAAATGTGGGTTATTTTGAGAGGATTGGTGAAGGTGAATTGTACATTTTCTAAAAATCTGACCAATCTGTTGATAACCCGAATGTAGATTTCTTGAGAATCCTGACCCCTCCGTTCTTGGGCCTAGCCCCACTTAATATTGGTTGAGAATATTCAGGATGTAGGCAATTTAACGATTGCAAAATGTCAAAGATACAACTACGATTAATATTTAATGGGAAAATAGTCATATTGAAGAATTGCAATAAGCTTCTGCGTATATTCTAAAGAGCAGGGTGATTTTATGGCAAATCAGCTAATTGCTGAAGATACTGTATCATTTATCCCTACTGGAGTGATAGGTGTATTGGAACACATGCAGCATCCATTTCATTCCGACAAAGGTAACTTACAGCCCTTCGTCAAAGATGACTCGCAAGGTAGAATTTCAAGGGAGCATTTCCCTGGGCCTGTTATATAAGCTGAGGAAAAGGATCGCTTCATGGGAACAAATCCGTCCTTCAGGAAATTCCCAGCTGGTAGGAATAGCCTAATTTTGTGATGTGTTCTAGGGAAGTCAGTCACAAGTCGCAAAGATAATATTTTCCAAATTCTTTTTAAAAAATCCAAAATCCAAAATGACTTATTCACTGGATCTCCTTGTTTTAATGTTCTAATTCTTGGATGGTTTAGCGCTTTAAGTTGTGTGAATACATGCACCAAATTTCCAGACAGTGTATTAAATATATCTTTGCTTTCGAAAGTCATTCTATGGAGTGCATACTGATTTCCTCGAAAATCAGAACTGCTGGGGGAGGTATCAAGTTTTCTCTCTTTTTCAAATGCTCAATGCATTTGGCTAGTAGAAAATTTATTCTCAGGAAACAACAAAAAAATAATTTTCGAAGTTAGCATGCATGTCATGCATGTATCTGGGTAAGATTTTCAGAAAATGTACAATTGGCAGTTCTACACATTAATTTTAGGAAATTCTCCTAAATTAGGCTGAAAAATGAAGATAACCGGGTATATCTGAGTATATTTGGTGTTGCATTAATTTAAACTATCAGTTCTGTTATGTTAAATTGCATTTTGAAGCTCATTTTTATCTTAAATGTGGGTTATTTGAGAGGATTGGTGAAGGTGAATTGTACATTTTCTAAAATTCTGACCCATCTGTTGATTACCCGAATGAAGATGTGTTGAAAGACCTGTCCCCTCCATTCTTGGGGTTAACCCTGCTTGATATAGGATTTGTCGAGAATATTCAGGATGTAGGCAATTTAAGGATTGCAAAATGTCAAAGATACAACTACGATTAATATTTAATGGGAAAATAGTCATATTGAAGAATTGCAATAAGCTGCTGCGTATTCTAAAGAGCAGGGTGATTTTATGGCAAATCAGCTAATTGCTGAAGATACTGTATCATTTGGGTCAGATTTTCAGAAAATGTACAATAATTGGCAGCGGTACACATTTAGTAAATTATGCTAAAATAGACTGCAATTTGGCCAACACTAGGTAAATTCAAGCATATTCCGCATTGCATTGACACTAGCAATCTGGTTGGTTAGGTATGAACTATATTTTTAACTTCATTTATCCGTACCAACTGAGGCAAGGGTACAAAGTGTAGGAATTCCCACACACAATCTTCCTTTCCTACATTATACAACAGGTCCCAGCACCCGATGACGGTCTCAGTTTACTTGTTACTTCTAGAATGTAAAATGCCCGCCTTTCAATTTTTCGTCTATATCCATACATTCTGTAGAAAATGTATTATGGAGAAGATTTCCAAAGCTTCTGGGTGTTTCGGGCAATCTTCACAATGAGGAAATTGGATCGCGGATAGCTATTTTTAAATGAAGCTTTTTCCCATTATTTTGCAATGCCTTCTCCAATAGAAATTTAATGTGCCATTTTCTTTGCTCGGGTATTATCGGACGAGGTATTTGCTGTCGTCGCTACAGCTTTCTTATTATATCAAAGTTATAGATCATAACGATGTGTTTCCAACTAAACCAAACAATACGTAGAAGTTGTTATCTTACTCATGAATTCCTGACAATTAAACTGGAATTCATTGTAGTTCATTTATCTGTTAGAGTTATGTTTAAATGGCTGGGACGTCAGTACAATCAGCTCTTCACATATGCCAAATATAAGTCAGCAAAGAATGATAAATACTAGGTATATCAGATTATGCCCGACATTGGCTTGATTAAATAATGCTCTGTTAGGTATAAAGGTATAACTGCATTATATTTGGTATTACATTGATGCGAGATTTCTCTTTAGTTATGTTTAACAATATCATTAACATCATTTGAGTTATTTGAGAGGAACGGTGAAGGCGAAGTGTATATCTTCTGGTGACTGGAACAATAATGAAAATAATCGAGAAAGTAGAGAAAATGGTTCAATAACCTAGAGAATTAATTTGGCTTTCCAGTCTCCGAATATTCCGATAGAAGTTCTCTATTGATAACAAATATGTGTCAGATTTCCAGAAAATGTACAATTCGCCTTCACCAATCGTCTCAAATAACCCACATTTAAGACAAAATTCAGCTTAAAAAACAGAACTGATACTTTAATACGATACCAAATATACTCAAATACACCCAGTATTCTTTATTTTTCCAGCCTAATTTAGGAGAACTTCTTAAATTAGTAGAGCTGCCAATTGTACATTTTCTGAAAATCTGACCCATGTACAATAATTCCATAGAAATGTTGACTTTTTAATGCTATCATCCATGACCTCGAGTATGTTTTAATGGATTGTTTTATGCTGCGATAGAAACTATAAAGGTAAGATTTTCAGAAAATGTACAATTCAACTTCACCAATCTTCTGAAATAACCTAAATTTCAGACGAAAATAAAGTTCAAAATACAGTTCAACCTAACGAAACAGATTGCTAAGAATGAATATAATACCGAATATACTCGAATTTACCTAGTTTTGAACAAATTGCAGCCTAATTTAGCAGAATTTAGTAAATGCGTAGAGCTGCCAATTGTACATTTTCTGAAAATCTGACCCATGAGTATTTGATGTCGCTTCTTATTCAAATTATATTCAAGTTTACTGAAAGCGTTCAGCGATGCAAGGAGTGTTGCCATCACACAATACAGTCACAGATGGTGATTCTAGAATAGGTTTAGATCGGTGAATCCAAAATTCAATTTCGGCGAAATTATCAACACAGAATAATTGATCATGCAAATTCCAATAGATAAAGATATAAATGATAATGACAATATATTCATGACTTGATGCATACTGCAAAAAGAAAGTAACGCAGAACAAAAGTATAATTATTGTATTTCTGAGCAGGTGTAGTTGAGAAGACCATCATCGATGTTTGACTCGGAACTTTTTCTAACAGACATTGTTGAGGATAACATCCACTAGCCAGCAAGGGACCCTGGGCTTTCATACACTATAGTAGTCCATCCTGTACCACCTGGTCAGGTTTGTTTAGGTCGAAATTAGTAGTTCCAAAAGCTGCATTTTCAGTTATTAAGGCAAACGAAATCTTACCAAATGTAGTCATATTATCACTGATAAAATTTAATTCATCAATATTCTGCTACTGTTAAATGATTAGCCCAGAATCAGCCCAGCAAAATCCGCCGCCGGTGAGTGATAATAAGGGAGGGCAACGCGCAGGATAGCAACTTGGCGGGGCCTCAAAATATAAATGCGGACTTTTATCAACCCTTGTATCAAATACAACTAGAAAATATCCTTAAAAGTCTTGCTAAAATTACTTTTAGATGCCGTCAGAGGCAACATAACAAAAAGTAGAACATCTTTACTTTTTGACTGACATTACCCAAGAATGCAGCTTTAATTAGATATGTAAATCAGCTAATTTACATATATAAATTAACTAATTTACATAATAAGCTAACCCGAGTCTTCAATCCGAGCAAATAAGGACACATGAGCAAATAACACAACCATTGATAACTATTTAGTTCTTATGATTTAAAAGAAATGATTTTCAATTTCCAGTACATGCTTCTATAGCAAGCATGGAGTGGGTGCGGTGAAGATTTTTCCCTTCAAACCAATTTAGCCTGGGCACTCAATAGGCGAGTGGCCTGTAATGGATGGGTTTAATCTTGGGCTGCTGTTTGCACTGGTAGAAACGTGGACTCCCCTCCATGTGTTGTGATTATCCCCACCAATATAAGACCAGGGATTACAAGCACACTCATAGAATGATTGGTTCTATATTTGGAAAAGGACCCATAAAGTGCCTATCTATCTCTTTTTCTTTTCTCTCTCTCTCTCTCCCTTCTTCTCTATCTCTTATTTTTTGGGTAAGAGTATAAACTGCCTTCCTTTCAGCTGTCCCGCCCTTGATATAACCATATTAAATGTGTTTATAAGGGCGCAAAGCAACCAATCTCACTCACTCACTCACTCTGATTTTTTTTAAATAGATTTTCATTGAGCAAAAATGTCACACAATGTGATTTCTTTTACACTGACAACAAAATTTAATCAACTGTATTGCAGAAATTAATCTTTAATATGACGTTGTTTTTGAATTTCACACGATTTTGGAAATATACTGACATGTTATTGCCAATATTTGAGGTAAATTAGATAATTGGGCTTTTAAAAAAAATCAATTCTTATTGTTGAAGACATGACATATCTAATGACCGTTGACCCCCAGCATAAAGGAACATATAAATGAGGCGGTTGTTTCAGTTGTTACAATGAGCGAATAATTACTGACTCTGATCTCATAGGGAGATCAGACTAGCGAATTAGGTTCCTTCTATGTGAGTATGCTTTCAGGCGGTTTATTTGTTCGTATATGGGTCAGATTTTCAGAAAATGTACAATTCAACTTCGCCAATCTTCTCAAATAACCCAAACTTCAGACGAAAATAAACTTCAAAATACAGTTCAACCTGACCAAACAGATTGCTAGATTCAATGCATTGCCAAATATACTCGAATTTACCTGGTATTGACCAAATTGCATCCTAATTTAGCAGAATTTTCTAAATGTGTACAGCTGCCAATTGTACATTTTCTAAAAATCTGACCCACATGTCTGTCCCATTTTAAACTTTTATTTCTGTTTTTTATTAAATAATATTTGATCTCGGATTATTGTCCTGCACCGTAACATGCAGCATATGTGCATAAACCGAACTGAACAATATTAACAAAAATGAGAATGAATGCTTAATAAATGTGTCAAAATTGAGTTACAAACTATGTACCACTGTATCCAAATTCAGAAAATGAAGCAAAACATTATTTTAGATGATTTAAAGTTGAAGCTTGGAAACCATGTAACACGTAACACTCCTAGTAGCTAACAATGCAGCAGTTTAAATAGGGGATTTGCATGTGCCACTGTTACAGTGCATCCTGGGTGGATTCGGATGAAATCTGACATACAAATATTTGGCAACATTTCTATGGAAGGTTGCAAGAATGTTTTCCCCAATATCATAGCTTTTATGGATGATCCATGAAAATCAAATGCATGATGGGAAAGGTAGAAGCTTGTTTTATAGAAACATGTATAACACATAGATATGACATTAGGGCATTAATAAATATCCCATACTGAACACGGCATGTTTTCTATAGATTTTACACTGTACAATTAGTCCCATAACTCCATGTGAATCAAGATTAAAAATGGCGGCTACGCAACTCCCCTATTGAGAAGACCAAACTCTGGTTTGAAGAGAACCTTCAGTCCTGAGGGTGGAGCAGCTCCATGTGTCCAAGAGCATTGTTTGTGCTGCTCGGGGGGGAATCCCTGTTCGAGACAACGCATAAACAGCAAGCAAGCAGGCGCCATAACACTCGCCTTTCCGCAATGAAAAAATGCTCCTATTGAAAATTATCGAGAGAAAAAGTGGGAGACGATACGGACTAAAAAGGACACTTTTCCAATCAAAAATGCTGAAATTCACTGTTGGATTGAGCTTTTTCCTCATCAAATGAAGAGTTTGAGAGCTAGGCGACGTGGGATTTTGATTAATTACGAGCTGAAGTGAAGTCAATGGCGAGTATTATGGCAAGGGTGGTGTGACATGATGGCAATATTGGAGAGGCAAGAATATTTGGAAAAATTGATATTCAAACTGGGTTTCTGCAAATTACTATAGAAGTTGTGTACCGTATCATCTATTCAATATGCAATAAATTGGTAAGGGACTTCTGGTTTCGATTTGAAAAGTATTTTTTAATTTTTTTTTGGACAAAATTTTTATTCAGACATATATGTACAATATAACCAAAAACAATCTTGTTCCTTAGAACGGTTTTCCTCATGCCCTGATTGATTAAACTCTTGCCGTATTTGGTGGGTGAGAAACGCTTTATAAAGATGACAGCATCAATTAGTCGAAAAATAAGACATTTTTATATTCATAATTTATAAGTTAATATACGGCTTTTCTTTTGTCATATGCTAGAGGTAATCGACTTATGGACTAGGCTATATATTATGGGTATGGAAAGGTGACACGATCAAAGGATCGATAGTGATGATGATAATGAGGATGAGGTGAAGGATGATACATTATTACACACGTGAGCAGTTAGAAAGGTGCAGTTTGGGGGTGCAGTTCAGTTGACCCAAACTGCATACGTGATCAGTTCGGGTAAAGACGCAATTTCATTGGTGCAGCGTAGGCCAGATGACATCTTCCCGACCGCGTAACTTAGGCCTACAAATTGTGGTGAATCAAGCCTCCTCGAGCTAAACTATAGGCTATACAAGTTAAATTTACTTTTTGACATCCTAATAGAGTGTACACATAATAAATAGCAAATGGCACTCTGTTCGGGTTCAAACTGATCCCGTCAGAAAACGGGAACTCACCCCTTCGGCGTTCTTCCCGTTTTCTGACGGGACTCGATCAGTTTGAACTCTCCATCGTGCCATTTGCTATGAGTATCTGACTATCAACAAATTAGTCTACTGGTGGTGGGTGAGTGAGTGGTATCGATGCACAATTAACTGATGTTTTCATAATAACCTAAGGTATTTTATAATATATTAAATCATAACGATTGAGAGCGGGTACAATTATATAACAGTGCCTGACAACAGTTTAAAAAGATAACATTAATAACAATATCCCATTTACAGAAATGTATGTCTACCTTCACAAATGTCAGTGCCTAAAAAACGTGCCGCAGCGTGTTTTGATTTATAAACAATTCTACTTATGGTCATTATTTAAAGCAAGATAAATCTGCAAAGACATTAATTTCAAACCTACAATAGCCCTATTGCCGTCCATATGTGGGTCAGATTTTTAGAAAATGTACAATTGGCAGCTGTACACATTGAGTAGATTCTGCTAAATTAGGCTGCAATTTGGTCAATACTAGGTAAATTCGAGTATAACTGGCATTGCATTGACGCTAGCAAGCTCTTTGGTTAAGTTGAACTTTATTTTGAACTTTATTTCCGTCTGAAATTTGGGTTCTGTGTATGCCAGAAACTAAACAACTTTGAATTGAAACTATTGAGAAATAACTATTTAGAAATATTGATTCTAGTGCAAGAGATTCATGCAGATCTGCGGTATTGCTTCTGAATCAAATAATCATTTTCTAAATAACTATTTAGAAATATTGATTACAGTGAAAGAGGTTTATGTTGAATATCTTTGTGTTAGAAAGAATATCCCAAATCCAAGATATATACTAATTAGGTTATTAGAATATCCGTAAATGCTGTTGATAATGTCGGAGAATATCTTAGAAAAGGAAAGGAATATTCCAAAAAAATAGTGTTGGATATTTTGGATATTTCATATTTCATATCCTTTCCAACTGGGGACACAACATATGCCATGAACTAAGCAATTTTGAAATGAAACTAATGAGAAATAACTATTTAGAAATATTGATTCTAGTGCAAGAGGTTTATGCAGACCTGCGATATTGCTTGTGAGTCATGGCCGCAATATCCAGCTCTTAATAAAGAAGATTGGTGGGCGATGTCGCACAATCCCATCGCGCGCAGAAATCGCCTGTAAGAGGATCATCTCCATACGTAGGAAGGCATATAAAGGTCAGATCTTCAGAAAATGTGCAATCGGTGGATCTACATACTTTGTAAATTCTGTTAAGATAGACTCAGAAATGGTCAATATTAGTATATCTGAGTATATTTGGCATTGCCTTGATTCAAGAAATCTGTTTGGTTATGTTGAGCTTAATTTTGAAACATAAATCTGTCCAGAATTTGGATTATTTGAGAGAATTGCTGAAGGCGAATTATATACATTTTCTGGCAATTTCACCCATATATAGTAAACGTAGACTCAGAACTCTTCCTTACTTTCCACGTACGAGCGAATCAGTCGTACAGAGGTGCTCAGCAGTTGAGGGAGGTGAATCTGCTCAATTAAACATTTCAAAGAATAACTCAGCTCCCCGCGCCCAACCACAATCTTGTGTTTCAAAGTGGGTCTTGAGACCTTTTGAGAGCGCGTTCTCTAATTTCCCTTATCGCAGAAGAGGCAACTGTTGTCTTTTATTTCAGTTCATGCCAGGTCAAATGTTTATGGGACTTCTGGTTGAGATCAAAGCGGGGATTATCCCATATTGAAATAATCCGCTCTGGGGAGGGGAGAAGGGAGAAAGGGAGGTGGGGGGAGTGGAGAGGCACTGAGGATGTTCTCAGGGCTGAGGATGATTGTTTGAATCAGGATAATGACCTCCACGACCTTGGATTAGCCCTTTTTCCCCTTTCCAGCTCGCGCATGCGCAGAGATGAATTGCTGAAACAAGCCCAGATAAAAAGAAGCCAAAGTCGGTATTGATGATGGGGAAAATTACCGGGGTGAGTGAGTGAGTGAGATTGATTGCTTTACGCCCTTATCAACACATTTAATATGGTTATATCAAGGGCGGGAGAGCTGAGAGGGATGTTTATGATCATACCCAGGAAATAGAGATAGAGAAGAAGGGAGAGAGACAGAGAAAAGAGACAGAAAGGCACTTTATGGTCATACCCAGGACCGAGAAAATTACCAGGGAACAGTATCGTCAGGTTGTCAGACAATGTACACTTTTTCCACTCTACACATTCAGTAAAACTAAGCTAAATAAGCTGAACAATGATAAATTTCTGAATATATTTGGGAATCGCGTTGCTTTAACGAATCTTTTCAGTTACATTTAACTCATTTTTGAAGCTCATTTTTGTCGTACAATAGGGTTATTTCATAGAATTAGTGAAGGCGAACTGTACATTTTCCGACGGTTTGACCCAGTACCAGTAGTAGGCTACTGCTGTTATGCACCTCAACCCAGAACCAATGATTCAGCTTCATTATCATTAGATATTAAGGTGCTCAGTTATATGACATTTTGGTCGCTGCGATCTTTTATTTATGGCCATGGGAGGGACTCAAGTGGTGTCCTGCTGCATGGTAATGAATGAGAGATGCTCTTTGTTGGGTGGAGCTACTCTCCTGGCTCGCTTTCCACTTATATGAACCTCCATATATATAGAGAGAGACATATATGGGTCGGATTATTAGCAAATATACAATTCGCCTTCGCCAATCATCTCAAATAACCCACATTTAAGACAAGAATGAGCTTCAAAATGCAGTTTAACACAACAGAACTGATACTACAAATCAATGCGATACCCAAAATACTCTGATATACCTGGTATTCATCATTTTTCTGCCTGATTTAGCAGAAATTTCCTAAATGTGTACAGCTGCCAATTGTACATTTTCTGACGCATATGTCACCCATCTGACCCATATGTCCTTTATATTAAGGTACTGCTTCTCTGTTATGAAGCAAACCCTCAAGCTAACGAATCACTGATGGATCAGATCGTCGGAAGCTGTACACATTTAGCAAAGTCTGCTAAATTATAATGGACAATTGGTCAATACTAGGTACATTTTAGTATATTTGGTATTGTGTTGATTCAAACAATCTGTGCAGGTGAACTGCATTTTTAACCTCATTTGTGACTTAAATGTGAGTTATTTGAGAGGATTGGTGAAGGTGATTTTTACACTTTTTGACGATCTGAACCTGAAAGTTCTTCTGTTGGGACTTTTTAAAAATGATAATGAACAGTAAAAGAGACACACATCAACTTAAATCTTGCTCCGACCCGTTCTGTATGTGTGCCAGAGCTTTACAAAAAAGTACAATTCGCCCTCAACTATCCTTTCAAATAATCCAAATCTAAGAGAAAAATGTAGTTTAACAGAATGAAAGAAATGCCTTTAATTCAACACAATGCCAAAGATACTCGGATATACATAGCATTGATAATTCTCCAGGCTGATTTAGCAGAAGTTACCAAATTTGTAGAGCTGACGATTGTACATTTTATGAAAATCTGACCCATGTATGAGCCTCTCCATGGCTGTGATAACCTTTCTCATATCAACCACATTTCTCTGTATCGGCGCGACGGAAGCACAACACCTTACTTCCGGTGGCGTCTGACACTAGACAATGTCACGTGATGCCCAGAATAGCCAATAGGAGTGGGCCTCTCTTCCCTAGATGGAGTGATCGGGTTGCCATCAGCCATTCTGTGCGGGGCTACTACTCCATGTCAGCCATTCTGTGAGGAGCTACTACTCCATGTGCTGCTTTGAATTATGGCATCATGTTTGGATTTCACTTAAATCTCAACTAGGAAATTTATCGAATGAATAACTATTTGAAGTAAGATTAAAACACTGTACACTTGAACCATATACATTTGAACCATATACAAGGAAACCAAATGCATTCATTAGCTTTAAGCAACCTCATATCATTTTTCTTGGAGAACTATATGAGGATTTTTGTTATTCTGTGTATAAGTTGAAATTCAACGTTGTATCTTATGACAAGATTTAAAGAGAAGTTGGTGCACAAGAACTTTTTGATGCACGACGCGGTTCATACACATCTAACATTAAAAGCGGCCATAGGCCACTAATGACTATTACACGAACAATGCATTAAGGGGAATCTCCTTAAAAGAATCACTTTGGATGCATTATACACATATATTATGGGTCCGATTTTCCGAAGATGTACAATTGGCAGCTGTACACATTTACTAAATTCTGCTAAATTAGGCTGCAATTTGGCCAATACTAGGTAAATTAGACTATATATCTGCCATTGCATTGATTTTAGCATTCTGTTTGGCTAGCTAGGTTGAACTGTATTTTGAATTTTAATTTCGTCTGAAATTTGGGTTATTTGGGAGAATTGGTGAAGCTGAATTGTACATTTTCTGGTGATTTCACCCTCATACATTATATATCATAAGACAATGCATTAGGATCTAAACAGGAAATTCTTATTTGATTGATGGATGGATCCTTGTGAGGATTGTTTGCAATATAAAACTGCATCTAAGATTTCAGCCCAGAATAAAGTATTAAGAAACATGATTGATCAGAGTCCTAATTAAATCCCTCCCTACCCCTATTCTTTTCTGATCACTCACCACATGATTCCACTGCACAGACCAGGTCCCCCCTCATATATCAATCTGGTAAAAAGAATTTATGACGTATATATCTCCGGTAAATTGAGATAGGAAAGATTGAAGACTGTTTAATTTATGTTTTTTATTGAATTCCACGTAGGAAAGCTCCATATATGTGGGGTTAACGGCCCTAAATTAATTTTCAATCTCCGAAGGGATTTATTAACATGGAAAAAAACTCATCATCTCCGCAGGTATGTGGATGGCTTTTAGGGATATAGATTGCAAGTGTAAGGATTGGTTCACTTTGATATGAAAGCGGTTTTGCATGTATCTTTAATAGAATACTATTGCACCTAGAGAGGGTTCTAGATCATTCCCCCACCAAAATCTCCCCGCCGACAATCTCCCCGCCGCAATTTCCCCGCCAAAATCTCCCCACCATACATTCTCCCCACCGACTTTTTCCCCGCCAATAAATCATTAAAATCCTGATGAAGGTCGAATGTAAGACCAAAAGGTAGATCGCCCCAACATATTAAACCTCCTTCAAATAAACATCTGTGTCCCTTCGTGTTTTGAGTTGTCTCAATCACTTAGAAATTTTAAATCATTAAAATTTTGATTTATCTAGATGCCAAAGAATCATGAAAATTTGCTGAAATTCTCATATAAACACGGATAGTTACAAGAAATTAATGACAATGAAAAAAAAGTAGTTTGGTTAATACATAAAAAGTGGATATACGGTCAGCATGTACAGTACAGCATGCTGTAATAATCACATGGTACAGTGTCAATTTATGATAATACGATGAATTATATGATCGCAGTTACCTTAATTTGAGACAAATGAAACTTTCATTTCGAACTTTAGTAGAGCAGTAAATATAGTTAGCACATAGCGGTATGGTTTTCTTTGTATCATGTTGGGTTTTTTTTGTTTTTGTTTTTTAAAAGAAAATCTGAAGTAGTACTGGTATCCTTCTCAGAACTAAGTTCTAAATCTGATTCCTCTATAGTTAGTGTCACTGTAACATTTTGGAAAACCCTTTCTAAATTTTTGTAATCACTGCATTCGATTGACCACAAACTTTGAAGGCCAATTTATTCATCTTTATTTTATTTGCTTCTGTTCAGAATTCATTCTCACACAACAACAAATAAATTGTTAAAGTTTTATTTTTTCGAGATTCTTTTCCTTATAACTGCAAGTTTCTATAGCATTCTAAAATTCTCAAAGCTAAAGAGCAGACACCTTAGCCAGTAGGGATTAGGTCAGTCAGAAATAGAAATATTCAGCCTTGACGGAAATAAAAAATCAATATAGTGTAAGATTCTAAGAGCATTTGCCCAGAAATTTGGTCTTCTATCGAGTTGGTAGAGATGAAGTCAGAGATTGGTGAAGTTTGTCAGGTTCAGCCCAGGCAAGGAGTGTCTGAAGGCTTCCCCTCCAGCTTTATTTATACTCAGGAAACACTTAATTAATTCATATACAGGGTTCCAAGAAATATTCCGCTGCCCTAACCCCTTCTAATTGGGTGAAAGAGAATCCCTCTCCTCCATGTGGACTGACCTCTGCCCCCAAATCATGCCAAGGTCATGCACTGTCCATGTGTAAGATTGGATCCTCCTCAGCTTCCCCCTCTCCTCCCTTACCCTTAGGTCCCAGAGACTTCTGCCTGCCCTACCCTTTTACCCTTCTCCCCTCCCTCTTGATTAACCCAGAGCAGCGAATATATTAATTAGGTGGGCCAGGTGGAGAGGTCAGCTTTGGCTAGCTGATCCTACCCCTCCCAGTCAGACCATGTGTGGCGTGCATGTGATCAGTGGACTAATTGGGTCAAATCCAACCCTACAGAATGCAATTCTTTGCAATATTCTAACTCAAGTACTATGCGGGTGTGTTAAGTTATTCCCATAACATTTTACATATTAGAGATCTGAGTAATTCAGTCTAGGCCCAACAATGAGAGAATCCCTTCAAACGGAGGGAAAGCCTCTTGCCTCAAACTGCAAAGTGCCATTATAATTCCATTAAAACCGCAAAATGGCATTATAATCCCATTAACACGCCTAGTGCTATGCCGGTAAACCACTTAGCGAAATAGGCGTCCAATCACTGACACACCATTCTATTACACCATTACACCATTATGTCCAATCGATGAATTAATAAATTGGCCTTAGTAAAGAGATAAGATGATATTTTGTTGAAAATATTTTTTAAAGAAACTTTATTTTAGTAATCAAAACAATAAGTTTTACACACCCAAACCAATACACATACATCAATATATGCCACCTTATACCACCATTAGTCGTCACGACACAGAATATTGACTACATCGTATTATTGTACTTAGAGGGAGATGGATTGAAGCAATGACTGGCACGTTTTTACCAGGCTGTTCGCGAATAGCAAGTGCCCTGGGGAGAAACAAGGTCTTTATATAGAAGTGCAGGGATAGAATGGGTGCCTAAATGGGGAGAGAGGGACCCTGGTGAATCCATCAGGCTGGGCCCATTTTGTCAGGACTAAAGTTGTTATCCTTACCACAGGGATCTAGGAATTTCCTTTGGGTAGTTTGGACGCTGAGGGGGTGGGGTAGTGGGGAGGGGGGGGGGATTATTATTACATTGGGTGGGATTGTATGGTGTATACTGTATACCGTATAAGGGAAGTCCTGTTATGTATATTATTTATTTTTTTTATATTTGTATATTAGGTACGTTTAATAATAATAATAATAATGATAATAATAAATTCTTTATTTGCAAGACTAAGAGTTATACATATGGTTATGCTCTTCAGATTTAAGAATCTGGTCTTCCAGTGGATGCCATGATACAGACCTATAGTAGAAACTAAAAAAACTAATTAAGTGCAAGATAAAAGAAAAGCGGCAATAAAATCTGGAGATATTTTCCGTATTGGATGACAAATTTGGAAACAATATTACATTAACAAGCTCCACTTGTCTTCCCATTTGTGAGCTTTCCTAGTATAGTTTTTGTAGAGGTATGAACTCAATATTTTTTAAAAGAATAAAAAAAACAGGTGCGTTTGAGAATAATGTCAAATGTGATAATAAAATACTTTTTCAAAATCAAAAATATCGATATTGAATAGGAGGGGGTGATGCAAAATAAAATAGAAATAATCTATGTATCTTCCTTGAATAGATTGACACATTGAGAATATTTCTTAGGACCATTGAATGCTGATGTGTGAGCAGGAAATATTTTAATGAAGCTCAAGGAAATTGAAATTCGCTTTAACCACTTTGGATTGTTCAGCGATCATTATTCCAATCGAATATACAATATATGGAGGCGTACTCACATGAATTCATTCACTTAGATAACGAAAAAGATTGTTATTAAATCCTCAAATGTATTTGTTCAACAACACTAATCGGATTATTTTATAAATTTAAATGGGATTTTACATCTTGTAGCGTAACTAGATATAAAAACCAAACATTTGGGTGGAGATGTGTATACGCAAAAAAGCTGGGCGACAAATATTTCATCTGTTCTTGTTCTTGTTCTTATCTTGTTCTAGTTCTTGTTCTTGTTCTTGTTTTTGTTCTTGTTCTTGTTCTTCCTCTTCTTCTTCTACTTCTTGTTCTTGTTCTTCCTCTTCTTCTTCTACTTCTTGTTCTTGTTCTTCCTCTTCTTCTACTTCTTGTTCTTGTTCTTCCTCTTCTACTTCTTCTTGTTCTTCCTCTTCTTCCTCCTCTTGTTCTTCCTCTTGTTCTTGTTCTTGTTCTTGTTCTTGTTCTTGTTCTTGTTCCTCTTCTTGTTCTTCTTCTTGTTCTTATACTTCTTCTTTCTAAATATAACAGATTAGACCCCCTCCCCTTCTCTCCCCCTCCATGTTCCCTATACCTAACCCTGTGTCCGCCTCTATGGTTCCTCCATAGTATTGAGTGAATAGGAGGAGGACAAGGAGGAATCCCTAAACCCAGCAAAGTCATGATGTGGTTGCTACAGTAATCCCCTGGTGATTCCCAGCGGATTAGATTATAGACCACACCCATGAGAAGCCGCCCCTTGCAGCTTTTTCTATCACCTTTTCTTTTTTTAAATCTCTATCCCACACATCCAGACTTGGGTCAATGACCCTATTCATATTATAGGCGGTTGGTCGATGTTTCCTCACTCAATACCATTTAAATATAGACGAAGAGAGTCATTCATAGCATCTTGAAATGATTTATTGATTTTTCAAATCTTCAACGTTTATATTCGACTCTATAAAAACTCACGATGCGATGTTTATGGTTGAGTTTTCTCTGGGCGTCCCAATGTTTTAGTGTTAGAGTTTATAGCTTCTTTCAACGCCATTTGTATGTGTGCAATTTGCAGCCTAACATCAACGCCTGAGAAGTTCTATTTTATTACGTTGGATTTAGATTAGCTTCATCTAATCTACAAATGTGAAAAATGAGTCATACATCTCAAAGTCGATATTTTACAAAGTGGTTTATTCGCATGATCTCTTTATAGAGATCTTCCCGTTTTCTAGATCTCTAGTGCTTTAATTCGTATGAACACAATGTGAATATATATAGATTGTATTGAATATACCTTAAATATATCCCAGATTATCCTACGCAGTAAATTCAGCTTCTTTACTAATAATCGCACCAGGTAACCGAGAAACAAAAAATCAAACAAAAAAAACAGATTTTTTTTAAAAAGATTTCTAAGTGTTAACATCGTTTGAATCCACCTAAACTAATCTTTTCAAATATGAGTAATTATTTGTTCACTCTAGGCTTATAACATTAGATCTCAGTGGTTGGACGCCTACTGCGCTAATATCATTCCTAGCTCTGCCATCCTGCCTTTTAATCCCTAAGCGAATTGCCATGGCATTTTGCGGTTTGGACCAAGAGGCTTTCCCTCAGTTTGAAGGGACTCTCTCAACTCTGAGCCTGTTATGCAAGAGACCCCAGAAGGTCATACCTCCTCAGCCCTGACTCATTCATTATATGGGTCAGATTTTCAGAAAATGTACAATTGGCAGCTGTACACATTTAGTAAATTCTGTTACATTAGCTGCAATTTGGTCAATACTAGGTAAATTCGAGTATATTTGGCATTGCATTGATACTAGCAATCTGTTTGGTTAGGTTGAACTGTATTTTGAACTTTATTTTCGTCTGAAATTTGGGTTATTTCTGAAAATTGGTGAAGGCGAATTGTACATTTTCTGACAATCTGACCCATATGCAGCCCCACAATATCTCAATAGAAAGTAGGAACAGGATCAGGAATTAAGCATGTGAATTAGCCATAAGGAAATAACATTTCCGTCAGCCGCCATGTCTCAACAGGCTGGGCGATAATGATGGATTACGTAATGAGGGAAAACTGATGACTGAATATTGACACTTAATTGATCTATCCCTCCCGCCCTCCCGCTCCCGCCTCTGCTCCCTCCCTCCCGCCCTCCCGCCCGCCCCTCTCCCGGCCCCCCGCCATCCTGCCGGTCAATCCTGTAATGCATTTGAGTACATTTCACACAATTAAAGATGTCACCTCGGTTTCTATCTCCTGGAATTATAGGTGATGGGGGGAGGGGGCGGGGTGATATGCAGCAATAACCACTTATGGAACAGAGTTCGGAGCGGGCGGGAAATGTAGAACGAGTTAAAATGTTACTAATTTTCTGGTAACACATATATGTTATAATTCCTCTCTCGCCCTGGTATGAGCAAATGAGTATGAAATTATAGTGTTAAAAAGTGCCTAAAGCAACCAATTCACCCCATTGGCCCCAGCTTTTTAGCGGATCCGTTCGCTTCCTGTGTTTTACATCAGTGAAATTCTAATTTTGGTGTATTGTCCCATCTGAAAGGCAATTGACCAAGTGGCCGATATTTATCTTGTTGGTTGTGATGTCTTATATTTCAACGCCCGCTGAAATCTTTTGTTGTATTGGTTTAATTTAATAGGGAGATTTAGCAACCACAACACACCAACACAACACTAACGCATCCACTAACTATTTGTACCACTGCTAAGGGGAATTCTCACCCATATCTCTAGGCGGTAGGCTGAGGGCATCTGCATTGCAGGCCTCTCGAGATATCCCCACAGCGGTAATAATGTACCAATAGTTAGTGGATGCGTTAGTGTTGTGTTGGTGCGTTGTGGTTGCTAAATCTCCCTATTATTGATCACCAACACGTTTTTCTTTTGCTAACCTTCTCCAAATTGTTCGTATTTAAACCATTTAACAAGTACGAAATATTGATATCTTTTTATTTTTCTCATCTCATTTTAAATTCACTGTGTTTGCCATAGGAACGTAATGCATCCCACCACTGACCCTAGCAATTCTACCCTTTATGGTACAAACACAGATGTGAGTGATACATGGGTCAGATTTTCAGAAAATGTACAATTGGCAGCTGTACACATTTAGAAAGTTCTTCAAATTTAGGCTGCAATTTGTTCAAAACTAGGTAAATTCGAGTATATTTGGCATTGCATTGATTCTAGCAATCTGTTTGGTTCGGTTGAACTGTATTTTGAACTTTATTTTCGTCTGAAATTTGGGTTATTTTAGAAGATTGGCGAAGTTGAATTGTACATTTTCTGAAGATTTGACCCACATAGGGAGGTGAGGGCGTTTATGGGCGTGTCCTGGCGGTGTCCGGGTGTGGGTAAGGGTTGAGGGCAGTTAGATGGCTTCAAATCACTAGGGATAGGGATGGGGGTATTAGTTTAATTAGATCCTCATCCCACAGACCCTGAGGTGTGCTTTCCAGCCATCTGTACCATCAACCTGTAATCATTTATCTGATTATCATGAGCCAGTGATACAAACCTTAAAGATACCCCAAAAAGTTCCCATATTGGTACACCGACAACCTTGTTGTTTACATTTATCCCTCAAATGAGAAGTTTTGCCCTGGAACAGACACTAAAAGGGGTCAATTAGGGCTGTCCTCTTAGATCATCCAAAGGTGATTGGGACTGATTTAAAAGAGGAAATATTTGATTTGGTGGATTGTATTGATTTGTGATGAATGAATGTAAAAGGTTAGTTTATGGTTTGTGCAGCGTGCCCTTGTGCACTGTCCCCTGAGGTGTACCTTTGTTAATGTTATGTATTGCTATACAGACCCATAGGTGGGGGAGGAGCCTCCCAGCTACTCCTCCATTAGGGATATAAATAAAATTTTGTTGATAGACTGAATAAAAACTTTTTTTTTTTAAAAAATAAAGGGATATAAATAAAAACTTGAGATCTACAACAGCTACAACAGCTAGACTTAGGACATCTCATTAACCATCATTACATCTTATAATATAATTTTGGGTAATCTGGAAGACCTGGCTGCAGATGATTTAATGCCCATTTCCTGATTTTATATTGACCCAATATGTATGATTGTACGAACTATTGTACGAAACATGGTGTGTATTGTATTGTAAAAAATCAGAATAAAAATATATATATATAATAAATCATATCAATCAATACTCATCTAAACATCTATATAGATCTACATGTATGACAGCTTGCAAATAAAACAAACAAACAAAACATCATACTACAACACCTTCTGTATAAGAGGTAGGACTAGGAATTTAGGACTAGGAGTAGGACTAGGAAATGTATGGCTGTCATATCAACCATTTATTGCTTATATTTTAAAAGGAAATTTACGTGTTAATTTCTTCGAAAGTAGAGAAATACAGATATCAACAGGGCTTATATTTTATTATTTTACTTCCATTACTCCAAAACTAAATAAAGAGAAATGAAAGGCAGAAAATAAAGTTTTATTTGTATAAAGTATTGATAAAATAGATTTTGATGTAATTAAACATTATTATAATGTTATAGTGTTATAATTTACGATTATTACATGAATCTATTTAAATAAGAGAGAGAGGGTAAGCACGGACTTGAATTGAAGTTACAAGTCCGTTGGGTGAGTGAGAATGAAATAGTCTAACTAAAGCAATGTATAGGCTAACTCAAGCAATGTCAATGTATAGGCTAGCTCAAGCAAGCAGACATATTTGTTAATGACCAATGCTTTCTACATGTGGTTGCGTCGTCTTGATGAGGGAGTTGCAATCTATAATTAGTATGAATTAATAAAAGTGAGACCTATGATCATGACTGACTATGATATAACACGATCCTGTGCTATTTCTTCTCCCCCTCCTTCCCCTTATTCCACCACTACCCCACCCCATCCCCTGTAGACATGCCAGAATCAGCCCCTAGGCAGACCAATTGGCTGGATCTAACTTTCAAGAGCTCCCTTAATGAATCTATTTATCCTGGGTAACTATCGCCAACGCTTCCATCATCTAACTCCTCCAACACTTGAATGATTTCCTCTTCTCCCCAAGTCATAATTCTTCCATTTTTTATGAAATCTGGAATGATTTTCGAATTATCCTATGTGATTCCCTCGCAGCCCTATGGGACGAGTGATACAACTGGTTTTCTCACTGTCAGGCAGGGAAGCAATTTCCATTCATTATCGGCCATTAGCCATTTCTAATCTAGACATGTTTTCAGCATTGCCTTCACACTCTGCTCTGCATTCTGTAACTTTCAAATGGAGAAAATATCAGAATGTTTGTTATTTCAATGGAAAGCCATTGTATTTCATTGTTGGTATGTCCAGAAAATGATTTGGTTTGATTTCATAACGCTTATTCAAAGAATTGCATACATCTTTTGGAATGAATCCATGTTCTTATCAGTATCCAAGCCTTGTAATTCAGTTTAACACCAACATTTATTTTGCTTAAATTATATAGAAAATAACATCATCATAACTTTAAAGAGACAATAACCGACATTGATGGACTAATGGTGAGACAATTCTTTACAGAATAACATGAACACGGAATTTAATCTTAGAAATCAATGTTAATCAATTGAAAATCTGTTTGCATGGTGGGAGAATCCTAAAAGGAAGCAACATAATTAGTTCCATGTCCAAGATTATCCTCGTTGGTTTCGAGGTACTTGGAATTTTGGCGTATGCAAAAAGTAGAAAAAAATCGGACCGTAAAGCCTTTTTTTCATAAAAAGGGACAGGATTATCTAAAGGTCTGGACAGCTGGCTTTCAGATGGGTAGAAAAATAATAGAAAAGAATACATTTTGAGTTTGTTTTTATTGCCTTTTATTAAAGGTTAGAGAATCCCCCACACACTCCCTTACTAATAGGGTATTTGCATGTGCCACTGCGCATGTCTGTTTCAATGCATCCTGGGATGGATTCTATTGAAATCTGACATACAGATATTTGGCAACATTTTTATCAAAAATTGCAACAATTTTTACGCCAATATCATAGCTTGTATAAATGATCTATGAAAACCAAATGCATGATGGGAAAGATGGGGTCTTGTATTATAGAAACATGTATAACACAAGGATATTGACATTTGAGCGATGATAGATATTCAATAACTTGTTTTCAATAGATTTTAACTTCACCATTAGTCCAATAATTCCATGCGGATCAATATTCAAAATGGCGGCATTGCAAATCCCCTATTGTTTTCTTTGAAGGTAACAATACAGTTCTAAAGCAGAACCGCAACAGTCAAAATCCTGATGGGCAAAACGTCCTGAGAATCCATAGGTCTAGGGTAAATCCCATCTAAGGCTTAAACCCACAAATATTTTATGCGACATTCAATTATTTAACCCTAACCCTAACCCTACTGGGGTTTTGCCCCAGATGGGCTCAGTCAAGGTGGAATTGCCCAGTGGAGTTCAGTCCGGGCACCAACAAGAAACCAATACCATCAATAATTTGTCTTTTATGTGATTTCTTTAATCAGAAATAGCTGACAAGGCAGTTTTAACTCTTGTCAAACTTCTTAATCTGAACAAATTTTGGAAATCATGATCTCTGCATGTGACAGTCTTGATCTGATTCCATGGACTGAGAGGAATTAACCTAGTTGTGTTGTAGTACAGGAAGAATGGAGTTTCACATTAGCCTGATGAAACCCTAAAACATCCATCTCATCAGCAGTAATTAGGCCAGGTAGGCGACCCAACCCATATAACATAACTGACAATTCTCTGGTATCAGGGAAAAACTCATACCTGTCGTTCTTAACATGATTTCAATTATTTTCTCGATTTCTTTCAGGAAGGTCTTTCTTTCACTAGGGTGTGGGATTTTGTAAGCTCATGCAATATTTATAAAAGCTGGAGTTAGTTGTGTTTTGCTTGTCTTGAACTAAGTGGTAAAAGTTGTTGCTTAGGAGCGAATGAAACGTATTGCAAATACAACATTTCTCTGTAAATAAACAAAAAGACTTATGTTTTTAAATCACGATATCTTGTGCTTTTCATGGCACTGATTGTATTGAACTCTCATGTTTCCCTGTCAGGAAGTATGAGTTGTTTAATGTTAAACAGCATAATATGAATAAATACGGTCCTATAAGTCACAATATGAGTAAATTTGGTAAGATAAATTTTGTCGGAATAGCTGTGAATACAGCTTTAAGAGAAAACAGCGCATTCGAGAAGAGGAGCTCAAGCGGATTCCAATGATAGTAAACACTAGGACATCTAATAAATACTTCTATATTTTAAGTTTGATATTATTATTATTTTTGAAAAAAAAAAGTTTGCAATTTTTCTGGATGGGTAATCACCAGTAAAGTAACTAAATATACTCCATACGAAACCTTCAGAACTCAAGAATATATTTAATTCAATGTCCGGAAATTTGGTGCATAGATTCATATGAATATAAGTGCTAAAGCCACTAACAATCAGAATATTCCTCCAAAGAGAAACTTGTCAAAAAAGACTTAGAAAAATATCAATTCTGTGACTTGTGACTCATTTTTTTGCACGCATCACATATTTGAGCCACTCCGAGCTGGTCCGGTTCAGCAGTCGATAAATAAACCATAGCAAGAGATCACAATAAAAGCCAAGGTCACTGGTATATTACTATATTCCCAAGCATGGAATACCAACCACAAGCAAGGCCAGTTGGCGTTTTATTGAACTATTTCCTCCACTCTAAATTGGCCGTTTATCCAATAGAGTTAAGCTGAAGTCTGAATCGCAGCGAAACCACAGGCTACGTACGTTGATTCAATTCTGTCTGATTCAATTCCCATGCATCCATGTGACTAGATATGGTCTGGGCAGTGGGCCGAGGTTACGGGGCAGAATCCAGCAAGACTAACATTATATCAAACCATGACTGTGGGTTAGGTCAGAGGGATATGGACAATCTATATACTCACTTGGACGTATAGGAGATATGGGTCAGAGCATCACAATATGTACACATTTTCTTTTTTTTAAAACATAAATCTGTTATGATTCTCCGGATTAGAATGAATTTTACTTAGATCTTGTTCCTTTTGACGTAGTTTATATATTCGCCCGTTTTTATTTCATTTGTTTCTAGACTTTTCTGATTTTCTTTTCTTTTCTTTTGATACTTCCCTACCCTCTCCCCTTTATGTGTGCAAATTTGAAATTACACAGTCCTGAGATCAGCCATTTGTCATGAAAAGTAATTTGTGGTGTTTGAGAGTTTGTTCTAGCTTGCCCTTTCTTTCAAATAATCTCAGATAGTCTTAATATTCCAGTTTCATCAATAATGCGTCAGATTTATGAAAAGTTATTGAAACTCGAATTCTAAAATTGTCGGTGTTGTGATTCATGTTTATCTAAAATTATATTATTTTAATTCCGTCAAGATGATGTTTAATTGGAATTTACTTTGCCAGAAATAATTTACAGACACTAATAAGTCTCTTTGAACATTTGAATACCCAAGTCTTCAGAATTACCCTTGTATTCCGGATAATTGTTAAGCTTAACATTTTGGTCTTTTCAGATTTCTTTCAATATTTCTTTATTAGGTATTAGCAACGAAAGATAACTAGTAAACTGCTCTGGTTTTGGCTATGCTATGAATAAGGGGACTGATAATATTATGAATAACATATGTGATCCGTTTTCGGAAAACGAGTCATAAGACCCAAAAATGGATTTTGAGATATCATTATATTTGAAAAGAGGAGATCAAGACGATTACAATGATAGTAAACACTAGGACACCTTATATGGATTTCTATATTTTAAATTTGCTAATTTTATTTTGAAAAAAAGAGTTTGCAATGTTTCTGGATGGGTAATTACCAGTAAAGTAACTAAATATACTCCATATGAAGGCCTTCAAAACGCAAGGATATATTTCATACAATGTCCTAAAATTTGTTACATGGATTCATATGACTATAAGTCCTAAAGCCTCTAAAAATTAGAACATTTCAATAAAGAAATCTTGTAAAAAATCACTTTGAAAAATATCAATTTTGCGACTTGTGACTCATTTTCCTAAAACACATCACATATATGAAAATAAATGTAAATAATATGATCGAGCAGTCGGGTTTTTAACAACTTCAATTAAATCCAACTGATTAAGCCCCTAGCAAAAAAGGATTTTAATAAATGAAATTGGAAAAACTACTGCAATACAACTGAATGTCAATATGCTAGTGGCTCAACTTTCTCTCTCTGTCTCTCTTCTGCTCTTGTTGTGTCTATTGGTGCAAAAAATGCCTGGTCATGTCTATGTAACCTTTTTTATGGCAGACATGGATAGCATTTGATGAAAAGCCTACTAGTTCCTGCCATAGGATTTCACTCTGTGTGGTTACGATGCCTTTACTGCACTCCAAGTATGGATCTGGGGATATGCTTGGATTCGCAGGCAACTCCAGAGAGCCCCGACCAACTTCCGAGTAAAAAGTCCCAGTAGAATTGAATATGATATACATGTTTCCTCCATAGGCACTCGGACTGCAGAAGAGTATGCTAGAGTTAGCTGAAGGAAATGTCAATGTTGTTTTAATTTTGTTTAAGCAATGAAAAGTTGCCAAAGATAAATATGGCTGTGGTATTCGGGACCAGCCTTCTGATGATATTGACTTCACCATTTCATACTTTAATTGAAGGTTTATTCAAAGGGAAGGGTTATTAGCTTTAGGGGGAAATACTATGCCCTAGTTATGTTCCACTGGAAAATATGATACAGGGCCCAACCACACTGCTGGCTGGCTAGCTTCTAGAGTCATATTGAATTTCCAGAATGTATAAGAACCACTTCAGTGGGACTCTCTCGTTTTAATTGGAAATTGAACGGATCGATTGTACCAGAACATCCTAGAAGTGCTATATTATAGCCACTCGGGATCTAATGTGGGGAGAACTTAATTTGACTTGATTGCTGGAATTTCTTCTATTTGTTTTATAATAGATTCTCAGGGATCTGGTCCTAGGATGAGTATTGAGTTGGTGGTTTGGAGGGAGACTGGGGGAGATATAAACTCCCTCCATCTTCAATAATAGGGGAGTTGCATGTGCCACTGCGCATGTCTGTTACAGTGCATGCTGGGACAGATGCAGTTCAAATCTAACATACACATATTTAGCAACATTTTTATCGAAAATTGCAAGGATCTTTTCACCTATGTCTAAATGATTCATAAAATCCAAATGAATGATGGGAAAGATGAAATCTTGTATTATTAAAACATGTAAGAAAAATGGATATTGACATTAGAGCATTGACAAATAGTCCATGCTGGTGGTTGGGCAAATCCTCTATCAATAATACCTAACACAAGGCAAATAACTATTTCTATACCGATTTTTTTTTTTTCTTAAAGATTTTATTTCCACTGGGTCCAGCACCTCCCATGGTGGTAGGATATTCTGGTGTAACCCAGCTTTTGAAGAACATATATTTATAAATACATTTGTACATAATCAGAATGGAGATTTGTAATCGGGGGCTTGCATGTCCGCCATCTTGAATCTTGATTTGCATGGGATTATGAGAGTTGCTATAGAAAGGTGTTATGTTTAGCTTGGAATATCTATTTCGGTACTCCAAGGCAAATATCCAAGTGTTATGCAAGTATCGATGACACAAGTTCCTATATTTTCCATGATGCGTTTAGTTGTCATGGATCATTTATCCGAGCTGTGATATTGGTTAAAACATTCTAACAGTTTTCCGTAAAAATCTTACACATTTAGTAGATTCTGCTAAATTAGGCTGCATTTTGGTCAATACTAGGTAAATTCAAGTATATTCGGCATTGCATTGATTCTAGAAATGTGTTTAGTTAGGTCGAGCTGTATTTTGAACTTTATTTTCGCCTAAAATTTGGTTTATTTGAGAAGATTGCGAAGTTGAATTGTATATTTTCTGAAAATCTGACCCTATTGTGCTGATACGCCCAATACCGAAGGCGCTTATGTTTTATGAGTTTTGCTTGACGGAGAGAGTGTGACGTCATAGCGTGCTTGCCAATAGAAAATGCTGTTGTTTACGAAGTTTGGTTGATGATACAATATGGCGACGGGTAGATAGTGCTCGATAGACAATGAAGGTATTTATTATTGTCTTTGTCATCCAAAACGGGAGACTTGTGATATAAACAAAAAACAAACTTGTTCATGGTTCAGATTTTCAGAAAATGTACAATTGGCAGCTCTACACATTTAGGAAATTCTCCTAAATTAGGCTGAAAAATGAATAATACCGGGTATACCTGAGTATATTTGGTATCGCATTGATTTAAAGATTCAGTTCTGTTATGTTAAACTGCATTTTGAAACTTTTTTTTGTCTTAAATCTGGGTTATTTGAGAGGATTGGTAAAGGCAAATTGTACATTTTCTGAAAATCTGACCCTGATACGTTGGGACGTTTCTATTCACACTCGGTGGACGAAATGGACGTTTTTATCAATGACTTATTTTTTTTTATCTAAGTACTAAATTGCTGCATATCCACACACTATGCTCCCCCCCCCCCCACACACACACCTCCTACACCATCCAAGTATCAAAAATCTTTCATCTACACCAGCAATTGAATCTCTGGTCCCTCGGGAATATTGTAAACAAACCCAGAGATAGTATATGGGAACTGGTGATACCTTGATAACGTATGAATATTAATGTACATTAAATTGCTGCGTATCCACTGGAGAGACCCCTCTCCTAACCCCCTCCCCACCCATACCCCAATGAACAGCTTAATTATCAGAAATCTTTCATCTCCACAAAATCTGGAATCGCTGGTATCTAGGGGCTACTGTAAACATACCCTGAGATAGTATATAGTCGGTGATGACACCTCGATGAAAGGGCTGATATAATAAGGTCAATGATATCTGTCACACTAATTAAGATCCTTCAGTAGATAGGGACACAGCAGACGAGATAACGTCATTTGTTTACGTCATCGCATGGCCACTGGCTGATGAATGCGTCGGAAGTTGACTAGTGCGCATGTCTGTATGGCTGAAGTTCCGGTGTAATGGTTTGGACAGGAGCCAGGGGGCGCTGGTTCAATTATAGACGCCCAATAGACGCCCAATATTGCACGCCACTGACGCCAAACCGCAGCTTTATGATGTAGATACAGCTTCAGAAGTAGTCCTCTCAGGATCAATTCTTCGCAAGTACATATGGAAACCTTGGTAATCAATTAGATGTATAGATATTGTGAATAATAGAGAGGTTATGTGTCAGTCTCAAGGTTTCTCTTCCGCTAGAAGATTAACCTGCGGTTTGTTCCATCGGAGCTTGTTTCAGCTGTGATAATAATCATTGAAGCTGAATTGTTGGCAGTTGTGCTAACAAAAGCTTACCGAATTCACTCAAATTATGAGTTGTATGACTGAATTCATCTATTCTGCTGCTGTTATATGTTTATACACAAAATTGAAGTACATGTATAGACAATCAAGTGAAAAGTGAGCGATAATAAGTGAAGACATCATAAGAATAGATTCTGGCGGGTCTTCCAAATACAAACATGGTCGTTTATGAAGCCCTATAGAAAACATAATTTCTCCCCCCCCCCCCCCCCCCAGCTTTTTGTTTTGGCAGTTTGCAGTTCAGGCCTTTGTCATTCCCCTTCACAAATCAGGATAGAGCTTTCACCCTCTATTCTCCTCTCCCTTTCTACAAATACAAAACACATCAAATATGTCAAAGCTTTTGAGGAAGCAGTTATGAATATGAAACAAAACAAAGTGTTTAGCACTAGGAAAATAACGAAGTAGCATTTCCGCCATAATAGTTATGATATTCAATAAACCTACAACATATGTCTAGGCGACACGATGGTAAGAAATATAGATATGAAAAAATAACAGTTATTCTGATGTCATACTTTTTGTTGTTTGGCATTTAACAACAGCAAGAAATTTTAAATAAATAGTTTAAATCTCAAGATTAATGGTTCTAGTCTGGGTGGACATGTTGTTCCCAGGGGAGTTCCCTGGTTAGCAACTAATCGTTAAATGTGATATGTCACAGAAAAATGAGTCACCGGTCGCAAAAATTTATTTTAAGATATCATCATTATTTGAAAAGATGACATCAAGCCGATTCCAATAATGGTAAACATTAAAGCAGCTAAAAGGTATTTCTATATTTTCAGTTTGATAGGTTTTTATTCCCCAAAATGTTGCCAATATGTTTTTTTTTCAAAAGTAAAGGAGCTAAATATACTCCATAGCAAACATGAACACATTCCAATAAGGACATCTTGTGAATAAAACACTTTGAAAAATATCAATTTGTAACGTATGACTCTTTTTCCTGAAACTAATCACAAAAATTAATTTAAAATACCTTAAATAAAAACAGAAACTGGCCCAGGGACAGTGAAGGTAGATTAGTGGGCGAAGAAATCTACCACAGCCGCTGTGTCCACACGTCCAATATGGAAACCCGCCCAGTAAGAGACAAAAAGCCGCACGCACAAGCACCTAATGCATCATTCCTAAGTGCATTCTGATGTAAGGTTAAAATCCATCAAAATGTGTATAATTTTGACGACCCCGCTAGCAAAGAAACATTTAAAATGGATGGTTGCCAGAGGGACATGCTTATTTGGATGTGAATAAAAAGAGACAGATGGTGTTGGAACGCAATGGTTTGACCACTAACAAATTCCAGGCCCAAACATGAGAGAGACCCTTCAAATGGAGGGAAAGCCTCTTGCCCCAAACGACAAAGTGCCATTATAATTATAAAAATATCATTATATTCCCATTAGAATGAGAGTCCTAGTCCAGGAAACCGACTAGCAAAGTAGTCATCCAACTGCTGACATACGATTCATATCTGATCTGAGGGTTTGTGCCCGGACTGAACAAGTACATGTAACCATAGCCTTGCAACCCTAGCTAAGCTTGTATTGGCGACTGCTTCCAAACAGATTCGCAAATTTCGCCAAACTAATTTTTGCTTTATTATAGGCCTACACACATTACTCGCATACAAACAAATGATCTTGGATATGTCCACATCGATTCGCTTAAATGGCTAATCGGCTTCAGGGCCTAGGACTAGGCGCTGAATGGTATTATAATGACATTTTGCGGTCTTAATGGCTATTAATTATAATTGTCAAACAAATTAATTATAATACCTTTCTGCAGTTTGAGGCAAGATACTTTCCCTCCGTTTGAAGGGACTCCCTCATCTTTGGGCCTAGACTTGCCAGAATGCAAACACAAAAGGTCGATTTTAATCCAATGCTGCACTGTTCCCAATGAAGGACAGGTCTTCTCTTCCACACTGTCAATATATGGGTCAGATTTTCAGAAAATGTACAATTTGTCATCAGCAATCCTTTCAAATAACAAACATTTAAGACAGTGATGTTGTTCAAAATTCACAACCAAACAGATTGTTTGAATCAAGGCAATACCAAATATACTCAGATATACCTAGTTTTGACCATTTTTCAGTCTAATTTAGCAGATTTTACTAAATATGTAGATCTGCCAATTGTACATATTCTGAAAATCTGACCCATATACTTGTAAAATCTTAAGGATCAAGTGATTAGGGTAGGACTAATTGGCGTTGCGTGTGTCTATTAATTAGAGGAAGACTTTTTCCCGCCATTTTCTGTTTCTGCTAGACCCTGGCACGAAGAACATTAAGCTCTGAGCCTTTTTTTCCATTTCCTAGATGGGCGCTAAACCCTTAAAATGCATGCAGTGTAATTGGAATGCCTATAAGGGTGAAATCGCCAGAAAGTGTACAATTGGCCTTCTCCAATCGTCACAAAAAACGCAAATTTAAGACAAGAATAATGTTCAAAATTTGGTTCGATATAGCCCAACAAGTTGTTTAAATCAAGGTTATATCAAATATACTCAGATATACCGAGTATTTCCCATTTTTCGGTCTAATTTAGCAGAATTTACTAAATGTGTAGATCTGCCGATTGTACATTTTGTGGAGATCTGACCCATAAGATGCTCTACAAGAAGAGGTTTTGTCTTTTAATTCTTGCTGCTGCACTTTTGCACACGGGTTAGGACTTCAGAAAATGCACAATTCCCTTTCACCGATCATTTAAAATCTCCCAAATCGTAATGTGTTTTTAGGAAAATGAGTCATAAATCGCAAAAAATAGATTTTGAGATACCATTATATTTGAAAAGATGAGATGAAGCTGATTCCAATGATAGTAAACAGTCTTATAATCTAATAAGTATTTCTAGATTTTAAGTTTGATATTTTCGTTTTTGAAAAACAAATTCCCATATTTCTGGGGGGTCAATAAACAGTAAATTTACTAAGTGTAGTCCATATGAGGACCTTTAATACGAGAGAATATATTACATAGATTGTCCTGAAATTTGACACATCAATTGATATAGCCATAAGTAATGAACTCTCTAAAAATCAGAACATTCCAATCATGTGATCCTGTGATAAAAACACTTTGAAAAATATCAATTTTGCGACTTTTTCCTGAAACACATCACAATCTAAGACATGAATTAGGTTTGAAATCCATTTTAACATAACCGAACCGATTGTTGAAATACGCGTACTACATGGTGTGTCCATGCAGATCTATATATCTAGTATTTATCATTGATCAGCATAATAAGGGATTTGCATGTCTCACCGCGCATGTCTCTTAATTACAGTGCATGCCGGAATGGATTAAGTTCATTCTGACAAATATTTAGCAACATCTTTATCGAAAAATTTAAGTAGGCCTACCCTTTCACCAATATCATAGCATGTGTAAATTTATGATCTATAAAAACCAAAATAATGATGATGGGAAAGATGAAGTTTGTTTTACGGAAATAATGTTAAACACACAGCCATTGAGATGGGATCACTGTTATCATCATGCTGAGTGAGGGAGTGAGTGAGTGAGATTAGTTGCTTTACACCCTTATCAACACATTTAAGATGGTTATATCAAGGGCGGGAGAGCTGAGAGGGAGGCATTTTATGATCATACCCAGAACATAGAGATAGAGAAGAAGGGAGAGAGAGACAGAGAAACGAGACAGAAAGGCACTTTATGGTCATACCCAGGACCAAAGAAGAAGGGAGAGAGAGACAGAGAAAAAGAGATAGAAAGGCAGTTTATGATCATACCCAGGACATAGAGATAGAGAAAAAGGTACATGCTGAACATGTATCACATGTTTCCATAGCTTTGACATCGACATACAATACTTGTGATGTGTTATCTAGAGAAAAATGAGTCACAACTTGCAAAATTGATATTTTTTATTGAAATGTTCTCATTTTTGGTGTATCTACCGTTTGAAGACGTATTAAATGCATTTACTAAAGTACAAGACCATGTATCAAATATATCCTTGCATTTCCAAATTACTCCTATATATGTATATTTACCTACTTTACTAGTATTGGTCTTCCCAGAAATATTACAAACCTTGTTGTCGAAATTTATGACTTATTTTCTTAAAACACATCATAATTATATGGGTCAGATCGTCAGAACATGTACAATTGGCAGCTCTACATACTTGGAAATCTGGCTAAATTCGGCTGAAAAATGATAAATACCAGGTACATCTGAGTATATTTGGTGTTGAGTTGATTTATAGTATCTGTTTTGTTATGTTAAACTGCATTTTGAAGCTAATTTCTGTGTCAAATGGGGGTTATTTGAGACAATTAGCGATGGCGAATTGTACGTTTTCTGAAGATCTGAACCATATGACGACGCTCTGATCCACTATACACTGTACCCCCCCCCCCCTAAATAACCCCTCCCCCATAGCTGCTTTCTGGGTCGGATTTGCAGAAAATGTACAATTCGCCTTCACCAATCCTCTCAAATAACCCACATTTAAGACAGAAATGAGCTTTGAAATGCTGTTTAACATAACAGAACTGATACTTTAAATCAATGAGATACCAAATATACTCGGATATACCCAAAATGTATGCTTTTTTAGCAGAAATGACTAAATATGTAGAGCTACCAATTGTACATTTCTGAAAATATGACCGTCTATCTCACCTCAGTCCCTCTTTCCCCTCTCTCTCTTTCTCTCTATCATTGTCTCTATTCGCTCAGAGCAGAAACATCGCTGTTTAATAATGAAGGCAGGACATGCCTAGTGTTTCCCGGGTGGAAATATTAGGCTTTAATTGCCTACAGTTCCTCCCCCAGTCAGGTACAATAATCACAAGGATAATGTGCACAATTAGTGCAACTCTATTCTCAGAGAACTTATCATGGGTAAAAATACTATTTCTACTGGTTGAGAAAATAATGAGGCAGCTGACGGATGGAGTAATTCTAAGTACAGTCTTGGTAGATTCTTTTAAATAAACATTAAACTTGACCGAAGTTGTCGAGATAATAAAATGTGGGTCAGATTTTCAGAAAATGTACAATTCAACTTCGCCAATTTTCTCAAATAACCCACATTTCAGACCGAAATAATGGTCAAAATACAGTGCAACCTAACCAAACAGATTGCTAGAATCTACCTAGAATTTACCTAGTATTGACCAAATTGCAGCCTTATTTAACAGAATTTACTAAATGTGTACAGCTGCCAATTGTACATTTTCTGAAAATCTGACCCATATACAGTGGTACCTCTTCATTGAGACCACCCTTTTGGCCGAACGATGCTATAGCGAGGTGGTCTCATTATATAGCTAATCAAATAAAAGGAAAACAATTTGGGACTAAGATAAACTGGTCTTAAAAGAGGGGTGATAACTATAAAGAGGTGGTTCTAACATTTTCGGGAAATATAAATCTGTTAAAAAAACATTAAAACAAAATTCAATGTAAGGAGTTGTCTAATTCCGTTATTCTATTTAGAGAAATGTCTGGCTAGGAATTACTTTATCTATCCAGGTATTCCGAGTAAAGATTGTAAGCTCATAATAATATATTTTTTATATTTGAAATACAATACAGACATAATACATCGCTAATTATAATGCGTTTCATGTATTTCATGTATTGCGAAAACTGGATATACGTTTAGTTGTTATTTTAGAAGTTGGGAAAATAAACACAAAAAAGAGTCCATTTCTCTGTGTTCAAATTTTGTTTCATTTTGAGGTTATCTACTTTATCGTGTTACAGAACGGAAGCAAATGTTTATATTTGAATAGGTTTCTATCCCATGACATACGACAATTAGTAAATATCACACAGTTCGAATAACGGTAGGATTGTCGAATTACAATTGTACTATGTATGTGTACTAATATACTTTTTCAATTTTGCCTCTATAAAAACATACTGCACCACATTCCGATATTTTATGAATATTTTTTCGAAAGGCTACTAACCGATGGAAACCTTTCTGGATACCTCTGTGCAATTGATGAACAAATCAGCCATTTCAAATGAAAAAGTATTTTTGTTACATTTTGATTTCAGCTGCTGGCTTCAATCTCTTACCTCTCAGTGGTCTACAACGGTCAGCCGTTATTAAAACCTCAATATCAATCCTCATAGATGAAAAGAGCTTGATATGAAATATTTAATCTTGAAGAAAAATATCAATTTTGTAGGAATAGGGGATTTGCATGTGTCACTGCGCATGTCTATTACAGTGCATGCTGGGATGGATTTGGCTGAAATCTGACATACAAATATTAACAACATTTTTATCGAAAAATGAAAGTATCTTTTCACTGATATCATACCTCATGTAAATGGTTTATGAGAACCAAATGCATGATGGGAAAGATGAAATCATGTGTTATGGAAAGTTGTATAACACATGGATATTGATATTAGAGCATTAATAAATATTCCATGCTGAACATGATTTAATTAGATTTTACACTGTACCATTAGTCACATAATTGCATGCGAATCAAGATCCAAAATGGTGGCTATGCAAATCCCCTGCAGGGACCAGCATGTGAGGAGCAACGCAGACATTCAGCATTCCCCACGCTATCATGCTAAGAAGTAGTGAATTATTTATCAGCCTTTTTTCAAAATTAGTCTTCGAAGCTTCCAAACTTTTAAGACCCTACTACACTATCAAACCACTGGGTTTCAGTACATCAGAAGTGAATTTCGGAGGAATTACTTTTATTGATTATGATTATGACTATGATTTTTTTTGTGCGGGTTGGGGGGGGGGGATATATTATTGGACATATATATATCATTCAACAATTTGTCGTTATAATTATGAATAGATATGTATTGATCTATTCTCAGTGTCTTAGCATAGAAACGCTTCATCGTGGTATGAAATGTGACAAGAAACATAACTACTTCACATGTGAAACATTTCTAAAATGCATTCAGACCTTAATTAGAGAAACTCTGGTCCCAAGAGTGTACGTCAGAACCAGAAGCGATAAACATAGCACTACCCGGAACCTCCCTACTCCAGCACCCATCCAATTGGACTATTCTTAATCCGCTACTCTTGAGGCCATGATACTTGATTAGAAAAACCCAAATCTAGCAAATAATTCATTAAATCATCTTAGTGCGCTTTCTCCTGTACCTCCCCGGGCGATAATACCAGGCTATTACTCCTTCTGTCTATACCCCTGCCTACCTGCTTCTCATAACCTATAGATCTGCACCTCAAGTGTGAACACAAATAATCGTTTTTTTTGTCAATCGGAAGAGAACATAAATTTGAATTTCCTTGTTTTTAGAATGCAGACTAATTGGCAATTGTGCCAGAAATTTAATGGGTTTTCAGTTAATATTCCTTCAGCGCAAATCGACGAAGTAGCAACTATGTTTTAGTCGAAACCTCACAGTTAAACACCTTTGTGACGCAATTTGAAGGGCATTTGTGTGCAATGCAGCTCCCCAGTGCAATCTGGATGGGTTACCAAAGGCCGATGAGCTGCCTGTGGCACTAGGATATTCAAAGATCCATTGCTACTCAAATGTTCTTTTGCTATTATGCGAAAAGAACAGGGTATACCTGCTGTTAGTGTGTTTCCTCAATATTTAGATGGCAGTATACTAGCCCAAGAATTATACCAGCTGTAAAAGCTGAAGTGAACAGCCTGGTAAAATATCATACAACAGTGGATGGTAGTATACTACCCCAGGAGTATAGTGGCAGACCAGCTATAGGAGCTGTACTAAACAGCCTGGTAAGACATCATACAACAATAGATGGTAGTATACTACCCCAGGAGTTAGTGCAAGACCAGCTATAGGAGCTGCACTAAACAGCCTGGTAAAACATCATATAATAAAAGATGGCAGTATACTACCCCAGGAGTTAGTGCAAGACCAGTTATAGGTCTAATAAACTAAACAGCCTGGTTAAACATGATACAACAAAATGTTCATAAATAACAATGGACAGTGATCTCAGCTTCATGCACTGTAATTAGACAACAGACAAGAGTCATTGACACCGAGTATGCATGACGAGTTTGTTTTTTGTTTTTATATCACAAGTGCCCCATTTTGAATATGTAGATCTGTCCCTAAAAACTTGATTGATCATTATTTACCTTTCTTGCAACCCTCCGACTCCGCAAAAAAATGTTGCGTCAAGAAATTAGCGTCATTCATTGGCACAGCTTGATTTACGCTACCAATCACAACAAGTCCCTTCGGTATTGGGCGTATCACACATGTGGTGATACATCTACACATATCAAAAAAGCAGATTTCCATATGATAACACCCAAACTTGTGATATAATTACGGGAAATGACATGTTTTTGCCGAACAGACCTATAATGGAGAAAAACAGTCCCACCCCCCCCCCCCATCCCTATCCCCTCCGTCCTACCACACACATGCACACACAATAGTGGACGCAAGACGAGGAGGAGGAGGAGGAGGAGGAGAAGAGTAGAGCCTTAGGCCATAAACTGAGCATGTGAATAAATACTAACCCGGTGAGAGTAAAATTTTAATCGGCTGAAGTAACAGATTGGTCTGGAGGAGGGAGTTGTGGCGGTAATTATAGTATAGGCGCATGGGGGAGATGCGATACATTGCTACCAGCGGTGGGTCCTGGATGTACACTGGAGCCATAGCTTACATGGGTGACATTTTCAGAAAATGTATAATTCAACTTCGCCAATCCTCTCAAATAACCAAAATTTCAGACAAAAATACATGCAACATATATATTATGGGCCAAATCTTCTGAAAATGTACAATTGGCAATTGTGTACAATCACCACAATTTAGTAAAATTTCGCTATATTTCGCTGAAAAATGATGAATACTAGGTGTTTAGGAGTATATTTGGTATCATCATGATTTAAACGGTGTGTTTGGTTATATTGAACTGTGTTAAGAACCTTATTTTTGTCTTAAATTTGGGTTATCAAATTGGATTGGTGAAGGCGAATTGTACATTCTCTGACGATTACAACCATATGGCATCCCTCCACTACATCGCAAGCAATCGTATAGGCGAACGATCGTTTATCGCAGATTAGTTGCCAGCACACGTGCAAATGGAGTAGCACAAGTGATCGCAAGTAATAAGAAAAGTTCAATAATTGCTGGCATTGCCTTTGTTTCGCCATGTTCTCACCATAGATAGCAGGAAAGGTGTAGTAAATACAAAATTACCCTCAGGCAATCATGTCACAATCTATATAAAAGGGTTCATCCATTTTAAAGAGAGGAAAGAAGAGACAGGAAACTAAATATTGCCTTTTCAATGAGCGGGTGCTTTTAGACACTGTTTGATTTGTATTTGGCTTGAGGGAAAAGAAGAAAAGATATCCCTCAGAATAAGTCTTTTACGTCTGAACCCGTCCACATTCTGATACAGTCCCTAAGCCCTAACTTTAAGGGGTCAGGTGATTCCCATTAACACCTTTAGCCTTAGTCTTAGCCTTGTGGTTAAGCTTATCACTGTATGCGGTGAAGTGCAACGCTCGAGGAATGTGGCTTTCTGGACCGGACTGGATATGCACTGAATAGGATCGCACAGGTCTGGTCACTTCACTGGTCACTTTCAGTCACACCAATCAGCGGCGGGGACAGCTGGGGACATATAGGGTCATAGTTCAGTAATTCAGGGGTCCATTCCCTCTTCCCCTTTTATACATATATTGTTCAATATATACCATAATACCTTGGGCTACGCAATTGTGGTTGTTTCTACGCTACGATCACTCACTGAAATCACTATACCCACCTGTAATATGTAACCTCATGATCGCCATCGCGCAATTCTGTCTATATATTATTTATGCATTTATTCAGAATTATCTTTAGTAACACCATTATTAGTTTCTGAGACATTCTTTATAACATGCTTGACATGTCATGACTAAATCAGTAACTGTTAACTTGTAACTTCATTACAATGACATTTTCTCCTCGGGAACCACTAAAAATACTTAATGTATTGGGTGTAATGAATAAACATGTTCAATCAATCAGTGCAATTGAAGGTGCAATCGGTCTACTCAGTCATTTGTGATGGAAGATAAGAATGAAAACTCCAATGGAAGGGAAAAAGTAGTGAGAATGGAAGGAAGCTTGTGAGTGAGTGAATGTCAGTGGTTGAATGTTGTCGCCGGTAAGTGTTATAATCGCAGCAATTACTTCCATACATGGGTCAGATTTTCAGAAAATGTATAATTCAACTTCACCAATCTTCTCAAATAACCCAGATTTCAGACGAAAATAAAGTTCAAAATACAGTTCAACCTAACCAAATGATTGCTAGAATCAATGCAATGCCAAACATACTCAAATTTACCTAATTTAGCAGAATTTACTCAATGTGTACAGCTGCCAATTGTACATTTTCTGAAAATCTGACCCACATAGAGAGAATGGAACTCGGTGCTAGTAATTGAATATTTATTGGACGCAATCTCGTCCAGTAAATATTCAATTACTAGTACCGAGTTCCATTCACTATTTACTATATGCCTCTAGCATAGACAAATATTGATATATTAACATTTGCTTTTGGTTTTGAATTGTCATAAAGTATCTAAAAGCAAAAAGAAATTCGAATTTTTATTGTACACGTACAATGAAAATAGTTTTATTGCACCCAACCTATTGCACCTTTCAAATGGAATGCGCATATAGTAAAGTTGATTATGGTCTTGAAGTTGAAATCCTCTTTTAAAAAGATTTTAAATGGTTCTAAAGCGATCCAAAAACTGTATTGATGGAAACTTTGGTGTAATTATTGTGTTAGTATCAGAATACAAAACGTGTCTTTTTTTTGTTTTTAAAAGGTTTTATTCAAGATATCCTGCCCTCTAGGCTTCTACACAACTAAAGATCAAGAATCAGTCTCCCTTATATTTTATATTTTTTTGTGTTTTCAATATTTTCTTTTCACTCATCCACGTAGGGTCTAATCCCTTTACAATTATGCGGTCACCATTTACAAAACGTGTCTTAATATAAAGTAAATCTAACCATGTTATTGTAAACTAAGTGATAATTGATGATACAGGTAAATACATTATCGCAGTTAACTCCTATAAACATAACGGCTTTATAGAAACACTATACAACACTTCCATGACATAAAACTCCCCATCTTTTAGGTACCTTCATACAGAATAACGAGATTATACTCACGTGAATACAATCAGGTTGTACTGACAAACAAATCTACATACATAATTGAAGTAATTAGTGTTGTAGTTGTCTTGAATATAGCATAGAAGCCCATCCAATTCTTAATTTAGTTCTACTGATTGTGTGTACACTACCTAGTACCTTGAACACCATCTTGCCCGGCCTTGTCTTCCCATACCACCCACCACCACCGCCGCTGCTGTATTCATGATACCAAAAGAAATATCCAGATATACGAGGTAACGACGCGCTGTGCCAACCCCTCGCTTAATTAATGACAATCATAATCCCACTAATTGTGTCTTGATGAGTAATTACATTGTGAGGATTTACACTTATCCGGATTATAATAGCCATCGTTAGATAAAGAATATGTGATGGTAAATGACCATAGGAGGATAAGCGGCAGATGGGAGAGGTAGGGGCTGGTAGATATATTGGGTAGTGGGGGGAGGGGAGGAGGTAGGGAGGGGAGGAGAGGGGAAGGGGAGGGGAGGAAGGGGGAAGGGAGGAGGATGAGGTGGGAAGGAAGGAAGGGGGAAAGAAAAGGGAGGGGGAGGGAGGAGGGAGAAGGGGAGAGAGAGGGGGAGGAAGAGGGACGAACGGGAGGGTCAGGTAGAAGAGAAGAAGGGTAAGGGGAGGAAGGGGGAAGGGAGGGGGAGGGGGAGGTGGAAGAGGAGGAAGGGGAGGAAGGGGGAAGGGAGGGAGATAAGAAAGAGAATGAGGAGGGGGAAAAGGAGGGGAAAGTCGGAGGATAGTAGGAATGGTATGAAGGGAGAAGAAAGGTGATGGGACAAGGGAGGGGGAGTTAGAAGAGGAGGTGGAAGGAGGGAAGGCGTAAGGGAGTGGTAGGTGGTAGAGGAGGAAGGGGTAGGGAGGGGGAGTTAGATGAGGAAGTGGGGAAGGGAGGGGGTGGGGAGTGGAATAGTAGGAAGAGGAAAGGAAGGAGGGGTGAGAAAGGTGGAGGGAGGAAGGGGAAATTCTGAAATTTCCTGAAACACATTATATATATTATTATATCTATATTAATAAAATAAGGGGTTGGAGCCTTAACCCATATCTTCTCTGAAATCGCTTGCCAGATCTCTATTATATTTCACATGCACATTGCCAAAAATGGTGCCGAACCATTCCACTATGTTTCATTACCAAATTAGGGTTGGAAAGGTGTTAGAAATGGGTTTACATCGAGCACCCCCATTCAGGGCCCCCAATACTGCCTGAAAACAAACCTATCAGTGCCCCATCACCAGGTTTCTGGGTCCACCGACAGGAGTATCATCAGAGTTGAGAACCCGCCCACTAATTACCTCACAATGAAAGATGGAACGGGAGAGGGATTGAGACAGGGACAGGGACAGGGACAGGCAACACAACAACAGCACAACACTGAATAGTGACCCAAAAAAGCCTCTAAACAGGGTTCCATTTGTGGTATGAAGATACTAAGTTATAGAGACAACTTGAAAGAGAAAGATAGTGGGAGAGGGAACAAGGAGAGATGAGGATGTGGGCCCCACTGTCCCACTAGCAAATCCTGTGCATAGCACGGGTATTTGCTAGTTTAAATTGATGTGAAGTCAACTCCAAACACATTAGGGACACTGAAAGTTTGTTTTGAGTAGGTTTATTCAATAAGATGGGATCGACGTTTCGGCCGACATGTTATTATATATTTAGTTCATCACTTGCGTTATATTTACATCATCACTTTTATCGAGTTTTGTCCCAACCTTTGAATATATTGTTACATGTACGTAAATACATAACTCTGTGATTGTTCACTAATGATTTCCCTTTATCTTTCAGGTAAGTTGAGCTTGATTATAATGGCGGAAATTGACAGGGTGGTAGGTAAGCATCTTCTCTTGTTATCTCTAATCATCCAGGTCCTCTACCTATAAATCACACGACTACATTTCACTGTAATTAAGAATTAGTTACATGGGTCAGATTTTCAGAATATGTACAATTGACAGCTCTACAACTTTATGGAATTCACCGAAATTAGGCTGAAAAGTGAAGAATACCGGGTATATCCGATTATATTTGGTATCACATCTATTTAAAGTATCAGTTCTGTTATGTTAAACTGCATTTTAAAGCTCATTTTTGTCTTAAATGCGGGCTTTTTGAGAGGATTGGTAAAGGCGAATTGTACATTTTCTGAAAATCTGACCCATATGTGCTAAACAATATACATAATGTCATTATTTTAAATGCACAATACGATGACAAAGTTGTCAACTCATACTTCTCAAAGTATATATCCCATCATCACTGTTACATTTACATATAATCAGAACTAACCTGCTTCAAGAAATCCTTTTAATTTCATAAACACTGTTATATTGTCAGCCAGTATCGATAACGAGGAAAAGCATGTCACTCCGCAGAAATCACGTGTGGTTTTCCCAAACACACTGCACAGTGCGGATCGGTTAATTGTTCATTTAATAACAAGCTAAGTTGTGATATGGGTCAGTTTTTCAGAAAATGTACAATTCAACTTCGCCAATCTCCTCAAATAACCCAAATTTTCGACGAAATACAGTTCAAAATACAGTTTAACCCAACCAAACAGATTGGTAGAATCAATGCAATGCCAAATATACTCGAATTTACCTAGTATTGGCCAAATTGCAGCCCCATTTAGCATAATTTGCTAAATGTATACAGCTGCCAATTGTACATTTTCTGAAAATCTGACACATATAATAGCTACATATATACAACTTATGAAGAAAGGTTCTAAAACCCATTACCCTATGCGAGCAAAGTAAACCAGTCTAAATTTGCACTCACAACTCCTGAATCCATCTCGGTACATGTACCTATCCCATTGTCCCCACCCCCACAGTGTGAACAGGGGAAAAACACGGGGCTAAACCGGAGAATGCCCACTTTCTATAGGAACAAGGGAGACAGAGAGTCTACCACTGATGATAGATCTCCGGGGCTGAACTCAGAAAATTAAAAGGATCCAACTCACTGAGAGGGGGACAATCGCTATAATAAACATTGCCTTACCACGCAGTGTCGTTTACACACGCCGGTGGACGAGCAGGATCATTGCAGCGAGCATATATCACATTTCAATTATCAAAAACAATAAATTAAAGGCTTTATATCACTAGGGCGATGGCATCTAATGGGTTTTGATCATTGTCGAGCGAACATAAAGTTTTGTTGTATTCTTGGGGGTGGTCCTTTAACGAAGCTTGTGCGATTGGATTTGTCTCTTTATGGGTCCAATTGCTATGAGTGGTGATATATGGAGGGGGGGGGATTAGTATAATTTATAACTAAGGCGTTAAAGTCTTGTTTTACTGAGTAGCTTTACAGGTTCTATTTGAATAAACACTAATCTGGACCGCGCTGTACATTTACAAAGTTTACTTTCATCAATAGAGATTGTATATGGGTCAGATCTTCAGGAAATGTACAATTCGCCTTTAATAATTCTCTCAAATAACCCACATTTAAGACAGAAATCAGCTTCAAAATGCAGTTTAACGTAACGAATCAGATAATTCAAATCAATGCGACACCAAATATACTCAGATATACCCGGTATTCTTCATTTTGCAGCCTAATTTAGCAAACCTTTCTAAATGTGTAGAGTTGCCAGTTGTACGTTTTCTGAAAATCTGACCCATATTTATCCTTCACCAGGAGTTAGTTAAAGACTATTAGATCAGGACTAAAGATATATCGCGTATATCGCCAAGCATACATGTATGTGGTCGCCTATACATACACCCATACACAGACATGAATATGTACATACAAGCTTGTACACAAACATGAATGCATCATTTGGTATGTGTGACAACTGACATGAATACAAGCCATAAGTCGCAAAAACCTTAAGTGTTTTCGAGTGTGATCCCTTTGTAGGATTGTGCTCAGCTTTGGGATGTCTATCGCGTTGGGGTATCTATAGTCATATGAATGCATGTACCAACTTTCAGGACAGTGTATCAAATATATCCTTGCGTTTCTAAAGCCAACATATGGAGCATATACTATAGCTACTTTACGAGTAATTGTCCACCCAGAAATATATCAATTTTACATATTATATGCACAAAATATAACATAAAATATACGCATACTTTTTAAATTTCATAAATGTTATCAAAATTGGAATCCACTGACTCTCATCTTTTCAAATAATATATAATCTCAAAATCAATTTCTGTTTCGACTTATGATTAATTTTCCTGTGACACATAACATTTCCCATTGTGATCCAATTCATTTCATTTCCCCAGATCGTTTGTCCTTGTGACCATTCAATATCAGCTATCAAGAAAATATATGGGTCAGATTTTCAGAAAATGTACAATTACTTTCACAAATCTTCTGAAATAACCCAAATTTCAGACGAAAATAAAACTCAAAATATACTTCAACCTAACCAAACAGATTGCTAGAATCAATGCAATGCCGAATATACTCGAATTTACCTAGTATTGACCAAATTGCAGCGTAATTTAGCAGAATTTACTAAATCTGCCAATTTTACATTTCTGAAAATCTGACCCATATGTCCCCGAGCACAATTCTAAAGTCGATCTGATGAAGCCAAGTATCAAAACGACAGCAGCTAATTCAACTCGACAATACTCTCTTCTCCTTTTCGCCTTCCTTTTGCCCTGTAGATATCAAAGAGCTGCTGGCCTTGAAGTTATTTCATCAGGGCCCTAATCTAGAGCGTCAAAGGTTGGGCTCAACATAACATATTGGCTCGGAAATCACTTGCTCGTTTGTAGCGAATGTCACTTTGCCCTGACGGGTTGAATGGGAAGGGGAGACACTTTGCAGGAGCAAAACAAAAGGATATTTCTCAGCTCGTTGGATTATTATTCTAAGATTTCTAAGGTGTTTTCTCGGAGAAAAGCAATTGGGTTTTCTCACAAATCTCGAGTTGTGTCATGTAGCCTTTTCTCCGCTTGCTTTCTGAAGATTTCAGTCAACAATTTTTCCCAGAAGATTAGCCTAATGCTAAAATATTTCTAAATTTTTCTCAAAATACGCGTTTCTCAATTTGTATTTTACCAATTGAAATAACGGATCATTTATTATTATTATAATATTCAGGCAATTAATGGACAGCTTTGAATAAATGACAGATACAGAACAGATGGGAGTTAGATGATGATTAAATTTAAATTTAAACATAATCTGGCTGAATACGAATAGTATCTTCTCTGCTTATCAAGAATTGTTCAACTAAATCAGGGCATAACGAAAATCACAATTATACCTATATTTTTCTGAGAGTGTAACTGTCTGTTTAAACCTGAATAAAATTTTGTCCAAAAAAAACAGATCTATTAGCAGATCACCCCCCCCCCCCCCCCGCTTTACAATGACCAATAGTCGGGCCACCTTGCCACTGGACATCAAAGGGAAGTAGAAGAGGGATGACGCTATTGTTTGATTAAAGCTGCCTTCACTGCTAAATTGACCAAACGATTTATCAACCAATTATTGTGTTCTGGTTTTACACTGACAACCTGGGGTATAAAATGAATTAGTATTCAGCATCTTGATATACTTATGTAGGCGGTACTATCTTAACAGTTTTCTTTTCATTGAGGATTCCCTATGTTTACGAAGTTGAAAGGGAGCCATATTGATAACAGCGGGAAAGCGAATGTATATCTCGGTACGCCGAAATGTTAAGAAACTTGGAAGAGGAGTCCCTTTACACACAATGTAAAAGGCCAAACTCCTTTATTATTTTTCATTTGCGCTTTTTGGATGGTTTGTGATGTGATATGAATATACCATAACATCGAAAATGTTTATTTTTGACGGAAAGTGGCTGGATACAGCATTAAGTGCACGAGTACATGGGTCAGATTTTCAGAAAATGTACAATTGGCAGCTGTACACATTGAGTAAATGCTGCTAAATTAGGCTGCAAATTGGTCAATACCAGGTAAATTCGAATATATTCTGCATTGCATTGATTCTAGCAATCTGCTTCGTTAGGTTGAACTGTATTTTGAACTTTATTTTCGTCGGAAATTTTGGTTATTTGAGAGGATTGGGAAAGGTGAATTGTACATTTCCTGGCGTTCTGACCTCATGTGAAACAGGTGCAGCAGGGTGTCCGGTCACTGCACACAGTGGTCACCACTGTCCACCCCACCCCCTCTTAGAGGGGGTCAAGGGCTGGTGACCATTTCACGCTTGGCTGCTACCCCCTATTGTTATTGGCACGAGTAATGAGTGGGAGGAGCTCATGAAATGGCTGTAAAGGGGAGGGGCTAATGGGGCTGACCACTCCCCCTTGACCAGAAGTACCATATGTCCTGTAATTAAGATAACTATTAACATTACAAATTTAATTTTTATACAGTCATGAATACATATTAATGTCGGACGTGGGGTCTAACCTTCTGCTTGATTACAGAAAGACTACTCCCAGAAATTACAGAAGGTTCTCCCAGTTGTTTTTGTTTTCTGTATGCCTTTAAAAGGTCAATGCATTTAAAATAATTCAATGGAAAACACTATATCCGGCTTTATGCAGCCAAATTAAGGTGTATAAAGCCTCGCCATGCATTAGCATGCAACTTTATCAATACATATTTCTAAAAAACCTTCCGATTTTATATCGGGCAAATTAAATGGTAATATAATATTAATTGTTTTCTCCATTACCCTGTTTAATTAAATTCATATGGTTTTCATTATTTCTGTTGCTATGCATATGGTCTATCAAATTTCATAGTTGGTTTGATATAAATTGGAGGAATAACTAATTTTTTGGCATTATACATTATATTCCAATCGAAAAATGAAAAGGGGTTTTGGTTCAGAGAGAGAAAATAGCCCTGTAATCCCCCCACCCCGGCACCCCCACCCCACCCCCGCACACACACCCTTTCTATCACACCCTCTGAATCGAGAACCATCCAAAAAAAGAATAATTCGCAATCAATTCCGGCGTCATCAGATAAGGCTTGGAGTGAAGGGAAATGCATTAATATGAATGGTGACCCCTCAAAGCAGATGGTCGATTGCCCTCCTTTTTGTTGTTGCTTTGCTAGCAGGAAATATTTATGGCCTTGGATGGATGAGGACTGTCATTGTGTCATCTTCGAATATTTCGATCGCAGAATGTCCCCTTTCTCAGAGAAGACCCATTTTCTGTGGGAAAAATATGTGCCATGAACATACCTCTTCATCTCCATGTCTCTCAAAACAGTCATGAGATATTGAGCTTTTTTTATTTTTATTTATTTCAGCTGTTATTATATGATATGTATTGATTTGTATCTGTCTACAACAACAAAATATGGTACTGAGGCTACCAGGAATATAGCATTCATGTACAATATTATAAAGCATATGTGATGTGTTATAGGAAAATGAGTCACAATTCGCAAAAAAGGGATTGTGAGATTTTATCTTATTTGAAACGTTGAGATCAAGTCGATTCTAATAAAGGTTAACACTAGGATATCTAATACGTATTTCTATATTTTAAGTTTGATATATCTATTTTCGAAAACAACGTTTTGCAATATTTCTGGTTGGGCAATTAGGCCTACCAATAAAGTGAATAAATATCCTCCATACGAAGACCTTCTAAATGCAAGGATATATTTAGTACAGTGTCTTGAAATTCGGTACGTGTATTCATAGTACTTAAGGCGCTGGAACCCCCCCGAGGAGCAAAACAATCAGACAAAGAGATCTAGTGAATCAACCACCTTGAAAAATATTCTTTTTGCGACTTGTGACTCATTTTCCTGGGTCATATCACATATCTATGGTACAAAGTTGATATTTTCTTCTATATATAATGCATATAAGTATCGTACTGTATGGAGGTATATGAATGAAATTAGTCACACACCGGGATCGATGTATTGTCAACACAATAAACTATACAAACAAACAATAATATAATTCAATAAACCTATTATTTGTAGATGTCATTGGATGCAATGTATTGAACTCACATTTAGCTCGTTTAGCTCCTTTAGCTCTTACTTGAGTTATTGATTGAACCAGAAAACCAAGAAAATGCAAATGCGTAGGAAATTCATCCCTCGATATTAGAATAATACTAAAAATGCCTATAAAAAGGCAATTGGTTTGAAATCCACGTAAATAAGCCAACAGAAAAGTCCAGTCGTCTTCTCTCTCTATCTAAATCGCCAGATGATGAATATTCTTAGACCTGACAAGCAATAAGTAGAGAAAAAGGAAACTGACCGAACCTCTTGATCCTTTGGGAACATCGATTTTTCCTGACGCTTTTGCTGACAGTCAGTGAAAAAAGTGTGCTTAAGCCATGGTTTATATGATAAGAATGACTTATGCTCACCCTTGGGAGCCCAATGCGTGTAAATCATGGCTTACGACAGAACTGCAATATTTATGGTTAAGCTTTACGGTAGGAGTGCAACAGGGACGGATACTGGACTATTGGCAGACAGGGGGGCTGAGGGGCTGAGGGGCTGAGGGGCTGAGGGGTTGAGGGGCTGAGGGGTTGAGGGGTTGATTGGGCTGAGGGGGCTGAGGGGTATGAAGGGGTTCAATGATAATGAAGGGGGTTAATGGGGCTGAGGAACCTGAGACCTCTGAAGGGGCTAGGCTGGGTCGGGCTGAGGGCTGAACGGACTGAGTGGGACTGAGGGCTGAGGGCTGAGAACTGACACATTTCTGACACATTTCCCCTTGCTCCCCTGCTCACCCTCAACCCCCTCCTTTCCCTCCTCCCCCTCGCTCTCCTCCTGCACCTCCTCTTCCTTCTACTCTTTCTCCCTCTTCTCCCCCTGCTCCCCCTGCTCCGCTGCTCCCCCTCCCCTTCCCCTTCCTCCTCCCCCTATCTCTCCCCCCTCCTGTATACCTCCCCCCACCTCCTTCTGCCCCCCTTCTCCTCCCCCCTATCTCTCCTCCCTCCTGTACCTTCCCCCACCTCCTTCTGCCCCCTTCTCCTCCCCCCTATCTCTCCTCCCACCTGCACCTCCCCCCACCTCCTTCTACCCCCCCCTCCTCCTCCCCCCCTATCTCTCCTCCCTCCTACACCTCCCCCCACCTCCTTCTGCCTCCTCCTCCCCCCTATCTCTCCCCCCTCCTGCACCTCCCCTCATTCCTTCTGCCCCCTATCTCTCCCCCCTCCTGCACCTCCCCCCACCTCCTGCCCCCCCTTGTCCTCCCATCTCCCCCCCCCCTCCTCCTCCTCCCATCTCCCCACCCCCTCCTCCTCCCATCTCCCCCTCCCCTCCTCCTCCTCCCATCCCCCTCCCCTCCTCCTCCTCCCATCTCCCCACCCCCTCCTCCTCCTCCCATCTCCCCCCCCTCCTCTTCTTCCCATCTCCCCACCCCCTCCTCCTCCCATCTCCCCCCTCCTCTTCTACCCATCTCCCCACCCCCCTCCTCTTCCTCCCATCTCCCCACCCCCTCCTCCTCCTCTCATCTCCCCACCCCCTCCTCCTCCTCCCATCTCTCCCCCCACCCCTCCTCAATCAGTCAGTGAGCGTGAAAATCTTCAAGCTTCTCTCAGTTCAAGGAGCAGTGGATCTGGTTTTATTGATGAGGCAAAACTGTATGATGGATTACAAAGATGAATAATGTAAGATGGAGAGAAAGAATAATCTATAAAGTACCTGACCTGTCAGGGCCATTCACTCGGCACCAACACTTTCTACTACAAAGTGATTGTTCAGTGGGCGGTTATTAATAGGCTCCTGGGCATCAACACTTTCAATCTTTTTCTCTTTTAAAAAAAAAAAAAAATAGAATTTAAGGCTGAAAAGAGGTTCAAACATCACACTCTAGGTCCAAACCCTCAGATCAGATGAGAATGGCATGTTGGAGATTAGATGCCTACGTTGCTAATTGGTTTACTGGCCTAGGACTAGCGTTTTAATGGGAATATAATGACATTTTGCGGTCTTATATAACTATGCTATTATAGTAATGCACGAGAAGATGCAGCACCCTCACTAGTACAAGGATGAAATCTTCTGAAAATGTACAATTGGCCTTCACCGATCCCCTCAAATAAGCCAAATTTAGGACAAAACTCAGGTTCAAAATATACTTCAACATAACCAGACAGATTTTTTGAACGAATACGATACAGAATACACTCAGATGTAGGCTACTCAGTATTTATCATTTTTCACTCTAATTTAGCAGAATTTGAGAGATGTGTAGAAATGTAGATTGTGCATTTTCTGTAAATCTGACCCACAAACACAAAGAGAAAAGAACTCACTGTAAGATTAAAAAATATATTGTCTATTTAAAGTTACATCTGGAAAAAACCTACTATCCAGCATTGATATTATTATGATCCCTTTACTGGTTTCATATATCAGAAATTGACTTTAAATATCACAATGTAAAAAATATAAAATAGTGATTGGGTCGGAGCGTTGTACTTTGAAATCGAGTATATAACTAAGGATTAATGGCCGACATTTATGGCTTCCTAGGCCACTGATTATGCACCAATAATGCCCCAGCATGCCGGAGATGGGGGTTATTAATCCTTTTAGTATTTGCCTATTGTGATTATATCCCTGGACCTTCCAAGGTACAGATTAAATGCCAATAATTCTTTATGAAGAAGACCCAAGACATTTATTAGTTTCATTGTCTCTATGTATTCTAATCCAAGGGCCATAGTTCATAGTTTCTTTCTTTTTCGGAGTAGAGGGATTTAACAAACCCAATCCATGTACAACAAAATTCTTTCCATATGTGATGTGTTACAGGAAGATTAGTCACAAGTCACAAAAGTGATATTTTTAAAAGTTATTTAGTCACAAGATCTCTTTAATAGAATGTTCTCATTCTTGGGGGGATTAGCGCTTTATGCCATATAAATACATGCACCAAATTCCAAGACAGTTTATTAAATATATCCATGTGTTTCAAAGCTTATCCTAGAGTATATTTAGCTACTTTACTGGTAATTATTATTGAAATATTTAATAGCTGTCCTAATGTTTACCATCATTAGATTCAGCCTGATCTCATCTTTGCAAATACGATGGTATCACAAAGTCCATGTCTGGCAACTTTCCTGTAACACATCACATACTTATTCAAGCCAGTATCACACCATACATCAATATCCTTTCCTATTAACACGAGGCAATCTTCAGAGACCAAGCCAGTACTTGCAGAAGCAAAGGCCACCCTGCTGAACCATTCTTTAAAGTTTGTATATTTTCCAGCAATGACTAAGAACCCTAGTAGCACTCATACATCAATGGTATAATGGTACGGCTGAGCTAGCCCTTATCCCTTGTCCTATTCCCCGAGCAGGGCCTCTGGGGATTCGTCCATTGTAGCAAGTCCTATCGAGTGAAAGCTTAACCATAATGAGAAGTACTCCCTCTGTGCCTTACCTCTACACTTGTATGAGACCTCCAGTTTATCTTCTCCAACACCTGATTAGTTTCCGCCCAGCCGCCAGCGTCTCGGGGCCGGGGCCGGTGATGTATATGGGTAAGATTTTCAGAAAATGTACAATAGGCAGCTCTACACATTTACTAAATTCTGCTGAATCAGGCTGCAATCTGGTCAATACTAGGTAAATTCGAGTATATTTGGCATTGGATTGATTCTAGCAATCCTTTTGGTTAGGTTGAACTGTATTTTGAACTTTATTTTCGTCTGAAATTTGGGCTATTTGAGAAGGTTGGCGAAGATGAATTGTACATATTCTGAAAATCTTACCCATATACTGTGTGGGAGGGGTGTCTGAAGGCAAGAGTTAGCCGACCAAGTTATAACTATTGTCTAAATGTATTATACTTAGTCTTGGCCAGTCCTGGGGCGATAAGGAAGACTATAGGGATTGATAACCTCCATTTTGGGTATGCTGGTGCACTGTTTGGTCCTTTGGCTTTGTATGCACCGAACAGTGCACTTCAGTGTTGGTTTATAGTGCTCGTTTTGATTCAGAATGATTATTCAGGAATTTATGATGTGCGCTTGATATTACACCCTCACTTCAAATACAGCATTTTAAACGAATAGTTTTTATTTTAAAAAATGGAAAAAACAATAAAAACAAAAAGGCAGATGGAAGCAGTGAATCGTCCTTTTAGTCTAATTCCTCAAAATTCTATTCTTTTTATCTTGAAATATTCAAATATTAAATATTTATTCTTACCAAATTTACCTAATAATGACTTATATGACTGAATACATCAATATGCTGCTGCTGTTATATATTTGTACAAGAATTTGAAGTAGAAACAGTCATGTGAAAACAACTGCTGGTGAGCGATAATAGGTGAAGTCATCATAGGAAAGAATTTTAAATTGTGGTCAACAGACCTTTTAATTGGAATAGAATGAAAAAATTTAGAAAATATTTAGTTGTTTTACCGATTTTAACTGACAGCACAGCTTAATTTAGATTGACACCTCCCACCCCTCCACTCCACAGCCACCCCTCCACCCCACCCCTCCATCAAACCAGCATTGGGGTCAGACTTTCAGAAAATGTACAATTGGCAGCTGTACACATTAAGTTCATTCTGGTAAATAAGGCTGCAATTTGGCCAATACTAGGTAAATCCGAGTATATTTGACATTGCGTTGATTCAAGCAATCTTTTTGGTTATGTTGAACTGTATTTTGACCTTTATTTTTGTCTTAAATTTCGGTTATTTAAGAAGATTGGTGAAGTTGAATTGTACATTTTCTGAAAATCTGACCCACTGAAGGCATTCATTGCCTCAGTGTGTACAGATGTGTGTGTGGTGAACTGTTGCTGGCACAAGACGACCAGAGCACGGTCCCAGAACAAATACTATTTGATGGATAGATTACATACAATGGCGGCCCAAGATCCCCTGTGACCTGCTCGGCCTCATTCCTTGTACCAGCAGTCGCTCTAACTGATGACGTTTCTTCATTTTTTATTCCATTTGATGTTGGAATCCACCGACCACTGCATTAAAAACCTCTGTTACAGTTATCCGTTGAGTCTGACCTTACATTTATTTGCTGAATGTTGAGGCGGAGATGGTGGTCAGTGTTTGTGCATTGCACCGGGGCTGAACCTGATTATCCATCATAGTGAGGTGTGCTGATTGTAGTGGATAGGGGGAGAATGGTGTGTGCAAAGGTATGTTTAAATAGGTGATATCGCAACAAAGTATGTACATATAATATACAGGAAGAGCGATTTCTACGAAAAGAGGTAGAAAAGAAGGGTTTCTTTAGGTAGAAAAGAGGGGTTTCATTGTCTCACATGTTCTCGGAATTTGTTTTTTTTACAAACCGTTTTACTCTTCTGTAGAGTTCTGTCCACCCTCTCTGGAGGACGTTGTATGTGGTTTGTGAAGGTATCTGGGGTAGAAATGTGATTTTGAAGCCTTTTTTAAATTGGGATCTACACACTATATTTATAGCCTGGGAAAGCCCCTGTGAGATACTACGTCATTTCCCATAAGCTACTATCTCCCTTCCAGGGGGACCTGACTACATGCAGAGGGGTGGGAGAGAGTGGGGTTATTGGAGTCGGGGAGGGGAGGGAGAAGGTGTAGGAGGGGAGAGTGAAGAAAAGGGAGAGGGTGGGGAAATAGGGGAGGGGGAGGGAAAGAAAAGGAGGAAGGAAAAGAGGGGAGGGAGAAAATGAAGGGGAAGGGAGCTAGTACATTATAAAATAATAAAACTCTGTTAGACCAACGAGGAATTCGTATAAACAAAACGTAATACCTCTTATTGCATCAAGAAAATGTGACCAATGATGTCTTTACTACATTCTGTGGTAATAGAGAAAAACTGTATTTTCAAATATCTCCTTTATTTACTACCTTATTTTCTCAAGGTTGACCTGAGGAAACTACCGTATAGATGGCTCATCCGATTTTGTACCATTTATTAGATTGCTAAATAAAAGTTGGATAATAATAATAATTAAGGAAAATGAGATACTACACTCTAAAAACTGTGTTAGAGTGGCGTCTTCAGTTGATACACAGAATAGGACGCTAGTGTCTTCCTATCGTATCAACAGAGGACGCAATAACGTCCTCATAAGACGTTAGACGCATTTTTAGACGTTCTGCACATAAATCTAAGCAGCAAAACTATTTGAAGATGCTAAATATCACACCAGTAGACACTAAACATCACACCTGTAGATGCTAAACGTCACGCCATATGTAACATATCCCTGGTTAATTCTAATAAAACAGGAGGTCTATGCGATTTTGTCTAATTTCTCTTGATTAGACTTACCTTATAAGAATCCTGTTGCATTGTGAACCCACATTGCTTCAAAATCATGCCACACATCCACTGCTATGGTTGAGCGAAATGAGGTGTGAGAATGTGACACAATGAGCTCTAACAAAGTGTCACAACATGTAGGGCTATGTGTGACACATGCTGCTCTACTGGTTCGCAGAGCCCCACATTTCACACAGAGACTTGTACATTTCTAGGTGACCTTACCCTTATGTATGAATATGAAATGAATATAGACTATACACCAAGGATATTAGACATAGGTGTTTCAGTAAAATGAGTCATAAGTCGCAAAATTGATATTTTTTAAAGTGTTTTTTGTCCCAAGATCATATTATTGGAATGTTCTAAATTTTTAAGGGTTGATAACTCATCAATCTATGTATCAAATTTCAGGACAATCTATGTACTATATCCTTTCGTTTTAAAGGTCCTCATATGGACTACATTTAGTTACTTTACTGTTTATTGACCCCAAGAAATATTGCAAACTTTTTTTTTTCAAAAACGAAAATATCAAACTTAAAATCTAGAAATGCTTATTATATTAGATTATTAGACTGTTTACTATCATTAGAATCAGCTTGATATTATCTTTTCAAATATAATGGTATCTCAAAATTTCTAAAATACATCACATATGTCTTAAATTATGTTCATGCGCGATCACGCGCCGCCGCTTCTAATATTAGTGACCTGTGAATATAACGTAAATAGCTGCATTCGTATGAATCTGAGCTTCATTTTGATAGTAAGCACTTCACATTTAAATCAATTGGGAGGGATACTAATCCATTAATTAAATATATGTGATTGATTGAGGTTTTCAAATAAAATCTTGAGTCCTTAGTGTATATTGTCCATTATGTTCATGTTAATATTGAATATGTTTCATAAACTGTACATCATTCATCAACTGGGTCTGTGGCTCAATTGGTAGAGCATTCACTTCAAATGTGAGAGGTTGGGAGTTCGAATCTGGGCTGTGGAAGACGTTTTTTCATGATGTTAAATGTAGTACATTCTATGACGCTAAACGTCACACAGCAAACGTCACACATGTGACGTTTAGCGTTTTTGGAAGACGGTAAAAGACACGAGATGCTAAACGTCACACCAAAAGAACGTATTAAAAGTGGGGACAAGAAAAACGTCTTGTTTTGTGTATCATGGCAAGACGTTTGACTTTACAGTGTAGTTTCAAAAATGGTATTTTCCAAAGTGATTGATTCACTGGATCTCTTTGTTGGAATATTCTCGTCTTTGATGTGTTTAGTCATGTAGGTCATATGAATACATGTAATTCATTTCAAGACATTGTTTTAAATATATCCTTGTGTTTCTGAGGTCATCTTATGGAGTACAGTTAGGAGCTTTACTGGTAATTGCCAACCCAGAAATATTGCAAACTTTCAAATATGAATACGTCAAATTTAAAATATAAAAGTAATTGTAGATTCTTAGTGTTCACCATCATAGGGATCGGCTTGATCTGATCTTTTCAAATATGTGATGAAATTTCAATTTCCATTTTATGAAACGTTTGACTCATTTTCCTGTAACACATCACATGGGTCAGATTTTCAGAAAATGTAAAATTGGCAGCTGTACACATTTAGTACATTCCGCTAAATTAGGCTGCCATTTGGTCAATGCTAGGTAAATTCCAGTATATTTGGCATTACATTGATTCTAGCAATCTGTCTGGTTAGGTTGAACTGTATTTTGAACTTTATTTTCGTCTGAAGTTTGGGTTATTTCAGAGAATTTGTGAAAGTGAATTGTACATCATCTGAGAATCTGACCCACATATAACAACTTTACCTACACAACATCACAATACCATCTCCATATACTGTTACAGAAAGTTTTACGTTACTTCTGAAGTCTCTCCCGCCCACATCTATATGCTCCACCAAGGTTAATGCCATGGATCCATCATACATAGCATCAATCACACCATGAATCAATGGGTAATCCGGCATCAAATAGATAGTAGTGTGTCTGTGAAGGTTACCACTCATCATTGCATCATCATATGGTGGCAGGGTGGCTCAAGGCTATTTTACTACATAAATATATGGGTCAGATTTTCAGAAAATGTACAATTAGTCCTCAGCAATCCATTCAAATAACACAAATTCAAGACAATAATGATGTTCAGAATTCAGTTTAACACAACCAAAGATATTGGTTGAATCAAGGCAATACCAAAATACTCAGATATACCTAGTTTTGACCATTCTTCTGTCTTATTTAGCAGAATTTACTCAATATGTAGATGTGCCAATTGTACATTTTCTGAAAATCTGACCCATATGATGGTGAGGTAAAAGCATAGAAACTAAACAAGTAGAACTCTTAGCAGAGTGTCTTAATTTTACTCACACATCACAGTAATCGATTTGTAAATCAAATGATATATGATATATATGTATGATAACAAGTCTCATTTCCCCCCTCCAGTCAATGCAATAGATGCACCTATATGTGTGATATGCGATGAGTTACGGGAAAATGAGTCACAAGTCGCAAAATATATATTTTCAGATACCATCATATTTGAAGATATGATTAAGCCGATTCCAATGATGGTAAACAGTACATCTAATCAGGTTTTCCATATTTAAAGTTTGATATTTTTATTTTTGAAAAGAAGTTTGCAAAATTGCTGGGTGGACATTTATTAGTAAAGTAGCTAAATATACTCAATAAGATGACCCTATAGAAATTCATGGGTATATTTAATACACAGTTTTGGAATTTGGAAAATATAACCATAACAGCATTAGGCATCCTAAAAATGAAAACATTCCCCAAAAGACATCTTGCGGGCAAAATACTTTGAAAAAATGGTCCCAGAACGAATACAATGTAATGGATAGATTACATACAATGCCCCAACAGTCGCTGTAACTGATAACTGTCCCTGTTTTATTCCATTTGATATGTTTAATATCTACAATAAGTATTGTCTCTTATGGACACAGCATGTGGCTAGGAAGGTGAGATATCATCTACATTGTTGGGATTCAGATATGAGATTAGTCAACGTGCTGATGTATCTTTTATTCTGGAAACAGGGAGGTGTGCTTCTAGAAAGCTATTCCTGTTTGCAAGCATATACCTGAATGGGCAATTTGCCACTGCACATGTCTGCTACACAGTCAGGTCCAGACGGCCACATTCCAAGATTCCACATCCAGTGATAAGCTTAACCACAAGGCTAAGACTAAGGCTAAAAGTGTTAATGACCTCTAAAACTTAGGGGTCCAAAACTGCCTTCTAAACCTGACTGTACAATGATTCTAGGAGATGTTTCTATATTTTATGTTTGATATGTTTATGATGAGAAAGAATTCGCAATATTTCCGGGTGGACAATTACCAGTAAAATTAACTAAATTAACTAAACTATTAACTAAATATACTGCATATACCATGACCTTTGAAATGCATACATATATTTGCAAGGTTGGTACATCAATTCATACGAACAGAAGCACTAAACTCTCAAAAAATTCAAAATTCCAACAAAGAGATCTTATGAATAAATCCGATTGAAGTACCGGGTATATCTGGATATATTTGGTATCGTGTTGATTTGAAGTATCTGTTTTGCTATATTAAACGATGTTTTGAAGCTCATTTTAGTCTTAAATGTGGGTTATTTGAGAAGATTGGTGATGGCGAATTGTACATTTTCTGTGAATCTAACCCGTATATATACCGACAGAGGTATTGTTTGCACCAGTAAGGATGAGGAATGAATGGAAGGAAGGCTCTATAGGTTATGACTATGAAATACATATGATCTGCTGCCTGGAACTTGTTCCTTCACCTAAGTGGGATCCTACCACAGTGAGGATGGATGACTGTGAGTGAGGAGAACACAATAGGCCCCCAACAAGTGAAGGAGATAGAGATGAATGGCTCAAGGACGGACGAGCTACCTGAGGCCTTGTGCAAGCGCCTGCCTTTCTTTTATTATTATTTTTCTCTTTTATTCTTCTTGTCTTTATTCTTCTTGTTTTCATTTTTTCTTTTTGTTGCTCCTCGTTGACTTTCATCCGTTAAAGAAGACAAAACGGAGAAAGGATGGCAGGTGGTAGCCGATGTGTTAGGGGGGATTGGGGAGGGGGGAGGGCGGGGGGAGGGCGGGGGGGAGGGCGGGGGGAGGGCGGGGGGGAGGACGTGGAGTTTCAGGTAAGGCCAAAAGAAATAATAGGTGCGTTTCCGATTTATATGACTGAAAAGTAGATAGGGGGGAATGATAACATTTTTTTTCAATTTTGAAACCAACTCCCAGGAACTGAAAAAAATGTCTATTTCATAACAATAGTTGTTTTAAACATAGTATATGTTAAAAAGTATATGTTAAAAAAAATCAGGTATGGTCAAAATATTTTTGGGTAGGGGAAGGTTTTTCTAGGTAGGAGGGGCGGGGGGGGGGGGGAGGTAAATCGGAAACACACCTATATTTTTGTTTGGCCTATGAACGGCCTGTATTTCCATAGAAATCATGGATTGGTTTGCGTTCTGAATTGGAATCAGCACTGCTCTGAATCAAATGTCATATTTAAACCAAATGTCATATTTAAACCAAATGTCATATTTACTTTTTTAAAGTAAAGTAATTCTAAGTAAGATATGTACAATATTTTCATTAGGATTGTCTTAAGGTGGGATCCCACTGGTTCGCTTGTGTCTGCGCTCATTGCTCGCTCTTGCTGCGCTTGTTTATAGGGTGCTTGTCATTCGCTCTTCATCCGCTCATATTTTTAGCGCAATACAAGCGCAGAGCGATTCTACCAGTATTTCACTGCTGCGCTTGTTTCCTATATGAAATCAATAGCAAATGCGTTTCTGCGCTCTTACTGCGCTCTTGGTCCGCTACTTTAACAGGTAGAAAGAGCGTTGAGTTGCTGCGCTCAAATCAAACACGGCAGATATTAGCGCAGTGTCAAAAAGAAGCGCAAACGTCCGATTTTAAGAGCGTATAGAAAGCGGTGTAACCGATTCTATTAGACGGCTCTGGGTTCGCTCTGTCTTCGCTTATTATGCGCTTGGGGAAATAAAAAGAGCGGGCCATGAGCGGTCCAAAAGAGCGAGCCAGTGGAAACGCAGCCTTAGCAAGTCTCGCCCTATGGGTACAGGAGAATGAAAACAGATAAATAATTCAGGTCTGTCATTTGCATTAAAATTATTATCTCAATGTGACCGAAATTCACCCAATAGTTTCAAATGAAAAGCTTATACAACTTCTGTACATCTCATCTTGGACTGATTCAATAAAAACATGGTTAATACCTTACATTTCATAATCATATTTTACTTTCCTGCATTCAACTACTTTAATTATCCTAATTGCATTCAATCATTAAAGTTTCACAAAGTCTAGTAGATGATTGCCAAGCTGTAAAATGAGTCCAGTTTATTACTGGCATGGCAGGCGTAGCAGCATGAAGGTTGGGTCCTATGGCTAACATCAGCAGCAGAGAAGTTAAAGGGGGTTGAGAGACACATGGGTCAGATTTTCAGAAAATGCACAATAGGCAGCTGTACGCTTTTAGTAGAATCGGCTACATTAGGCTGCAATTTGGTCGATACTAGGTAAATTCGAGTATATTTGGCATTGCATTGATTCTAGCAATCTGTTTGGTTAGGTTGGACTGTATTTTGAACTTGATTTTCGTCTGAAATTTTGGTTATTTGAGAGGATTGGTGAAGACGAATTTTACATTTTCTGAAAATCTGACCCGTATAATTATGCACTTTTATTCTACAGAGCCAAACAATTCAATTGGATTTGTACTCATGCCACATTTACTTCCACAAAGTATTTCTTAAGCCATCGAGCCTTCATCTCACCCTTCTTCCTCATCCCTGCCTCACACTATTGTATGAATCACATTTATGTAGACTCTATATCAGTAACATTTATAAGCATATAAGCATTAAAGACACTAGAAGTAGCATAGATACATAGCTAGACTCAGCAGTGGGCTAAAAAATATAACAATTTGAATTTGAATTAAACCCGTAAGCCTACGTCACAATTATGTTTTCCTGTATTTTTTTGACTTGCTGTATAAACATCCTTAGTTTTTTTGATTAACAAAGGTATGTACAAAAATTATTTAGTAGATTCCTAGAATACCCTTTAAGGATTTTCCCACAAAGTTACAACATATCAGTGATACAGGCTTATTTCTTTCCTGTGGGTGCAGGAGGATGTGGAAAGAACTCCTTAATGATGCAATAACCCTACGTTTCATCGTTTGTAATGTAACTCCTGTATTCAAATAATTTAAGTACCCTAATTGCATCCAATGATTAAAGTTTCACAAAGACTAGTCGGTGCCAAGTCCAGGTACTACAGACGGTATGGTAAGCATAGCAGCACGAAGGTGCAGTCCTGTGGGTATTAATTATATGTGATGTGTTTATGAAAATGAGTCACAAGTCGCAAAAATGATATTTTTCAAAGCGTATTATTTACAAGATCTCTTTGTTGGAGTATTGTCATCTTTAGAGTGTCTAGCCCTTGTGGTTGTATAAATACAAGTACCACATTTCAAGACAGTTCATTAAATATCTATGCGTTTCCTACGTTGTAGATCATCCTGTGGAGTACATTTAATTACTTTACTAGTAATTGTCCACCCAGAAATATTGCAAACTTCTTTTTCAAAATAAAACTATCAAACTTAAAACATAGTAGTATGTATCAGATGCCCTTAATGTTTACATTCATTGGAATCGCCTTGGCCTCATCTTTTCAAATATGATGGTATCACAAAATCCCATTTTTGCGACTTATGACTTATTTTCCTAAAACGGATCACATATTATCAGCAGGAGTAGTTATAAAGTGGGCACAGAGACAAGTGCACCCTTGACCATAAAGTGCCTTTCTGTCTCTTTTGTCTGTCTCTCTCTCCCTTCTTCTCTATCGCCTTTTCCTGGATATGATCATAAACTGCCTCCCTCTCAGCTCTCCCGCCTTTGATATAACCATATTAAATGTGTTGATACGGGCGTAGAGCAACCAATATCACTCACTCACTCAAGTATACCTTTTCTTTGACAGCCAATGCAGAGAAAAATACCATTTTTAATGTAGCTGTTGTTTACTAATTGAATATGAAAATATTTATTTTATCATTAATTAACTGTACACTTTGGTTGGGATTGTTGACGTTGTTGTTAAATTTGTATTAATCTAATGATTACATCAGTCGGACTTTTCCCTTTCTGTTGGGAGGTTTTCAAGCCATGCTGGATCACGTTTTTACATAATAATGGAGGGAACATTCCACCAGTGAGTTAACACCTCAAATGTGGCCCTCATTAGTTGAACTTGAAATCCCAGCCTCCCCCCTCCCCCCTCTTACTGCTTGGCCCACTAATCTCCCCAAACTTAGAAATTCAGTCTAACTCCTCCTACTAGGCCCACCATCCCCCTAACTTGACATTCTAGAGCCCCCCCCCCCTGCTCGTCCTTGGCAAGGTAGGCGGCACATGCAGGAGAATGGCGGGAGTTTGTGTTGGTAACATCAGAGCACTGAGTACAAGTCATGCATGTGGGTCAGATTTTCAGAAAATGTACAATTGGCAGCTGAACACATTTAGTAAATGCTGCTAAATTACGCTGCAATTTGGTCAATACTAGGTAAATTCGAGTATATTCGGCATTGCATTGATTCTAGCAATCTGGTTAGTTAAGTTGAACTGTATTTTGAACTTTATTTTCGTCTGAAATTTGGGTTATTTCAGAAAATTTGTGAAAGTAAATTGTACATTTTCTGAAAATCTGACCCATGTACTGCCCCCAGCACGCACCAACCACCACGTTCTGTTCCGGATCCCCTTCACCTCACCTGACCCCACCACCACTGACACCCGTCACACCCGGGGGGATCTTCTCTACCCCCCGGCTCTAGACCACATAGGTGGTGCCAAATTGCAGCCTGATTAAGCGGAATTTAGAAAATATACAGCTGCCAATTGTACATTTTCTGAAAATCTGACCCATATCTGAAATGTGCAGAAGCTTTAGATCTTGTTTGCAGCTGTTTTTTTTTAGTTCAAAGACCTTTTTGAAGCTACAATGAAGGGTTATTCTGGGATACAGATATGCCTCTATTTCTAAGAGTGTAGGCAGGGGTTATCACAGCGCTTGTGGGTTTCTCTCTGATCTGTTGCCTGTCGTCCCATTCACCATATGTCATACCGTTGTTACTATTGTTAGCCAATGCGTACAACAAAAGGCAATACATGTAGACCGCTGCTGTTTATTAGTATCGTTACAGCCTTTTCTGAAAGCGACATAAAGCAACCTAGCCTTTTTGTGATGAACCTTTATTTTGTACTGTAAGGTTTCTTTGCTATTGTGAAAAAGCAATGCCGGAAAACGATGTTTCATGTACATGATTAATGTACGGCAATTAGAAAGTAAATATTAGGATATTCAATGAGTCTATATTTCAAGTTTGATATTTTTAATTTTGAAAATCGAGTTTTCAATATTTGTTGGTGGACAATTACTAGTAAAGTAGCTAGAATATACTCTAGAGCATGACCTTCGAAATGGATGGAAACACTCTCCTGAAATGTGGTACATGTATTCATGCGATCTCAGGGATTAGATACGCAAAGAATGAAAAATCCCAATCCGGAGAGGTCAGGCACCTAGCTTGAATAGAATAGCTAAAATAAAAGCTTTAACAAAAGGAAAATATGTCTTTTACCTTTCCTCCTCCTCCTCTTCTTCTTTTCTGTTGTCTTTAATTGTGAGACACTTGCTCTCTTTACTTCTCCCTCTTCTCTTCCCGTCTCTTCCTGACTTTTCCTATCTCTTCATGTCTCTTCCTATCGCTTCCTGTCTCTTCCCATCTCTTCCTGTCTCTTCATGTCTCTTTCTGTCTCTTCCTCTCTCTTCCTCTCTCTTCCTCTCTCTTCCTCTCTCTTCCTCTCTCTTCCTCTTTCTTCCTCTTTCTTCCCATCTCTTCCTCTTTCTTCCTCTCTCTTCCTCTTTCTTCCCATCTCTTCCTATCTCTTCCCGTCTCTTCCTGTCTCTTCCCATCTCTTCCTGTCTCTTCATGTCTCTTCCCGTCTCTTCCCGTCTCTTCCCGTCTCTTCCTGTCACTTTCTGTCTCTTCCTCTCTCTTCCTCTCTCTTCCTCTCTCTTCCTCTTTCTTCCTGTCTCTTCCTGTCTCTTCCTTTCCCTTCCTCTCCCTTCTCTCTCTCCATGCTTCTCTTTGTCCATGCTTTCTCCCCTCTCTTCCCCTCCCCCCCCACCACCACATGTTCGCTCTTGTTCTGTCATTCTCCCCATCTCCCCATATATCATACATATAATTTTTATATCAAGTGTATCTAAAGGTACAGTTGTTGGTCTTCCCTGTGCCATGTGTTACTTCCAGCTAACTAGCGCCTACTCCACCTACACTATCCCCCCATTAACTACAAGTTGGACGTCACTTAACCGGCTCTATAATGGCGACGGTAGATTTACATCAAGTATATCAGGGCCATCAGCACTGGCACGCCATGAAGGTATTCCTCATACTGAGATTACACTTCTGCTGCCGTATGACAACAATATGCTCCAGCATTCAGTGATGCAGTGTACCGCTTGTAATAGGGGATTTGCATTGGCGCAATTTTTAATCTTGATTCGCATGGAGTTATGGGACTAATGGTACAGTATAAAATCTGTAGATTACATGCCGTGTTCAGCATGGACTGTTTATCAATGCTCTAATGTCAATATGCCATACATGTTTTCATTACACATGTTCCCCACTTTCCCATCATGCATTTGGTTTTCATAGATCATTTATACAAGTTGTGATATTGGTGAAAACATTCTTGCAATTTTCGATAAAAAAAAGTTGCCAAATATTTGTATACAAGAGATTTCAACGGAATCTATCCCATGATTCACTGTTACAGACATGCGCATTGGCAAGTGCAAATCTCCTATTGAAGGACTGCATTGTTGTATTTGTATGTGCATATAGGTTCACAAGTGCCCCAAAGAATGCATTGTCATCACTCATTACAATTTATTAAGGAATTAAAGTTAATTAATGGGTGATATTCTTTCGGTTGTTTAAATTGCATTGAGTTATGCCTTATATGTAATCCGTGCCATCCGCCACCTTGAATCTCGATTTGCCTGGAATTATCAGAAATATATGTCAGTTTAAAACCTATATAAATTATATCATGTTCAGTATGGACTATTTAACAGCGATTTTATCTAAATAGCCATGTATTTTACATGATTCCATAAAACAAGAGTTCATCTTTCCCATCATGCATTAATTTTCATTGCTCAATTATGCAAGCTGTGATATTGGTGGAAACATTCTTGCAATTTTCGATGAAAATGTTGCTAAATAGGTTAAGGTCATATTGAGCTGAACCGATCCCACCATGCACTGTAACATCCATGCGCAGTGAGACATGTAAATTCCCCATTGGAGAAGCCCTTCGTTTGGGAACTTCATGTCCATACATATATGGGTCAGATTTTCACAAAATGCACAATTGGCAGCTCTACACTTTTAGGAAATTCTCCTAAATTAGGCTGAAAAATGAAAAATACAGGGTATATCTGAGTATATTTGGTATCGCATTGATTTAAAGTATCAGTTCTGTTATGTTAAACTGTATTTTGAAGCAAATTGTTGTCTCAAATGTGGGTTATTTGAGAGGATTGCGGCGAATTGTACATTTTCTGAAAATCTGACCCATATGAGGTTGTTAGTCTTGATTAGCCTAGAAGAAATATCACACCAGCAGATACTAACTCTGTCCAGTTGCTCACAGGTGTATATTACTGTCAATATTCTACACTTGGACTTGTATCCACTTTCAGTGCTTTTATTTCTATTGTACAAATATTCAGGATACCTTTCCATTGCAGTTATTACTAGCACATTTATTAACATCATCATTTTAACAGATGTTGTTGAAAGGGAGTCTTAATTTTATGGGTCATTTTTTCTGAACGTGTACAAGGGTCAGATTTTCAGAATATGTACAATTGACTGCTCTACAACTTTAGGGAATTCACCGAAATTAGGCTGAAAAGTGAAGAATACCGGGTATATCCGATTATATTTGGTATCACATCTATTTAAAGTATCAGTTCTGTTATGTTAAACTGCATTTTGAAGCTCATTTTTGTCTTAAATGCGGGCTTTTTGAGAGGATTGGTAAAGGCAAATTGTACATTTTCTGAAAATCTGACCCACAATTCAGCCAGGAGTATGGAATTTCAAAAGGTTCTCCAGATAAATTTGGAACCTACATATCTCATGAGTCCAGGTTTCAAGGTTTCTGTCAATACCCATTATACGCATTTCCTCCCAGTGGTTCAGTTTTTATGACAAGTCAAAATTTGGGTTTCAGAAATTGGCAAACGTCCATCATCATAACTCATTTAAGATGAAACAAACACTTAATAGTTAATTCTATTTGTGCATAAAGCCTAAAAGTGCACCACAGTAAGACAACATGGCAATGAATCTGCTGTAAAAATTGTTATAACCTAGAAGTATTACTTCAGGACAAAATTGAGCTGAATGCATCAGCCCTATTTCCTCAAAATCCCCATCATTCATTTTTTTCCCATACCTTGGTTTCAAATACTTGAAAAACAGTAAGTGGAAGGGCTTGAATCTTAATAATGCATCTGAGTAAGAACAAATATATTATCTAATACTTCCCAAAGTTATAAGACCTTAAACATAGTTATGTTAAAATAACTTCATCCAAAAGATGCTGTATTTCACTGATGGGCGTTTGTCACAAAAAGCCCATTATATATAATGAAGTAAAAACCCATTATGAGTTCTATATCATTATGAATGAACCTGATATGGTTCAATATTGGTCCATATGCATCAACCACTGACAATAAAACCAGACAAGTGTATTTCAATTAAATAATATACAAATAAAGTATACTTTATTTCATTGAGTATTAACAATGGGTACACATGACTTCAAGATGCCAAAATACAGATTTTCCTCTCCACAGATTCCAACAGAGAAGTAGTGTCACCTGTCATTATAAAAGAGATATTTAAATCGTAAAAGAAAGAGCATATAACCATCAAGCTGGCCTTATAACAGACTTCTTATGATGGGCGTTTGGTTTTCAATGATGGGTGTTTGTGCATGTATATAGGATATCAAACATCATCTAAAGGAATCTAGTAATAGCTATGCATGGACAATGCTTTCAGGAAACATATCCAACATGTTCTCCTATATTCCTGAAATGTTTAAAAGTGTTTAGCAACTGTCCATGTCTCATGCTGCTTCTTGTCTTCTGTTTTTGTTTCCTTAAGATGGGTCCTTCTAACTCTCTTATCTACTGCTAAGGATCACTTAGAATTCCATGTAGTACCCATGTAGTCTAGATTTATTGCTAGTACTGTGCAGACATTAAACTGTCAAACATAACAATATTCTTAGAGGGATGTCTTTTGATAAAGACATTTGAAGTAATATCATTTTTGTGACTTATGACTCATTTTTCTGAAACACATCACCCATGGAATCTTGAAAATAAAACTTACTGATGGTGATCGACCATTTACAAGTTAATCTAATTATGAAGCTTATACATTTCATAATGCTCCATCAATATTATACATGTATGATGGATATTGCCAGTAAGATAATATTTTTTATTGATTAAATGAGATATTTTTAACATTCGTTTTAAAAAATTATTTCCTCTTCCACTCATTGTGGAGGGCCCTCCATATCTGACTGGTGGCTGCCTTGCTTCTCCAGTAGTCCCTAGATGATGCAGCAACACATTCATAGTTTATTAGTGGTGGTAGTCCAACCAAGTTGATCTGAAAATGAAAGTTAAATTCAATATATAACAAAGCCCCAAAAATCTGAAAAAATATTTTTGAAAAAACAGCAAGATTGTAATGCCATTTCATAGAGTATAAAATCATGCATTAATGGTTGAAATTTGGTGGTGGTTGAAAGAACTGTTCATGGGTTGTTGAGGGTGAACATTACTTTAGAAAACGCCCATCATGGAAATGATGCCCCTTGTACTAAAGTATAGTAATAGTTTCACCCTCAATCATTCATATATGATTAAACAGTAGCTTATAAAACATAATATTGAAAGAGGGACATTGAAAAATGTGTAGGGCTGTTGCTAGACCCACTCTATATAATTTGCTACATTCCCAAACGCCCATCATGAAAATCAATGCTAACACTGTACATTATAAGATCTAGTGAATATGTCAAAGTAGAATATAAAGTACATGTTTAAATGATTTCATACAAGAACATACATACAGGGGCATGTTTCCATGTTATTAACACAGACAATATCCCACATTTACTGAGTTATTTGTTATTTAGATGATGGGCGTTCGTCATAGCAAGTGTTAACCTCATTGTGTATCAATGATATAGTATAGTTATACTGATTGTTACCACCTTGAGAGACAAATTAGTGCTGTGATCATTACCATGATGGGCGTTATGCCTGATTTACACCAAACATGTGCAGTTCTGATCAGATGAATAGACCAATCTGGCACTGTGTAATGATTAAAAAATTCCAGCCATTGACTTTTAAATACAATTAACACTAAATATCCAAAGTTTCGAAAATTTCTGGACCTTTCAGTTCATCCTACAGTACATTAATCATTATCCCTCATACAATTATAATGGCACTTTCATTTTTTTATGCTATTTTTGACAAAGCAAAGTCAGATTTGTGCAAGAAAAGTCTGGTACTTACCACTTTATGTTTCCAACTAATGGTGACTCTCCAAGCAGGTTAAAGTACTGAGCAGAGCTAGCCCAGCAGAGATTTTCAATGATGGGCATTATTTCCATGATGGACGTTTGCTTTGTTGAAAATCTTGCTATAAAATCATCCAAAATCCCTTTGAAATAAGGATTTTGCATTTTGCATTTTCCATGTTGACTTTGGCCTATCATTCAGAAATAACATCTATGAGTGAGTTTGAAACGTTTTGTGTTGCCTGGATTACACATTTCTTGTCATGGTTAGTCCAGCAAACGTCCATCAGCATAATTAGTATAAACTGAGGATGGTTTTGTAGATGTATTGTTATTTTGTAACAAATGGGAGTAAAGTTGTTTCTTTTTTTTCTTTTTTTCACATAAAAGACGCTTAATACATTCAAGTAAATTGTAGTATTGGAAATATTGAGTTGGTTTTTCAATACTTGCAGATATTAATGATGATGGGCGTTTGTTTAAAAATGGTTAAAATTTCTCATGGCCCCCCCAAAATAACCATTGGTACCTAGGTAATACCACCCCATCCATAGAGTTGTAGACCCAAATTATACATGGAAAGACAAAATAAAATGAGATAAATGATCAAACACATGTTTGGATATTAAATTCAAACTTCTTAATCAAGAGGAGAACCTGTAAAATGCATGTATTTTTCATTTCAACCCTAAAAATGAATACGATGTCGTCAGCATAGACATATAAAAGTATATATTTCTGGAAAGCTTATTTTCTTCTTGTCACGGTGAGATATATTGCAATAATATGAATTCGATATTGTGGCTGTTATGGGAGGGAGAACCAACACAAGTCAGGAATTTGCCATTTGTACACGTTCAGAAAAAATGACCCTTATACATGTGTTAGTCATTTCGTTAATTAAGGTCGGTTTGAACGTACATTATTATAAAAGTCACATTTTGGGATACGTTTATACCTGAAGATCATATTTAGAAAAATACCTTGATATATATTTCTATTCCACTATACAACGGTTAAAGCATAAGAGAAAGGACGAGTCTTCTGATCACTCAGCTCTTCCAGTGTGTCCTGAACTTAAAGATTAATAAATATGAAAATACAGTTTGTAGAATTATAATAATCCTCTAATACAATCTTTGTTAATCCACCTATTCTTTACAATATAATATGCGTTATTACTCTATATGCATATTTATCCTTCGATCAATTCAAATATGTGATGTGTTACAGCAAAATAGGTCAAAATGGATATTTTCCGAAGTGATTCATTCATAAGATATCTTTGTTGGAATATTCTAATGTTTGGGTTGCTTAATGCTGCTATTAACATTGATACATTTACAGAATTCCAAGGCAATGTATTAAATATATCTATGCATTTATAAGGTCATCTTATGGAGTATATTTAGGTAATATATTAGTAATTATGCACCCAAAAATATTAATAACTTTTGTTTTCAAAAATAAAGATATCAAAATTAAAATATAGAAACACTACTGTTTACCATCATTAGAATGGCTTGATTTCATCTATTCAAATATGATGATATCTCAAAATCAAATTTCCGCCACTTGTGACTCATTTTCCTAAAACATCAAACATATTTGCTCACACCTAGTATTAAGGTCTACAACGACATGTTTACATGGGTCTACGAATAGATAGTTGACAGGCTTTCTACTATGAAATGGGTCAGATTTTCAGAAAATGTACAATTTAACTTCGCCAATCTTCTCAAATAACCCAAATTTCAGACGAAAATAAAGTTCAAAATACAGTTTAACCTAACCGAACAGATTGCTACAATCGTTGCAATGCCGAATATACTTGAATTTACCTAGTATTGACCAAATTGCAGCCAATATTTCAGAATTGACTAAATGTGTACAGCTGCCAATTGTACATTTTCTGAAAATCTGACCCATATGGAAAGAAGAAAAAGCTGAACTCATTCCATAGCATGAGCAATATATCTTCTGAGCCCAACACTCAGTGCATTATACAGGCCCTGAATCTAACGGCTGCCTACTCCAGGGATTATAAAAAATAGAGCGCAAAATGATGATAATGGAAATTTAACAGGATAATCCTACCATGCGTCCTCCCTAGGGGAGGCCTAAGGGTGACCATGGACTCCCATATCGATATGGGTAATCAGTTAAGGTATAGCCGCAAGTTCCTTTAGGGGGGCGGGAAGAACTGACCAATAGGGGACTTGCATAGCCGCCATTTTGAATCTTGATTCGCATGGAATTATGGGACTATTGGTACAGTGTAAACTATTTAGAAAACATGACATGTTTAGTATTGGGTATGATCTGCGCTTCAAAGTCAATATCCATGTGCTGTACATGTTTCCATAACAGCAGCCTCCATCGTTCCCATCATGCATTTGGTTTTCATAGATTACTTATCCAAGCTGTGATATTGGTGAATATATTCTTGCAATTTTCGATAAAAATGTGGCTATAATGTGTCAGATTTCATCAGAATCCATCCCATGATGCACTGTGGCAGACATGCGCAGTGCCACATGCAAATCCCCTGACATTGACCTGTACACCCCCCCCCCCTCCATCCCCTCCCCTCCCCCCCCCCCCCCCCACCCTACACCAGTTACCCCAGGACCTGCACAAGCACCACATACTTCCAGGAGCACATTGGAGATATGGGAGGTTAAATCATGATATAGCAAGCAGGATTAATATTCAATCTGTATAGTGCACCTGAGGGTGTATTCACTGGGCGGAAGGTGCTGCAGCGACGGCTGGAGAGAAATCCCCGGCCATAAAAGAACACTTTCCACTCGGCCCCTGTAAATACTTCACCAGTGTATATTCTCAGCCCTGCGCATATAGCTTTAGTCTGTGTTTATAATATGTGTTGTGTTTCAGAAAAATGAGTCACAATCAAAAGAGAAGAAAATTTTGAGATATATCATCATATTTGAAAAGTTGAGATCAAGCCGATTCTAATGATAGTAAACATTAAGATATCTATAAAGCCATGTAGCAAAAACAACTGAACAAAATCCTCCAAAAATTGTGGTCATATGAATTTCAGAAGGGTCGGAAAGAAACGTATAAAAGTAGAATAGTTACATTATTTAGTTTCTGACCGACGTTAACTGAGAGTGCAGTGTAGAAATATTTTTGTTATTGCAAATGGAAATTGGACAGAACAGAACAAGATTCAAAGAATCTATGTCTATATGAGTCACCACTCAAAAATGAAAAAAAATGATGTACTTCTATATGATCTCGTGGCCCGACCCAAATACATTTGGAGAACCCTAAAGGATTGCTAATTAGCACGTCAGTGAGATTGTAAAGGTTAATGAATTCAAGTAAGGACTAATTTTCCCATCACGTTCTACGACCCGGGACTAGTTTCCTCTGCGGAATCAGGCCTCTAGACTAAGTGGGGTAAAGGTTGTTAGGCGGAAGTGGCGGAATAGGTGGAGTCAGACATATCCTTCCGCCAGACTTGAACTACTTCTGGTGCTCAAGCTAAGGGGCCTGCTTATTCCAACATACTGTGGAACCTTCACCTCTTCTTAAATAACAAAAACATTGTAAGGCCTGAGACGTGGTAGGTGATCGAGAATAGGGAGATTTAGCAACCACAACGCACCAACACAACACTAACGCATTCACTAACTATTGGTACATTATTACCGTTGTAGGGATATCTCAAGAGGCCTGCAATGCAGATGCTCTCGGCCTAGCGCCTCTCTAGATATCCCCACAATGGTAATAATGTACTAATAGTTAGTGGATGCGTTAGTGTTGTGTCGGTGCGTTGTTGTTGCTAAATCTCCCTATTGATAGGAAGCCATCCTCTGAAGGAGGTCCTACAGTGAACTGAAACATGTAAGGACATTTACCAACACTTAAATAAAATTGCCCTTTAAAAATTGAACTTAGTTCATGATCGTCTCATTGAAGTGTATCATCTATATTCTACCTAATTAATAGGAGATATTCCAAAACCACATATTACCAAATCTGATGTGGACGTTAAAAGACCTTACTAAACTTACTCACATTATAAGCAAGGCCTGATCTTATCAATTTTCAGGTGCTATATGTATACATATGTTTACAAGAATTTGCATCAGTCAACAGATACCGGCCTACGATGAGTGATAATATGTAAAGCCACTGCGTGAATTGATTTTGGTGGGTATAAATATGAATATGAATCCCTCTAGCAAATTAACAACCAGATAAAATCGTCCAACATTTTGGTCAAATGACAATCCGATGGTTTGGAAAAGAACAACTATGACCAAAGTTAACTGAGAATGTACCTCTAAAGCTATTGAAACAGGCTACACTGTATACTCGTCCTGTTGGCAGCGGCGTGCCATAGCCTTAACGTAAGAGGGCTTTGATATTTACTGCCTACAGGTCGCGTATAGAGTGTATAGGACTACCGCAATCCAAGATATAAAGCCGTCTTAACATAAAAGTGGCTTCCAAGATCTTTTACCCAGGAAGTTTCATTACAACCCTTTGGCATACATGGGTAAGATTTTCAGAAAATGTACAATTGTCCGCTGTACACATTTAGTAAATTATGCTAAAATAGGCTGCAATACTAGCTAAATTCAAATATATTTGGCATTGCATTGACGCCAGCAATCTGGTTGGTTAGGTTGAACTGTATTTTGAAGTTTATTTTCGTCTTAGATTTGGGTTATTTAAGAAGATTGGCGAAGTTGAATTGTACATTTTTTGAAATTCTGACCCACATCAAACCTGAGTTCTATTTTTCCGGAGCATTGCGACACTTCAAGTCTAAAGCCTTCAGACCTAAAGAATGATTCCTACTTCTCCAAATTGAAAGCAAGATTGTAACACTTCAAACTTAAATGGGATTTACCTAACCTGAGAACCCTTAAAACCTCAAACCTTAGAGGACATATGGGTCAGATTTTCAGTAAATGCAAAATCTACAGTTCTACACATGTCTCAAATTCAGCTAAATAAGAGTGAGAATTGATAAATTTACTAGGTATATCTGAGTGTACTCTGTATTGTAAACATTCAATACATCGGTCTGGTTATGTTGTACTGTATTCTGAACCTGATTTTTGCCTTTTATTGGGGTTATTTGGGAGGATTCATGAAGGCCAATTGTACATTTTCCGAAGATTGACCCATCTACCTTCTTGTTGAATTCAGTACAACCAATATTCATTTCAGCAAATAACCTTATAAAGCAAGGCATGTACTGTTGGGTGATTGTCTGATATGCACATTTGCTTACATGGATGAATGCATTCTTTAGTCAATTGTTTTATCTATTGGAATATAACTTGTAAGGCTCCGTAGTAAGCCTGTTAAACCCAAATGGGTCAGATTTTCAGAAAATGTACAATTAGCAGCTGAACACATTTAGTAAATTCTGCTAAATTAGACTGCAATTTGGTCAATACAAGGTAAATTCAATTATATTCAGCATTGCATCGATTCCAGCAATCTGTTTGGTTAGGTTGAACTGTATTTTGAACTTTATTTTCGTCTGAAATTTGGGTTATTTGAGAAGATTGGCGAAGTTGAATTGTACATTTTCTGAAAATCTGACCCAAATAAGAGATCTTCAGCCAAACGCTGAGAGTGTTTTCTCGTCTGAAAGGCCTTCCACAAGCTGCCCACCATTACCACGCATGCTCAGTGGGCCCGGTCGAGCTGTCAGGTAGAACAGCCTCCTCCCCACACCACACCCTCAGTGTCAAAACCTATTAAACTCAAGAGGGGAAAAAACTAGCTTAAATGGGGCTAAATCTGTACGATAATTCGGGTCAGAATCCGCTGGGAATTGGAAGCCATTGTCCTCTCGTTGCGACCTATTGGTACACAAGCGATTACCTGGCCTTGAGCTTTTACTGGTCTATGGACCTGACTTGGCCTCCCTTCCCTTCCTTGTTAAGCCAATTCAAGTGGTAATTTGACAATAATGCAACGAATGTCACCGCCATCTTTGAATGTCATTGTCACTGGTCATCTCTCGACCACAACCTTCACAATTTCTGGGTTGGGATGGGTTTTTTTTTCAAAACATTGATTTGATTATTTTCGTTTGGGGAGTGTGTTGAAAACTCTTTCTCTTGAAAGCGCATTGTATTGTTTCTGGATAGGTTTCACTGTACCGCCTTGGGTAAACTGGACAATTGGTAGCCTTTGCTATGGAATATAGTGTATGGTATTCTATACAAGGAAGTACCTTATCATTTTGCCCTTTAATGCCCTTTGGATTGATAACATTATATAATATATTCTAGCAATGATTGATATATGGGTAAAGTCTCTAGAAGGTGTACAATTGGCCTTCACCAATCCTCTCAAATGAGCCACATTTAAGGCGAAAATTAGGTTCAGAAAACATAACATAACAGAAACATAACCAGACAGATTTATTGAATAAATACAATACAGAATACACTCAGATATACATAGTATTTAATTTTTTCACTCTACTTTAGCAGAATTTGATAGATGCGTAGAACTGTAGATTGTGCATTTTCTGAAAATCTGACCCTTACATGCAGTGATTATTGCGGCTTTGTACTTATTGGAGAGACAACATACTTTAAGAAATATTTATTTACAGTATGATTAGCGATGATATGCCTCCGCCATCTGGAATGAATACCATTGTTGCTGGCCAACTCTTGATTGACCACAACCTCCCTATTATTCTAGGTGGGGGTTGAATTTTTATTTTCATGTTGTTTTATTTCCATGTTTTGATTTGATAGCATATCTATTTGCTGGTTGTTTGCAGATCGCTTTCTCCTTATACTATTAAGGGTTCTGAATACGTTGGCATTTATCGCCTTTTATTTTGTTCCTTTCCATTCGTGACATTGTTTGTCTTTTGAGAGTTTTTATTAGAGAAGAAATGCATCATAAGGGACCTTGATATTACTGCTAACTGTAGCTAACTGCATAATTGATAGCGTTTGTCACGGAATTTAGTATTTTTTTATGAGGATGTATCTCGTTGTCCTGTTAATATGCACTTTGTATTGATAATCTTTTGAAATACAGAAATATAGATACAAGGTATTGTTCATATGTTCAGGGATTGAGTGCCACTTCGCACCTAATTCTGATAAAACAACCTTTAGCAAATTGATATCAAATTTACAGTTTAAACAATGATAATCCTATGCCTGTTTTCTTAAATAAATCTTACTGGCCGAAGTTTCACAGTGTGATATATCTCATTCGTCATTTGAAAAATGAAAATACATTTTTTGAATATAATTTAACATTAAGTCACTCTATTATCATATTTATGACATAGGATCATTTCATAATTCGTTACAATCTACACAATCTACAGTCTACATCATTTTGCACCATTTTCTCAGATTTCCCCCCATATTAATACATAATATAAACAATAATCAACTGTAATGAATATGGCTCCATTTGGATGTCGTCATGGCATTAAGCAACCATCACTCACTCACTCACTCCAATAAACAATTAATCCACATCATCCACATATAAAAGATCTTTAATTTCCATACCCTATGTGGCTGACATTTTGCATTCAAGTCATAATACTCTCTAATATGCAGTATCTGCACTCGTGAATTTGATATCTCTGATTTCTTTCTATTTCCTCACATTACTCACTGTTAATTATCCTCATCCCCCATTGCATGAGCTCCGTAACTAAATACGTGCCAATGAGTTGGGTTTTTTTTAACAGATTTTTATTTGTCAGAATATTTCACAGTGTGATACGTTTTAATCTTAAATTAAAATGAGTTAAATTAGAATAAAAACATATTGTCATTCATCACCTTCTTTCTTTTCCCAAAACTGTCCATATAATTTTCGTCTCACTTGGATATCTTGCCCTGAAATAAAATAAAAATTAAATTGCAGTTGTCAGGTTGAGAATGCAATAACTGAGGAATGTCGTGAGATTTCCATTGCGGGGTCACAAATGTAATCGATCCGAGGAACTGAAATCAGTATTTGAGAAATTCTATCACAGTTTTTCAGCCTTTCTCATCCCTGGCAAAAGGAATATGGACCTCTTTTTTCTCAGTAAAAGCACGGGCGAATTTGAAAGTCTCAATTAGGAGCGATTCATTGATTAAAACATTTCGGGAACTCCATGAGATATTAGAGACGTTCATTTTTGCCAGACAATAGGAAATGCAGCAAGTTTAAAGTTTCTGTGATGCTTTGTTTTTATTTAGTGTTTTTATACAACAAATTCTCTGTGAATGACAGTTAAGATCACGTGATTTCATGTGTTTTGCCAGTGAACGAGTCGACATAATAACCAATGTTTTAGAGAAAAATATAGATCTTAACAAGGTATGTATTGTCCAAATGTACGGACCAATATACGCTCCGAACCCTCATATCAGATGAGATCGCTAATCGGTTTCCGGGCCTAGGACTCGTGCTTTAGTGGGATAATAATGACATTTTGCAATCTTAATGGAATTCATTTTGCAGTCATTCGTATTATCGTGTGTAAGGTGTAAGAGTCCATATAGAGAACTAACCGAGTTGAGAGTCTATGGCCATTTCTTACGAATGACGAAGAATACCTAGTTTACCTTCAAAGTAAATTTTACAGAAGCTACTTGGAAGTCCTCTTAACAGGCATGGCATATAAATAATTGATCATACGTACATCTTTATATTGTTACTGCATCAGTTAAACAGTCTATTATTTGTTATTCCCTTTCTGCCCTTTGAAGGGGGTAAGAAGTATTCAGTTTCAGATGAAATAACACAAGAAGTCTTGCCAAGTCTTATATATAGAGTAGCTGCCAAGAATAGATGCTTGGCCTGAGGAGAGGAAGCTATAGCCGATCCACATATTGTGGCCAACACAAATGTCTCATGTGGGGAATGTGGTAAGGGGAGGAGGCTATAGGGAATGTGGTAAGGGGAGGAGACTAGGGAATATGGTGAGGGCAGGAGACTAGGGAATGTGGTAAGGGGAGGAGACTATAAGGAATGTGGTAAGGGGAGGAGACTAGGGAATATGGTGAGGGCAGGAGACTAGGGAATATGGTGAGGGCAGGAGACTAGGGAATGTGGTAAGGGGAGGAGACTATAAGGAATGTGGTAAGGGGAGGAGACTAGGGAATATGGTGAGGGCAGGAGACTATAGGGTCCCTCAGGTGTTCGCCGAGTAGTTGTAACCGTTTCTATATGTTATTATAATATTATACACATTGCTTTGAAAATAATGTCTCTAGAGTGAGTAATGCATAGTGCGTACTTCACTAGTGAGTTACGTGGGGCTGTCATGGCAACCAATCTGTTGTTTCTACTAACATTACCGCTGGGGTTCAAATATATGACTCAAGTTTGTTCTATTCTCATGATTGAAAGCATATTATAATGAATTTGTTAACTAACAAGTTGTTTCAATCGCTTAGATTATTGCACTCTTGCAATATGAGTAGTCGAGTCGAGTCGTGCAATACTCACGCTCCTTCAACCAACTCGTTGGTTAACCTGTATGTAAGAAATGGCGTGTGCTACACACACTAGCCTTTGACTTACTGCAGAGGTATGCAACAAAAGATTACAAAGAAGAAACAAACTTAGGGACTGCATATTTCTATTAAGTCTCTGACCAACAGATTACAAAATAAATCTCTGCTATGCAATCAAAAGTCTGTCACACCCTTCGAGTTGTACCTCACTTAAATAGAAAGTCTTGTTAAATTTAGTATGAAATCTGTACAGTTCAGCTCCTTGTGTTTTCTCCAACGTATAAACCTGGTCAAAACCAATAGCTACTGTAGATCCTTAATGTATATAATATAGATACAAAACATATCCGGCCCTAGGGTTGTTCCTTGGGTCACCCCGGCATCAGGTGCTAGATGGTGCAAAATAGTATCTCCAACTCGAGTAATTTTCGTATAGCTACAATATTTTTAGTAGATATTAGAGGACCATGCATCTATAAGAGTTTCTCTCAGGTTTTGAATGTTAATTTCTGATATTACGGCTGTTATGTAACGGGCCCAATGAGTACAATATGTTCTTATATATGCAATCCTCCCCCGCTACCCATTATAGGGCGACTCCACTAGAGAGAAAAACGGCGCTGACAATACTTTTTGTTGCCCACTAATTTGTTGCAACAAATATCCATACAGTTTCTAAAGAATGTGGCAACACATCTGACACTCCTCCATTTGCGTTTTCATTGCAAACATGAAATGAACTGATATTAGTGGGCAACAAAAACATTTGTCGCCGCCATTTTTCCTCCAGTGGAATTCCTCTATTAAACTGACACTACCATATATATAGCCCGTTTCTGTAGGACTTTCTCCATCCAGACTAGAAGGAGGTGGGAGGGGGGGAGGGGGGAGTGGGGAGGAGGGGGGGAGCTGTTAGTAGTAGTAGCGGGGAGAAGCACGAGGCCTCGCCGCCTGTGGTAATGGGTCTAGATGGGGTGGTAATAGTGTCAGGGTCTGCATGCTAATTCCTCTTATCATCGCCCAGCCAGTCGCACCAATATAGATGCTTCCAATAATGTATCTTGGGTTCTATGGGTATGTATAGAAATCCTTCCCCCCTCCTCTATCTCAGTCTGGCTCAACCATTCTCTGGAAGGTAGTATTGTTGTTATTATTATGCTCCGTCATGCAAGTGGGTTCCATGTGGGAGCCATGTGATTAAGTATTGGCATGATATGGTGCCCATATTTTAATGACCCAGTTCTCTGTCATCAGCAGGGTGTTGGGTAGCTATAGCTTTTAGAGCCAGTGTCACTGTATAATTTAAGCCTGTACGATGTACACGAGTCAGAAAACCTACATTTTTCTCTTTTTTATTGCCCATAAACTTCTAATATTCGGATATATAAAGACGGACTAATCCTTGGTCGTGATCGTTTTCATACGTTGCTAGTGGATAAAAAATAAACACTTAGAATGAGTTAATATTCTTATTTTATATAAACAGATTTACCTTAATTCATCTAACTTTTAATTCAACATGTTTATGCTATGTTTATAGACAGCATTTTATCATACTGATAACCTTCTCAATATATCAAATAAGATATTCCAAACAAATCAAACTTATGCAATATTATAACAAAAATCATCGAAAATTAATCACTTTACACGGTCGATTATAGAATGTAGGCTTGGGAGCAAATATATATACAGAATCATGAGTAATGAATGTTTGATAGTAGTACATCGCGTTCAAACAGCAAACAAAAAGGCTAGGCACATAACCAAACTATATACCTTATACGAAAATTCGGGATATGGGTAAAGTGGCCTAAAAATGTACGTCTTTCAACAATCCTCTCAAATAACCCTTATTTGAGAGACAAATGAAGATCGAAATACATTTCAATATAACCGAACAGCTTTTTAGAATCAAAGTAAAACCAAATAATTATACTCAGATATACCTAGTATATTTCATATTTCAACCCAATTTTACAGAACTTACACAATCTGTAGAGCTGCCGATTGTACATTGGCTGGCGATCTGGCCCATATGGCGGGAGACCGGGTTTTCCCGAGCTATATTAACCTAGCTGACATAATGCCAAGTATTTCCCTGAATAAAAATCAGTTTTAAAAAAAGAGCTACAGATTTTATTTCCTCTGATGCCTTGGCCCTCATTATGCCTCGAGACACGTTAAAGGACTGCTTAGGGGTCAGATTTTCAGAAAATGTACAATTCACCTTCACCAATCTTCTCAAATGACCCAAATTTCAGACGAAAATATACTTCTAAATACAGTTCAACCTAACCAAACAGATTGCTAGAATCAATGCAATACCAAATATACTGGAATTTACCAAGTATTGACCAAATTGCAGCCCAATTTAGCAGAATTTACTAAATGTGTACAGCTGCCAATTGTACATTTTCTGAAAATCTGACCCTTGGATTGCACAGAATGGTGAAACTGACACTATCAAAACATCAAAGGATTTTATTTGTTCACTTTGGGTGCAGGTGGATATGGGCATACTGAGACATTGTTATTGTTTCAAATAAGACTTCCACAATCGTATACATCAGTCCTGTATCATTGTATCATCTTTTATTCTCACTGATAAATACCAAAGGTATTGTATAGGTATTGCCCAAAGGTATTGCCCGATGGATCAGTAGTCTAATATTGATGTTATTATTTGCTAATTTGATCTTGTAGATCTCTGGTAGATTCTTTTATTTTTCATGTAACTTATATAAGCTGAGAACAGCAATGTAAATTGTGAGCTTACTGAAATAAAATACGAACAAAACATACAAAACAGAAGGTATATATAGTGTCATGTATTCACGAATCAGCAAGTCGCACCTCTTAATCTTTTTTTATTTCTTTTTAACTTTTATTCAGCCTGTCAACAAATAACCACTTTCTATCTCGGGGTCTATCACATTATTTTTACATCGTACACTCTGCTCATCATGTTTGTATTTCTGGAATATAAAGGTAACTTGAAGGATCAACAAGAGAAAAGTTTGTCTTTGTTTCATTGAACGTAGTTTGTTTTCGAAACCTTTCTCCGGAGAAGTACTTCTTAATCTTCTCACTTCTTAATCTTTAATCTTAATCTTCAGATATTGCAGAGCGAGCAAGATCATAATACATGATCCTTTTCCTTTCCATTAATTTCCTATTGTAATAAAGACACTCGGCGTCAATCAAAAAAGGATTTTACAATAAAAAATTCCAATAGGGGATTTGTATGTGTCTCTATGCATGTATGTTACAGTGCATCCTGGGATAGATTCATTTAAGGTCTGACTGGAAATATCCTCTAAAGGATAGAACATTTTTCCAAAGTGAATCACTTTAAAAATCAGCTTTGCGACTTGTGACTCATTTAACACATCACATATATCAGAGAACCCTTTTGAACGAGCAAGACACCAGCTCTTACATAGAGCCGAAAAGGTGCCATTGAAAGTGATATATGTCAGACTCTTCCTAAACCCATTTCATGAGTCTAGGGTTTACAATAGGCCCACCTTGGGTGATGCTTGTGTTTGCGTGGAAGCTGAAAGGCAGGCAATTCAAGCCCCTTCATGAGCCCCAATGCTTACTGACACCATCAAAGAATTCTATTTGCTCGTTTCAAGGTACAGGTGGATCTGCCCATGAGCTATTCCGAGCAATAGCCAACCTAATTAGGCTTGGACTTTTGTTCTCTCAACCCACTAAACAGAACCAATGCTTAGAACGTGAGCTATGGGGGGAGGGGGGGTAGGAGGAGGGGGGAGGAGGGGGGGAGGGGGAGGGGGGGAGGAGGGAGGCAGATGGTCCACTCGGGCAATCAGAGTTTGCATGGAAGGAGAGAGAGAGGTGCTCAGGGTTACATTTAGCATGAGGGTCAGATTTCCAGAAAATGTACAATTGGCAGCTGTTCACATTCAGTAAATTCTCCTAAACTAGGCTGCAATATGGCCAATATAAGTTAAATTCGAGTATATTCGACATTGCATTCATTCTAACAATCTGTTTGGCTGGGTTGAACTGTATTTTGAAGTTGATTTTCGTCTGAAATTTGGGTTATTTGAGAAGATTGGCGAAGTTGAATTGTACATTTTCTGAAACTCTGACCCATGAGCCTGAGAGTTGCTCCTGGGTCGGTCATTCACCAGGTGAGCAGGTCACGCTCGTGGTGACCTTGGTGACCTTGAGTTATTGGCGTGAATTGCTCGCATGGTGGCAATGGTGCAATTCCTCAAAATTTGGGTCGGATCTTTAAAAAATGTACAATTCGCCTTCACCAATTCTCTCAAATAACTCAAATTTAAGACAAGAATACAGTCCAACATAACAAAACATATGTATTTAATCAATTCAATACCAAATGTACTCAGATATACCTTATTTTTGTAATTGCTGAGCCTAATTTTGCATAAATTTGTAAAAAGGTAGAGCTGCTGATTGTCCATTTTCCGACGATCTGACCCACTGTAGCTTGGTATTTTGCATCAAGGAGTGGGTGGGAAATGGACACTAAACTCTTCCTCCTTCTACCTGCCTTTGACACACTGACATTTGAAATATAGGCTTTTCATAGCTTTTATGCCAAGAAGATAAATAGGGTCTGAAGGGAACCAAAGTACTTATGTGCTGCCAAGGACACTTGATGGCTGACATTTGTCCTGTGTGCTGACATATCGTATTCCTTGTAGTGGATGAGGAGGGAAGTCTTCAGGAAATGTACACTTCACTTTCCCCGATCCTCTCAATTTACCCCAATTTAAGATGAAAATGAGGTTCAAAGTACAGTTCAACATAATCGAACAAACTGTTGTGATCGACACAATACCAAATTATCATGTAATAGCGGAAAAAACGGCGGCGACACATTTTTTCGTTGCCCACTAACATCAGTTCATTTCATGTTTGCAATGAAAACGCAAATGGAGGAGTGTCATATATGTGTTGCCAAATTCTCTGGAAACAGTTGTTTCTGTATGGATATTTGTTGCTACAAATTAGTGGGCAACAACAAAATTTGTCGGCGCCGTTTTCTCTCTAGTGGAGTCGCCCTATAAAGGGAACAAATACAATGTTCATATTGCTTGTGTAATAGTATTGCTAAAACCTCTTGTGAAGCTTGGGTTATTGATTGTTATCAGATCTACTTGCTTTGTGATGGAGAGTATTTAATCATCTTCACATAGATGTAAAAGTTGTTTTTGTGTCATGGCGACAGTGAGCAAATTCAAGTCAATTAGTCGCGCACTTGTACCTGTTGACCTGAAATAAACAATGCCCATAGACTTAGCATTGTTGTTCTATGTTTGTACAAGAATTTGAAGTTGAATCGTACAAGAGAGGAAAGGGACACTTGTGAGTGATAATTGGTGAAGTTACCACAGGAAAGGATTTTGGCGGGTCTCCAAAACATAAATGTGGGCCTTTAGAAAGCCTTGTAGCGAAGACAACCAGACACAAAACTCCAAAACTCTCATCAGATAAGTTTTAGATGGGTTGAAAAGGGACGGAACAAAAGGTAGACAAATTTAGTTTTTCAAATTTAAATCCAAATTCAAAGCATGTTTTTTTTATTCATACGTGAAAGGTGTACAAAAAGGAGACACACATCTGAAAGTAACTTTCACGTTTTCCAGTGGGTTCCTGACTACTTCGAAATGATGGAAGAAATTTTTTCACATTTATATCTCCCCAAAAAGTTTGAATGCTATTTTTCCTAAAGCTCTAACCTAAGTATGGTTGGTTATATGAAGTAACCTGAATAAAAATGAACTAAAAATATTAAGGGAGAATTAGTTTATAATAATAATATACTTCCCAACTAGATAATATGATCTTTTTAATAGATTGTTTCAAGTGATGTTAGCTGAGAATGCAGCTTTAAGAGTTTCATTGTGTTTTAACCCGTCAACTAGCCTCTGGAAGCCCTGTGTGACACCAACTTTGGTGCCGCCCTAACCTTTAGGGATTTGTCACGAAGTCAGGAACCACAAACAAAGTCACTTGTCACGTTCCATGTGTTTTTGCCATAACAAGATCAATCCTTTGCACAGGAACCTTGCTTTCACTATTACAGCATTGTCTCAAAATCAGAAGAAAACAGGTACACAGTAGCATTCTTCTCTCGCCGCATGAATCTGGGAATCAACATTTGTACATATGTCCCAAATTCTGCTAAATTAGAGTGAAAAATGATAAAAACTGAGTATATGTGAGTGTATTCTGTATTGTATTCATTCAATAAATCTGTCTGGTTATGTTGAACTGTATTTTGAACCTGATTTTCGTCTGAAATTTGGCTTATTTGAGGGATTGGTGAAGGCCAATTGCACATTTTCTGAAGATTTGACCCATCTAAACGTAATATTTAGTCCCCGCAAAGATACGCAGAAATATTTTGTAGAGATGCTTCTTGAAATGTCATTCTAGGATTTTTGTTTTAGGGCCGATAAAAGTCGGTTACTGCCATCAACACAAAATATTTATTCTTGATTTCTGTATCCTTTACCTTTAGGTTATTGACCTCCGAATGAATCCACATATGGGTCAGATTTCAGAAAATGTACAATTGGCAGCTGTACACATTTAGTACATTATGCTAAATTAGGCTGCAATTTGGTCAATACTAGGTAAATTCGAGTATATTCGGCATTGCATTGATTCTACCAATTGGTTTGGTTAGGTTGAACTGTATTTTGAACTTTATTTTCGTCTGGAATTTGGGTTATTTGAGAAGATTGGCGAAATTGAGTTGTACATTTTCTTAAAATCTGACCCATGTATGAGTGGCATGGATTGGCAATAAGCTGGAGAACCCCGTGCCCGCCCCCTTCCCTCCTCCCTGCTTCTGCCCCCCCCCCCCGCAGACATACACAACACAACCAATAACTTACAATATAACGTTTAGTTTCTCGATTACAATTCATCGGTTGCTAAAACATCTTAATACGGCAGGAAACTCGATAAGAGAATAGGAAATAAATATAACCTGGCACACCACTCGGTTACAAAGTTTGGCCACGCCATGTGGCATTTAGTGCAATATGGCTCATATATATCATATTATTGCCGGATAAGACACTCCTCAAGCAGGAACTCATCCGCTTATCAAGTTATTACGGCGAGACACACAGCCTTCAGTGCTGCATTATTCATATCATTCATTCTGAGGAGGAGAGTGTAGACGTCGGGCTAAACTATATACCAGCCTCATCACATTATACCTATATGTGGGTCAGATTTTCAGAAAATGTACAATTCAGCTTCACCGATCATCTAAAAAAAACGAAGTTTCAGACGAAAATAAACTTCAAAAGACATATCAACCTGACCAAACAGATTGCTAGAATCAATACAATGCCGAATATACTCGAATTTACCTAGTATTGACCAAATTGCAGTCTAATTTAGCAGAATTTACTAAATGTGTACAGCTGCCAATTGTACATTTTCTGAAGATCTGACCCATGTGTGATGTCTTACAGAAGAATGAGTCACAAGTCGCAGAAGTGGGATTTTGAGGTACCATAATATTTGAAAAGATGAGATCGAGCCGATTCCAATTGTAGTAAACATGACGGACATCTAATAAGTGTTTCTATATTTTATGTTTCATATTTGATTTTTGAATTGTAAAACATCTTTATTCAGGACTTAGGACATTACATCACTGATGCTATTCTCAGCATCGCCTGATGTTAAAAAAGAGTGTTACAATACTTTAGAACATATCCCGCGAGATGACAATGCAGAAGTTAATAGTGGTATGAAGAGATAATCTCGATAATATAAATGATACATCACTTGAAGGAATGTATGTAATTAAGTTACGTAAAGACAGTATTTCACAAACATGATATGGACATGTTTGAAAAGTAGTTTGCAATATTTCTGAATGGGCAATTACCACCCTGAAGTAATTAAATGTATTCTATTGGACGACCTTTGAAACGAAAGAATATATTTGATATACTGCCTTGAAATTTGGTACATGTTTGGACATTCCAACAACGAAATCCTGTAAATAAATCACTTTTGAAACGAATTTTGCGACTTGTGACTCATTGTCCTTTAACACATCACATATAAGAAAGAAAAAAAAGGAGATGGATAAGTGGATCGGAAATTGTGAACAGTTAAACAGTTGAATGATGAACAGTGCCTTAGTAATAAGCTATGAGTGCCGCAGATACAACAAGCATTGATTGCTTTCTTCAGTCAGATAACAAAATGATTATTTCATCAGTTAATTCTCTCACCTGATACTCATCAGGGGCTTGCCATTTAATGAATGTATACGTACTCGAACCTAACCATCATAATATCCTGATATATCATATGACAATCTATTTAACTTTCTTATATTAAAGGCTGATTTCAGTAGGTTTGTCTATACCAGGGTCAGATTTTCAGAAAATGTACAATTGGCAGCTGTACACATTTAGTAAATTCTTCAAAATCAGGCTGCAATTTGGTAAATACTAGGTAAATTAGAGAATATTTGGCATTGCACTGGCTCTAGCAATCTGTTTGGCTCGGTTGAACTGTATTTTGAACTTTATTTTCGACTAAAATTTGGGTTATTTAAGAAGATTGGCGAATTAGAATTGTACATTTTCTGAAAATCTGACCCACCAGTTTCCATAATTCCTTACACATCCTTTTATCGCTCTCTATCTGTTTTATCGACTGATGATGCATTGGTTGTAAACAAGTTAAATGATTTAGGAGGGGGAGACTATTTGAAAAAAAAACACTCATTGCTTCTACAATTAACAATGATGTATAGCACAACGTAGGTATTTTATGTGGATTACAGTTTCAGGACAAGGGACATAATTATATGTTTCTGTCCTCAATCGAGACCATCATACTAAATCATCCCAGTTACATCCGAATGAAACCATTTTGAATGATAGTGTTCTTCTATATTAAAGGTAATTAAGTGTTTGAGTGATTAGGAAATCAATGGTATTTTTCTCTAATCCATCGTGATTACTATCTCACGAAGTTTGCCATTTAGTTTAATAGAAAACATCAATACATGTATGTTCTAGGCCGAATCACTGTTAACAATTAGGGATATATTATGGGTCAGTCCTTCAGAAAATGTGCAATTCGCCTTCACTCATTCCACAAATAA